>CM035161.1:151472138-152672138 GCA_020205615.1 Panax quinquefolius
TGACGCCTCCCAAAATAGGTATACACAACACCCATTCTCGAAGTCGCCAAATACACGGTACAAGAAGCAAACTACAACTTCAATAATACAAATGTCGTGAAATACTTACATAATATATATCATGAAGAGTTTAAATATAATATCATTTTCTGCATAAATATCCACACGCAAATAAATCCCCATCATATTTATCGATACATCATTTTACAAAATGGTGAGGACTACTAAACAACTCTCTAGAACCTTCATTCCATACCCCGACTAAGATTCGCCACATTCTCGCCTCGGTAAGAAAAAAAACAACAAGGAAAAGGGTGAGCTCAACTAGCCCAAGAAGAATACTACGACTAAGATAATATACAACAAATTATCGTTAGTCTCCAATAGAAAAATCTGACAGAATACAATAGACAACAAGTTTTATCAATATTCGCAAGCTGAAATAATAATTCATGTAAGAGTTACGTAGAGAATGAAATCTACTATAATCTATGAATTCAAAACCATCATCAATATTTTATCCCTCAGAACATCAATCAATATTCTTCTCAAATCAAATATTCATCTTTGCACTACGGTGCCAAAGATATTCATCAATCTATTATGTTCATCTCAACACCTGCTCATCTTTGCACTAAAGGCCAAAGATATTCATCGGCCTAATATGTTCATTTAAACACTGCTCATCTTTGCACTACAGCCAAAGATATTCTTCAGAATCATTCATCTTTTGCACTACAGCCAAAGATATTCAATAATATCATCATTTAAGATCGAGGATGATGAAAAATATTTTTAAAGAACTAATCCAAAGGAAACAAAATGACAAGGATTAAGGATTAAGGATTCGTTTTTTTTTATCCATGTCCAACAATACCTCAAAAATAATCATAGTGGTGTAAAATTCAAGAATAATCAAAACACGGATACAATCAAAGCTAGTATCCGAATAGATATTTTGACGAAAAAGAAGAAATTTTATTTTTCTATGAATAGTCACAGATATCGTGAATAAGGCAGATACGTGAATAGAACTCACACACCAAAAGATAGAAATTCCACAAAAACATCTTCACGCTTATTTAATAGAACTCGTGAATAAGAACTCGTGAATAAGAACTCGCTTAATAAGAACTCGTGAATAAGAACTCATGAATAGTAACCCGACATGAAAAGTTCCAAATTTGATAAAAACTTCAGATCAACATTTCAAAGATAATGATATCAAGAAATAATATCATTTCAAAAAAATAATATCCCTTACCTCAAAGAATCAAGATTTTAAGGAAAGATCTAAGGATGATCTTAATGAAACTTGTAATCGAACAAAGAACTCTCAAAGTATCTAAATACTCACAAAATACGCCAATAATATAGAGAGAAAGAGAGAAAAACTTTGTTTACGGTGTGATTTTCAATTCTAACTTAGCCTCTATTTATAGGAAAATGTTAAATTACCAAGCAAGAGACTTGACTGCTTGCACACGATGGCTTTACACGCTACTATTGCCACCCACCACATTTGAAATAAAATTCAGCACATTTTTTCACCAACCACAAGTGGGGCCCACCAATTCTAAATTTTCCACCAAAATCATTTATAACCTAATTTACGAATCACCACTCTTAAAATTCATAATAAATTATACGCTCATCTTTAACGGCTTCAAAATTTGTGGACATATACTCAACTTATATATGTATAACATATCCAAAAATTACAACGATCCAACGGTTGGATTAAATATTATAACTCACACAATAAAGTCATAATAACAACAGATTTGATCTTTTAATACCTCCAATCCGACAAAAATACAAATAAAACATCTCAAAGATTAATTCCTTCATTAATAACCACATCCATCATTTATATTCATATAAAATAAATATTTCCTTATCATATGAATCAATAATTAATTATTCACAAATAATATTACGTAATCACATTTATGACAACCAAATTGCTTCCCCGGAAAGAGGGGCTTTCAATAAGGATCTCTCACTTCTTGGCGCGCAATTGATTAGGTGACCAAACCTCTCCTTGATGTAACTTTCTAGACATTGCCAATAATGTTATCTAATAATATTATTCAAATAATATGAATTATTGATCCGATAATGGGAAATATCGTAAATGACAATTATTGAACAAAGAATAATATAAAATACCAACGCAAAGAATTATTGAATCAATAAAATAAACTATTGAGCGAAGAATTCACCGTAACAATTATCGAGTAGTGCCTTCACGTAAGAATCAATAATTGATGCAATACCGCAGTTCTTCTTGTTCAACAACGCGTATTTTTTGTTGCAATAAATGTTTAAAACATGTTAAACATGTCGGTGGACCCCATTTATTGGTGAAATTTGATTATAACAGAAAATCGCCCGTTTGTGGATTTCGGTCAATTTCTATTTGGAATTTGGAAAAACTTCCTTCTGAAAGTTGTAGAGAATTGAAATTCCTATAAAAACTCATGAGATTCAATTTTCTGATGAAAGGGCTATTTATTATGAATTATTGAAGTTAGGATTAATTGATTATCATTTTTTGGAGTTTTAAGTAACTTTTGCATGAAAAACGTTTTTGTCACTTATGGGACATGTGTTAGTGGTTGATTTCAGCTGATGGTGTGCGTAGGAAGATGTGGAAAAATAATATTATTAATATATTAAATTTTACTGCTTTTGGTGTTCTAAGCGATTTCCTATAAATAAGTCTTAGGTTAGAATTGAAAATCACACCGTAAATCTGAAGTTTTCTCTCTATATTATCGAAAGCGTATTCTTGTGAGTATTTTGAGTATACTTTGAGTATTGCTATACGGTTGCAAGTCCAAGTCATAGCCTATATCCAAGTTTCAAATTTAGAAGTCTTGATCTTTCGAGGTAAGAGATGTTATTTTCTTCTCGAATGATATTATTTCTTCAATATCATTATCTTTGAAATGTTGATCTGAAGTTTTTATCAAATTTGGAACTTTTTCATGTCGGGTTACTATTCATGAGTTACTTATTCATGAGTTACTATTCACGAGTTACTTATTCATGAGTTCTTATTCACGAGTTACTATTCATGAGTACTATTCATGAAGCGTGAAGATGTTTTTGTGGAATTTCTATCTTTTGGTGTCTGAGTTACTTATTCACGATACTCGACACTATTCACGATATATCTGACCTTATTCACGTATACTGGTACTTATTCAATCAAAAATAAAATTTCTTCTTTTCGTCTAAAACATCTATTCGGATACTAACTCGATTGTATCCATGTTTTGATCATTCTTGAATTTTACACCACTATGATTATTTTTGAGGTATTTTTGGACGTGGATAAAACCAAGTACGAATCCTTAATCCTTAATCCTTGTCATTTTGTTTCAATTGGATTCGCTTTAAAAAAAAATATATATTTTTCATCATCCTCGGTCTTAAATGATGATATTATGGATTATCTTTGGCTCAGTAGTGCAAAGATGAATGATTTCTTAAGAATATCTTTGGCTCAGAGTGCAAAGATGAATGATTTCTGAAGAATATCTTTGGCCAGTAGTGCAAAGATGAAGCGAGTGTTTAAATGAACATGACCCTAACTGATGAATATCTTTAAATTTGAAGTCTGAATGAATATTTGATTCAGGATGTATATTGATTAATGTTACAGGGATAAAAGATGAGACGATGAACTTTTTAAATTCATACATGAAGATAGTAGTTTGCATTCTCTACTTAACTCTTCTAATGAATTATTATTTCCGGCCATGAATATTGATTTAAAATTTGTTGTCTATTGTATTCTTTTAGATTTTTCCCTGTTGAAGACTAACGATAATTTGTTGTATATTATCTTAGTCATAATATTCTTTCTTGAGCTAGTTGAGCTCACCCTTTTCCTTTTGTTCCATTTTTCTCGGGAGGCGAGAATATAAGCGAGTACGAGTCGGGGTATGGAATGAAGGTTTTAGAAAGGATTGTTTAGTAGTCCTCACCATTTTTATAAAATAATGTATCAATAAATGTGATGAGGATTTATTTGAGTATAGATATTGTCTGAAGATAATATTTGTATTCAAACTCACGCTTTCTTGTTGTAATAATAAAGTTGTAGTTGTTTACGTACTATGTATTGACAACTCGTATTAATGGTGATGTATACCTATTTTGGGGGCGCCACGGTTGGTATCGAGCTTAGGATATGATCTCCATGGAGATCGGGAATAGAACTAGGAGGGAGAGACGAGTAAATCCTTCGCTAGTGTGTCCTACCTAAGCTTATTTGTTAGTTGGTTAAGATATAGGGATATTATGTGATATATTGATTTCCTTAATTAACCCTTGTTTTATGACGAAAGATTTGAGAATGTCGAATGAGAATATTAACAATGGAAATGAGACCGTGGAGATGCTGTACTCACCAACGAGGAGAGCGTCTGCAACAGTCGGCAATGTTCATCCCGTGAACAACACCATTGAAGCGATGATGAACGAGGGGATGTTTAGAAGTTTTTTGCGATTCATGCAAAAATCGAGACGAAGAAACTTCGTGTTAAAAATACAGAGGAGGAAATGATAACAATTCACGGGTTGTCACAAACAAGCGCTTCAAAGAGTTAGGACCACCGAATTTAAGGGAAAGCGGATCCGATCACGGCGAAACATGGGTCAAGCAAATAACCAAGATATTCGATGTCTTGGGATGCACGGAGAACAGAAGGTTCCATTCGCCACCTTTTATGTTCCGTGGCGAAGCGTGTATCATCACTGGGTGGGAGTCGGTGAAGCGTACCCATCCAACCGCACTCAAAGATGTCTTGGGAGACGTTTGAGAACTATTTAATGACAAATACTTTCCGAAAGTGTTCGTCTATACGAAGGAAGTGGAGTTTATTAGATCGGAGCGAAACAACACGACGCGGTGTCTCAAAGACGAGGCAAAGTTTGCAGAGTTATCCATGTTTGCACCTCATTTGGTGGAGAATGAGGAACGATGACGCGGATGTTTCTTAGAGGTTTGAAACCCTTGATACGTCAAGATCTCATTTCTCATAAATTTTCTCTTTATTCGAGATGTTGTAAATGTGGCTCAATTATTAGAGCGAGATAACGAGTACGGTCGGCGAGGGACCACAACGTGGATCGTACTGCGGAGATAGCGTGACAATGTAATAATGATAACTTGCGGAGAAAGAAACAGACGGGCAGAAATGGTAACCACTCCGGTGGTAATCATGGCCATGAAAATAGAAGAAGCGAGTGAGAGAGAGATTTTAAAAGAGGAGATTTAACAACGACCATGTGAAGATGACAAAGGTTGCTGAAGAATCGGTTCTAAGGAGGAGAACGACCACCACCCATTATATGCTACAAATGCGAAAAGAGGGATATATCACCAAACCGCCCACAACAGCTCAAGGTATGCTATAATTGTGGAAAGGAAGGACATATCGCTCGAGATCAGACAAGAAGCGAAACCTAGTTCAATGGGGGACGGTGACTCAAAAGATCGTCCCGAGAAAAGTCAAAGTCAACGATTCCGGAAGAGCGTTTGTTGTGATCGGTCATAATGCGAGGAACCCAAACGAGGTGATCACGGGTAAGCTATTTATAAATTCTTGCGAAGTTTATACCTTACTTACCTGCATCTTTACCCATTCATTTATCTCTCCGCATGTGCTCAACGCTTAAAATTGACTCGAGAAATTAGACTTTGACCTATCTGTGGAAACTCCGCTAGAGAAACTTTCATCACATCCACCGCTTATAAATCTTGTTTGATTCAAGTTGGCACCATCACCTTACCATTGACCTTATCTCTTTAAAGATACTTGCTTTTGATGTGATTTTAGGATTGATTGGTTAACTACTCATCATGCCAAAATTGATTGTTTTCGTAAGGTTGTTAGTTTTCATATTCCTAACCAACCCGTTGTATTTAATTCAAGCAACTAAACCATTAAAATCGATCACCGTCATATCTAATCATAAAGCTATTCGCTTATTAAAAACGGATGTCAAGCTTTCTTAGCCCATGTTATGGATTTGAATAAAGACACGCCAAATTTGAATAATATTCTGTTATTATTGACTTTCCGACGTATTTCCAAGAACTTCTGCCTCACCCCGAACGTGAAGTTGAATTCTTTATTGATCTTGAACCCAGTACAAAGCCCATTTCTAAAACCCCATATCGAATGGCTCTATTGAACTTCAGAGTTAAAGGTCCAACTACGAGAATTGTTGGACATCGGTTTCATCTGGTCCTGGTAGACATCTCCTTGGGGTGCTCTGTTTTATTTGTAAAGAAGAAAGACGGGAGTATGCGACTTTGTATTGACTATCGGAATTGAACCATGTCACCATCAAGAATAGGTATCCTCTACCTCGTATTGATGACTTGTTTGACCAAATGCAAGGGCACAATTCTTTTCAAAAATCGATCTTCGCTCGGATATCATCACCAAGATTAGAACTAAGGATATTCCAAAGACCGCCTTCAACTCCTATGGGCATTATGAATTCTTAGTCATGTCTTTCGGACTAACTAATGCTCCTAAGGCTTTCATGGATATGATGAACCGAGTATTCAAGGAATATTTGGATCAATTCGTTGTTGTCTTTATTGATGACATCCTCATATATTCCAAAAGCCGTGAAGATCATGAAAGCACCATTTGAAGTTTGGTACTCCAAAGGCTTCGTGAAAACCAACTATATGCCAAATTGAAGAAATGCGAGTTCGCTCGAGGAAGTAGCATTCCTTGGGCACGCAGTGTCGAAACATGGAGTATCCGTTGATCCGGCCAAGATTGAAGCAATACAAAGTTAGAGCAACCAAGCCGCGGTGGTGGTCAAGTACGTAGCTTTTGGGCTTAATGGGTTATTATCGGAGATTCGTGGAAGGGTTTTCTCGAATCGCTACTCCATTAACTCAAATTTAACTCGGAAGGATACAAAATTCGTTTGGAAGCAAAGAATGCGAGAAAAGTTTCCAAGAGCTTAAGAGAGACTTATTTCTAAGACTGTTCTAACAATACCATCCGGTTCGGATGGATTTGTTATCTACAAATGATGCTTCGTGCAAAGGGTTAGGATGTGTTCTCATGCAATGTGGGAAAGTCATAGCCTTATGCCTCGCGACAACTTAAAGAGTATGAGAGGAATTATCCTACTCATGATCTAGAGTTAGCGGCCAATCGTTTTGCCAAGGCTAAAAATATGGAGGCATTATCTATATGGGAGAAAGTGGAGATATATTCGCACCATAAAAAAGCCTTAAATGTTTCTTCACTCAAAAAGAACTCAACATGCTGGCAGCGACGTTGGCTCGAGCTATTGAAAGACTACGACCACACTATTCAATACCATCCCGGTAAAGTGAACGTGGTAGTGACGCGTTGAGTAGAAGATCATATGCGGAACGAAAGCGATGATGTCAAGTATATACGACAGAGCCAACTTTAATAGAAAAAGTTAAGGTTGCTCAAGCCACCAATCTTGAAATGATGCGTATGAAGAAGAAAGTACAAGAAGGAGCTATTCCTGGCGAGAATTGATGAAGAAGGAATACTTGAGTCCACTCTGAACTTTGTGTTCCTAACGACTCGATTTGAAGTACAAGATTATGATGGAGGCACACAATACGCCATTTGCAATCCATCCGGAAGTACTAAAATGTATCGTGATTTTCTACATACATTTTGGTGGAACAATATGAAGAGAGAGATTGCAAAGTTTATCTCGATGTGTTTAACTTCGCTTAACGTAGCGCGGCGAGCATCTTGTACCTAAGGGTCCGCTGCAACCACTTGAGATTCCTGGAATGGAAGTGGGAACACATTACTATGGATTTCATTACGGGTCTTCCTCTACGGTTTCTCAAGGCATCAATGCTATTTGGGTTATTGTTGATAGATTAACCAAGTCTGCTTCATTTCTTGCCGATCACGGAGACTTATTCCCTTGAACGTCTTGCTAGTATATGTACGTGAATGAGATTGTGAGGTTGCATGGCATGCCCAGTATCCATAGTTTCGATCGTGACCCAAGATTCACTTCAAGATTTTGGTTAGCTTAAAAAAGCTATGGGCACGGATTTGCGATTTAGTTCGAAGATACCATCCCCAAACGGACGGACAATCGAGAGAGGACTATTCAAACTCTTGAAGATCTATTAAGACTCTATGTCCTGAGACTTCAAGGGTAGTTGGGATAAGTATTTACCATTGGTGGAATTCTCCTACAACAACAAAGCTTATCGTGCAAGTATAGGTATGGCTCCATTTGAAGCATTATATGGACGAAAATGTCGCTCTCCAATATGTTGGGATGAGGTGGGTGAAGCAACATTGTTGGGACCCGAGTTAAGATGCATTATACTCACCGAAAAGATCCAAATGATTCGATAACGATATACAAACGGCACAAGATCGACAAAAGAGTTATGCGGATCTTCATCGAAAGGACGTGGAATTTAATGTAGGGGATCATGTATTGTCATGAAGTCGCTCCATGGAAGGGAGTTACAAGATTTGGGAAGAGAGGAAAGCTCAATCCACGATTTATTGGTCCATTTCAAATTCTTGACCGAGTAGGAAATGTAGCCTATAGACTTGCGTTACCTCCGAGTATGTCTCAGATTCATAATGTGTTTCATATATCTGCATTTCAGTAAATATGTGAAAGACCCGAACCACGTTATTGAAAGTTAGAACCCATTTGAGATAAATTAAGACTTAACGTATGAGGAGGTACTTCACAAGATCTTGGATAGGAAGGAGCATGTCCCACGCCAAAAGGTCATACCACAAGTTAAAGTTTTGTGGAGGAATCATGCTATGAGAAATGACTCGGGAATTGGAAACGGAAATGAAAGCGAGGTATCCTCACCTTTTCAAACACACAGTATGCGTCGTCAATTTCGAGGACGAAATTTCATAGGGAGGGAGGTTGTAAGACCCAAAATTTTTAAATAAAAAGGAATTTCCTTTATTTATTATTTTGAAATAAGTAAGGGTTGATTTGATTAATGTGGATAGTTAAGGGTTAAATACGCAAATATTTCAAAATAAGCAAAGTGGTTATAAAATATTCATTATCGCTCGGGGAATATTCGTTTGGTCGTGGAATATTCAGACCGACGGGAATATTCGTACGACGGCAATGTGACCATGTGTGGGCCCCATAACTGAAAGCGATTGGATGAAGAAAACGACAAATATAAGTTGTTTTTAAATAACTACGTAGTTATTACCAGATTAATCTTGTTGGAATACCCGTTGTGGTTAAAACACGAATACGCTGGCGTTGTTGCGACAAGAAGCACACCAGTATTGCACCAATTATTGATTCTTACGTGAAGAAGGCACTACTCAATAATGGTTACATGAATTACCGCTCAAAGATTTTATTGAGTTAATAATTGTCACGCGTTGATATTTTATATTCTTTGTTGTTTCAATAATTGTCATTACACAAGATTTTTCATTATCGAAGCAATAATTCATATTATCCTAATAATATTATTAGATAACATTATTAGCAATGTCTAGAAAGTTCGCTCTAAGGAGAGGTTTGGTCACCTAATCAAGGCCGCCAAGAAGAAGAAATTTTATTGAAAGCCCCTCTTTCCTGAACCGCACTCAATGTCATATTGTGATTCTGTAATATTATTTGTGAATAATTAATTATTGATTTATATGATGAGGAAAATATTAATTTTATGTGGATATAGATGGAGAAAATTTTTAAAATGACAATTGTTAAAAATTAATATTTTATCTTTTTCCGATAAAATAATTCATTTAAATATATTATTTTAATAATATATTAACGGTGATATTTTTACAACGAATGTGGGATATATGAGTATACGAGGAGGAAGAGTATTTTTGTTGCAATAAATGTTTAAAACATGTTAAACATGTCTCTGGACCCCATTTATTGACCGAAATTTGATTATAACCGTAAAATCGCTTGGTTGTGGATTTCGGTCAATTTCTATTTGGAATTTGGAAAACTTCCTTCTGCAAAGTTGTAGAAATTGAAATTCCTATAAAACTCTCGCGAGATTCAATTTTCTGATGAAAGGGCTATTTATTATGAATTATTGAAGTTCCGGATTAATTGATTATCATTTTTTGGAGTTTTAAGTAACTTTTGCATGAAAAACGTTTTTTTGTCACTTATGGGACATGTGTTAGTGGTTGATTTCAGCTGATGGTGTGCGTGGGAAGATGTGGAAAAATAATATTATTAATATATTAAATTTTCGCTTTTGGTGTTCTAAGCGATTTCCTATAAATAGGTCTTTAGGTTAGAATTGAAAATCACACCGTAAACTCAAGTTTTCTCTCTATATTATCGAGCGTTATTCTTGTGAGTATTTTGAGTATACTTTGAGTATTGCTATACGGATGCAAGTCCAAGTCATAGCCTATATCCTGTGTTTAAATTTAGAAGATCGATCTTTCGAGGTAAGAGATGTTATTTTCTTCTCAAATGATATTATTTCTTCAATATCATTATCTTTGAAATGTTGATTTGAAGTTTTATCAAATTTGGAACTTTTTCATGTCGGGGTTACTATTCATGAGTTACTATTCATGAGTTACTATTCACTAGAATTCTTATTCATGAGTTACTTATTCACGATTACTATTCACGAAGTACTATTCATGAAGCGTGAAGATGTTTTTTGTGGAATTTCTATCTTTTGGTGTCGAGTTACTATTCACGATATTCGACACTATTCACGATATCTGGTCTTATTCAATTTAAAAATAAAATTTCTTCTTTCGTCTAAAACATCTATTCGGATACTAACTCGATTGTATCCATGTTTTGATCATTCTTGAATTTTACACCACTATGATTATTTTTGAGGTATTTTTGGACGTGGATAAAACCAAGTACGAATCCTTAATCCTTAATCCTTGTCATTTTGTTTCAATCGGATTCGCTTTAAAAAAAAAAATATTTTTCATCATCCTCGGTCTTAAATGATGATATTATGGATTATCTTTGGCACGTAGTGGTGCAAAGATGAATGATTTCTTAAGAATATCTTTGGCACCAGAAGTGCAAAGATGAATGATTTCTGAAGAATATCTTTGGCCCGTAGTGCAAAGATGAAAGCGGTGTTTAAATGAACATGACTAATCGATGAATATCTTTGGCAGCAGTAGTAAAAGATGAATATTTGATTCCGATGTATATCGATCGATGTTACAGGGATAAAAGATGAGCGATGAACTTTTTAAATTCATACATAGAAGATAGTAGTTTATATTCTCTACTTAACTCTTCTAATGAATTATTATTTCATTGCGAATATTGATTTAAAATTTGTTGTCTATCAGATTCTATTAGATTTTTCCTGTTGAAGACTAACGGTAATTTGTTGTATATTATCTTAGTCATAATATTCTTTCTTCGAGCTAGTTGAGCTCACCCTTTTCCTTTTTGTTCCATTTTTCTCGTGGAGGCGAGAATATAAATGAGTACGAGTCGGGGTATGGAATGAAGGTTTTAGAAAGGATTGTTTAGTAGTCCTCACCATTTTGTAAAATAATGTATCAATAAATGTGATGAGGATTTATTTGAGTATAGATATTGTGCAGAAGATAATATTTGTATTCAAACTCACAGCTTTCTTGTTGTAATAATAAAGTTGTAGTTGTTTTACGCACCATGTATTGACAACTCGTAATAGGTGATGTATACCTATTTTGGGCGCGCCACATAAGCACATGAGAGTGTTGATTCAAATTTCAAACAAAAGGTAACGACCAACAACACGATAATAATCATCTTGGTGGCAACGACTATCGAATAATGATAACCATCATGGGGAAATTATCATGCCAAGAATGGTAACCACTTTGTGGTAATCATGGCAAAGATAATAGAAGTGGAAATTGCAAGAAGAAGGTCATTTAGCATAATTTTGTTGTGCACCAAAAGTCAAGTCTAGTGGGACGGTGGCACCAAAGGTGGATATGGACAAAACAAAGTCGTTGGTTTTTAGAAGTGCATTTTTCATGACTTCTCAAAAAGCGAGTAAACCGAACGGTTAGCACGGGTTAGTTAATTATAAATTGCTAAGTCTATACCTTATAAGATACCTGTTCTACCCATTATTTTATCTCTCTTGCTTGCGCTCAACGCTTAAATTTGACTCGGAGAAGTTAGACTTTGACTTATCGGTTGAAACTTCAAGTAAGAGCCTTCATTCTGCTACTATTTTTAAATCTTGTTTGGTTCAAATAAACACTTTCACGCTACATCGTCGATCTTATCTTTTGAAAATACTTGCCTTTGATGTGATTTTAGGAATCAATTGGTTAACTACTCATCATGCTTTTCGTAAGTTGTTAGCTTTTATATTCATAACCAACCTATTGCGGCGAATTCAAGTAACCAAACTACTAAAGTCAATTATTGTCATATCAAGCCATAAGTAAAGAGCCCCGAACCTTTCGTTGTTGACTTCCTTGTGTGGAATGCACCGTCGACTTTCTGTAGGCGACATCGTGAATGAAGATGGCAAGTTTATAGGTATCATTGTGAGGTCTTATCTAGGTTAAGGGATAAAAGTCACAGTTGGTATCAATGTGACGTATTATCCAATTCTTGGATGAGAGTCACGCTTTGAATGATATTTCTATTATTAATAAATTTCTGGCGTATTCTTGAAGACTTCTTAGCCTACTTAGAGCGTGAAATCGAATTTTGTATCGAATTCTCAAAGACAAAACCCATTTCTTAAACCTCAAATATTTCTTCAACTAAAATGAATCAGGTTTACGTGGTTTATGATGCGGTCATAATAAAAGCATTGGACTAATGAAAATCATGGGTATTCGTGGTATTAGTAAGTGTTATGATGAGTTATGTTGGTTAGTATGTGAAAACATGAAAGTTTCTTAGAAATCACAAAGAGTTGAAAATCAGATTTTGGTGAAAAACGTAACACGAAATTCAATTGACCATATCTCCTATTATATTTTGAATTTTTGAGTGTGGTCAAGTCCTAGAGTTAGATCTATGAGTTTTGTAGCTTATCCAAGTGGAATCACTGGAAAAGGTGTTGTAGATTTTCGTGTGAACTGATTTTAGAAAAGGGGTCGGAAATTGAAAATTTTCAAAAAGCTGCTGCCATGATTTTAGAGGGGCTGTTTCGGCCACTTAAATTATGAGAAAAAGTCTGGCCTTTTGGGACATGAAAGTATATGGTATAAAGTACCTCCTGTCCAAAAATGAGCTTATTCTGACTTAAAATGAGCAAGTTATGACCATTTCAATATTTAGGTTTTTTTGACGAAAAATGCTATAACTTGAGTTCTATAACTCTGATGACCATGAAATTTAAACTGGAGGCTCACATTAACATGTGTAAGGTCCTGCCAAGATTTGGGAATTTCTGGAGTTAAACTTGAGGTAGCAAATTTCTTAAGGAATTAATTAGAAATTAATTTTTGAAAAATAGTAAATGAATTTTAAAAATTCCGAGAAAAATGTATGTTCATTATGGGACTATATTATGCTAAATCCCAGAAAAGAAATATATTTGGGACTGATTTGGTATTTTTCATGAAAATAGTTTAGTTTCGAACATATGAGTTAAATATGTTATGTGAAGTAACAAAGTTGAAAATAAGATTTTATGGCTAGAGAATTCTATATAGAGTATATGCATATTTTTTTGAGGGATTTGATAATTGGTGATGATATCTTATGAGTATGACATTTTTGAATGATTAAATGCATTATATGGTAAAGCGTAAACAATTGAGATAAATTGTTTATAAATTTAAGTGATTAAAATATTGTTATAATATTAATGATATTAGATTATGAGATTATTAAGTGATTGATAACATGGGGATATTCTTGAATCCTCGGATAAATTATATTGTAAATGTTTAATATTTATCCTTTATCTCATTTGATTGATTCTTTATATCATTATCCTCACGCTTATATTATGTTGAAAGTCATCTCAGCACAGTAGTGCGTAGATGGACTTGGTATGATTATGACCAAGGATTGTTCGGTATAATCATAACCGTAATTGAAAACACGATTATCTTTGTCGTAGTAGTGCATGGATAATTTGTGGTCGTGATACTAATGAATACACGATTATCTTTGCCGTAGTAGTCATGGATAATTTGTGGTCGTGATACTAATGAATAAACGATTATCTTTGGTAGTAGTAGTGCATGGATAATTTGTGGTCGTGATACTAATGAATACACGATTATCTTTGGTAGTAGTGCATGGATAATTTGTGGTCGTGATACTAATGAATACACGATTATCTTTGCACGTAGTGCATGGATAATTTGTGGTCGTGATACTAATGAATACACGATTATCTTTGGTAGTAGTGCATGGATAATTTGTGGTCGTGATACTTAATGAATACACGATTATCTTCGGTCGTAGTGCATGGATAATTTGTGGTCGTGATACTAATGAATACACGATTATCTCGCGGTCGTAGTGCATGGATAATTCGTGGTCGTGATACTAATGAATATCCTCGGCCAGTAGTGCGGGGATGATTTGATGATATGGATTAATTATTGAGTGAGTCTCAAAGAATGAAATAATAATTCATGGATGTGGTAAAAGTCATCTTTGGTAGTAGTGCATTGATAGACTTGGTATGATTATGACCAAGGATTATTCTAAGATAATCACGATCAGATTGAAAACACGAATATCCTCGGCAAAGAAGTGCATGGATAATTCGTGGTCGTGATACTATTAAAGTCGCGTTTCAAAGATTATTGGTTTTATGATTTGTATATCTTTGGCTTGAAGTGCAAAGATGAATATCTTTAATGGGATTGCAAGATGAATTTAATGTTTTCAATGATAAAGGTATTCAAGGTATCCTCACCTCTTTATCATACTGAGTGTATCGCACTAATTTCGAGGGCTTAAATTTCATAAGAGGGGAGATTGTGAGACCCCAGATTTTATCAATAAAGATTTAAATTTTGTCGAAATAATTTTTAATATTATGGTGTGAATTTGAGATAATATTATAGTTGTGGGTAGTATTTATAAATTTTGCAAAGTATGCAAGTGGTTATATTATATTCGATTAGTCGGGGAATATTCTTGTTTAGCGGGGAATATTCGTATAACGACTCAATCATTGGTGGACCCCACAATGTAATTATTGTAGGATTGAGAAAACACAAAAATATTTTATTGAAATAACGGCGGAAGTTTTACCGTTGATCTTTGCTGAACTACTCGGTAGTAAAAAGTACGATGTCGTGTGGTTGCGATAGTAGCACACCAGTATTGATTATCGATGCTTATGTGAGAAGTCACCGGTTTGATTCCATTATCGTCGATTAATAATATGAATTATTATAGCGATAATGACGTTTTGTTTTATTCAGTATTATTAACGTAATAAAAGCGTAAACATCTTTTATATAAAATGTAATACTTTATTAAAGTTATTCTATAAATAGAATATATTATATTTTATTATGCATAGTGTTGCATAGTATTTTTGCATAGTGTTTGCGTAGTAAAATATTTTTATATAAATAGAATATATGATATTTTATTTAAAAGATTTTTCTTTAAATATGGATGGTCGATTAAAGTAAATCAATCTGGACCGCTCATGGATTAATTACTATGCGTTCTATTTTCCTATAAATAGAAGCTCATTCCTTCATTATTTTCTTTTAATTCAATTTGAAACTCTAGAGAGAAATTATAGAGAGAAGCTATAGAGAAAATCTATAGATAGAAAGAAGAAGAAGTATTTTTTGTACTTCACTACTTTGATATCCAAAGTGTCTTTTACTTGTAAGGAATATTATTTGTTGTACTTTCGTAGTGGGTGTTATTCTTTTTTATTCATGAAGAGAACTTCATTTATTCCATTCTTTATTATTCTGTGGAATAACTCAGATACGCTGTGGCATACCTTATACTTGGTGAAATCCTCCGTTATTCCATTCTTTATTATTCTCATTGAATAACTCAGATACGACATATACCCTATACATAATCAGATATCGTGGTTTACCCTATACTTGGTGACATTCTTCTATTATTCATTTGGAACATCCTCGTCGTGTGTTTTACACCCACTTGGTTCCGCTCTTTATTATTATTCTGCTTGAACATCATATTCATGTGTTTTACACCCGGACTTGGTTCCGCTTTATCATTCATTTGGAATATCCTATCTCGTGTGTTTACACCGGATCCGGTTCCATCTTTATTATTCTGTTGGAACATCCCGCTTTTGTGAATTTCACCCGACCGTTCCGTTATTATTATTCTCGCTGAATAACTCGCTTCACATCTAAATAATCTGCATGCATGGTGATTTTCTTTGTTATTCCATTCTTTATTATACCCAAATGGTTAAAACTTTAACTTCTATACTCCATGAAATTAGTAGAATATTCTTGATATTTGCGTTTCATCCAAAGATCTTTTCATGGAAATATTCTTCCGATCATTCTTGAATTTTACTCTACAAAATAAGATCTCGTTGACAATTTGGACGTTAATAATTCCTAGATAAATTAATTCTTGAACTTGTTTTATTGAATTCTTATATCATTGTCATCATCCCTCATGTTTATATTATGTTGAAAGTTATCTTTGCTTACGCAAGCATAGATGAACTTAGTATGATTATGATCGTGGCTCATTCGGATAATCACGGCTTGATATAAATGATGTGACAAAAGTCCTCGATGGGCACGTAATGCAAATGATGGATTGTTTTTGGTATGATTATGACCGTGGGTGATTCTCGGTATAGTCACGACCATTGATAATTTGATGAAAATCCTCGACCAGTGGTACAGTGGATGATTAGATATTGTGGTTTATTCATTAAACCGAGTCTTAGTGATAAAAATTGATGAAAACCTTTTAAAACCTAAAAGATAGTAGACTTTATTTTCTACTCGACTCTTTTAATGGATCAGATATTCCATTACCGAGCTTAAACCGGTTGTTTCATTGTATTTTATCGCTTTAACATTGTTGAAGACTATTGATAATTTATTCTCGCATTATCTTAGTCATAATATTTTTTATCGGGCTAGTTGAGCTCACTCTTTCTTTCACCGTTTCTCTTCGAAATGAGAATATAAATTTGGACGACAGCCGGGAAACGAGTGATGGTCCCAAGATAAGATTAGTAGTCCTCACTATTCGTGAAATAGTGTGATAATAATTGTAATGAGGACTCCTTTTGAGTTTGTATAATATCTAGTAGACGATATTTGTATTCAAACTCACGCTTTATGTCAGATTATACATACGGCTTATGTTAAGAAGTTGATTTAAATTACATCTATGTAAGTGGCGACCCAAGATGGGTGACGATACCTAATTTTGGGGGCGCACATAACCCGTCTGTCTTGATTATCGCATGCGTGGTGATTTCATTGTTATTCCATTATTTATTATTCTGTTGGAATATCCCGCCGGTCTAATTACGCCTCGACTTGGTTCCATTAATTATTATTCTCATTGGAATAACATATCCGTCTGGATTCATCGCATTTACGGTGATTTCATTGTTATTCCATTATTTATTATTACATTAGAATATCCTATCGATCTTAATTTAGCTTTGACTCGGTTCCGTTATTTATTATTCATTAGAATAACCCGCGTTTGTTGTCTTGATATCATTACGCTTGATGATTTCTTTTGTTATTTCATTCTTTATTATACCAAGTTGAATAAAGTTTTGACTTATATACTCCATGAAATTAGTGGAATATCCTCGATATTCGCGACTTCATCAAGATCTTTCATGGTAATATTCTTTTGAAAGATTCTTGAATTTTACTCTCTGAAAGAAGATCGTGTTAACAATTTGGACGTTATTAGTTCTTGGATAAATTAATTCTCGAACTTGTTTTATCAATTCTTATATCATTGTCATCATCCTCATGTTTATATTATGTTGAAAAGTCATCCGTGGCATATAGTGCATAGATGGACTTGATTATGATTATAATGAGGATTAATCGAGATAATCACGGTAGTAATATTATAAATGATGTGGTAAAAAGTCCTCATCGGCCCATAGTGCGTTCGATGAATGAATGTTGGCATGATCACGACCAATTATCGATGAATACACGAATATCCTCGGCCAGTAGTGCATGGATAATTTGTGGTTGTGATACTAATGTATTCATCGCATTATGTATTTGACGACCCAAGATGGGTGATGTATACCTATTTTGGGACGTCACATTTGTCGTCTCAATTATTGATTTAATAATATAACATATTATGTAGATGATAATCGTGACAATAATCAAATCAATAATATGAGAGATATGATGCAAAGAATTCTTCAGTAAGATAATTGAAAGATAACCGAGTGACTTTTTACGTAAAGATCAATAATCAATACCGCGTCTACTTATCTGTAGCGCGTATTACTATACTTTTATCACCGATTAATTTATGATAACTTGCTTACTTTGAAAATTCGGGATCTCACATTAAATCCCAATTTTATCAATTTAATTTATACATCACTTATTAATATTTATTAGTCCATATAAATTAAATAATTAATTTGACCCAACTAAATGACAAAGTCTAAATAATATATTTTAAAATAAAATAATTTTTTTTTATTATTAAATTATTTTTTTTCACCGGGTATTACAAACACCATGGACAAGTACTGAACCCTAGGCTCTTCAACATGATCCGTTTCTTTATACCGCGAATCAGCTCAATTCTATTGACCCTGTCATGATTCATCATGTCACAAAGCTCAAGATTTGTAGCCCAATCAGGCTCGTCTAAACTTTCAGCAGTTGTTATTTCTCCCCTATCTGTTATTTATTTTGTTTTTGTTGTTGTTGTTTGAATTGTCAGGTTGAATCAGATCTGGGGATGGACAACTTTAAGAGGGTAAAGGTTTGTATCAGATTCCGATCTATCGATGGTCTTATTTCTATCATATCAGTTATTTATTTTGTTTTTGTTGTTGTTTGAAATGTCAGGTTGAATCAGATCTGGGGATGAACAACTTTAAGAGGGTAAAGGTTTGTATCAGATTCGGATCTATCGATGGTCTTATTTCTACAATATCAGTTATTTATTTTGTTTGAATTGTCAGGTTGAATCAGATCTGGGGATGGACAACTTTAAGAGCGTAAAGGTTTGTATCAGATTCCGATCTATCGATGGTCTTATTTCTACCATATCAGTTATTTATTTTGTTTTTGTTGTTGTTTGAATTGTCAGGGTTGAATCAGATTCAGATCTATCGATGGTTTTATTTCTACCATATCAGTTATTTATTTTGTTTTTTGTTGTTGTTTGAATTGTCAGGTTGAATCAGATCTGGGGATGGACAACTTTCAGACGGTACATATTCAGATCTATCGATGGTCTTATTTCTACAATATCAGTTATTTTGTTTTTTTTGTTTTTGTTGTTTTAATTGTCAGGTTGAATCAGATGATCTGTGGATGGAGAAATATGTGACGGTACAGATTCAGATCTATCGATGGTCTTATTTGTACCATATCAGTTATTTATTTTGTTTTTGTTGTTTTAATTGTCAGTCAGATGAGGGGATGAACAACAAATTTGACTCGGCAAATGTTGCATCAGATTCAGATCTATCCGTGGACTGTCCGGAAAACCGGGACGAAGACTTTGTTTTCATATTAACTTGCTCCTCAGAGTCAGCGGAGTCGGCGGAGGCGGAGGAGGCAGCGGAGGAGGAGGATGGTGTTTGGCTTACAGGATATATAGCGTGGGAGATTCAGTGTGAAAATCAACAGGCCAGGCAGCCTGTCTGGTAGTATCTCTGCCAACAACGGGTCTGATTTTGATTCTGTAATCTACAACAATAAAAGAAACGACAACAAGGAATTACAATATAATGTTAAAGAAGAGGGTGGAGATCTGCTGCTGACTGGTCCCGATGCCATCGTTCAATCTTATGATACTACTTTCGTCAATGTGGATCTCGTGCACAAGACAATCAACTCCTCATCCGAAGTAGAAGAACACCCACTCACCGAAAAGGGGTTTATGTTTCCCCGCTTTGGGATGGAAAGGGAGAACACGGTCAACAGATGGAAAATTGACTTTAACCATGTACTCGACCGTCTTCAGTGATGCCGCTGAAGCCAGTGTGGAGGTTAAGCTGCTAGATGAAAGTCGATCATTTGGTGTGTGTGTCTCTATTAAAGCTAGCAATGATACGTTTCCAGGTCCTCATTATAGAAGTATCCTCTTCTTGAAGGACCGTAATGATAGCGTACTGGTAGAACGTGGGCAGCCAATTCAATTGTTGAGATCCATAGTAGCCGAGCCATGCTGGCACAACCTCATAATTTGTGTAAATCTGACAAGCGAGGATGCACACCTTCCTAGTGCAAGAATCACCTTTCCTGTGAAATTCTCTAGTGAATCGGTGATGAATATAAATAGCCAAATACAAGTGAAGGTCACTTGGAAAACCAAAGCTATGTCAGAAGATCTGGATATTCTGGCTGCAGTCACCTCGTCGTAGCATTTGATTTGCTTTCTTGCTTTTTTTTTCTGATTTATTTTTTTGAAAAACCAATAGTTATGCACATTGAGCCAAAAATTATGTTAGGGGTACTTTTGGAATAAAATAAAGTATAGGGTGCACGTTGGATATCGAGAAAAATGTTGGGAGTATTTTTGCACTTTTATTCTCTTTTTTTTTTAAGATAAGAATTTTACTGCTATTTGATGTTTCGGAACATGTGATGCTATTACGGTTCAATTTTAGGGGTACATTTCCAAAAAATTCTGTTCAAAAATGTGTCATTTGCAACAAGTAATTAGATGACAAATTTAAAGTACAGTAACTTTTATAAATGAATACCCATAGAAAAAAAAATATTACTTTAGATTATTTATTTATATCGTTAAATTATATTGATAAATTAATATTTATTATTTTAGATTGTGTTTTTCAATTTATGTATGTGGTTAGAAAAATTAAGAGACAACAATTAATGTATTAATTTGAGTTCAAAGAAATTAAAAAGAATTGGTGAAACTTATTCTGTCTTGGAAGAATTGGTCACGCCATTCACGCTTGGCCTCTGCTATTTGAAGCGGATTTCACACATCATTTGGGCTGGATTTTGGGGATTTTTCAGGAAGACGAAGATTGAATTTTGGAGATTTCTCAGGAAGACGAAGAGAGAGGGAGTGCGTGAGGAAGACGAAAAGAGGTGTGGAGGGCGTTAGGAAGACGATGCTTAGCTAAACAAGTTTTTTTGTCCTCTCCTTTTTTGGGTGTGTGTATATCTATCTAACAAAATATATATGATTTTAAATTTTTCGCTAATAAATTATCTGGACCATCTAAAATTTGAGATAAATCATACCGTTCATGTAGGGTCGGAGGCACGGAACACAACTAATAAATTGATATTACAACACTCACTTTGGAAAACGTGCCCAATTTGTTTTTCTCTTTGTGTAATGAATTAAAAAAAGAAACGCACTAATAAAAATTTGATGCTTTCTAATTAAATTGACTAGATAATTATGTTACTTGGAAAAATAAGTCCAATAAATTTGACTTAGTTGGGAGCTACTAATAATAAATTATGCCAACTTGAAATGCCTATCGGATTGTGAAAAAAAATATCAAAATTAAACATTTTATGTTGATTCTAAGAATTAATGTAAATGTCTTTTATTAATTGATATTTAATTTTATAAATACCACCTAATTATTTCCATTCAACAAAAATACTATTTATTTAATTTTTGAGATTAAATTATTATTATTATTATTTCCTAATTTCTATATAGCGGGTGCACTCGCAAAATTTCAAGTCACAATTCTTAGAGAAGTTCAATAAGTATTATCCAATTAGCGTTAAAAATTGGAAATCAAATCCAACGCCAGTTGGAGTACAATTAGCTTAATCAAATTATTAAATTAACATAAACCAAATTACTTTTTAAATAAATAATTTTTTTTTAAAAATCCCATTTTTTAAAAAACGAAACTATTTTTTGAAGAAAAAATAATTAATCCAAACACCACTTGAAATGGCGTTGGAACCTTCTAATACTTTTTTTTTATATATTTTATAATATTTTTATTAAGTAAATTTGAACGTATTTGAGGCTATTTAACTTATAATTTTAATTTTTTAATATTAAAAACAATGTTTGCAAATTTTATAAATGAGATTATTTGTAAAACAGAGGAAGTATCAAAATATTTTTCAAACTTTTAGACAAAATTAATCTCAATTTTTTCTAATCTATTAGAGTAATTTATGTTAATTATTTATTTATTATTTTTGATGTATAAATAAATTTAAATTATAATTTAAAATATATTATTATTAATAAAAGTATAATAGTCCAAACATATTACATCAATAGCTATCTAATTGGATAAAAAAATAAAATAAATAAAAAGCTAATAATCCCACCCACCCTCTTTCATGGCCGCCTCAAAAATAGGTATATATCACCCATTTTGAGTCATAGAATACATAGTACATGTAATACAAATAAAAAACTTAATTATACAACCGCTATATAATATATAATATATACATAAACCGAGAGTTTAATAGGAATATTGTTATCTGATAATATCCACACTCAAAAGAGTCCTCATTACATTTCTATCATCACACTATTTAATAGAATATGAAGGACTACTAATGATATCATCCTGACCAGTCACTCCTTTCCCCGACTCATAAATCTCAATATATTCTCATTTCAAGAGAGAACAAGAAAGAAAGAGTGAGCTCAACTAGCCCAAGAAGAAATATTATGACTAAGATAATACAGAATAAATTATCAATAGTTTTCAACAATGTTAAACTGATAAAATAAAATAGACATCAAGTTTAACTGCAACGGAACAAATAATCCATTAGAAGAGTCAAATAGAGAATAAAATCTACTATCTTCTATGATTTAAAATATTTTCATCAATTTTCATCGCTGAGACTCAGCTTAATAAATAAACCATATCAACGAATCTTCCCTGCACTACGGGCCAAGGATATTAAATCATCAATGGTCATGACTATACCGAATAATCCCTGGTCATAATCATACAAAAAACTGTCCATCAATGCACTACAGGCCACTGAGGATTTTTACCACATCATTCATCACATTACGGTCATGACTATACCGAATAATCCCTGGTCATAATCACACCAAGTCCATCTATGCACGTAAGCCAAAGATGACTTTTATCACAATATAAATGTAAGACCCCAACTTATTATAAATAAAATTAAATTTCCTCTATTTATTATTTTGAAATAGTAAGGGTTGATTTGATTAATGTTGTTAGTTATGGGTAAAATACGCAAATATTTCAAGTATGCAAGTGGTTATAAAATATTCATTTTTATCGGAGAATATTCGTTTGGTCATGGAATATTCTTACCGCTTGGGAATATTCGTATTGACGGCCAAGCACCTTATATGTAGCCCCATAACGAAAAGCGATTGGATGAAGAAAGCGACAAGTATAAGTTGTTTATAAATAACGACGTAGTTATTACTGATTATCTTGTTGGAATACCCGGGTGGTTAAAACACAAGATAGCTTACGGTATTGCACCAATTATTGATTCTTACGTAGGAAGGTATTACTCAATAATTGTTACGATGAATTCTTGCTCAATATTTTATTTTATTGATTCAATAATTGCTACGTTGATATTTTATATTATTGTTGTTTCAATAATTGTCACTACACAATATTTTCATTATCGATCAATAATTCATATTATTGGAATAATATTATTAGATAACATTATTGGCAATTTCTAGAAAGTTACATACTAAGGAGAGGTTTGGTCACCTAATTGCGCGCCAAGATGAGGAGAAATCCTTATTGAAAGCCCCTCTTTCCTGAAACTGCACCTCGTCACGAGATTGTGATTCTAATATTATTTGTGAATAATTAATTATTAATTTATATGATAAGAAAAATATTCATTTTATGTGGATATAGATGGAGAAAATTTTTAATGTGACAATTGTTAAAAAATTGTTATTTTATCTTTTCTGATAAATAATTTATTCAAATATATTATTATATTTTAATAATATAATAATAGTGATATTTTTACAATGAATGTGGTATATACGAATATATGAGGAGGAAGAGTATTTTTGTTGCAAAAATTATTTTAAATATGTTAAACATGTCAGTGGATCCCATTTCTTGACTGAAATTGGTTTATAGCCCGTAAAATCGACCGTTTGTGGATTTCAGTCAACTTCTTCTTGGAATTTGGAAAAACTTAAACTTATAAAGTTGTAGATAATGAAATTTTCTATGGAAAGGACAAGTGGTTTGAATTTTTCTGATAAAAAGGCTATTTATTATGAATTATTGAAATTCCGGATTAATTGATTATTATTTTTTTGGAGTTTTAAATGACTTTTATATGAAAAACGTTTTTGTTGCTTTTATTGAGTGGATGGCTGATGTTTGGATTCAATTAGTGTGCGTAGGAAGTTATAGAAAAATAATAATATTATTTATTAAATTTTCTGCTTTGGTGTTCTAAGCATTTTTTTATAAATAGGGTGTTTAGGTTAGAATTGAAAATCACACCAGAAACTGAAATTTTCTCTCTCTTTCTCTCTCTATGTTATCAAGCGTATTCTTGTGAGTATTTTGATACTTTGAGTGTTGTTATACTATATCTAAGTTTCTTTCAAAGACTATATCCAAAGATTCTAATCGGAAGATGCTTTTTTCGAGGTAAGGGATGTTATTTTCTTCTTAAATGATATTATTTTCTTCAATATCATTATCGCCGAAATATTGGTTTAAACTTTTAATCAAATTTGAAACTTTTTGTGTCGGGTTACTATTCACGATACTCGGACTATTCACGATACTGACACTATTCACGAATACCACTTTTACTATTCATCTAAAAATAATTTTTTTTTTTTTCATCAAAAATATCTATTATGGATACTAGCTTTGATTGTATCCATGTTTTGATCATTCTTAAATTTTACTCCACTATGATTATTTATGAGGTATTTTTGGACATGGATAAACCAAAATACTGAATCCTTAATATTTATTCTTTTGTTTCAATTGGATTCGCTTTTCTTTAAAATATTTTTCATCATCCACGATTCTAAAATGATGATATTATTGAATATCTTTGGCCTCAGTAGTGCAAAGATTAATGTGATTTTATGATAAATATCTTTGGTATGTAATGCAAAGATGTATGCAAGTTGAGAGATGAACATGACTAATCGATGAATATCTTTGGCTCAGAAGTGCAAAGATGAATATTTGATTCCGATGTATATTGATTGATATTACAGGGATAAAATATTGATGATGGACTTTTAAATTCATAGATAATAGTAGATTTCATTCTCTACATAACTCATCTATGAATTATTATTTCCGCTGCGAATATTGATCTGAAACTTGTTGTCTATTGTATTTTATCAGATTTTTTCCTGTTGAAGACTAGCGATAATTTGTTCTATATTATCTTAGTCATAATATTCTTTACTGGGCTAATTGAGCTCACCCTTTTTCTTTTTGTTCCATTCTTCTTCTTAGGAGGCGAGAATGTAGTGAGTTCTAGTCGGGGTGTGGAATGATGGTTCTAGAAAGTTATTTTAGTAGTCCTCACCATTTTTGTAAAATAATGTACCAATAATTATAATGAGGACTTATTTGGGTGTGAATATTGTCTAGACGGCAATATTTGTATTTAAACTCACAGTTTTCATGTTGTATTAATAAAGTTGTAGTTGTTTCTGTACCATGTTATTGACGACTCAAAATGGGTGATGTATACCTATTTTGGGGGCGTCACAGTTGGTATCAAAGCTTAGGGATATGATCTTTGGCAGAGATCGGAGAATAGAACTAGGAGGGGAGAGACGAGTAAATCCTTCGCTAGTGTGTCCTACCTAAGCTTATTTGTTAGTTGGTTAGTATATAGGGATATTATGTGATATGTTGATTTCTTTAATTAACCCTTATTTTATGGTAGTATTTGAGAATGTCAACTGAGAATGTTAACAGTAGAATAAATGAGACCGTGGAGACGCCTTTACTCATCAACGAGGAGAAGAACGCAACAGTCGGGCATGTTCCTCCCGTGAACAACACCATTGAAAGCGAGATGATGAACGACGGATGTTTAGAAGCTTTTGCGCTTCATGCAAAATCGACGAGGAGACTCGTGCACAAAATACAGTGGAAATGATAACAACGCACGCGGTTTGTCACGCAAGAGCGCTCAAAGAGTTAGGACCACCGAATGCAGGAAAGCCGGATCCAATTAAGGCAGAGATGTGGGTCAAACAAATCACCAAGATATTTGATGTCTTGGGATGCACGGAGGAACAGAAGGTTCCATTCGTCACCTTTATGTTCCGTAATGAGGCAGATTAATGGTGAGAATCTATGAAGCGTACCCATCCAACCGCACTCAGGATGTCTTGGGAGACGTTTCAGAAACTGTTCAATGACAAGTACTTTCTTGAAAGTATTCGTCATATGAAGGAAGTGGAGTTCATTAGACTGGAACAAAATAACATGACAATGTCCCAGTACGAGAAAAAGTTTGCAGAGTTATCTAGGTTTGCAACTCATTTGGTGGAGAATGAGGAACGTATGACGCGGATGTTTCTGAGAGGTTTAAAACCCGACATACGTCAGTATCTCATTTCTCATAAATTTTCTCTCTATTCAGATGTTGTCAACATGGCTTAATTGTTAGAGCGAGATAACGAGTACGTTCAACCGAGGGACCATAACCAGGATCATACTGGTGACAGCAGTCATCAGAACAACGATAACCAGCGGAGAAAGAAGAATACGGACAAAGGCGGTAACCACTCTGGTGGTAATCATGGCCATGAGAATAGAAGAAGCGAGTCGGGAGGATATTTTAAAAAGAGGAGATTCAATAATGACCATGTGAAGACGTCAACACTAGCGAAGAATTGGTTCTACAGGGAGAAAGCGACCACCTATCAGATGCTATAAATGTGGAAAGAGGGACATATCAACCCAAACCGCCCACAACAGTTCAAGGTATGTTATAATTGTGGAAAGGAAGGACATATCGCTCGAGATTTTTCGGTTAGTGAAACCAAGTCCAACGGGGATGGTGACTCAAAAGGTCATCCCGTAAAAGTCAAAGTCAGCAGCTTCTTGGAAGAGCGTTTGTCGTGACTGGTCAAAATGCGAGGAATCCAAACGAGGTGATCACGGGTAAACTAATCATAAATTCTTGCGAAGTTTATACCTTACTTGATACCGGTGCTACCCATTCATTTATCTCTCCTGCTTGTGCTCAACGTTTAAACTTAACTCCTGAGAAATTAGACTTTGATTTATCTCATGGAGACTCAGTTAGAGAAACTTTCATCACATTTATCGCTTATAAATCTTGTTTGATCCAAGTTGGCACCATCACATTACCTTGTTGACCTTATCTCTTTAAAGATACTTGCTTTTGATGTGATTTTAGGATTGATTGGTTAACTACTAATCATGCCAAAATTGATTATTTTCGTAAGGTTGTTAGTTTTCATATTCCTAACCAACCCGTTTCTACAATTCAAGCAACTAAACCATTAAAATCAATCACCGTCATATCTAGTCATAAAGCTATTCGTTTATTGAAAAAGCGGATGTCAAGCTTTTTAGCCCATGTTATGGATTTGAATAAAGACACGCCGATTTGAATATTATTATTCTGTTTGTTAGTAAATTTCCCGACGTGTTTCACGAAGAACTTCCTGCTACCCCGTAACGTGAAGTTGAATTCTTTATTGATCTTGAACCCGGTACAAAGCCCATTTCTAAAACCCCATATCGAATGGCTCCTATTGAACTTTAGGAGTTAAAGGTCCAACTACGGAGTTGTTGGACATCGGTTTCATTAGGCCTAGTACATCTCCTTGGGGTGCTCTGCTTTATTTGTAAAGAAGAAAGACGGGAGTATGCGACTTTGTATTGACTATCGAGAATTAAACCATGTCACCATCAAGAATAAGTATCCGTTACCTTGTATTGATGACCTGTTTGACCAGTTGCAAGGAGCACAATTCTTTTCAAAGATCGATCTTCGTTCTGGATATCATCAGCTAAAGATTAGAACTGAGGATATTCCAAAGACTGCCTTCGAAGGGCATTATGAATTTTTAGTCATGTCTTTTGGATTGACTAATAATCCTGCGGCTTTCATAGATATGATGAACCGAGTATTCAAGGACTATTTGGATCAGTTCGTTGTTGTCTTTATTATCAGAGATTCGTGGAAGGATTTTCTCGAATCGCTACTCCGTTAACTCAGCTGACTCGAAAAGATACAAAATTCGTATGGAGCGAGGAATGCGAGAAGAGTTTCCAAGAGCTCAAGAGGAGACTCATTTCGGCACCTTTTCTGACAATACCATCTGGTTCGGATGGATTTGTTATCTCTGATGATGCTTCGAGCAAAGGGTTAGGATGTGTTCTCATGCAGCGTGGGAAAGTCATAGCCTATGCCTCGCGACAACTTAAAGAATATGAGAGGAATTATCCTACTCATGATCTAGAGTTAGCGGCCGATGCGTTTCGCTAAAAGATCCGGAGGCACTATCTATATGGAGAGAAAGTGGAGATATATTCAGACCATAAAAGCCTCAAATATTTCTTCACCCAAAAGGAACTCAACATGCGACAACGACGTTGGCTCGAGCTATTAAAAGGCTATGACCACATCATTCAATACCATCCTGGAAAAGCAAACGTGGCAGCTGACACGTTGAGTAGAAGATCATATGCAAGAACGAGTGCGATGATGTCAAGTATACGCATAGAACTAACTTTAATCGATGAAGTTAAAGTTGCTCGCCACCCATCTTGAACCGGATGATGCGTATGAAGAAGAAAGTACAAGAGGGTGCTATTCCAGAAGCAAGAATCGATGAAGAAGGAATACTTCGAGTCCACTCCAGACTTTGTGTTCCTAACGATTCTGATTTAAAGAACAAGATCATAATGGAGGCACACAATACACCATTTGCAATCCATCTCGGAAGTACCAAATGTATCATGATCTTGACATACATTTTGGTGGAACAATATGAAGAGAGAGATCGCGAAGTTTATCTCGAGGTGTTTAACTTGTCAACGTGTAAAGGCGGAGCATCAAGTGCCTAAGGGTCTATTGCAACCACTTGAGATTCCGAAATGGAAGTGGGAACACATTACCATGGATTTCGTTACGGGTCTTCCCACGGTTTCTCAAGGCATAAATGTTATTTGGGTTATTGTTGATAGATTAACCAAGTCTGCTCATTTCTTGCCGATACGGGAGACTTATTCCCTTGAACGTCTTGCTCATATATATGTAAATGAGATTGTGAGATTGCATGGCATGCCAATATCCATAGTTTACGATCGTGACCCAAGATTCACTTCACGATTTTGGGTTTGCTTGTAAAAAGCTATAGTACGCGATTTATTTATTCGGCTTAGATAAAGATCCTCAAACAGACGGACAATCGAGAGGACTATTCAAACTCTTGAAGATCTATTAAGACTCCGTGTCCTAGATTTCAAAGGGAGTTGCGATAAGTATTTACCATTGGTGGAATTCTCCTACAACAACAGCTTATCGTGCAAGTATAGGTATGGCTCCATTCAAGCATTGTATGGATGAAAGTGTCGCCTCCATATATGTTGGGATGAGGTGGTCAAGCAACATTGTTGGGACCTTAGCCTCGATACGTATATACTTTAAAAGATTCAAATGATTCGACAACGTATATAAACGGCTCAAGATCGGCAAAAGAGTTATGGGGATCTTCATCGAAAGGACGTGGAATTTAGTATTGGGGATCATGTATTGTTGCGTGTTGCCCCATGGAAGGGAGTTACAAGATTCGGGAAGAGAGGAAATCTCAATCCACGATTTATTGGTCCATTTCAGATTCTTGACCGAGTAGGAAATGCAGCCTATAGACTTGCGTTACCTCCAAGTATATCTCGTGTTCATAATGTTTTTCATATATCTGTGCTTCGTAAGTATGTGAAAGACCCGAACCACGTTATTGAGTTAGAACCGGATGAGATAGCCGAAGACTTAACGTACGAGGAGGTACCTGTCAAGATCTTGGATAGGAAGGAACATGTCTTACGTACAAAGGTCATACCATAAGTTAAAGTTTTGTGGAGAAACCATGCTATTGAGTAAAAGACCTGGGAGTTGGAAACGGAAATGAAAGCGAGGTATCCTCACCTTTTCGAAACACAAGGTACGTACGTCAATTTCGAGGATGAAATTTCATAAGGAGGGGAGGTTGTAAGACCCCAACTTATTATAAATAAAATTAAATTTCCTCTATTTATTATTTTGAAATAGTAAGGGTTGATTTGATTAATGTGGTTAGTTATGGGTAAAATGCGCAAATATTTCAAGTATGCAAGTGGTTATAAAATATTTATTTTTATCAGAGAATATTTGTTTGGTCGTGGAATATTCTTACTGTCAGGGAATATTCAATGCGACAAATAAGACCTTATGTGGGCCCCATAACGAAAAAGCGATTGGATGAAGAAAAACGACAAGTATAAGTTGTTTATAAATAACGACGTAGTTATTACCAATTAATATTGTTGGAATACCCGTGGTTTAAAACACAAGACACCGGTATTGCACCAATTATTGATTCTTACGTAGGAAGGCATTACTCAATAATTGTTACGATGAATTACTGCTCAATATTTTATTTTATTGATTCAATAATTGCTACGTTGATATTTTATATTATTGTTGTTTCAATAATTGTCACTACACAGTATTTTCATTATCAGATCAATAATTTATATTATTGGAATAATATTATTAGATAACATTATTGGCAATGTCTAAAAAGTTCTGTCTAAGGAGAGGTTTGGTCACCTAATCATACCAGCAAGAGAGAAATCCTTATTGAAAAGCCCCTCTTTCTTGGGACCCGCACGGTTGTCGATATTGTGATTCTCGTAATATTATTTGTGAATAATTAATTATTAATTTATATGATAAGAAAAATATTCATTTTATGTGGATATAGATGGAGAAAATTTTTAATGTGACAATTGTTAAAAAATTGTTATTTTATCTTTTCTGATAAATAATTCATTTAAATATATTATTATATTTTAATAATATAATAATGGTGATTTTTTTACAATGAATGTGGGATATACAAATATATGAGGAGGAAGAGTATTTTTATTGTAAAAATTATTTAAAACTTGTTAAACATGTCGGTGGATCCCATTTCTTGACTAAAATTGGTTTATAGCCCGTAAAATCGCCCGTTTGTAGATTTCGGTCAACTTCTGCTTGGAATTTGGAAAAACTTAAACTTACAAAGTTGTAGAGAATGAAATTTCCTATGGAAAGTACATGTGGTTTGAATTTTTCTGATAAAAGGGTTATTTATTATGAATTATTGAAGTTCCGGATTAATTGATTATTATTTTTTTGGAGTTTTAAATGACTTTTATATGAAAAATGTTTTTGTTGCTTTTATTGAGTGGATGGCTGATGTTTGGATTCAATTAGTGTGCGTAGGAAGTTTTAGAAAAATAATAATATTATTTATTAAATTTTCTGCTTTGGTGTTCTAAGCATTTTCCTATAAATAGGGTGCTTAGGTTAGAATTAAAAATCACACTAGAAACTGAAGTTTTCTCTCTCTATATTATTGAGCGTATTCTTGTGAGTATTTTGATACTTTGAGTGTTGTTATACGGTGCAAGTTTCTTTCAGCACTATATCCAGTATTCCAATCAGAAGTACCGCCTTTTCGAGGTAAGGGATGTTATTTTCTTCTTAAATGATATTATTTTCTTCAATATCATTATGCCGAAATATTGGTTTGAACTTTTAATCAAATTTGGAATTTTTTGTGTCGGGGTTACTATTCACATATACTTCACGAATACGGCACTATTCATCGAAAAATGAAATTTTTTCCTTTTCGTCCAAAATATCTATTATGGATACTAGCTTTGATTGTATCCATGTTTTGATCATTCTTGAATTTTATTCCACTATGATTATTTATGAGGTATTTTTGGACATGGATAAACCGAAATACGAATCCTTAATATTTATTCTTTTGTTTAACTGGATTCGTTTTCTTTAAAATATTTTTCATCATCCACAGTCCTAAATGATGATATTATTGAATATCTTTGGTCTGTAGTGCAAAGATTAATGTGATTTTATGATAAATATCTTTGGGTCATAATGCAAAGATGTACAGTGTTGAGATGAACATGACCAATCGATGAATATCTTTGGCTCAGAGCAAAGATGAATATTTGATTCGAGATGTATATTGATTGATGTTACAGGGATAAAATATTGATGATGGACTTTTAAATTCATAGATAATAGTAGATTTCATTCTCTACATAACTACAGGGATAAAATATTGATGATGGACTTTTAAATTCATAGATAATAGTAGATTTCATTCTCATACATAACTCATCTATGAATTATTATTTCATTCATGCGAAATATTGATCCAAAACTTGTTGTCATCAGTATTTTATCAGATTTTTTTCTGTTGAAGACTAGCGATAATTTGTTCTATATTATTATCTTAGACATAATATTCTTTACAGGAAAGTTGAGCTCACCCTTTTCCTTTTTGTTCCATTCTTCTTCTCAAGAGGCGAGAATGTAACGAGTTCTAGTCGGGGTGTGAAATGATGGTTCTAGAAAGTTGTTTTAGTAGTCCTCATCATTTTTGTAAAATAATGTACCAATAATTGTAATGAGGACTTATTTGGGTGTGAATATTGTCTAGACGGCAATATTTGTTTTTAAACTCATAGTTTTTGTGTTGTATTAATAAAGTTGTAGTTGTTTCTGTACCATGTTATTTACGACTCAAAATGGGTGATGTATACCTATTTTGTGGGCGTCACAATAAACATGAGAATGATGACAATGATATAAGCATTAATCAAACAAAAATAAGGATAAATATTAAAGACTTTAAATTTATCCAAATATTATCAATCACTTAATAAACTCATAATCTAATATTATTAATATTATAACAATATTTTAATCACTTCTTAAACTTATAAATAATTTATTTCAATTGTTTACACTTTACTAAATAATGAATTTAATTATTCAAGAATGCCATACTCATAAGATTTCATCACCACTGATCAAATCCCTCATCAAAAATCTGCATATACCCTATATAGGATTTTCAAGCCATAAAATCCTATTTTTCTAATTTTGTTACTTCACATAACATATTTAACTCATTTACTCATAACTAGATTATTTTCATAAAAAATATCAAATCAGTCCCAAAAATATTTTTTTTCTGGGATTTAGAAGAATATAGTCCCATATTGAACATATATTTTTCCTAGAATTTTAAAAATTCATTTACTATTTTTCAAAAATTAATTTCTAATTAATTCCTTAAGAAATTAGCTACCTCAAGTTTAACTCCAGAAATTCCTAAATCTTGGCAAGATCTTACACATGTTAACGTGAGCTTCCAGTTTAAATTTCATGGTCATTGGAGTTATAGAACTCCGGTTATAGCGTTTTTCGTCGGAAAAACCTAAATATTGAAATAGTCATAACTTGCTCATTTTAAGTTGGAATGAGCTCATTTTTGGACAGGAGGTACTTTATACTATATATTTCCATGTCCTAGAAGGCCTTCTCAAAAACTAAGTGGCCGAAAATGCCCTTTTAAACTTCTGGGCAGTAGGCTTTTTGGTATTTTCCAGTTTTTGACTCATTTGCTAAAATCAGTCCACACAAAAATCTACAATACCTTTTCCAGTGATTCCACTTGGATAAGTTAGAAAACTCATAGATCTAACTCTAGGACTTGACCACACTCAAAAATTCGAAATATAATAGGAGATATGGTCAATTGAATTTCATATTCCATTTTTACCAAAATATAATTTTTAACCCTTTGTGATTTCTAAGAAACTTTCCTGTGTTCACATAATAACCATCATAAATCATCATGACAATGACATAATAATTCAATAAAACAAGTTCAAGAATAAATTTTAAAGATTTATAAGTTAATTTATCGTGAACTCAATAATGTCCAAATTGTCAACATGATACTGCTTTGTGGAAAAAAAATTCAAGAATGCTCAGAAGAATATTTCCATTAAAAAATACTGGATGAAGCGCAAATATCCAGGATATTCTACTAATTTCATAGAGTATAGAAGCCAAAACTTTAACCAACTGAGTATAATAGAATATATGAAACTGCAAATGAATTTTCACTTTCATAAATGTCAGTAATTCACGATACGAGATCATTTTCACAATTTAATAAGGAATGAATACAAAGGATCATTCACCACGCATGTGGTAATCCACATAGGCGAGGTTATTCCAACAGTAATAATAAAAATAGAATAACGTAAGATTTCACCATGCGTGCGATAGGCGCATGCATGTGTTATTCCCAATGTAATAATAAATAATGGAACCGAGATCACGCGTAAGCGCGCATCGGCGTGATATTCTAACGTAATAATAAAGAATGGAATAACAACAAAAATCACCATGTATGCGATGAATCGCATGCATGTGTTATTCCAATGTAATAATAAATAATGGAACCCAGTTAAGCATAAACGCACGACATGTGATATTAAGGCGAATAATAAATAATGGAACCAGTCCCACAGAACGCATGCAGGATATTCCTACGTAATAATAAATAATGGAACCAGTCCCAAGAACGTAAGCATACCATAAGATATTACTTACAGAATAATAATGAACGGAATAATAGAAGAATTTCACCATATATGCGGATTGATATAAACAAAGTTATTCCAACATAATAATAAAGAATGGAATAATGTAAGAATTTCACCACGTATGCAGTATTGCATAAACAAAGTTATTCCAATATAATAATAAAGAATGGAATAACGAAGTTCTCTTCATGAATAAGAAAGAAATAATACCCTTACGAGTACAACAAATAATATCCCTTACCTTAGAATAAAGTCGATAATTTGGAATGAGAGGTATCGGACTTCTCTTCTTCTTTCTCTCTATAATTTCTCTCTCTAGAGTTTCAATGAATTCGTAAGAAATAATGAAGGAATGAGCTTCTATTTATAGGAGAATGGACTGAATAGTAACTAATTCATGAACGATCCAGATTGATTTACTTTTAAATGGACTCATCCATATTGATTTACTATTAAAACTTAAAGCAACGATCCATACCGATTTACTATTAAAACTTTAAACCCAAATGATCCATATTGATTCACTATTATAACTTTCCACCAAATGATCCATATTGATTCACTATTATAACTTCAACCAATCTGTCAAAAAATTAGCACATCTCCTCATGGAATAATATTGTACCCAAAAATAATTTGGATCGAAAAGAAATATATTTTTTGGGTGAATAGTACCGCGTGAATAGTAACTCGTGAATAGTACTCTGACACAAAAAGTGCCCCGAATACCCGATTGAACAATATAACCTCCAGACATCAATTATTATCGAAATAAATGTCGATTTCTACTAACACAAATAATTTCAACACAATGGAACTATCAATTTCATCTTTAATCAACACGATCTTATTCATCATCAATATTATAACTCACAATATTTAACAACCAAGTCGCTTCCGGAAAGAGGGCTTTCGATAAGGATTTCTCCTATCATGCCGCCGCTGATTAGGTGACCAAACCTCTCCTTGCTAGAACTTCTAGACATTGTAAATATTGCAATTTAATAATATGAATAACTTTGTCGTCTCAATTATTGATTTAATAATATAGCAGATTATGCAGATGCTACTGTGACAATAATCGAATTAATAATATGAGAGATATGATGCAGCAATTATTGTAGCAATAATTGAGTATAACTGAGTGAATTCTCACGTAAGCATCAATAACCAATATCGTGTGCTACTACTTACCACGCCAGACATCGTATTCTTTTACTTTTACTACTAAGTAGTTCAACAGCTTTTAACAGTAAAACTTCCGCCGTTATTTTCATAAAAATATTTTTTGTCATTTTTCTCAATTCGACAATAATTCCGTTGTAGGGTCCACCAATGATTGTATCGTCGTCATCTTTGATATTCCCCACAAAAAGAATATTCCCTGACCAATCGAATATTATACAACAACTTGCATACTTTTCAAAATTTATAAATATTATCCACAACTATAACATTATATCAAATCCACACCATAATATTAAAAAAAAATATTTCGAGAAATTTAAATCTTTATTCATAAAATTTGGGGTCTCACAATCTCCCCTCCTTATGAAATTTCTCCCTCGAGATTTACGTACGTACCTGGTATACCGAAGGGATGAGGATACCTTGACTTCATTTCAGATGCTAACTCTTGAGGTATAACCTTTGAGTGTTGAATACGATCCTTCTTATCCAAGATTTTAACACGTATCTCCTCATATGTTAAATTTTCTGCTATCTCGTCTGGTTTTAATTTAATAATGTGGTTCGGGTCATCCACATATTTACGTAACATCGATACGTGAAAAACGTTATGAACACGCGACATATTTGGCGGTAAAACGAGTCTATAAGCCACAGTTCCTACTTAATCGATGATTTCAAATGGGCCAATTAAATCGAGGGTTGAGATTTCCTCTCTTCGTTGATTCTTGCTTCTAGAATAACGCCCTTTTGAACCTTCTTCTTCACATTCATCACCTTCAGGTGTGTAGTTTGAGTGGCTTTAACTTTATCTATTAGAGTTGATTCTACTCGTATATTTGATATCATCACGTGGGTGCTTAGAGTCTTTAACTCTATCTTCATCATTTGTAAGTTATACGAAATGGGTCTTTGTGTTAACAACATCGCACTCGTAAACGCATACGATCTTCTACTCAACGCGTCAGCTACCACGTTCGCTCTTCCACGATGATATTGAATGGTTGTAACCTTCAACAGCTCGAGCCATCGTCTTTGGCGCATTATACGTTCGTTTTAGGTGAAAAAATATTTAAGGGTTTTGTACTGGGGTCAATACAAAATTCGATTTCACGCTCTAGGGTAAGCCAAGAAGTCATCAGAAATACGTCAAGAAATTTATTAACGATAGAAATATCATTCAAAACTGTGACCCTCATCCAAGACTTGGATAGCTTGTCACATTGATACCTATCAACTTGCCACCGTTATTCATGACGTCCCCTACAGAAAGTCTGGCTTCAGTACATTCCACACAAGGAAGTCACCAGATAAAGGCGCAGGCTCTTTACTTATGGCTTGATATGACAATGATTGACTTTAGTGGTTTGGTTGCTTGAATTCGTATAACAGGTTGGTTAGGAATATGAAAGCTAACAACCTTACAAAGAGCATGATGGGTAGTTAACCAATCGATTCCTAAAATCGCATCATAGGCAAGTATTTTTAAAGAGATAAGATCGACAGATAACGTGAAAGTGTCGATTTGAATCAAACAAGATTTATAAACCATGGATGTAATGAAGGTTTCTCCCAACGGAGTTTTAACAGATAAATCAAAGTCTAATTTCTTCGGAGTCAAATTTAAACGTTGAGCGCAAGTAGGAGAAATAAAGGAATGGGTAGAACCGGTATCAAATAAAGTATAAACTTCGCTAGAATTTATAATTAACTAACCCGTGCTAACTTCGTTCGGGTTACTCGCTTTTTGAGAAGTCACAAAAACGCTTCTTCTTCAAAAACCACCGACTTTGTTTTTGTTCAGATCCACCTTTGGTGCCACCGTCCCACCGGACTTGACTTCACTATACGACAAAAATCGACCTAAATGACCTTCTTCTTTGAAATTTCCACTTCTATTATCTTGGCCATGATTACCACCGAAGTGGTTACCATTTCTTGGCATGATAATTTCCCCGATGGTCATCATTTTTCCGATGGCCATTGCCACCTTAAGATGATTATTATTATCGTGTTGTTGGTGAATTACCTTTTGGTTGTCTTGACTCATTATCGCACTCCAATAATCGAGCCCTATTCACAACATCCTAATATAAACAAAGTTTACGAGAGATAAGGTATTGACGTATATCAGGTTTCAAACCTCTTAGAAACATTCGCGTCATTCGCTCCTCATTATCGACCAAATGGGATGCAAACCGGATAACTCATAAAATTAACACCGTCACAAAACAAGGGTTATTTAACATATCACATATTATCCCTATACTCGATGACCACCAATTAAATACCAAATAAACTTAGGTAGGTCATACTAGCGAAGGAATTCCCGCCTCTCTCTCCTCCTAGTTCTCGCCTCACATCTCACTTCCAGGATCATATCCCTAAGCTTTGATACTAACTATAATGCCCCCAAAAATAGGTATACATCACCCATCTTGAGTCGCCAAATACATGGTACGTAATACAAATACAAACTTAATTATACAACCGTCAGATAATATACGACAATACATAAATCGAGAGTTTAATAGGAATATTGTCATCTGACATATATCCACACTCAAAGGAGTCCTCATTACATTTATTGTCACACTATTTAATGAGCGTTGAGGACTACTAATGTTATCATCTCGACCGATCACTCCTTTCCCCGACTCGTCTGTGTTATATTCTCATTTCTCAAGAGAATAAAATGAAAAAGAAAGGGTGAGCTCAACTAGCCCAAGAAGAAATATTATGACTAAGATAATACGGAATAAATTATCAATAGTCTTCAACAATGTTAAACTGATAAAATACAATAGACATCAAATTTAACTGCAGCGAAACAAGCAATCCATTAGAAGAGTCAAATAGAGAATAAAATTTACTATCTTCTATGATTTAAAATATTTTCATCAATTTTCATCGCTGAGACTCAGCTTAATAAATAAATCATATCATCGAATCTTCCCTGCACTATGGGCCAAGGATATTAAATCATCAATGGTCATGACTATACCGAATAATCCCTGGTCATAATTATACCAAAAACTGTCCATCAATGCACTACATGTCACTGAGGATTTTTACCACATCATTCATCACATCACGGTCATGACTATACCGAATAATCCCTGGTCATAATCACACCAAGTCCATCTATGCACGTAAGCCAAAGATGACTTTTATCACAATATAAACATGTGAATGATGATAATGATATAAGCATTAATCAAACGAAAACAAAGATAAATATTAAAGACTTTAAATTTATCCAAATATTATCAATCACTTAATAAACTCATAATCTAATATTATTAATATTATAACAATATTTTAATCACTTCTTAAACTTATAAATAATTTATTTCAATTGTTTACACTTTACCAAATAATGCATTTAATCATTCAAGAATGCCATACTCATAAGATTTCATCACCACTGATCAAATCCCTCATCAAAAATTTGTATATACCCTATATAGGATTTTCAAGCCATAAAATCCTATTTTTCCAATTTTGTTACTTCACATAACATATTTAACTCATTTACTCATAACTAGATTATTTTCATGAAAAATACCAAATCAGTCCCAAAAATATTTCTTTTCTGGGATTTAGCAGAATATAGTCCCATATTGAACATATATTTTTCTCAGAATTTTAAAAATTCATTTACTATTTTTCAAAAATCAATTTCTAATTAATTCTTAAGAAATTAGCTACCTCAAGTTTAACTCCAGAAATTCCAAAATCTTGGCAGGATCTTACACATATTAACGTGAGCTTCCAGTTTAAATTTCATGGTCATCGGAGTTATAGAACTCCGGTTATAGCATTTTTCGTCGGAAAAACCTAAATATTGAAATAGTCATAACTTGCTCATTTTAAGTTGGAATAAGCTCATTTTTGGACAGGAGGTACTTTATACCATATATTTCCATGTCCCAAAAGGCCAGAATTTTTCTAACAAACTAAGTGGACAAAAATGCCCTTTTAAACTTCTGGGCAATAGGCTTTTTGGTATTTTCCAATTTTTGACTCCTTTGCTGAAATCAGTCCACACGAAAATCTACAGAACCTTTTCCAGTGATTCCACTTGGATAAGTTAGAAAACTCATAGATCTAACTCTAGGACTTGACCACACTCAAAAGCCTATTTCGTGGTGGGCTAATCACGGGGCTTCAACCCAGTTGCTACAAGCCCTGGCCTTTAAGTTGCTCTCACAACCTGTTTCTTCTTCTTGTGCCGAGAGAAATTGGAGAACTTACTCCGTAATTCAAAGTATCAAGAGAAATAGGCTAACAACAAGTCAATCCGAAGACCTTGTGTTCGTGCATTGCAACCTTCATTTACTTTCAAGGAAAAGCAATGAGTATACAGATGGACCTACAAAATTCTGGGACACTAGTAAGTTCATTGTTTTCCTGATATTCAAAAATGCAACAAATAGTGTTTAATGCATGATAACAAGTGATTTTCTTTTCTAATTGTAGGTGGGGATCAATTTGACATTGAAGGACAAGAAGTAGGAGAGTTTGCTCAACTTTCCCTTGATGAACTAGAATTGGAAAGGATGACATTTCATGATGCAGAGGACTGACATCTACCATACGTCTTAGTATGTCTACAATGTAGATGAGAAAATCAAAGATTATTTAATTTTGTCATATTATGATAAATGCATGTCTATATGAATTTGGACAATATAAATATTATTGTTAAAAAATCATAACATATCGTATCCCCGCACTCGTGTCCAAATTCGAATCCATATTTGCGTATCCTGTATTTTTTGACTTCACGTGTTCGAAACCTAAATTCGTACCCGCACTCGAGTCCGAGTAACAAAGGTTGTGCTCTCGAACTCCAACATAACAACATAATGCAGTTTTCCCAATGCACATACTAGCCTTCTTACAACAATTATAATAAATAATCTAGATGGAGAAAAATTCCCAAATTCTCAGAAAACGTAGTTAACTTTCATGTCTATAACATTTTCAAAAATCAAGTTCTAACTCGTTACGGTTTAGGAGATATAAAGTTTACAAAACAGGACAGATACTGCCCTGATTTTCCTTTTCTTTTTTTTTTCTTTTCCAGCTTTGTTCTTTTTATGTTTGTGGTTCCTCTTCCAAATTCCATGATCATAACTTATGAGAAGTAGTTAATTTGTAGTCATGAATGGTTAAAGTTTCATTAAATTCAAAGAAAAGAATTTTCTATAATTTTTCATGAATTAAAATATGTATCAAGGATACCTTCTTGTTTTGTTTTTGTTTTTTTCCTAGCTTCAAAGTCCAAGCTCTTGCTCTTCCTCTCTTGGTTGATCTCTCTCTGCCCTTCCTTTCCTTGTGGCTGCTGAAATTGTAGGAACTATATGTTATGTTTTACTTCCCTTTTTGGTTATATATATACCTATAGAACATTAGTTTGGTTTGGTGGTTTAGAGATGGGCCGCATCACTTCCTTTTCCTTGCCCGACATAAACACCAAGGCCCTCTTTGGGCCAGCTCCCTTGGGATAATAACTCACCTTTCTGATAGTCTGAAATTATAAGCAGCACCATAGTCATATACTACTTGTGTGATGCTGGGCAGATTTAGGATAAAGAATTAATGAAAAATAAACTAGGATTTAAACTCCACGTTTAAACGACAAGGGTCTTTCAAGTGTATCAACTCCACGAAGCAACTCTAAGATGGATAAAAAACCTCTCATACCGCTATTTAAAGAGACTCAAAACCTTAATATTACTTGGAGAATAATAAAAGTACTAAACGACTAAAATACCCTTATTAATAATTTTTAATGACTAATTAATGTCCTAAATCCCCACTAATAAGTAAATTACATCAATTACTCTTGCTAAACATAATAAAAACTTCAAATAATAAATACAAATTTTTTTATTAAAGTCTTGACTTGTGATCCCCACCATTGTGTATATGTAGATATAAGTGGTGATATTTCATATTTGTAAAATGGCTCTGTGTCTGATTCCTTAATGGTGTGGGGCCTCTATATTTCTACCAATTTGAGTACTGATGTCCTGTTGTTGTCTTCTGAAGTTAATGGGCAGCACTGTTGCTAACCTTAATCAATTGGTAGATGAAGCCATTTTTATTCATACTGGGGTTACTGCATCAGAACTAAGGTCTTTTTTCATTCTTACTTTACTTGGAAAAACTAATAATTTGCAAGTAACGTGTTAAAGGTTATTCAATCAAGTGTGCTGCCTGATATGTTTAAAAGCACTTATGAAGCCATCACAAAGGACAATTCAATGCGGAATCAATTGTCAGCCCTTCTTCCAGTCTCTATTCTTGTGATCCTAACTCAACCTACATTCATGATTCATGAACCCCCCCCCCCCCCCCCAACCCAATCCAACCCAACAACAAAATATTTCTAGGGCATGACCATGGAACCCCCCGTCCTCATGGAGTTAAGGATGCCTACTGCTTACACAACTTCAATGACTTTTGCTACCGACCATATTTCTCCAGCAGCGACTAGGGAGAATCCACAATGACAATCCTGCTGTAAAGTTCCTGATTGAGTGCGACTTTGATCGCAAGGACTCAAATTCTTATGGTAGCCGTCGCGGCAATGATGAAGTATTGGCTAGGAGTACCTTTTGTCAATATTCCATTGTAAACAAACTACTGAACGGAGAAGTTGAACCGAATACGATTTACATTGCAAAAGGGGAGTTAACTTCTTGTATTTAATGCAACAATGGTAAGTTTCATATCATTGTTTCTGCTCCTTATTCTTTTCCTCTTTTCATTTAATAATCCTATATTTTATAATGTTATGTATTGGCCTCTTTCTATGCATGTTGTCTGTTATATATTGCACCTTATTTTATACTTTTGTGACTTATTATTTGTCATATTTGAGTTTGATAAAACTCATTTGTGGACATAATTTAAATATAAAATGTGTAACTTAATGTCCTCAATGTGGAGAATGAGAGTAATTCATTTAGTTCAAGTTGGAATTATATGACTTGTGTTTATCAATGACTCAAGTGAAACATTTGATAATGTGCAAAGGTGCAAGTTGTTTGTAAAAACTAGTTTAATTGTCTTGGTTCCATAATGATTAATAACAGATTACTAGTTGCTTTATAAAGTGGTGTAATCTTATTTAATTATATGAAACAAAAGAAAAAAAGTTTAATATATTTTGAATTTGACAACTAGCTAGTTGACTCCATTTTTTTTAAAATTAAATTATTATTAATAATTTGTAACTTGCACCATTATGATTAATGTGTAACTTACAACATTATATTTATAATAGTGTGTAATTAAAATAGATAATTGTTGTTACTATTATATATGTATACATGTATATCTATGTGTAGATATATGAAGAAAGAGAAAGATAGAGGAAGATGAAGAAGGTAGACATGAAAACATAGTTTGACGAATTTGCCCTTCAGTATATAATAAATGTGAAATTAAAAATTAAAATACCCAGAGACCCACATTATTAATTTGTAACGTGGCAGACTCAATTGAATGGAAGTTGAAAAAATTAATAGTTTAATCATCTAATTGAAAAAATTAAAAAGTGGATCACCAAAGTGGAATACGTCAGGTATTTTAGAGTAGTAAAACATATTTAAGCCATTAATTACCTTTGCACAAGCAATAATCAATATAGTCACAACCAATGCATCGTCTTTGCATATACTAGCACGACTGGTGGCATCAACCATGTTCCATCATCCCTATCTGGTCATCGACATACCATAGAAGTTTTAGCAATAAGCACTCCCCACAAACACACGGACGCATGGGATTAGAGAACCTTTCCTGCCTATTATAGGATTCAGCTGGTTAGCACCCACGAATTTCTCGGGATGATTGGTGATACAAACTCAGAATGATTTCTCCCAACAGGATTATTAGAGAGAAGAACCTTTCAGAATATACAACCTGGAACTCTTCCTTTGCTTTGCTAATCTCACGGTCCAGAGAGTCAACAACATAGATCTGCACACAAAAAGAGAGTGAAAATAATACAGATCCATTTAAACTGATAAAGATATTTCTCGGTCAAGCAAAGAGAAACTGCCAATTTAAATAATTGTTGTATGAATACTTATAAAAAAAATGTAGTATTAGTTACACACTAACTAACACTGTCCTCCTGAGCCTCTGATGTATCAAAAATGGGATGCGATGGCCTTTTACAAAAATAGCACACTGAAAAGATGAAAGAAGTGTTGGCATCTAAGGAAAAGACTTGTAAGCAATCAATAGCCACATCAAATGCTAACCTTATAACACTAAAACTTTCCTCCTTCACAACATTCAGGTAGATAAGTTCAAAGTCAAATCACAGGAAAGGTATATCTTATTTTTCGGACTCAAATGATAGGTTAGAATGCAAAACTAGTGGTGGCATAGTTCAATAATTACTAGTGGCCACTTTAAATACATGATTCATTGGAATGACATCTCCTAAGCTTTTAAAAATCCTTGGTTCTCCATAGACAAGTAGGTGAAAATGTATAAAAATAAAACAGACTGATGCTCAAACAAACAAGGTGGCATGACAGACAATTCTTAAAGTTTGACACCTCCAATTTACAATATAAAAGATAAAAACAACTTTTTTTGAGGCAATTTTTTTAAAATCCTTGATTGGGTGTTTGATTGAAAAGAATGGTACAGAGGTTCCTATTAAACAATTACCATAAATAGGGCAGAGTTTCAAGTCATAAACACAAATAATTGTTTTTTAAAAATAAAGAAGAGATATATAAGAAAAGGTCCAAACATAACAAAGGGAGAATACGAGAAAAAAACAAGTCAAATGCAGAATCACCCATCAATCACTATTTAAATCAAAAGATTCAGAACTAGCAAGCAAGTCCCTTAAAAGTATGGATAGCCAAAACCCATAAAGAAGCAAAAAAAGCAATTGTATCCACAATAATGGCAAGACAAAACCCACAACTAAAGATGTTGCATTCCTATCCGTCACCGAAGGATTTTGCCATTCTACTCCTCCAAAACCCACTGAATAGAATAAAATTCTCAATAGACGACCCATCACTACTCCATATCTCTAAGAGCATCTTCCGCAGATGGACTATCTGCTGGACTATATTTAGTCCATCTGACATCAACAAATGTCCTTTAGTCTTCACTCCTTCAAGCAGATGGACTATCCTGTGGACTATCCCGTGGACTATAATATAAAAAGATTAAAATAATCAATGAATTCAAAAAAACTCCAACGGACATAATCCAACGACCATATTCCAACGGCCATATTATAACGACTATATTTTAAAAAACAAATAGCATCTATAAATATAAGTCACATCTAGTCTCTCATATTCACTCATCTTAACTTCATTCTTCCAATCAAATAAGTTATTTTAAATGTCTTGTCAATTTGAATTAGCTATGTTGCACATGGATGAAGAAGAAGATGAAGAAGCATATGGACAATTGTTAGGCATGGCGGCTATTGAAGAAGAACAACAAAATGTCAATAGGCATACATCACGTCATCGTGGTCTGTGCAAGGTCGTATTACCATTGATCGTGGTAGACATGGTCATAATCGACTTTTTCGTGAGTATTTTGCTGAACATCCTACATACCCCCCGTATCTATTTCGGAGAAGGTTTAGAATGTGGCGCCCGCTTTTCTTCCGAATTCAAAGAGCAGTTAAAGTGTATGATTCATACTTCGTCCAAAAGCGGATTCCATTGATGATTATGTGCGGATCGGTGAAAGCACGACTATATTGAGTCTTAAAAGTTTTGTAAAATCAGTCATTTCAATTTTTGGTGATGAATATCTGAGATCCCCCAATAGTAATGACATCGTTAGATTGCTATCAAAAGCTGAAGAGCGTCGACTACATGCATTGGAAATGGAAGAATTGTCCGGTTGCGTGGCATGGTATGTATTTTAGACATGTGGATGAGCCAACAATTATTTTAGAAGCGGTTGCTTCATACGATCTTTGGATATGGCATGCATTTTTTGGATTACCAGGCTCTCATAATGATATTAACGTTTTGGAGAGATCATCTATCTTTTCTGCTCTTACTAAAGGTTGTGCTCCACCAGTGAACTACTCAATCAATGGAAATGAGTACACGATGGGATATTACCTTGCTGATGGTATATATCCCCCATGGGCAACATTTGTTAAAACCATTTCGGCATCTCGGGGAAATAAAAGAAAACTATTTGCTAAAACTCAAGAGGCGCTTAATTAGAAAGGATGTTGAGCGAGTATTTGGGGTACTGCAAACACGTTTTGCGATAGTTCGTGGTCCTGCACAATTTTGGGATCAAACAACACTAAAAGAAATTATGACTGCATGCATAATATTACATAATATGATCGTTGAAGATGAACGAGATGAAAATCAAGAACCAACAACCTACGATACACATGACGAGATTCCAACTGTAGAAGTGTCTCATGAGCGTACCCCACAATTACCTGAATTCATTGAAGCAAATCATCACATAAGGGATAAACAAGTTCATTCTAAACTACAAGAAGATATTATTCAACACTTGTGGTCACTACATGGCGGAGCCGAATCCATTACATTCTACTATAATAATAAGCAAATTATGATTCTCTAATAATAAGCAAGTCAACTACTAGATGTAACTCGTTTCATGATTTCTTTCTTGCATTGTTTGTAATATTCAGCTACTTCAGGCTCCATGTTGACAATGTCAATCATCATGATCCTTTCATCCTCTTGTGCTTTCATTATATTCAACTTCTCTTGCTCTTGAAAATATATTTTGTCCATGTTCTCTTGTCTCTTTTGTTGGTTCAATTTCATCTGATGCTCGAACTTCTCAAACCTCAACTCCATAGGTGTACTAGTATCACCGATTCCTTTGCCCTTTTTAAATAATGCTTTCGAAGCCTTTCTTCCTATTGGCCTCTCTAATCCTGCAGAGATTGTAGCTTCAATATCATCGTCTTCACCCAAACTGACTTCTTCTGCGGTTGATGGAGAAGGTGCTGCTGGACTTGATTTTCTATTACTTTTCTGTTTTTTTCCACTATTATCTGTTCTCCATTTCGGTGCATCCTTTAATATTCTCCAACAATGCATAAATCCAAATGGTTGGTTTTGCATACTTTTGAACATCTCTAATGCTTGACATATCTATTGGAAAATTATTTACAAAATATTAAATATAAAATATAAGAATAAAACTTAATGAAATTTTACATGAAAAAATTGAAATACCTTATCTTGTTCGCCTACACCGCGTTGTTGGATTCTTTCAATTGAAGCATAATATCCAAAAAATTTGTTCACCGCGAGTTGAATTGTTAACCAACGTTTCGCCAAAGCAGTAGAATTGCGTTCAAACTCAAAATTTTTGTATTCGTGAAAGTATTCGTGAACTCTTTCCCAATATCTTCCATATTTCTAATCGTTTCCTTGAATTGGATCCATACTTACATTAAGCCATTCGGAAACAACAAGGGCATCTTCTTCAATTGTGTAATTTTCCTTTCGCCCTGTTCTTTTATTGGACTCATTTTCGGGAGTTTGAATTGGTACATCAGTTTGAATTGAAAATTCATCCAACAAATTTGGATCATCAAGTGAGAAACCTTCAGATAATAATGAAGAATAATACATCGGAGGACCATGATTTTCCATCTAAAAAATAAATTAAAGAGATATTATCAATAAAAAACAAAAATCAAATATAATAAAAATACAAACTATTATTAACAAAATACTTACAATTGCTAAATGTTGGAGTAGTTGATTGAAAGATATAAAATGAATTGAATTATTGTACATATTTATAGATTTTCCAATTATGCTTTCAATTTTTATCCGTTGGTACTTTTTATTACCGTTCTGATTTTTTTCTTCTATCCGTTGGGACTTGGTACTTGGTACTTGGTATTCTATCCGTTCGTCTTCTTCTTCACTTTCACTTCTCAGACTTCATCTCCTTCTTCGATAGAGAGCTTCTCCTTCTTCTTCTTCAACAGAGAGTTTCTCCTTCTTCTTTTTCTTCATCCTCTCTCCCATTTAATTATATTAAATTTATAGTCTGCCTAATTTTCGTTCGCAGATTTAGTCTTTTTGAGCTGCCGAAAAAGTAGGTCGACTAAATATAGTCCATCTGCTGGAACAAAATTGGCTTCCTAGACTAAATATAGTCTACGATTTTGGCAACTCCGGCCTGCTGGAGTTGCTCTAACACCCCAAAGAGTGTCTACTGTGAAGAAAGACACATTCTAAACTACTGACAATTATTTTACTTAAAATAGTAAAAAATAAATTTTGCCCAAGACTCGCAACCAAAATTGAAAAAGAACGAAGATAATATAGCTCCAAAAATGAGGGAGAAAAGAACCTTGTATTTGGAGGAATTTGAGTTACAAACTTACAACAAGAAGTTGACAGAAGTAAGAACATGCTTGCAATGGTAGTTGTCGGTGATTTCGAGTTCTGTGTTGGATTGAGGTACGCGGTGGAAAGGGTCTATTTATAGTTGCGTTAGGAAGGGTCTATTTATACTTGAGTTATAGTTGAGTTAGGAAGGGTCTATTTATAGTTGAGTATGGAAGGGTCTAGAGACTCAAAGTATTTGAAAGTCAGAAGGTTCAAGTAGTCTAGGTAAAAGTGTTTAGTTTTGAATAGGACTTTTGTTGGGATGACTAATTGATTGTAATGGGAATGTGGAGTACGTTCAGGAGAATTGAAACTCAAAGGAATTGATTGGATCTTCTTTTTTGAATGAAAATGATCCAAAATAGACCGGTTAAACATTCCATTAGGAATAATTATCGTGATAAGTGGATCGATTTATTTATATGCCATAGGTTTGGTTTCTTCCCTTGTTAGTTCCAGCTTAACAGATACTCACCCATGGATTGGGGCTGGTGCCATCCATAAAGACATCAGCTTCTGGCTATAAAGAATCTCCCCAGCCGATATAGTTGATCAATTTAAAGCTTGAATGGGTAGTTGGGAAGATGTATTGAAAGATAAAATGTTGATAGAGAAATAAAGTTTTTAGGCAATGGTGGAAGGCTCAAGAAGGAACTACTAATTGAAAGCAAATTCTACAAGGTTCTAAATATTAAAACTTACAAAAACATAATTCCTAACTACATTCCTCAAAAATAAAAGTACCAAAAATAGAAAATAATTTGCAAAAGTTTACTTTAAAAATACTACAACTTTCCAAGCCACAAGGCACTGAAGAAACAAATAGAGCTTGACTAGCTCACCTATATACACATTTGAAGTCAATCATACTATTCATAACCAAACCAAAACTCTTATCTTCGAACAAACCTCTACTTTCAAATATAAGAGGCTGAACATGATTTTGACATAATCAATGGTTTTGATAATCAATGGGGTGTCATATTGGAACATAGGTTGTATCTAAAACATTACTACCATTGACATCTGAATAGAGGATTTTTTTTGTCAAAAAAAGATTGACCCAAATTCTAACTATCTTAAATTGAAAAGAGCATTTTGTCACTAAAAACGTTGATGCGACTCTAATATGGACCAACACCAAAAGAGGTGCTCCCGCTTTATTATTAGTATAAATTTTCTTATAATTTGGACAAACGATATGTCTGATCAAAAAGAAGGGGAAAAGCAAAATTGTAGTCATACTTCCATCCATAATAAGAAATGATAAACAAGAAATAGAGTACACATGCCTAAGCAATCTGGAAATATACTACAAACTTTCAACCACCTGATCATACAGTGACCTAAACAACAAACCCTTGATGTCATCAGTTTTATTTCCCAGAGAGAATGGTTTACCTATTGTGGGAACAGTTGAAAGAACTTCTCCAATGTGCAGTTTGTACAGTATAGTCGTTTTTCCAGCTGCATCTAGTCCAAGCATCACAACCTAAGGCAATTCAAACATAAAAAATATGATAAAATGACTCGTATAGTAGTCATGAACATACAAAGATGGAAGCATAATAATCTTAAACATCCAGTACAAAGTGGAAAGCATGGAAGGAATTTATGAAGAAAAGGACAATTTATCCGCTATTAAGGCAGCTAGATAGTAGATGGAGAGAAATTAACATGAACAGAGCTGTACCAAAGTTCTTCAAAAAAAAAGAGCTGTACCAAAGTTGAATCTTTTATCATATTCTTTATTTATCTATTTTAATTAGAATTTCCTTTGCTTTTATCAGATAAACAATAAAGCTCTTGCTCACTAAATAGTATTTAGAAGAACTAACCAACGTGCTAGAGCAAGAAGTGCATCTAGGTGTTTAGATAAATAAAACATTTTCCAGCATTCCAAGAGTAATAAACATAACAGAACACTATCTACAGACCAAATTATGAGTACGCAATGAGCGAACTGAGAGAAAAAGAAGAATTGGTATAAAGTTATAAATATAAATGATAAACGAACTGAGAGAATGAGAGAAATTGAAGACCTAAGAAGCAAGGATTCGGGTGTGGGATACGGGTGCACAGTGCGGGGATACAAGGGTTCGCCAAATTTGAAAAAATGAGGATTTGGGTGTGGCGGGAATACGGCACATATTATATATATGATAAAAAAACATTAATAAAACTAAATACTTCATGCTATTCCAACAAAATATATAATTTCATCATCCTACATCACAATAGCTAAACATGAAATCATAAAGTCGCACAAAACCCAGGCTTTAAAGTCAAAAACACATTTATTAAATATTTAACAAATATAGTCCAAACTGCAAGTCAGCAATAATCAAAAAAAGATAACCTATCAAAAGATTATTATCATCATCTCAACAACTAAAAAAAGATTGTTCCATGAGGCCAAAAAAAAAAAGATAACCCAGCAAGCAGCAAAGCTAATTTTAAAAAGAAAATAAGACAGCAAAGATAATTTCAATAAAAGATAACCTAACCAATAAAGAAAAGGCAGTGTATTAGTAGTGACTAAAAAAGAGAGAACGAAGAGAGAAGAGTGCCTGCGAACCTAAGTCGAGCAGCCACAGGAGTAGTTCTCTCCGCTACAAAGTCATCACTCTTCTCTCCCTCTCGATCTGCCTAAGCCCTAAAACCTACGTTCCCACGATCAGTCTTTTCTCTTTTCCTCTTAATTTTTTTCATAATTACAAAACGTAATAAAACTAAATACTTCATGCTATTCTAACAAAATATATAATTTCATCATCCTACATCACAATAGCAAAACATGAAATCATAAAGTCGCACAAAACCCAGTCTTTAAAGTCCAAAACACATTTATTAAATAGTTAACAAATATAACCCAACCTGCAAGTTAGCAATAATCAACAAAAGATAATTATTATCATCTCAACAAAAACAAATTATCTACATAAATAAATAAAACATTTTCCAGCATTCCAAGAGTAATAAACATAGCAGAACACTATCGATGAGCGAACTGAGAGAAGAAGAAGAATTGGTATGAAGCTATATATATATATAAATGATAAACGAACTGAGAGAATGAGAGAAATTGATGACTTAAGAAGCAAGGATTCGGGTGTGGGGATACGGGTGCACTGTGGGGAATATAGGGGTTCGCCAAATTTGAAAAAATGGGGATTCGGGTGTGGCGGGGATACGACACATATTATATATATGATAAATAAAAACATTAATAAAACTAAATACTTCATGAAATCATAAAGTCGTAGAAAACCCGGTCTTTAAAGTCAAAAACACATTTATTAAATATTTAATGAATATAACCCAACTTGCAAGTACGCAATAATCAACAAAAGATAACCTAGCAAAAGATTATTATCATCATCTCAACAACAACAACAACAACAAAAAAGATAGTTCCATGAGGCCAAAAAATAAGAAAAAAAGATAACCCAGCAAGCAACAAAGCCAATTTTAAAAAGAAAATAAGGCAGCAAAGATAATTTCAATAAAAGATAACCCAGCAACCAATGAAGAAAAGGTAGTGTATAAATAGTGACTAAAAAAAAGAGAGAAGGAAGAGAGAAGAGTGCCTGCGAAGTCGTGCCACTACCTAAGTCGAGCAACCACATGAGTAGTTCTCTCCGCTGCGAAGTCATCACTCTTCTCTCCCTCTCGATCTGCCTAAGCCCTAAAATGCACGTTCCCACGATCTGTCTTTTCTTTTTTCCTCTTAATTTTTTTTCATAATTACAAAATTTGCCACCGCTACACCCCAAAGCAAAATCTGGGGATACGGCTGGTGCCTCATCCCAGCGCACGTGCGCAGTGCGGCTGTCAGGCCCTTGTTGAAGCCTAACCAGAAAATAAGAGAGAAACAGAGACAAAGAAATAAATAAGAGAGAATTCAGTGAGAATAAGGGAGGAAGGAGAAGAATTCAATGATTTATCACTGAGTTCGTCAGACAAAGAGAGATATAGAGAGAAAGCTTAAACAAGATGTTCCCATTCATTCAGAAATTGCATAATATTCAAAAGTTTGAGGGTTACTCCACCCATTACACGCATATATATAGCCACTAGAATGCTGAAAAAGTGTAAATACTTCTAACCTACGCCACTCTCTTATCTTACACACACCTGCTAACTAACCACCCATGTACTTACATGTGCATTCTAAATATTTAACTCTAAAATACACTAATTATTCTTTCCTTCCCAATTTACCTTTAGCTTGGCATTCCCTCTTCCTTTAGAATATTCATGTTCTCATGAATGAAGTATTAAGTATGGATAGTTAAGTTTAAGGAGATCATCCTCCCATGTAGCTTATCCAATGCTGCAGTATCAAGTATTGGTATATGATTTATTTCCTTTGTAAACTCTCCTTTGTTTCAAGGTTCCGAGTGGTCCTACAACAAACTATCCATTTTGATTAACCTCTGGTAGCTGGGTGTTGATTTGTGTGGCCCCCAAATGCCTTTTTAGTTGTGAGACATGAGAGGTTGGATGTATCTTAGAAGCTCCAGGTAAGGTTTCATATTCTTCCTTATCTGGGTGTTGAATTTTGGGGCTAGTTTCATATTCTTCTTTATAAGGTTGTAGCGTATACCCTTTCACCAACCTCAAAAACCCTCTCAGTTCTTCCCTTATAAGAATTGCTCTTGATTCTTTGTTAGGACTTGGCTAAGTTTTCCTTGAGGATTTCCGGCTGTTGTGCAAGAATATCCTAACTGCTGCAATGTTGGTACTAAATTTTGAAGGCATGCTCAGATGTATAGGGTCATGTCCATAGAGAATTTTGTATGGAGTTGTTTGTAGAGAAGTTTAGAAAGTTGTATTAAACCACCATTCTGCCATAGGTAGCCAAGAGCTCCATCATTTTGGTGAATGGTTACACATGCTTCTTACGTATTGTTTCAAACATTGGTTTATCCTTTCAGTGCTCCCATCACTTTGAGGACGATAGGAAGTACTGATGTGGAGCCTTGATCCTGCAAGTTTAAATAGTGTTTGCCGGGAGTCATTCAAAAATATAGGATCCCTATCACTTACAATTGAGCTGGGAAGGCTATGAAGCTTAAAGAGGTTCTCAAAAAATAATTGGGACAATGTCTTGGCAGAGATACGATGAATGAGAGGTAAAAAATGAGAGCTCTTCTTCTATACCTATCAATAACAACCCAAATAACTTCATAGCCTTTGGAGTTGGGGAGACCACTGATAAAATCCATAGCTATGTCCATCCAAGGCTGGTTAGGGATGGGTAATGGTTGGAGTAGGGTTTCTCACATTTTCATGTTTAGAAAATTGACAATTAGGGCACTCAGCCACCCACCTTGTGATATCATTCTTCATTCCTACCCAATAAAAATATTGTCCCTTCTCATGGAGTTCTTCAAATAGTTGTCTTCTTAAGTCTCCTTGAATTCCTATTATTCACTTCCCTTTGTACTTTAGCATACCATGGACTAGCTCAAACTCATTAGGCCCCATCTTTGTAGCTACTATTGTTGTCACCTTCATAGCTTAATTTCAACAATCTGGGACATCCATGTTGGTTGGGCTATTGTCAAATAGTTAAGGTCTACACTTCTTTGGAAGTTGGTCCACTTCCATTCCTTGTTGTGTAAAGTTGAGAATAAGGTTATTGTAGTCCATATGTATTCCTCCTAACCCCGTTTTAGCCATGTGGTTCCCAAGACATCATCATATGACTGCAACTTAATGATCCACATAGGTGTGCTAAAACTATGGGTGTCAATTCCATGTAAACTCAGGGCACCATGCTTTACAATATGGTTCCACACATGTCTCACTGAACCTCACAGTGAAATCATTTGCAAACTAACTCCAAGTGAGCCCCTTTTTGCCATTGACACAAGACGTTTACCAATATTTTGGAGAACTATAGAGGTGCATCCCAGCTATGAAAATTCTCCTATGAGAATGAATCTCGTTTAAACCAAAATACTCCTTGCAATCCTGTATCCAACTCTTAGCATCATCACAGTAAATAATGGGAAAGATGTTCAAGTTCTCTCTCTTCTTCACCATCATCATCATTTTGGTTCCTCCTCTATTGAGCATTATATTCTTCATGTTTCCTTGCTCTTTCTTGCTCAGCATGCCTAAGGTCTCTAAAGAATCCCTTATCCCTCATTTGCCCCATATAAACAGGTCTTTGCCCCTTCCATTATCCTCAAAAGAATTTTCAAACCTGTCGCCATTATCTGGGATCTTTTGTCTCAACATTTCATTCATACCTTCTATGAAGTGGTCCATTTTCTCATCAATGAGTTGCAATTTCTCATTGGTGTACTCTCTATAGTTTATGAAATCCTACTGCAACATTTGTGAAGGATCAACCATATTTATAGAGTATAGAGAAAATGAGTAGAAAAATAATTGTGATTCCGAGTTTGAAAATGAATTTAAGCAATAATAACACTACTTAAGTAAGAGTAAGTGAGCTTGAGTAGCTATTAAAATGAGGAGTGAACTTCCTCAGTGAAACAAACTGAGTATCCCTTGCCAAACAAGTTTAGTATTGGAAGGTTCTACGATCGTAGACTAGACCAACTTATAAGACTCTACGATCATAGACTGGAACAAATTATAAGACTCTACGATCGTAGAGTACTGGAATAACTTATAAGATTCTACGATCGTAGACTGGAACTTATAAGATTGCGATTGAACTCTAAGATTGAAACAACTTGAGAATCTACGATTGAAACAACTTGAGAGAATCTACGATTGAAACAACTTGTTAGACTCTACGACTGAAACAACTTGTAAGACTCTACGACTGAAACAACTTGTTAGACTCTACGACTGAAACGACTTGTTCAGTGAGTTGACTGTAAGAAAAAAAAAGTTCAGTGACCCATTTATAATTGACGTAAAGTACAGTGACTTAGAAAGCATTTAACCCGTCTAACTAATTACTTATTGCAAATGACACATTTTTTAACAGAAATTTTAGGAAATGTACCCCTATAATTGAATCGTAATAGCATCACATGTTCCGAAAAATCAAATAGCAGTAAAATTCTTATCTTAAAAAAAAAGGACAAAAGTGTACAAATGCCCCTGAAATTTTCCTCGATGTCCAACATGCACCTTATATTTTTTTTTTCCAAAAGTACCCCTAACGTTATAATTTTTGGATCGAATGTGCCCCTCCCGTTAACAGACATAACTATTGGTTTTCTAAGTGACCTTCACTTGTATTCGGTTTTCCAAGTGACTTTCACTTGTATTTGGCTATTTATCTTCATCACCGATTCACCAGAGAATTTCACAGGAAAGGTGATTCTTGATGTATATTTTGTTGCAAGTTAAACCTAATTGTTTTATAATAAATAGGAATGGAGTGTTGAGATTAAGACCTGGGGAATGTATGAGTTATAGTTCATTATTTATATGATGAAACATTTTATAACTCTAATCGTGGACAGGTGGTGAGTATTTTTGTGAGTTAATGCTTGTATTATAAGCAGGTATTTTGCAGATCTAAGAGTGACTACCAAATTAGTTGTAGCCAGTACAAGGATTTGGGAACGTCATAGAAACCAAAATGCATCAGATATATATATATATATATATATATATATATATATATATATATATGTGTGTGTGTGTGTGTGTGTGTGTGTGTGTGTGTGTGTGTGTGTGGGACACGTAGGAAGACGGGAACAAAGACTGTTCCGTTCAGTGGCGGAACCAGAATATATATTAAGGGGGGGCAAAATACATCAATAAAAAAAAAATTATTTATTGGCGCTTGAAGAGCTTCTTTCGGTTATCTGGTGAGAAGCGGTATTTGTATCCTGCGATCTGCATAGTTTAAAAACGTCTCAAAATTTATTCGTTTTCAATTGTTGAAAAAATATCCTTCTCAATATAAACTACTAGAAGCATCATTCATCCACTCGTCTCCCATTTTGTTACGCAAGTCGATCTTGACAATTTTCATCGCAGAGAATACTCTTTCAACGATGGCGATTCTGTTGGTAAAACCAAAGCCAATTCGATCAATCGATATACCAATGTAAAAGTCATATGTCTTCTTGTTTCAATCAACTTCTTAGCAAGACTTCCCAAACCCAAATTTTCGATCCCAAAAAATTGACTATCGCATCGCATATCATAAATGTAATTTTCAAGTTGATCCCCAAGTATCATGCGCGATCGACCAATGAGAAGTCTTCTTGGATAAAGCTCAATGAGACGGAGTAATTTATTTTGTCAAATTGAGAGAACGAATCCCTTGAATCAAGGCATGATATGCATAAAAGTAACTCTGTGCTTGCTTCTGAAAAACGATTGTTCCTCTCTTGAACAATTGAATCAACAACCTACATTGTAATAATGAAAAATAAAAAAAAAAAGATAAATTTTTAGATAGGAATAATGAAAAAAGAGTTATAGAGATTATACCTGACAAAAAATCTCAACACAATAATGATGAAAATTAGTAATAATTTGTCCATTGCGCCTGCTACGACCGCGGGATCTCATGTTGTCTTCCATATTAATTATTGGGATCGCGTTCTTCTCACAAAATATATTGACTTCCTTCAAAAAATTCTCCCATTCCGCCTCCCTAAAATCTCGTAGTCGAGCTTTTATTACCCCAATCAATCTCACAGCATGCACAATGTTTTGATCTTTTTGTTGCAAGGCAAGTGAAATAATCATTTGTGATTCCCAATATATATTTCATCAAATGCATCACAAATACAAATTCATAATTCTCCATCTTATCAATCAAACTTATGGCTATACCGCTATTATCATCAGAAGCACCATCATCATACACATTTTCAAGCACTTGTAATACGGAAGTTCACATAGACATAAGACGGATTATTGTTATGTAATGTGACCCCCAACGAGTATCTCCTGGTCGTCTTAAACTAATTTCTTGATTTTTTTCCTTTACCACTAACTATCTCTCCCTTTTCCAAACACTCCACGATCCTATCATGTTCAAGTTGTTTAAGTTTATCTTTCCTTTTACATGATGCTCCAGCCACATTCACAATCATAGTAACATATTGAAAAAAAATCACTGCTCTTGGCAACAGCAACAACAACTAATTGGAGTTGGTGAGAAAAACAATGGACATACCTTGCATATGGATTTTCTTTTAAAATAAGAGTCTTCAATCCATTGAACTCGCCTCGCATATTTGAAGCCCCATCATATCCTTGACCTCTCAACCTCGATAATGACAATTTATACTTTGCAAATAATTCATCAATAACATTCTTCAAAGAAATAGATGTTTATGATTTTTATATGTTAAATTTTCTTGAGTATATGTTAAAATTTAAGATGTTTATGATTTTGATTACACTTTTTAGTATATAGTTGATGTTGTTTTGTGCAATGTTGAATAAAAAAATATAAAAATATTTATTATTACCTCTATCTTGTAAAAAGATTTTTCTTTTAATATATATTTTCTCTCTTTTAGAGTAACAACATTTATCATTTTTATTTTAAATAATTATGCCCAAGTGTGGCTTATGTTTAGTTTAATATTTTAGAAAAGATAATTAATATAATTTTTAATATTTTTATATGAGTAAAAGACTTGTTACGTAATATTAAGTTTGTTTTACGTAAATTTTAATATTTGGGAAAAATAATTAAAAAAATTGCATTAATTTGTAATTTTTAGGGATATTAAAATTTTATTTTTAATTACAAAAAATATTTGAATGTATATTACGTAAATTTTAATATTTGAGGAATTATTTTAGCAAAAAGTGTATGAATTTATTTCTTGATAAAATGAATATTTTTTATTTTTTGACATTTATGTTATTTATTGTACAAAATCATAATTTAATTAATTAGATCGAGTTAAGTGAAAATTATAATATACAATTTTATATATTTAGTGAATATATTAAAATATTATATTTTGAAGGTGTATTGAATATTATATTAAAATAATTTTAGATATTTGTTGATCAAATACATTAGGGACAGTGAATGTTATATATTATAAACTGAGAGGATACTGACTATTATTTGATAAATTAAAGGAATAATGAGTGTTATTATAATCTACATAAGGATAGGAATAATGAGTATTATTATAATCTATATATTTTACTCTTTAGTTTTACTAATAATTCAGCTCTGCAAAAAAAGTAAATAATATCCAGATCTTCTTCTGACATAACTATTGGTGTTCATGTATTTGGCTTTCCAAGTGACCTTCACTTGCAATATCGGCATAATCATTGGTGTTTATCTATGTGATTTTCCAAGTGACTTTCACTTGTATTTGGCTATTTATATTCATCACCTATTCACTAGAGAATTTCACAGGAAAGGTTATTCTTGCACTAGGAAGGTGCGCATCCTCGCTTGTCAGATTTACACAAATTATGAGGTTGTGCCAGCATGGCGCGGCTAGTACGGATCTCAACAATTGAATTGGCTGCCCACGTTCTACTAGTACGCTATCATTACGATCCTTCAAGAAGAGGATACTTCTATTCTATAATGAGGACCTGGAAACATATCATTGCTAGCTTTAATAGAGCCATACACACCAAATGATCGACTTTCATCTAGCAGCTTAACCTCCACACTGGCTTCAGCGGCTTCACTGAAGACGGTCAAGTACACGGTTAAAGTCAACTTTCCATCATCACTAACTATCCGATTAATCAAGGGTCTGTTGAACTTGTTCTCCCTTTCGATCCCAAATCGGTTAAACATAAACCCCTTCTGGGTGAGTGGGTGTTCTTCTACTTCGTATGAGGAGTTGATCGTCTTGTGCACCAGATCCACATTGACGAAAGTAGTATCATAAGTTTGAACGATGGCATCAGGACCAGTCAGCAGCAGATCACCACCAGATCACCACCCTCTTCTTTAACATTATATTGTAATTCCTTGTTGTCGTTTCTTTTATTGTTGAAGATTACAAAATCAATATCATACCGGTTGTCGGCAGAGATACTACCAGACAGGCTGCCTGGCCTGTTGATTTTCACACTGAAAATCTCCCACGCTATAATATGTCCTGTAAGTTAATATGAAAGCGTAGTCTCCGTCCGGACTGTCCATGGATAGATCTGAATCTGATGCAATATATACCAAGAAAAATTTGTTGTACATCCCCACATCTGATTCATCCTGACAATTAAAACAACAAAAACAACATAAATAACTGATATGGTTGAAATAAGACCATCGATAGATCTGAATCTGTACCGTCATATATTTCAATATCCACTCATCTGATTCATCTGATTCAACTGATTCAACATGACAATTAAAACAACAAAAACAAAATAAATAACTGATATGGTAGAAATAAGACCATCGATAGATCTGAATCTGTACCGTCTGAAAGTTGTCCATCCCCAGATCTGATTCAACCTCACAATTCAAAACAAAAAACAAAATAAATAACTGATATGGTAGAAATAAGACCATCGATAGATCTGAATCTGTACCGTCTGAAAGTTGTCCATCCCCAGATCTGATTCAACCTGACAATTCAAACAACAAAAAACAAAATAAATAACTGATATGGTAGAAATAAAACCATCGATAGATCTGAATCTGATTCAACCTGACAATTTAAACAACAAAAACAAAATAAATAACTGATATGGTAGAAATAAGACCATCGATAGATCGGAATCTGATACAAACCTTTACCCTCTTAAAGTTGTCCATCCCCAGATCTGATTCAGCCTGACAATTCAAATAACAACAACAAAAACAAAATAAATAACTGATATGGTAGAAATAAGACCATCGATAGATCGGAATCTAATACAAACCTTTACCCTCTTAACCATCCCCAGATCTGATTCAACCTGACAATTCAAACAACAACAAAAACAAAATAAATAACAGATAGGGGAGAACTAAGACCGGCGAAAGACAATAAGATACGCAAGCAGAGAATTCATACGAGAATTCAGAAAGGCAAAAGGAAAAGAAAATATAAATTTTATGTTCAGGTTATTAATTTATTTTTTTATATATATATATATATATATATTTAATTTATTTATATTATTAGTTTTCTATTTAAATTTTGTGTTCAGGCTATTAGTTTTCATTAAAAAATTCAATAAAACAAAAAAATATATAAAAATCTTTTAAGTTTTTCATATATATTTTTCTCTTTTTCATCTATTTTTAAAATTCAGTAACAAGCCGTTAAACAAATGTTATCTTTTGGGGAGTTTACCCTATTTTTATTTGGGTTGGGTTGGCAACAAAGTGGCTTTTGAAAATTACATCTTTATTAGTCCAACTCAATCTTCTACGGAGTATCTTTTAGTTTTAAGTAAAATAACACTCTTTAAATAATTATAATAATTAGACATGGCAAAAGAGGTCCAAGCCTGCCCGTAAAAAAATGGGCTATGGGCTTTATTATTGCAGTCCACGTAAAGTTGGGCCATTTTAGCCCGGTCCGCCTGTGAATTATTGTTTTAAAAACAATGTTATTTGTGAGGGTTGAACACAAAACCTTCAAGTCATTAAATAAATATGACGCCCCCAAAATAAGTACACATCACTTATCTTGAGTCGCCAGATACATGGTACAAAATTCAAATACAACTTAATAATACAATTGTCGTATAAAATACGACAAAATATAATCTGAGAGTTTTAATACGAATATTGTATTCTAGACAATATCCACACTCAAATAGAGTTTATTATAATTATTATCACACCATTTCACAGAATAGTGAGGAGTACTAATGCAAACATCTGGACCGGTCACCCGCCGGTTCCCGACTAGTCCATTTATGTTCTCATTTCCTAAAGAGAAACGATGAAAGCAAAAAGGTTGAACTCAACTAGCCCGATAAAAATATTATGACTAAGATAATGCGAATAAATTATCTTTAGCCTTCAACAATGATATAACAACCGATAGAATATAATAGATAACAAGTTTTAGATCAACAACTATATCGGAATAAGCGATCCATTAGAAGAGTCAAGTAGAAAAGATATCTACTATCTTCTATGATTTAAAAAGTTTATCATCAATTTTATCGTTGAGACTCAAACAATAAATAATCCATATCATCGAATCATCCCCACTTTTCTGGGCAAGGATATTCTTTAAGTATCACGACCACGAATTATCTATGCACTACTGGCCAAAGAAGATAATCGTGTTTTCATCAACAACCGTGATCACGCCCATAAAATAATTCATCTTTATACCCTTGGTGAAGAGAACCCATGAATCATGATCATACCAAAACTGTCCATTAATGCACTACGGGCCAATGAGGACTTTTACCACATCATTTGTAGCATTACGGTCATGATTATACCGAATAATTCCTGGTCATAATCATACCAAGTCCATCTATGCATTATGGCCAAAGATGACTTTCATAACAATATAAGCATAAGGATGATGACAATGATATAATAATTCAATCAAACGAGATCAAGGATAAATTTTAAAGACTTTAACAATTTAATTTATCAAGAATTCAATAATGTTCAAACTATCAACATGATACTGCTTTGTGGAATAAAATTCAAGAATAATATTGTACCAAAAATAATTTGGACCGAAAACGAATCAATTTTTATCATGAATAATACCCTGGGTGAATAGTACTCGAGTGAATAGTATCCCGTGAATAGTTATTCGAGAATAGTACTCAAGTGAATAATACTCTCTAGTTGAAAAGTTAAAACTTATCAAAATGCTCGAATAATATTTCCATGAAAAGATCTTTGGATGAAGCCTTGAAATATCGAGGATATTCTACTAATTTCATAGAGTATAGAAGCGAAACTTTAACAAAATGAGTATAGAATTGAAATCAAAGCGAAATAATATTACTTTCATACTATAGAGTATGGAAGAAAATATTATTTCAAGCGAATATCAACAAAAATAACATCCTTTACGACTTTTGAATCGAAAATAATATTCCTTACGAATATTAAACGAATATAATATTCCTTACGAATATTAAATGAATATAATATTTCTTGCGAATATTGAACGAAATATAATTTCTTATGAATACGAAAAATAATATCGTAAGCGAATATGAAATAAATAATACCCCTTATGAATATTGAATGAATATAATATTCCTTACGAATATTAAACGAATATAATATGAATATTAAAAGAAGACAATATCCCTACGAATATTGAACGAAAATAATATTCATTACGAATATTGAATGAAAATAATATTCATACGAATACGAAAAATAATGTCTCTTCTGAATATGAAATAAATAATACCCCTTACCTTAAAAAGAAGAGTATTCCGACTGGTAGGGCGGATATATTTTTGAAGAAAATTTTCACTATTTTCTACACTCAAAACTTTCTAAAACTTGAAAAAAATACGCTCAATATTATAGAAGAAGAATTCTCTGATTCTGGTGTGATTTTCAATTCTAACTAAGCATCCTATTTACAGGAGAATGGAAAGGATACTATTGAATTTTAGAATCACGGACTACACAATTGAAAGAAAAAATATTTCACGGACGAAATATGCAGACATTTTTAAAAAATTTAGAATATAATATTCAAGTAAAACAAATAACTTTATATAAAATATAATATATTCTATTTTTTCATAAAAAACAAAACTTATTATAATATATATAATAAAATAAAGTAACTCCCTCCACTTCACGTTTCTAATTCCCCCCCCCTTCTGACATTTTATTTTTTCACATGTGGGCCCCACTTTTATTATATTAAATAATTTTTTACCGATTATTTTGAAAAATGGGTAAATGGGGGTTCATAAATACAACAAATACTTCATAAAAAAATTCCTCAATATTTTTAACAACCTTTATTCATATTATTATAACTCGCAATATTAACAACCATGTCGTTCCCAGGAAAGAGGGGGCTTTCTGATAAGGATTTCTCCCTATTGGCGCACAATTAGGTAACCAAACCTCTCCTCAACAGAATTTCTAGACATTGTTAATTATGCAAATATTAATATGAATAACTTGTCATCTCAATTATTAATTTAATAATATAAAAATATTGATAATAATTGAATCAAATAACATGAGATACTATGCAACAATTCCTGTAACAATAATTAAACAAAACTGAATGACTTCTTACGTAAGCATCAATAATCAATACTGGTATCTTTACTATGCGACCACGTATTCTTCGTACTTTTTTACTTAAGGGTAGTTCAACGGTTTTAACGGTAACACTTTCACCGTTATTTTTATAAAAAGATAATTCTGTCGTTTTCTAACTACGACAATACTTCTGTTGTGGGGTCCACCAATGATTATGCCATCGTACGAATATTCCCTGTTTAAAACGAATATTTTCCGACCAATCGAATATAATATAACAACTTCCATACTTTGAAAAATTTATAAATACTATCCACAACTATAATATTATATCAATTCCACACCATAATATTCAAAAAAATATTTCGAAAAAATTAAATCTTTATTCATAAAATTTGGGGTCTTACAATAAAAGTTCAATCCAACTAAACTACAACAGTTGCTTATTTTAACATGCATGCATCTAAATAAAAGTACAAAAAATAAAAAGACAACCGGTTAAACAAAATGTACAATCTCCAGTTTTAATTTGTTTGTCTTTTTAAATGAGTTAAATTTGAATCATAATTAATAATATTCAATTTAAATTATTTAAAATTTAATTCTATCCAATACATAAGTTTCTCAAACATCAATATCATTTACAAAAAGATTCTCCATCTAACTTTAAAAATTATATTGGAAAATATATTTATTTAACTCTAAATAATATAAAATTTTGAGATTAATAGAAATTTTAGATAATTTTACTACATTCACAGTAGATAAGGAGATTTAAAATAAAAATAAAAATAAAAATAAAAGATTGAAAGAGATTAAAAGATTGAAAGAGATTAAAAATAAAAGATAAGGAGATTTGATGGTCTGATTTAGTGTGTTATAAATTCAAATTTATTGAAGAAGTATAATAAGCGGTGATTCAAAAGTTTTAGGTATTCGGTTATGTGCCATGCTATAAAGGATTAAAACAAGTGCCACTTTTTTATTGTTTTCCTTTTATTTCATATTAATATAATAATAACTCAAAGAATAGTTGGGGTTAGCATTGGATGTTGAACTAATATTAGTATCAAAGCAAATATTAGGTGGTGGTGTGAGAATATTATCAAAATTAAAAACTATATATAGATATAATAAAAAGAAAGCACTACAAAATAGACGTAATTTACTTATGCATAACATTTACACATGTTACACCAAGTAGTTGTTGTAGTTTAGTTCGATTAAACTCTTATTTAATTACTTAGGGGTCTTGTGTTCAACCCTCACAAGTAGCTTTATAGTCTTTATTCTTTTACTTTGAGTAAAAATTACAAATTGTGTAGCATGAAAAAAAAAAAAATGCTGAAATTTGGCCTAACTAACTGAACCGCACGGGCCTCACAATTCTAGCCCACGAAAAATTGGGCCATTTTAGCTAGGCCAAAATTTGGCCCGGCCCGTTTGCCAGGTGTAATAATAATACTCATTCCTTCTATTTTTTAAATAATAATTAATACCCCTATAAATTGAATAAATAGATACAATTACATATTTACTCTTTTGTGTTATCAAAATTTAAATCCTAAATAATATATATTTTAATTATAGTTTTGCTCGTAATTAGGACTACCTCATTCAAATTGTTGGTAACTTATAAAAAATTAAATTAGTTTAATTAACACATATTTTTTCAATAAATGATACAAATATAAAGAATTTTAAATTAAATTATTAATGAAGTCATTCTAATTAGAGTGATTGAGTATGTTGATAGTTTAGTTTTGGTGTTTAAAAAGAAAAATTATTAATTGAATTCTTAGTTTTATATTGTGATTTTTATATGTTAAATTTTCTTGAGTATATGTTAAAATTTAAGATGTTTATGATTTTGATTACATTTTTAGTATATAGTTGATGTTGTTTTGTGTAATGTTGAATAGAAAAATATAATAATATTTATTATTACCTCTATCTTGTAAAAGATTTTTCTTTTAATATATTTTTTTTCTCTTTTAGAGTAACAACATTTATCATTTTATTATAAATAATTATGCCTAAGTATGACTTATGTTTAATTTAATATTTTAGAAAAAATAATTAATATAATTTTTAATACTTTTTATATGAGCAAAAAAGATTCTTTCTGCAGAATAATAAGTTTGTTTTACGTAAATTTTAATATTTGGGAAAAATAATTATAATTTTTTGCATTAATTTGTACTTTTAGGGATATTAAAATTTTACTTTTTAATTACAAAAAAATATTTGAATGTATATTACGTAAAATTTAATCTTTAAGGAATTATATTAACAAAAAAAGTGTATGAATTTTTTCTTGATAAAATGAATTTTATTTATTTTTTGACATTTATGTTATTTATTGTACAAATTCATAATTTAATTAATTAGATCAAGTTAAGTGAAAATTTTAATATACAATTTTATATATTTAGTGAATATATTAAAATATTATATTTTGAAGGGTGCATATATTGGATGTTATATTAAAAATATTTACATATTGTAAAGCTAGAGAAGTCTTGACTATTATTTGATAAATTAGAAGAATAATGAGTGCTATTATAATCTAAATAGGGTGTCAATATATTTTACTCGTTAGTTTTACTAATAATTCAGCTCTGCAAAAAAAGTAAATAATATCCACTAAATAGGATAAAAATAATAAGATAAGACAGTAATAAAAAGTAATAAAGTAAAATATACAAGAAAAAACGGCAAATTAAAACACAGAGCCCTTTTAAAAGATCATTACTAGGGTTGAGCAAGTAACCAATTAAAATCGAAACCGCACCAAAAATTGCACGAACCGCACCAATTAAAAATGCACCAACAGTTCCGGCGTATGTGGCGATTTTAGGTGAATTCTAAAGTTACTTTTCACTTGAACACGCTAAGAGAAAACCCCAGTCTTGCATTGTCATTTTTTCACCAATTGAAAGAAGATGGTTTAGTGGTTATAGAGTCAAAAATTAAGTATCTGGGTTTTGGAATTTCAGATTTCTTTAATGCGTTAATGGAGGGGCTTATAGCTGAAGGGCCAAATTCGTTGGTTCGAGCACTTAATGTATTGGTTAAGGTCTATGTTATAGTAATAATAGTCTAATAAATTATTTTTCAAATTAGGTACAATTAGGATTATATTCTATAAGTCCTCCTTGCAATATATGAGATAGAATTTCATTCTATTTCCAGTATATATTTTTAACTTTTGGGGAATGATGAGTGGGTTTTATACCTACGAATCGGCCTCTAATTCGAGCTTAAACTGTGTTAATTCGTTATTTTCATGATTCATTTTACGTGTTTATTGTTATTTTATGTTTAGGTGTGGTGACGTAGCATATGTAGATTTAAGAGGTGGTTTCGTGGCGGAACTTGGCAATTAAAATGAGCAAAATTGCCTTTCTTGCAGAATGGACCCGTAAAATGAACATTATATATATAAAACCCGTCGTCAAGGCGGGGTACCTAATCAAAACGAAGCACCCCCACGTGGGTACCAAGAGAGGAAAAATCCCCGCCGGGGTGGGGGTGTCGGGAGGAAAAAGGAGTATTCAGAATTTGAGTTCAAGAAGGATTGGTTCAAGATGATTATTCAAGGACTTCTGTGACGCCCCCAAAATTAGGTATACGTCACCCATCTTGGGTCGCCACTTACATGGTACATAAATTCAAATACAACTTACTAATATAATCGTAGGTATACAATACGACATAAATCGTGAGTTTGAATACAAATATTATCTACTAGATATTATACAAACTCAAAAGGAGTCCTCATTACAACTATTATCACACTATTTCACGAATATAGTGAGGACTACTAATGCTATCCTCTGGACCATTACTCCGCTCCCCGACTGTCGTCCCGGTATGTTCTCATTTCACAGAAAACGGTGAAAGAAAGGGTGAGCTCAACTAGCCCAAGAAGAAATATTATGACTAAGATAATGCGAATAAATTATCATTAGCCTTCAACAATGTTAAGCCGATAAAATACAATAGAACAACCCGGTTTAATCTGCAGTGGAATAAGCAATCCATTAAAAGAGTCAAGTAGAGAATAAAGTCTACTATCTTTTAGATTTTAAAAAGTTTTCATCAATTTTTATCATTGAGAGACTCGACTTAATAAATAAACCACCACATCTAATCATCCCCGTACCACGGTCAAGGATTTTCATCAAATTATCAATGGTCAAACTATACTTAATCACCCTCAGTCATAATCATACCAAAAACTATCCATCAACGCATTACACAGCCACCGAGAACTTTTGTCACATCTTTTATATCAAGTCATGATTATACCGATTGATCCACGGTCATAATCATACTAAGTTCATCTACGCGTAAAGCCAAAAGATAACATAATATAACATGAGGATGATGACAATGACATAATAATTCAATAAAACAAATTCAAGAATTATTTAATCCATGAATTATTAACGTCCAAATTGTCAACATAATACTGTTTAAATAGAGTAAAATTCAAGAATGATCGGAAGAATATTTCCATGAGAAGATCTTTGGATGAAACGCAAATATCAAGGATATTCTACTAATTTCATGGAGTATAAAGTCAAAGTTTTAACCAACCGAGTATAATAAAGAATGGAATAACAAAAGAAATCACCATGCATAAATGCGGTACTTTGCATGTATAAAGTTATTCCAATGAATAATAATAACGGAACCAGGTCGGTGAAATTCACAATCTACGGATGTTCCAACAGAATAATAAAGATGGAACCGGATCCGGTGTAAAACACACAGATAGGATATTCAACAGAATGATAAAGATTTTAACCAGGTCCGTGTGTAAAACACACGAGCAGGATGTTCCAACGAGAATAATAAAAAGCGGAACCAGTCCTATAAAAAACACAGATGCATGTGATGTTCAATGCATGAATAATAGAAGAATGTCACCAAGTATAGGGTAATCAATGCATTATCTGAGTTATTCCAATGAGAATAAATAAGAATGGAATAACATAAGGATTTCACCAAGTATAGGATATCTGCGTATACAGGTTATGTATAGGGTATATCACTTTTTTACAAGTTATTCCAATGAATAATAATAGTGAATGGAATAATGTAAGTTCTCTTCAAGAAGAAAGAATAACACCCACTTACAAGTAAAAAGAACCGAATATAGAAGTAGTGAAGTAGCGAGAATACTCTTCTTCTTTCTATAATTTTCTCTCTATAAACTTCTCTATAATTTCTCTCTCAGAGTTTCAATGAATTAAATAAAGAAAATAATGAAGGAATGAGCTTATTTATAGGAAAATGGAATGCATAAGAATTAATCCATGAATCGGTCCCGATTGATTTACTTTAATCTGACGGTCCATATTTAAAGAAAAATCTTTTAAATAAAATATAATATATTCTATTTATATAAAAATATTTTACTATGCAAACACTATATGCAATACTATGCAAAACACTTATGCAACACTATAATAATAAAATATAATATATTCTATTTATAGAATAACTTTAATAAAGTATTCTATTTTATATAAAAGATGTTTCGCTTTTATTACGTTAATAATACTGAATAAAACAAAAGCGTCATTATCGCTATAATAATTCATATTATTAATCGGTGATAATGGAATCAAACCGAGTGACTTCTCACATAGGCATCAATAATCAATACCAGTGTCTTTCTATGCAACCACACGACATCGCATTTCTTTTACTACTGAGTAGTTCAACAAAGATATCAACGGTAAAACTTCCGCCGTTATTTTAATAAAATATTTTTTTGTCGTTTTCTCGATCCGATAATTAATTACATTGGGGGTCCACTAATGATTGAGTAGTTATCTGAATATTCCTCTTAAACCTAATATTCCCCAACCAATCGAATATAATATAACCACTTGCATACTTTGCAAAATTTATAAATACTACCCACAACTATAATATTATCTCAAATTCACACCATAATATTAAAAATTATTTCAACAAAATTTAAATCTTTATTGATAAAATCTGGGGTCTCACAATCTCCCTCCTTATGGAATTTCGTAGTCGAAATTAGAATTACGTACACAGTATTATAAAGAGATGAGGATACCTTGAATACCTTTATCGTTTAAAAATATTAAATTCATCTTTGAAATCTGCCAAAGCTATTCATTAACAATTCATCTTCTTTACACTTCTGGTGCTAAAGATATACAACCAGTAAAACCAATAATGCTAAGACGCAACTTAATAGTATCACGACCACGAATTATCCATGCACCAACGGCAAGGATATTCGTGTTTTTTCAATTACTGATTATGATTATACCCAAACAATCCTCGGTCATAATCATACCAAGTCCATCTATGCACGTAAGCCACGTAGATGACTTTGAACGCATCCATGAATTAATATTTCATTCTTGAGACTCATTTCAATAATTAATCCACATCATCGAATCATCCCCGCACTACTGGGCGAGGATATTCATTAGTATCACGACCACAAATTATCCATGCACTTCTACGGCCAAGATAATTGTGTTTTCAATTCTGATTATGATTATACCCAACAATCCACGGTCATAATCATACCAAGTCCATCTATGCACGTAAGCCACGATGACTTTGAACACATCCATGAATTAATATTTCATTCTTTGAGACTCAAATTTCGATAATTAATCCACATCATCGAATCATCCACGCACTACGTGCCAAGGATATTCATTAAGATCACGACCACAAATTATCCATGCACTACTGACCAAAGATAATTGTGTTTTCAATTCTGACTTATGATTATGCCAAACAATCCTCGTCATAATCATACCAAGTCCATCTATGCACGTAAACCCACGTATGACTTTGAACACATCCATGAATTAATATTTCATTCTTTGAGACTCAAATTTCGATAATTAATCCACATCATCGAATCATCCCCGCACTACACCGGGCCGAGGATATTCATTAAGATATCGCGACCACAAATTATCCATGCACTACGGCCAAAGATAATTGTGTATTCATTTACTGATTATGATTATACTTAGAATAATCAAGTGGTCATAATCATACCAAGTTCATCTACATACTTTCTGGCCACGAGATGACTTTCAACATAATATAAACACGAGGATAATGATATAAAGAATCAATCAAATGAGATAAAGGATAAATATTAAACATTTATAATATAATTTATCCAGGATTCAAGAATATCCCCATGTTATCAATCATTTAATAATCTCATAATCTAATAACATTAATATTATAACAATATTTTAATCACTTCTTAAATTTATAAACAATTTATCTTAATTGTTTACACTTTACCATATAATGCATTTAATCATTCAAAATGTCATACTCATAAGATATCATCACCAATTATCAAATCCTCATCAAAAATATGCATATATACATATATAGGATTCTCTAGCCATAAAATCCTATTTTCAACTTTATTATTTCACATAACATATTTAACTCATATGTTCAGTAACTAAACTATTTTCATGAAAATACCAAATCAGCCCCAAAAATATTTCTTTTCTGGGATTTAGCATAATATAGTCCCATAATGAAAATATATTTTTCTCGAATTTTAAAATTTATTTACTATTTTTAAAAATCAATTTCCACTTAATTCCTTAAGAAATTAGCTACCTCAAGTTTAACTCCAAAAATTCCCAAATCTTGGCAGGATCTTACACATGTTAACGTGAGCTTCTAGTTTAAATTTCATGGTCATCGGAGTTATAGAACTTTCCGGTTATAGCGTTTTAAATCGGAAAAACCTAAATATTGAAATAGTCATAACTTGCTCATTTTAAGTCGAGAATGAGCTCATTTTTGGACAGGAGGTACTTTATACCATATACTTTCATGTCCCAAAAACCCAGAATTTTTCTCATAATTTAAGTGGCCGAAACAGTCCCTTAAAGTTTCTGGGCGTAGCATTTTTGAAATTTACAGCTTTGGCCTCCTTTGCTAAAATCAGTCCACACAAAATCCACAACACCTTTTCCAGTAATTCCACTTGGATTAGTTAGGTAACTCAGATATATAACTCTAGGACTTGACCACATTCAAAAATTCAAAATATAATAAGAGATATGGTCAATTGAATTTCATGTTACGTTTTTCACCAAAATCGATTTTCAACTCTTTGTGATTTCTAAGAAACTTTCATGTTTTTACATACTAACCAACATAACTCATCATAAAACTTACTAATACCACGAATACCCATGATTTTCATTATTCCAATGCTTTTATTATGACTTTCATCATAAACCACGTAAACTGTTCATTTAGTTGAAGAAATATTTGAGGGTTTAAGAAATGGGTTTTTATCTTTGGGGTCAATACAAAATTCGATTTCACGCTCTAGGGTAGGCTAGGAAATCTTCAAGAATACGTCAAGAAATTTATTAATGATAGAAATATCATTCAAAATCATTACTTTTATCCAAGACTTGGATAATACGTCACATTGATACCAACTGTGACTTCATCCCTTAACCTAGATAGCACCTCACAATGATACCTATAAACTTGCCATCTTCATTCACGATGTCGCCTGCAGAAAGTCTGGCTTCGGTGCATTCCACACAAGGAAGTTGACAACGAAAGGTTCGGGGCTCTTTACTTATGGCTTGATATCACAGTGATTAACTTTAGGGTTTGGTTACTTTGAATTAAGTATATAACAGGTTGGTTAGGAATATGAAAGCTAACAACCTTACAAAAAGAATAATGAGTAGTTAATCAATCGTTTTTAAAAATTACCTCAAAGGCAAGTATTTTCAAAGAGATAAGATCGACAGGTAACGTGAAAGTGTTTATTTGAAACAACAAGATTAATAAGCGATGTGGAGGTAACGAAGGTTTCTCCCAACGAAGTTTCAATAGATAAATCAAAGTCTAATTTCTCCAGGAGTCAAATTTAAACGTTGAGCGCAAGCAAGAGAGATAAAAGAATGGGTAGAACCCAGATCTAATAAGGTATAGACTTCAAGAAGAATTTATAATTAACTAACCCGCTAACTTAACCGTTACCCACTTTTGAGAGAAGTCACGAAAACGCCTTTCTTCACAAACCAACCACCTTTTTGTTTTGTCATTCAGATCCGCCTTTGGTGCCACTATCCCAATTTGGACTTGACTTTTGCACAACAAAATTGAGCTAAATTACCTTCTCTTCTTGCAATTTCCACTTCTATTATCTTTGTCATGATTACCAATCAAGTGGTTACCATTCTTAACATGATAATTTCCCCGATGGTTATCATTGTTACGATAGCCATGCTGCCACCATTATGATTATTATCGTATTGTTGGTCGTTACCTTTTGTTTGAAATTTGAATCAACACTCTCATGTGCTTCATTGCTTATCTCGGCATTTTCGGATATCATTCTCAAACACCATCACAAAACAAGGGTTAATTAACATATCACATATTATCCCTATACTCAAATGGCCAGACAATTAAATACCAAATAAATTTAGGTAGGTCATACTAAGCGAAGGAATTCCCCGCTCTCCCCTCTCTAGTCTTATCTCACATCTCGGCCGGGATCATATCCTAAGCTCGATACCAACCGTGGCGCCCCAAAATTAGGTATCGTCACCCATCTTGGGTCGCCACTTACATGGTACATAAATTCAAATACAACTTACTAATATAAGCATGGGTATAATACGACATAAAGCGTGAGTTTGAATACAAATATTATCTACTAGATATTATACAAACTCAAAAGGAGTCCTCATTACAACTATTATCACACTATTTCACGAATAGTGAGGACTACTAATGCTATCCTCTGGACCATTACTCCGTTCCCAGGCTTCGTCCCGGTATGTTCTCATTTCACGAAGAGAATGAAAAGAAAAGGTGAGCTCAACTAGCCCGATGAAATATTATGACTAAGATAATGCGAATAAATTATCATTAGCCTTCAACAATGTTAAACCGATAAAATACAATAGACAACCGGTTTAAGCTGCAATGAATAAGCAATCCATTAAAAAAGTCAGTAGAGAATAAAGTCTACTATCTTTTAGATTTTAAAAAGTTTTCATCAATTTTTATCACGAGACTCACAATAAATAAACCACCACATCTAATCATCCTGCACCACGGTCAAGGATTTTCATCAAATTATCAATGGTCAAACTATACCTAAATCACCCCCGGTCATAATCATACCAAAAACTATCCATCAACGCATTACGTGCCAATCTTTGAGAACTTTTGTCACATCTTTTATATCAAGTCGTGATTATCTGGAATTGATCCTCAGTCATAATCATACTAAGTTCATCTATCGCACGTAAGCCAAAGATAACATAATATAACATGAGGATGATGATGAATGACATAATAATTCAATAAAACAAATTCAAGAATTATTTAATCCATGAATTATTAACGTCCAAAATTGTCAACATAATCTTTGTTTAGTGAGTAAAATTCAAGAATGATCGGAAGAATATTTCCATGAGAAGATATCTTTGGATGAAACGCTTGAATATCAAGGATATTCTACTAATTTCATGGAGTATAGAAGTCAAAGTTTTAACCAACCGAGTATAATAAAGAATGGAATAACAAAAGAAATCACCACGCATGCGATTGCTTGATGTATGCAGGTTTATTCAATGTAATAATAATAACGGAACGGTCGGTGAAATTCACCGCGAGGATGTTCCAACAGAATAATAAAGATGGAACCGGTCATCCTGTAAAACACATGATATAGGATATTCCAACGGAATGATAAAGATTTTAACCAGGTCCGGTGTAAAACACACGCATGTGAGGATGTTCCAACGAATAATAAAAAAACGGAACCCGTCCTAGTGTAAAACACAGAGAGGATGTTCCAATAGAATAATAGAAGAATGTCACCAAGTATAGGGTTAAACCAAGCATTATCTGAGTTATTCAATGAATAAATAAGAATGGAATAACATAAGGATTTCACCAAGTATAGGATATCTGGCATATATACGGTTATGTATAGGGTATATCACTTTTACAAAGTTATTCCAATGAATAATAGTGAATGGAATAATGAAGTTCTCTTCAAGAAGAAAGAATAACACCCACTACCGTAAAAAGAATGAATATAGAAGTAGTGAAGTAGCGGGATACTCTTCTTCTTTCTATAATTTTCTCTCTATAGCTTCTCTCTATAATTTCTCTCTCTAGAGTTTCAATGAATTAATTCGTAAGAAAATAATGAAGGAATGAGCTTATTTATAGGAAAATGGAATGCGTAAGAAAGCTAATCCATGAGCGGTCCAGTTGATTTACTTTAATCGACGGTCCATATTTAAAGAAAAATCTTTTAAATAAAATATAATATATTCTATTTATATAAAAACATTTTACTATGCAAACACTTATGCAATACTATGCAAAACACTTATCTGAAAAACACTATAACAACACTATCGTAATAAAATATAATATATTACTATTTATAGAATAACTTTAATAAAGTATTCTATTTTATATAAAAAAGATGTTTACATTTTTATTACGTTAATAATACGAATAAAACAAAACGTCATTATCGCTATAATAATTCATATTATTAATCGACAATAATGGAATCCAACCGGTGACTTCTCACATAAAGGCATCAATAATCAATACCGTGTAATGTTCTTACGCAACCACACGTATTCTTTATACTTTTACTAATGAGTAGTTCAACAAGATTATCAACGGTAAAACTTCCGCCGTTATTTTAATAAAATATTTTTTGTCGTTTTCTCGATCCGAATGATAAATTACATTATGGGGTCCACCAATGATTGAGTAGTTGTGCGAAATATTCCCCTGCTAAACCGAATATTCCCCAACCAATCGAATATAATATAACCACTTGCATACTTTGCAAAATTTATAAATACTACCCACAACTATAATATTATCTCAAATTCACACCATAATATTAAAAATTATTTCGACAAAATTTAAATCTTTATTGATAAAATCTGGGGTCTCACAACTTCCATGAGGATTAAAAGACATATGAAGAGGTATATAAAAGGAGGAGAATCACTAGGATTAGAGGGAGAGAATTCCATTAGATTAGATTAGAGTAGATTAGGACAAAACCCTAGTTCTTATTTGTTTTGGAGATTGAAGCAACTTGAAGACCATTGAAGATCAAGAGCAGGAGCTTGAGGAAAATGGAGATTTGCTAACAACAGTTTATTCTTCACTCTACTCTTAATTTTGTCTTTTAATGTTTATTCAAATGTGGATTCTTAGTTTTAATTCATTGATCATGAACTAAATCTTTTGTTTAAGATTACAATGGAGTTTAATACATAGTTTATTTTTAGTATGCTTCTTTATTAATTATTGTGATTATTCTTGGATTGTCTATTATGATTTGTGTTTATTACTTAATTGCCTAGCTAACAATTACTGTGATAATCTATAGGAACTCGAGAGATGAATTATAGATTTAGATCTGATCGTAATAGCATGTGATTGTGTTTTCTGCATGACATTGAAATACATAATTTATATCTAGGATAGAGATATACCTATACATTGCATGTAATCTGATAAAGAACTTGTGCTTAAAATCCTCTTTAATTGTATTTCACATAGAGATATAGTGAATTAGTTGATTAGGATGTTATTCTTAATTCTATCATACGTGGATTTAAATTGATTTGAGTATGATGCATTGAGAGATGGTCATATTTACTTATGTATTCTTGATTAACAATTCAGAATAGTGAGCTTAATTGATGAGAAGTGTATTAATTTAAATGAAGCAATACGTGAAGTTGTGATCTTAAATCTCCATAATCTGATTTTTAATTAGTGGTAATTAGAATTAAGTTTAATTAAATAATTTAATTCATAACATTAAATTAATTGTTTAAATAAAATTAGTTTGGTTAAGAGTTAGTATTTGGTAATTTGTATTAATAATTCCTCGTGGGAACGATACTCTACTTACATTTTATTACTTGTTGACCACGTATACTTGCATATTGTGCGTAACTAGATTTTACCCAACAAGGAACTAGATAAACCTACTTGCTTGTTATCGAATATATGGTCTCCTTTGTTTTATATAGTGTATGTTTTAGTTTTAAATCATCATTACTTTATTATAAATTAAAATTATTTTATGTGTTTCACTATTTCATGATTTGATGGTGAATTTGACATGTTTGGCAGAAGGAGCTTTGGTTCTATGCTTGATATAATTCTCATTGTCGACCATGTCACTAAGTTAATTGCTCGATGTGAGTTGTGTTAAATTATATTCAAGGCTTAGACCTTTTTGTTGTTTCAATTAGTTTTGGAACCGAAACTGCACCAATTGAAACTGCACCGCACAATTTAAAACCAAACCGCACCAATCACAAGCGATTTCGTGTGTAGTTTTGGATTTGTCAAACAACACTTAAGCGGTTTCGGGTGCAGTTTGGACTTCTAACCGCACAAAACCGCACCATGCTCACCCCTTCCTCACCATAGTCACCATATGTCAATGTCAGAATTTTGTTATTCCGAGAAAAATATTAGTTTTTACTTACATGAGGTGATTTTAGGAGGAAAATAAAGGGACTTGTACCAATAAAGTTTTAAAATTTTGACTTTTAGATGAGCCAATTAGATAGAGTCTCCAGTTGGTATAGATTTAAATAGATGTATCAATTCATTCAAATTTTGAGTTTTAATAAATGGGATAGCTCGTATATGATTTCGTAAAATTAGCCTGAAACCAAAATTTTGACTTTCGTGAAACACGTTTGTCACTTTGTTATTGTTTTACCTAAAATTTAAACATGTTATTCCCAAAGGCAATAAAAAGAATCTAGAAGGATGGTTGAATAGATTGTTCAATTTTTTTTTAAAAGATCTTGTTATCAAATTAGTTAAACAAATTAATTTGATATATTAAGCACATCGGATGTATAATTGAAAACCCTTTAGAGATATAAAGACAAATCTCAAGTTCTAAATTTAGTATCAAGTGTAGAAACCAATCACAAAATTAAATCGAAGAGTAGTAAACGTAAAGTGTAGGAAAGTAAATAATAGTAAAGTAAAGAACACAATGATTTTTGAGAGGTTCAAAACACAAAAGTCTCCTGGTCCCCTCTTCTACTCCGCGAGTAGGGATGATCCACTAAGAATAGAGGTTACAAATATCCTAGCTTCACTTAGAACTAATACAATAAATCATTCACTAAGACTTTAGCTAGTGCCTAAGACTTGGCTATAAAAAATCATTCACTAAGAATTTAGCTAGTGCCTAAGACTTGGCTATAAAGAATTTAGCTAGCGCATTGGAGATCTTGAAGGAAGGGTTGAATAAATCTTTAAAAATGTTTTGATTAATTAAAGATGTATTATAAAATAATTAATTTAGTCCATATCACTATTGACCCCAAGTTCGGTCACAAAGACCAGGTCACTCTTGACCCAATTCGGTCACAAAGACCAGGTCACTAAGACCCATGTTCATATTGTTGATGTTTGTTAGAGGTGCTGCTAAGATGTCATGTAAGCTCTTCATCTTCTAGTACTTAGCAGCATTGCAGCATTGTTGTGACCATCTTCTTGGTGCTTGATGAACTTTGATGTTAAAGCAAGATCTTTTCTGGTAATGAACAACTACTCATGATCATAGTTGATAAGCTGTTAAGCTTGGCAATACAGCTCGTCATCTTTTTATGCTTAACAACTTTAAAAACTTGTTATGTCATAGACTACTTCAGTTCTACGTCTTCATCTGTTTAGCTCTGAGTGTTCTTGGTGAATCGTAGGGTGGTACTTGAGGTTGGTCTTCTGAATTGCCACTGCTACTTTGCCAACATCAACTTCATGGCTCCTCGGCACTTCGGCTCTTAGATCTGCCATATCCTTCATCATCTTGGCATTGCGGCGCTGGCACCTTAGCTCGCTGGCTCTTAGCTCTTTGCTCTGGCTCTTTGTGTTTGGCACTTCGGCTTTGGCTCCTTGGCTCTTTGGCTCTTCTGCACTCTGGCACATCTTTGCATTTCCCTTAGCATTACATCTCTATCACTTGTGCAAACTGGCGCACTTTTCCTTTAGCTCCGACCAACACTTTGGATATTCATTTTTGTGCTTCGGCTCATTACTTTGGTGTGACAACCTTTTGATCTTGTGTGGATATGGCTGGGATGATCAACATCTTTGAATTTGAAATCTCAAAGTTATTTATAGTCTTTCAAAAGACTTCTCGCTGCAATATGTCCGTTGGAGCATTTATGGCACTGATATCTTGGTATCCCTGATGCTGACTTTCTGAACTTGTGTCACGTTACTTTCGGCTGGTCACATCAGACTTCAACTTTATTTATCAACTAATAGATGTCTTCTCTGTTTGAACTAGTTGTTAGACGCATTAACCTAATCTTCAATCTTTCTTTAAGTATACTATGTTGGATGCCTCAAGACCTTCAATATTGCACTCTTCTAGTTGTCAATCTTATATGTCAAACATGACTTTTCTTTGCGACCTTGGTGATAGTAGATTGATGGGAATCGTAGAGTTGAGTCTTGCATTTGCTCTACGGTTGTTGGCTTGACTTTTGTTTTACTGTTTGTTCGTTTATTTACTCTTTGATAATAAATTATTGGTAATCATAAACTTGAGCTCTTCATTTGCTCCATGATTATTATATCGTCTTCTACTCTTCTACTTGCTCTTATGTCTTCCCTGTAAATAAGTACTTCATAATATTTGAGTAGACTAGCAGACTTCTCTATGTTCTTTGTACCCTTTAACAGCTCTGTGATGTCGAAGACAACTCTATGATCTGACTGTCTTTTTGAACCTTTACTTTGCCTTGGCTCCTGCTTTACCACTTTTAGTTTACTTTGCGTTTTGACTTGTTCTTTTGCGATCAGGCAGAGTACTTCATATCATTTTTGTTGACTTATCTTTTATTCTCTGAATGCCTTGGCAACTCCGCGATCTGTATATCTCTTGATGCTTTGCATTACCAAATGTTGCTTTATGGAGTCCTTATTACTCTGCCAGCTAACTTGTGCTTTATGACCAGGCAAAGTAATTTGCACTTTAACTTCTGTAGAGACATTCCAAAGATTCCTTCTGAATAGGATTATACTCTGACATCCTCAGAGTATATCCTACTGTGATCAACGTCTTCTTGTTAGGCCTTCAAACTTATATCCATGACTCATATACAAGCTCTACTATCTTTACTTTGTGCACTTTGGTGATTGAGCTAACTCAGCTTATTATGATCACGCTGCGACCCAGAAGTGTAACTCTACAATCGGTTGGTTCTGTTGACTACACATTGAGAGCTTTGATAAGATCAACCTAATCGATTGATCTTTCTATTTTAAGTCTTTGTACATGTGTTTTGTGTCGCCCCCAAAATAGGTATACATCACCCATTCCGAGTCACCAAATACATGGTACAGAATTCAAATACAACTTAATTATACAACTGTCGTGTAAAGTACGACAAAACATAAGCTGGGAGTTTTAACAAGAATATTGTCTTCTAGATAATATCCAAACTCAAATTCAATATTATTACAATTATTATCACACTATTTCACAGAATAATGAGGACTACTAATGCACCATCTTGAACCATCACTCCGTTCCCCGACTAATCCTGGCTATGTTCTCATTTTCTGAAGAGAACAATGAAAGCAAAGGGTGAGCTCAACTAGGCCAGTAAGAAATATTATGACTAAGATAATGCAGAATAAATTATCGTTAGCCTTCAACAGTGTTAAACTGATAAAACACAATAGACATCAAGTTTAACTGCAGTGGAACAAGCAATCCATTAGAAGAGTCAAGCAGAGTATAGTATCTATTATCTTCTATGAGTTAAAAAATTTATCATCAATTTTATCGCTGAGACTCAGCTTAATAAATAATCCATATCATCGAATCACCCCTATACTACGGCTAAGGATATTCATTAGTATCACGACCATGAATTATCCATGCACTACAGGCCAAGGATATTCGTGTTTTCATCAATGGTCATGATCATGCCAACAACTTTTCATCAATGCACTACGGGCCAATGAGGAATTTTACTACATCATTTGTAACATTACGGTCATGATTATACCGAATAATCTCTGGTCATACCAATTAACAGTCCATCTATGCACGTAAGTCAAAGATGACTTTCATTAGAATATAAGCATGAAGATGATGACAATGATATAAGAATTCAATTAAAAGAAAACAAAGGATAAATTTTTAAAGATTTATAATTTAATTTATCCAGAATTCAATAATGTTCAAATTGCCAACATGATACTGTTTTGTGGAGTAAAATTCAAGAATAATATTGTATTAAAAATAATTTGGACTGAAAAGAAATCAATTTTTGTCATGAATAGTACCCCGGGTGAATAGTACTTTGTGAATAGTACCCCAGGTGAATAGTACTTTATGAATAGTACTCGTGAATAGTACTTTGTGAATAGTACTCATAAATAGTATTCTGACATGAAAAGATCAATAATTATCAAGAAAACTCAGAATAATATTTCCATGAAAAGATACTGGATGAAGCGCAAATATCAAGGATATTCTACTAATTTCACGGAGTATAGATCAATAGTCTAACAGAATGAGTGTGGAATTAGGAATACGAAACGAAATAATATTATTCATACACTACAGAGTATGGAAGAAAATATTTTTTCTTACGAATACTGAACAAAAATAATATCCCTTACCTTAGAAGAAGACCGGATACTAGAATAGTGAAGTAGCAGAATACTCTTCTTCTTTCTCTCTATATCTTCTCTCTCTATAATTGCTCTTGTGAGTCTTAGTGAATTAGTGAGAATAAAAGAAGAATGAGCTTCTATTTATAGGAAAATATAGTGTTGGTCAAAGTCCTGGTCAAAGTCTTCACCCATTGAAATTGGCCTCCATTTTTTTCAATGTACCTAGCCCCTTGAATTTTCCAACTTCCTCATTTAATTCTCCTCCCCTCCATTTGGCTATAAAAGGGCAACAAATGAGAAGGTAAAGACACACCAAACACCACCACAACAAGCTTAGCAAAACAAAAGAGAGTTAGAGAGTGAGAAACTCAATTAGAGCATTCTGAGAGTGAGGGTGTAGAGAGAAATAAACAATTAGTTTATTTCTCAGTTGAGAGCTTGTAATCTTCATATTATTTTCATAGTGAATTTCTGAGATCTTTCCCCGTGGTTTTTCCCAGTTGGGGTTTCCACGTAAATTTCTGGTGTTATTATTTTTATATCTCATACAGTAGTGTGTTTGTATTTATCTTAGTGTATTTGTGTGAGCCTGATTTCACAACAATTGGTATCAGAGCTCTTGGTTCACTTTAACAATCTGTTTAAAGAGAAATTAAGCAGGTCATAAATACAAAGATGACAAGCATAAGTGCGAGGTATAAAGTTGAACCATTCGACTAAGAAGTCAAATTTCATGATTCGCGATGTCTGATCAAAGATGTATTGCTCAACAAGGATTGACAAAGGCACTTAGAAGGAAGAAACCAAAGAACTATGATGAGATGAAAATGGATGGAACTTGAAGCAAGGTTGTAGCAAAATTAGATTGAGTTTGGCACCATAGATCAAATACCGTGTTTTAGCGAAAACCTCTTCAAGGACTTATGGGAAAAACTTGAGAAAGTTTACAAGTAAAAGTCTCTGTTAAATCGGTTATATTTGAAGAAGGAATCAGATCGACTTGGATGGAAGAAGGGTCAGATTTGGCCAATCATATTAATGAATTTAATAGATTGGTGACCCAATTAACCAGTATTGATGTGAAGTTGGACGAAGAAGATAAAGCCTTATTGCTTCTTGTCTCTCTCCCAGATTTATACTCAACTCTCCAGACTACACTCCTTGTAGGGAAGGAAAAACTTGCAGTTGACGATGTGATGTCAAAAGTCCTGGACTAGGATAAGTTCAGGGGCACTACTTCCAGAGATCAAGGAGACAGTCTTCTTGCTTTTTCAGATGGGCGTGGCAGGGGTCCTAATGAAAACGACTTTCCGGCAAGGAACGAGAAAAGTCTCAGGCGAGAATCTTTTCAGCATATGTAGATTGATGAACAAAAATTTCAGATGCTAAATGATCCACTTGTATTCCCAAACAGAATTTTGTCTTTCCAAGATCTTTCATTTAAAATTCATCTTTTAAATAAGTAGCAGTTCTTATGAGTTCTTCAGGAGTACCTACAAGATTCAAATCATCCACATATACAGCAATGATGGTAAATCCACTTTGTGATTTCTTAAAAAAAACACATGGACATAGTTGATTATTTATGTGACGCCCCCAAAACAGGTATAAATAAAAAAAATACAATTAAAAACTTAATTATACAACTGTCGTGTAAAATACGACAATACATATGCTGTGAGTTTTAATACAAATATTGTCATCTAGACAATATCCACACTCAATGGAGTCCTCATTATATTTATTACCACACTATTTAACATAATAGTGAGGACTACTAATGCTATCATCCGACCGCCACTGTTCCCCACTAGTCCCGCTATATATTCTCATTTCAAAGAGAATAATGAAAGCAAAGGGTGAGCTCAACTAGCCCAAAGAAGAAATATTATGACTAAGATAAAGCATAATAAATTATCATTAGCCCTCAACATTGTTAAACCGATAGAATATAATGAGATAACAAGTTTAGGCTGCGCGTGAACAAGCGAATCCATTAGAAGAGTCAAGTAGAGCATAAAATCTACTATCTTCTATGATTTAAAAGATTTTCATCAACTTTATCACGAGACTCACTAATAAATAAACCACATCATCCCTACACCACGCGACGAAGGATATTCATGTAATCATCAATGGTCATGATTATACCAATAATCCTTGGTCATAATCATACCAACAACCGTCCCATCAATGAACTATGTGCCAATGAGGACTTTTCATCATTCGTCACATTACTATCAAGCGATTATACCTAATAATCCTCGGTCACAATCATACCAAGTCCATCTACGCACGTAAACCAAAGATGACTTTAATCACAATATAAGCATGAGGATGATGACAATGACATAATAATTCAATAAAACAAGTTCAAGGATAAATTTTAAAGATTTATAATTTAATTTATTCTAAATCAATAACGTCCAAATTGTCAACATGATACTTCTTTGTGGAGTAAAATTCAAGAATGCTCGTAAGAATATTTCCATGAAAGAGATCTTGGATGAAGCCTTGAAATATCAAGGATATTCCACTAATTTTATGGATTATAGAAGCCAAAACTTTAACCAAATGAGTATCATAGAATATATGAAACTGCAAATGGATTTTCACCCGCCATGCGGTAATCCACGTAGATAGATTATTTCCACAATTTAATAAAGAATGAATACGAAGGATTTCACCACATCGTGTGATAATACATATGTACGTGTTATTCCAATGTAATAATAAAGAATGGAACTGTGTCATGCGTAATCCGCACGCACGCGATATTCAAACAGAATAATAAAGAATGGTATAATAGAAGAATTCACCATGCATGCGATAGACCGCATAGACATGTTATTCTAACAGAATAATAAAGAATGGAACCAGGTCTAGCGTAATTCGCACAGACAGGATCTTCCAACAAAATAATAAAGAATGAAATAACATAAGAATTCACCATGCATGCGATAGACCGCATAAATAGGTTATTCCAACAGAATAATAAAGAATGGAACCAGGTCTAGCGTAATCCGCACAGACAGGATATTCCAACAGAATAATAAAGAATGGAATAATAGAAGAATTTCACCATGTATGCGAGTGCCCATGACAGGAGTTATTCCAACATAATAATAAAGAATGGAATAACAGAAGCTCTCTTCATAAATACGAAAGAAATAATATCTCTTACCTCAAAAGAAGACTGGATACTGGAATAGTGTGGTAGCACACTTCTGTTCTTCTTTCTCTCTATAATAATTGTTCTATAGCTTTAGTGAATTGGTGAGAAATGAAGGAAGAATGAGCTTCTATTTATAGGAAAATATAGTTTCGATAATTGCATGTTTTGGGGATCGAAATATTACAATATAATACCTCCCTCTTTTTCTTCATTTTTAATTTAGTCCTGCAAGTATTAACAAACTTGCACCACCTCCCCTAATAGTAAATATGTTAATCAATAGTTCAATCATGTGAATCAATAGTTATAATCATGTGAAAATATGAATTACAGTATAGTACCTCCATCTATACCTCCATTTTTAACTTAGTCATTCAAGTATTATCAATCTTGCACCAACTCCCCTAATAGTACAAGAATGTGAATCAATAGTACAAACATGTGAACAAATAGTTATAATTATATGAATTAATAGCAATTAATTGCTTATTTATTCGGTTAATTACCCGACTGGTCAGTATAACTTTCAGACATCAATTAATATCGAAACAAATGTCGATTTCCACTAACACTAATAATTCTAACACAATGGAACTATCAATTTTATCTTTAATCAACACGAACTTATTCATCATTAATATTATAATTCACAATATTTAACAACCAGGTCATTCCCTAGAAAGAGGGCTTTCCGATAAGGATTTCTCCTTATCAAGCCTCGATTAGATGACCAAACCTCTTCTCGACGTAACTTCTGACATTGTAAATATTGCAATTTAATAATATGAATAACTTTATCGTCTTAATTATTGATTTAATAATATAACATATTGATACTGTGACAATAATTGAATCAATAATATGAGATATGATGCAACATTTACCGTAATAATAATTGAGTATAACCGGTGACTTCTTACGTAAAGATCAATAATCAATACCGTGTACTACTACGCAACCACGCCGTATTCTTTTTTTTTACTATCGGGTAGTTCAACGCTTTAATCGGTAACACTTTCGCCGTTATTTTTAATAAAAGATAATTCTATCGCTTTTTTACTACTACTGACAACACTTCATTGTGGGGTCCACTAATGATTAACGTGTCGTATTTAATATTCCCTATTAAAACGAATATTCTCCGACCAATCGAATATTATCTAACAACTTGCATACTTTGCAAAATTTATAAATACTACCCTCAACTATAACATTATATCAAATCCACACCATAATATTCTAAAAAATATTTTGAGAAATTTAAATCTTTATTCATAAAATTTGGGGTTTCACAATCTCCCCTCCTTATGAAATTTTACCCTCAAAATTTACGTACATACCTAGTATGCCGAAGAGGTGAGGATACCTTGAATACCTTTATCGTCGAAAACATTACACGTTGCATACGTGCATGCCTGATGTCCTTCGATTGCCTCTGAATGCACATGAGTCCCTAAAATAGCCATTTTAGGCCTTGATACCGACCTCAAATCTCAAAACATAAAGAATAAAAGTTTTAGGTCTACTCGTTATCTTTCCGAATCATCCTGAATCACCTCAATCAGAGTTCGTATGAAAACGTTATGCCCAATTTACTAAAGAACGTTCGGACAGATTTTGGCTTAACACTTGACCAGCGCCTAGGCGCCCAAATTTGGCCTTGGGCAAGCGCCTAGGCGCCCAAGAACAGATTCTAAGCGCCGAGCCTAGTGCCTAGGCGCTTGACCTTTGGCACTTAACTCCAATTTTCTAGATTTTGTAACTTTTGACACATATACTTCAAATCTTCATAATTTCTTCATCCGTTATCGGAATTAGTCCGTTTTTGAGGCTATGGAAAGCTTGTCAGATGCTCTACAAAATCCTCGTGATTTCATAATTTTTCAGATTCATTAATTATTCTAAAATTTGGCTCCAAAGTCCCCCAAAACTAAGTTTTTACTAACAACGATACGTGAAAAACGTTATGAACACGCGACATACTTAGCGGTAAAACAAGTCTATAGGCCACAGTTCCTACTCGATCGAGGATTTCAAATAGGCCAATTAAATCGAGGGTTAAGATAACGCCTTCTTGAACCTTCTTCTTCACATTCATCAAATTCGGGTGTGTAGCTTGAGCAGCTTTAACTTTATCGATTTAAGTCGATTTTACTCGTATATTCGTTATCTTCACGTGGGTCTCTAGAGTCTTTAACTCTATCTTCATCATTTTTAAGTTATACGAAATGGGTTTTTGTGTTAACAACATCGCACTCAGAACGCATACGATCTCCTACTCAACGCTACGCCTACCACGCTCGATCTTCCATAATGATATCGAATGGTATGATCGTAATCTTTAACAGCTCAAGCCAACGTCTTTGGTGCATTATACGTTCGTTTTGGTTAAAGAAATATTTGAGGGTTTTAGAAATGGGTTTTGTACTGGGGTCAATACAAAATTCGATTTCACGCTCTGGGGTAGGCCAGGAAGTCTTCAAGAATACTCCAAGAAATTTATTAACGATAGAAATATCATTCAAAACTGTGACCCTCATCCAAGACTTGGATAACACGTCACATTAATACCTATCATCTTGCCACCGTTATTCACGACGTCCCCTACGGATATTCTAGCTTCGGTGTATTCCAAGACTCGGAAGTCACCAGCGAAAGGCTCGGGGATCTTTACTTATGGCTTAATATGACAGTGATTGACTTTAGGTTTTTGTGAGACCCCGAATTTTATGAAATAAAAGTATTCAATTTTTCTATTTTGGTGAATAGTTAAATTGATAAAAGTTTAAAGTTAAGGGTGACATTTGAAAATTTTTCAAAGTAAGCAAGTTGTCATAAAATAATCGGTGGTAAAATACGCGTGGTTTCATAGTAGTACACAGTATTGATTATTAATGCTTACGTGAGAAGTCACTCAATTTGATTCAATTATTGTCAATATTTTATATATTATTAAATCAATAATTGAGATAACAAAGTTGTTAATATTATTATTTGTAATATTAACGATGTTCTGTAAGTTCGCCAGGAGAGGTTTGGTCACCTAATTTAAGCGCCAATAGGGAGAAATCCTTATTGGAAAGCCCTCTTTCCCAGGAACGACACAGCCGATTAATAGTGTAAATTATGATAATAATGATGAGTTTTGTTTTATTAGTATTATTAATGTAATAAAATGTAAAAAGCTTTTTATATAAAATAGAATACTTTTATAAAGTTATTCGTTTATTAGACTATAAATAGAATATATTATATTATATTATGATAGTGTTTTGCATAGTAAAAACTTTTTATATAAAATGAATACTTCTATACATAAAGTTATTTATTTTATTAGACAATAATTAAAATATATTATATTTTATTATGCATAGTATTTTGCATAAGGCCTACATAGTGTTTACATAGTCAAATCTTTTTATATAAAATGTAAAACTTTTATAAAGTTATTCGCTTTTATTAGATTATAAATAGAATATATTATATTTTATTTAAAAAGATTTGTTTTATTAGAATATTTTATTAAATCAATCTAGACCGTTCGTTTAAAAGTGATTCAATCTGGACCGTTCATGAATTAGTTACTATTCAATCCATTCTCCTATAAATAGAAGCTCATTCCTTCATTATTCCTTACGAATTCATTGAAACTCTAGAGAGAGAAATTGTAGAGAGAATTCTTCTTCTATAATCTTGAGCGTATTTCTTTAGGGTTTAAGAAAGCTTTGAGCGTAGTACAAGTTTTCTTCAAGTATATCCCCGCCCTACCCGTCGGAGTACTCTTCTTTATAAAGTAAGGGATATTATTTGTTGTACTCGTAATGGGTGTTATTTCTATCGTATTCATGAAGAGAACTTCTGTTATTCCATTCTTTATTATTCTATTGGAATAACTTGTTTATGCGAAGTACCGCATACATGGTGAAATTCTGTTGTTATTCCATTCTTTATTATTTTGTTGGAATATCCCATCGGTGCGGATTACGTCTGACCTAGTTCCGTTCTTTATCATTCTGTTGGAATATCTCATTATTGCAAGTCACCGCATATGGGTGAAATTCGATGTTTATTCCATTCTTTATTATTCTCATTGAAATATCCTCATTGGTGCGTTTTACGCATGACCGTTCCATTATTTATTATTCATTGGAATAACACATGCATCTGCGATTCATCGCATGCACGGTGAATTTCATTGTTATTCCATTCTTTATTATTCTCGCTTAATATCCTCATGCGTGCGTTCTGGCATAACCTCGTTCCATTCTTTATTATTACATTGGGAATAACACATGCATGCGATCTATCGCATTTATGGTGAATCCTTCTATTATTCCATTCTTTATTATTCTATTGGAATAACCTGTTTATGTGGATTACCACATGCATGGTGAATGATCCTTTATATGCATTCCTTATTAAATTATGAAAATGATGCGTTTACGTTGATTATGATGAGAGTCATAATAAAAGCATTAGACTGATGAAAATCATTGGTATATGTAGTATTAATAAGTGTTGTGATGAGTTGTGATGAGTTATGTTGGTTATTATATGAAAACATGAAAGTTTCTTAAGAAATCACAAAAGGGTTGAAAATCAAATTTTGGTGAAAATAAAACATAAAATTCAATTGACCATATCTCCTATTATATTTTGAATTTTTGAGTGTGGTCAAGTCCTAGAGTTAGATATATGAGTTTTCTAACTTATCCAAGTGGAATCACTGGAAAAAGTGTTGTAGATTTTTCGTGTGGACTAATTTTAGCAAAGGAGTCGGAAACTGAAAATACCAAAAAGGCTACTGCCCAAAATTTTGTAAGGGCTGTTTTGGCCACTTAATTTATGAGAAAAATTCCGGCCTTTTGGGACAAAAAAATATATGATATAAAGTACCTCCTGTCCAAAAATGAGCTCATTCCGACTTAAAATGAGCTAGTTATGACCATTTCAATATTTAGGTTTTTCGATTTAAAAACGCTATAACCGGAGTTCTATAACTCAGGCGACCATGAAATTTAAACTGTAAGATCACGTTAACATGTGTAAGATCCTGCCAAGATTTGGGAATTTATGGAGTTAAACTTGAGGTAGCTAATTTCTTAATGAATTAATTAGAAATTGATTTATGAAAAATAGTAAATGAATTTTAAAAATTACGAGAAAATATATGTTCAATATTGGACTATATTACGCTAAATCCTTAAAAAGAAATATTTTTGGGACTGATTTGGTATTTTTCATGAAAATACACTAGTTATGAGTATATGAGTTAAATATGTTATGTGAAGTTGAAAGTTGGAAAATAGGATTTTATGGCTTGAGAAACCTATATAGGGTATTTGCAGCTTTTTGATAAGGGATTTGATCATTGGTTATAAATCTTATGAGTATGGCATTTTGAATGATTGAATGCATTATTTGGTAAAGTGTAAATAATTAAAATAAATTATTTATATGTTTAAGAAATAATTAAAATATTATTATAATATTAATGATATTAGATTATGATATTATTAAGTGATTGATAACATTTGGTTATTATTGAACGCTGGATAAATTGTATTATAAATGTTTAATATTTATCCTTTATCTCATTTGATTGAATCTTTATATCATTGTCATTATCCTCATGTTTATATTATGTTGAAAGTCATCTGGGACTTATGTACATAGATGGACTTGGTATGATTATGACCAGGGATTATTCGGTATAATCATGACTGTAATGTTACAAATGATGTGGTAAAAGTCATCTTTGGCCCGTAGTGCATAGATGGACTTGGTATGATTATGACTGAGGATTATTCTAAGATAATCATAATCAGATTGAAAACACGAATATCCTTGGCCCGTAGGTACATGGATAATTCGTGGTCGTGATAATATTAAGTCGAGTCTCTAAGCATTATAGGTTTTACAACAGATATCTTTGGGCTATAGTACAAAGATGAACCGTTGATTATTGGTTATATGAACAGATATCTTTGGTAGTAGTCAAAAGATGAATTTATTAGTATGATTATGAGCATGAATTGTGATTTCTTATAACCATGATTTTGATGTTTCGGTGAAGATAGGTGATGTAAATTATCTTTGTCACTGGTGCAAAAGGAATTGTAATCATAATTATGATTATGAGTTATTCATATAATTGTGGGCGAAATTGTTGATTGATGTTACGAGGATAAAACATTATTGGTGGACTTTTAACATGGAGAAGATAATAGACTTGATGGTCTATTCGACTCTTTTAATGGATTGCTTCGTTCCACTCGCAACTATGGTTGAAAAGTTTTATCATCTACCATATGTTATAAATCTCGATTTATTATTGACGAAAAGCTATTGACAATTTAATTATCTTTAGTTATGATATTCTTTATCGAGCTAGTTGTGCTTTCACCCTTTTTCTTCACAATTTCTTTCGTGTAATAAGAGTGTTCTTAGAGTCGAAAGGGGATAACAGGGAATAGAATCTGGTTTATAGTTTGTTGAGGTTCTCCACAAATAGTATGGAAATAATTTTATTGAGAACTTTAGATAAGTGTGTCATTATTGTATACGTCATTTGATATTTAATTTTGGTGAACCGAATAGGGTGAGGTGAACCTAACTTTGGAAGGGTGTTTTGCCACTATCATACAAGATGTCTAATGACATACTACCTCGTGTTATAATAAGACAGGGTTGTGCACATCCACTTGCTGAGTATATCTACGAGCACCACTTATATGATCTTGGAGTTTATTTGAAATATAATTTTCACTTAGAGACAGTGGAGATAGTTATATGTCAAGAGAAGACTCACCATTGGAAGGAACATGATAGTTGTAAGACCCCAACTTATTATAAATAAAATTATATTTCCTCTATTTATTATTCTTAAATAGTAAGGGTTGATTTGATTAATGTGGTTAGTTATGGGTAAAATGCGCAAATATTTCAAATATGCAAGTGGTTATAAAATATTCATTTTATCGAAGAATATTCGTTTGGTCATAGAATATATTCTTACCGTCGGAGGAATATTAAATGCGACGGTAGCGACCTTATGTGGGCCCCATAACTGAAAGCGATTGGATGAAAAAAAGCGACAAGTATAAGTTGTTTATAAATAACAGGCGTAGTTATTCACAGATTATCTTTGTTGGAATACCCTATAGTTAAAACACGCGAATATACTGCGGTATTGCACCAATTATTGATTCTTACGTTGGAAGGCATTACTCAATAATTGTTACGATGAGTTATTGCTCAATATTTTATTTTATTGATTCAATAATTGCTATTACCGATATTTTATATTATTGTTATTTCAATAATTATCACTACACGATATTTTATTATCGGATCAATAATTCATATTATTTGAATAATATTATTAGATAACATTATTAGCAATGTCTATAAAGTTACGCTTCTAAGGAGAGGTTTGGTCACCTAATTACTTGTATTAGTAAGGAGAAATCCTTATTGAAAGCCCCCTCTTTTCCGAACTCGGCTATGCAGTTTAATCAATTGTGATTCGTAATATTATTTGTGAATAATTAATTATTGATTTATATGATAAGGAAAATATTCATTTTATGTGGATATAGATGGAGAAAATTTTAATGTGACAATAGTTAAAAATTATTATTTTATCTTTTCGATAAATAATTCATTTAAATATATTATTATATTTTAATAATATAATAATGGTGATATTTTTACAATGAATGTGGGATATATGAGTATATGAGGAGGAGGAGTATTTCTGTTATAATTAATATTTAAAACATTTTAAACATGTCGGTGGACCCCATTTCTTAACTGAAATTGGTTTATAGCCCGTAAAATCGCCCGTTTATGGATTTCGGTCAACTTCTGCTTGGACTTTGGAAAAATTTAAACTTACAAAGTTGTAGAGAATGGAATTTCCTATGGATAGGATATTTGGTTCGAATTTTTCTGATAAAATGGCTATTTATTATGAATTATTGAAGTTCTGAAGTTCTAGAATAATTAATTTTTGAATTTTAAAATATTTTAATAAAGAAAAACGTTTTTAATGTTTTGGCACATGGTGGCTGATGTTTTGGGCCAAATAAGTGGGCGTAGGAAATTTGAGAGAATTATATTATTAATTTATTAAATTTTCTGCTTTGGTGTTCTAAGCATTTTCCTATAAATAGGGTGCTTAGGTTAGAATTGAAAATCACACCGTAAACCTAAGTTTTCTCTCTTTCTCTATATTATCGAGCATATTTTTGTGAGTATTTTGATACTTTGAGTGTTGCTATATCTGGTCTGCAAGTTTCCTTGAAAGACTATATCCCAGATTCCATTTGAAGTACAATCTTTTCAAGGTAAGGATGTTATTTTTTAAAATGATATTATTTCTTCTAATATCATTATCTTGGGATTATTGGTAAGATTTTTCTTGTAAAATTCTTATCTTTTAGTGTCGGGATTACTATTCACGATATCGACACTATTCACGTCTTATTCACGAATACTGATCTTTATTCACAAAAATTAAATTTTCATTTTGTCCAAAATATCTATTATGGATAGTAGCTTTGATTGTATCCATGTTTTGATCATTCTTGAATTTTACTTCACTATGATTATTAATGAAGTATTTTTGAACTCGAATTGTTTAAAAGTACGAATCCTTAATATTTTTTCTTTGTTTCACTGGATTCGTTTTCTTTAAAATATTTTTCATCATCCTCATCCTAAATGATGGTATTCTTCAATATCTTTGGCTTGTAGTGCAAAGATGGTTGATTTTCTTATGAATATCTTTGGCCCGTAGTGCAGATGTACAGTGTTTGAGATGAACATGACCCGGTGATGAATATCTTTGGCTCAGTAGTGCAAAGATGAATATTTGATTCAAGATGTATATTGATTGATGTTACTGAGGATAAAATATTGATGATGGACTTTTAAATTCATAGATAATAGTAGATTTCATTCTCACGTAACTCATCTATGAATTATTATTTTCATTGCGAATATTGATTTGAAACTTGTTGTCTATTGTATTTTATCGATTTTTCCTCGTGAAGACTAACGATAATTTGTTCTATATTATCTTAGTCATAATATTCTTTATTGGGCTAGTTGAGCTCACCCTTTTCCTTTTTGTTCCATTTTTCTTCTCAAGAGGCGAGAATGTAGCAAGTACTAGTCGGGGTATGGAATGAAGGTTCTAGAAAGTCATTTTTAGTAGTCCTCACCATTTTTGTAAAATAATATATCAATAATTATAATGAGGACTTATTTGAGTGTTGATATTATCTAGAAGACAATATTTATATTTAAACTCACAGTTTTTATGTTGTATTAATAAAGTTGTAGTTGTTTACGTACCATGTTATCATGACTCAAAATGGGTGATGTATACCTATTTTTTGGGGGCGTCCATGATTAGTATCGAGCTTAGGGATATGATCTCCAAGGCGAGATCGGGGAATAGAACTAGGAGGGGAGAGACGAGTAAATCCTTCGCTAGTGTGTCCTACCTAAGCTTATTTGTTAGTTGGTCAATATATAGGGATATTATGTGATATGTTGATTTCCTTAATTAACCCTTGTTTTATGGCGATGTTAAGAATGTCGCTTTGAGAATGTTAACAGTGGAGTAAATGAGACCGTGGAGACACCTTCACTCACCAACGAGGAGAACATGCAACAGGCTGGCAATGTTCCTCCTGTGAACAACACCACCGAAAGCGAGATGATGAACGATTGGATGTTTAGAAGCTTTTTACGCTTCATGCAAAATCGAGATTTAGGAAACTCATGTACAAAATACGGTGGAAATGATAACAACGCATACGCTTTATCACAACCAAGCGAGCTTCAAAGAGTTGGGACCACCGACTGCGGGAAAGCGGATCCGATTAAAGCGAAGCGTGGGTCAAACAAATTACCAAGATATTCGATGTCTTGGGATGCACGAGGAATGTAAGGTTCCATTCGCCACCTTTATGTTCCGTAATGAGGCGATTCTTGGGTGGGAATCGATGAAGCGCACCCATCCGTACCACACTCAAATGTCAACATGATCTTGTTTTTGTGGAGTAAAATTCAAGAATAATATTGTATTAAAAATAATTTGGACTGAAAAGAAATCAATTTTTGTCATGAATAGTACCCCGGGTGAATAGTAATTTATGAATAGTACCCCATGTGAATAGTACTTTGTGAATAGTACTCGTGAATAGTACTTTGTGAATAGTACTCATAAATAGTATTCCGACATGAAAAGATCAATAATTATCAAGAAAACTCAGAATAATATTTCCATGAAAAGATACTGGATGAAGCGCAAATATCAAGGATATTCTACTAATTTCACGGAGTATAAAAGCAATAGTCTAACAGAATGAGTATGGAATTAGGAATATGAAACGAAATAATATTATTCACATACTACAGAGTATAGAAGAAAATATTATTTCTTACGAATACTGAACAAAAATAATATCCCTTACCTTAGAAGAAGACCGGATACTAGAATAGTGAAGTAGCAGAATACTCTTCTTCTTTCTCTCTATATCTTCTCTCTCTATAGATTCTCTCTCTATAATTGCTCTTGTGAGTCTTAGTGAATTGGTGAGAATAAAAGAAGAATGAGCTTCTATTTATAGGAAAATATAGTGTTGGTCAAAGTCCTGGTCAAAGTCTTCACCCATTAAAATTGGCCTCCATTTTTTTCCATGTACCTAGCCCCTTAAATTTTCCAACTTCCTCATTTAATTCTCCTCCCCTCCATTTGGCTATAAAAGGGCAACAAATGAGAAGGTAAAGACACACCAAACACCACCACAACAAGCTTAGCAAAACAAAAGAGAGTTAAAGAGTGAGAAGCTCAGTTAGAGCATTTTGAGAGTGAAGGTGTAGAGAGAAATAAACAGTTAGTTTATTTCTCAGTTGAGAGTTTGTAATCTTTATATTATTTTCATAGTGAATTTCTGAGATCTTTCCCCGTGATTTTTCCCAGTTGGGTTTTCCATGTAAATTTCTGGTGTTATTATTTTTATATCTCATACAGTAGTGTGTTTGTATTTATCTTAGTGTATTTGTGTGAGCCTGATTTCACAACAATTGGTATCAGAGCTCTTGGTTCACTTCAACAATCCGTTTAAAGAGAAATTAGGCAGGTCATAAATACGAAGATGACAAGCACAAGTGCGAGGTATAAAGTTGAACCATTTGATGGTAAGTCAAATTTTAGTATTTGGCAGTGTACAGTCAAAGATGTATTGGCTCAACAAGGATTGACAAAGGCACTAGAAGGGAAGAAACCAGCAACTATGACAGATGAAAAATGGACGGAACTTGAAACAAAGGTTGTAGCAACAATTAGATTGAGTTTGGCACCATAGATCAAATACCAGGTTTTGACAGAAACCTCTTCGAAGGACTTGTGGGAAAAACTTGAGAAAGTTTACAAGTAAAAGTCTCTGTTAAATCGGTTATATTTGAAGAAGGAATTGTATCAGCTTCGGATGGAAGAAGGGTCAGATTTGGCCAATCATATTAATGAATTTAATAGATTGGTGACCCAATTAACCAGTATTGATGTGAAGTTGGACGAAGAAGATAAAGCCTTATTGCTTCTTGTCTTTCTCCCAGATTCATACTCAACTCTCCAGACTACACTCCTTGTAGGGAAGGAAAAACTTGCAGTTGACGATGTGATGTCAAAAGTCCTGGACTAGGATAAGTTCAGGGACACTACTTCCAGAGATCAAGGAGACAGTCTTCTTGCTTTTTCAGATGGGCGTGGCAGGGGTCCTAATGAAAACGACTTTCCGGCAAGGAACGAGAAAAGTCTCAGGCGAGAATCTTTTCAGCATATGTAGATTGATGAACAAAAATTTCAGATGCTAAATGATCCACTTGTATTCCCAAACAGAATTTTATCTTTCCAAGATCTTTCACTTAAAATTCATCTTTTAAATAAGTAGCAGTTCTTATGAGTTCTTCAGGAGTACCTATAAGATTCAAATCATCCACATATACAACAATGACGGTAAATCCACTTTGTGATTTCTTAAAAAAAACACATAGACATAGTTGATTATTTATGTGATGCCCCCAAAACAGGTATATATCACCCATCTTGTGTCGCCAAATACATGGTACAAAATACAATTAAAAACTTAATTATACAACTGTTGTGTAAAATACGACAATACATATGCTGTGAGTTTTAATACAAATATTGTCATCTAGACAATATCCACACTCAATGGAGTCCTCATTATATTTATTACCACACTATTTAACATAATAGTGAGGACTACTAATGCTATCATTTGGGCCATCACTCTGTTCCCCGACTAGTCCCAGCTATATTCTCATTTCCTGAAGAGAATAATGAAAGCAAAGGGTGAGCTCAACTAGCCCAGTAAGAAATATTATGACTAAGATAATGCATAATAAATTATCATTAGCCCTCAACAATGTTAAACTGATAGAATATAATAGACAACAAGTTTAATCATGATGAACAAGCGATCCATTAGAAGAGTCAAGTAGAGCATAAAATCTACTATCTTCTATGATTTAAAAGATTTTCATCAACTTTATCGTGACACTCGACAATAAATAAATAAACCATCATCCTCGCACCATGGCCAAGGATATTCATGTAATCATCAATGGTCCCGATTATACCGAATAATCCTCGGTCATAATCATACCAACAACTTGTCCCATCAATGAACTACAGTGCCAATGAGGACTTTTCATCATTCGTCACATTACGATCAATGATTATACCGAATAATCCACAGTCACAATTATACCAAGTCCTTCTATGCATGCGTAAGCGAAGATGACTTTAATCACAATATAAGCATGAGGATGATGACAATGACATAATAATTCAATAAAACAAGTTCAAGGATAAATTTTAAAGATTTATAATTTAATTTATCCTAAAATCAATAACGTCCAAATTGTCGACATGATACTTCTTTATGGAGTAAAATTCAAGAATGCTCGAAGAATATTTTCATGAAAAGATCTTTGGATGAAGCGAAATATCAAGGATATTCCACTAATTTCATGGAGTATAGAAGCCAAAACTTTAACCAAATGAGTATCATAGAATATATGAAACTATGAAATGGATTTTCACCCGCCATGCGGTAATCCACGGTAGACGCATCATTTCCATAATTTAATAAAGAATGAATACGAAGGATTTCACCGTGCGTATGATAATCCACATGTATGTGTTATTCCAATGTAATAAAAAAAAGAATGCAACCAGTGTCATGTAATCCATGCGCATGTGATATTCCAACAAAATAATAAAGAATGGTATAACGTAAGAATTCACCATGCATGCGATAGGCCGCATGACAGGTTATTCCAATGTAATAATAAAGAATGGAACCAGTTCTAAGCGTAATTCGCACGCATGAGAATATTCCAAATGAATAATAAAGAATGGAATAACGAAGAATTCACCATAAATGCTATAGATCGCACGCATACGGAGTTAATCGAATAGAATAATAAAGAATGGAACTAGGTTCAGCGTAATCCGCATGCAGACGGGATATTCCAACGTAATAATAAAGAATGGAATAACGTAAGAATTTCACCATGTATGCGGTACTTCGCATAAACAGGTTATTCTAATATAATAATAAAGAATGGAATAACAGAAGCTCTCTTCATAAATACGAAAGAAATAATATCCCTTACCTCAAAAGAAGACTGGATACTGGAATAGTGTGGTAGCACACTTCTGTTCTTCTTTCTCTCTATAATAATTGTTCTATAGCTTTAGTGAATTGGTGAGAAATGAAGGAAGAATGAGCTTCTATTTATAGGAAAATATAGTTTCGATAATTGCACGTTTTGGGGATCAAAATATTACAATATAATACCTCCCTCTTTTTTCATTTTTAATTTAGTCCTGCAAGTATTAACAAACTTGCACCACCTCCCCTAATAGTAAATATGTGAATCAATAGTTCAATCATGTGAATCAATAGTTATAATCATGTGAAAATACGAATTACAGTATAATACCTCCATCTATACCTCCATTTTTAACTTAGTCATTCAAGTATTATCAATCTTGCACCAACTCTCCTAATAGTACAAGAATGTTAATCAATAGTAAAAACATGTGAACAAATAATTATAATTATGTGAATTAATAGCAATTAATTGCTCATTTATTCGGTTAATTACCCGACTGGTCAGTATAACTTCCAGACATCAATTAATATCGAAACAAATGTCGATTTCCACTAACACTAATAATTTCAACACAATGGAACTATCAATTTCAACTTTAATCAACACGAACTTATTCATCATTAATATTATAATTCACAATATTTAACAACCAGGTCTTTCCCGGGAAAGAGGGGGCTTTCCGATAAGGATTTCTCCTTATTGGCGCGCAATTAGATGACCAAACCTCTCCTTGCCAGAACTTCTAGACATTGTAAATATTGTAATTTAATAATATGAATAACTTTGTCGTCTCAATTATTGATTTAATAATATAACATATTAATATTGTAAAAATAATTGAATCAATAATATGAGAGATATGATGCAACATTTACTGTAACAATAATTGAGTATAACTGAGTGACTTCTTACGTAAGCATCAATAATCAATACCGTGTGCTACTATGCAACCACGCGTATTACTGTTTTTTTACTACCGGGTAGTTCAACGTTTTAACGGTAACACTTTCGCTATTATTTTTAATAAAATATAATTTTTTCATTTTTTTACTACGACAACACTTCTGTTGTGGGGTCCACCAATGATTGTGTCGTCGTACGAATATTCCCTATTAAAACGAATATTCCCCGACCAATCGAATATTATCTAACAACTTGCATACTTTGCAAAATTTATAAATACCACCCACAACTATAACATTTTAGGCCTTGATATCGACCTCAAATCTCAGAATATAAAGAATGAAAGTTTTAGGACTACTCGTTATCTTTCCGAATAATCCTGAATCACCTCAATCGGAGTTCGTATGAAAATGTTATGCCCAATTTACTAAAGAACGTCCGGACAGATTTTAGCTTAACACTTGACCAGCGCCTAGGCGCCCAAATTTGGCCTTGGGCAAGCGTCTAGGCGCCCAAGAATAGATTCTAAGCTCCGAGCCTAGTGCCTAGGTGCTCGACCTTTGGCACTTAACTCCAATTTTCAAGATTTTGCAACTTTTGACACATATACTTCAAATCTTCATAACTTCTTCATTCGTTATCGGAATTAGTCTGTTTTTGAGGCTATGGAAAGCTTGTAACATGCTCTACAAAACCCCCACGATTTCATAATTTTTCAGATTCATTTATTATTCTAAAATTTGGCTCCAAAGTCCCCCAAGACTAAGTTTTTACTAACAACGATACGTGAAAAACGTTATGAACACGCGACATACTTAGCGGTAAAACAAGTCTATAGGCCACAGTTCCTAATTGATCGAGGATTTCAAATAAGCCAATTAAATCAAGGGTTGAGATAACGCCTTTTGAACCTTTTTCTTCACATTCATCAAATTTGGGTGTGTAGCTTGAGCGGCTTTAACTTTATCGATTCAAGTCGATTCTACTCGTATATTCGTTATCTTCACGTGGGTCTCTAGAGTCTTTAACTCTATCTTCATCATTTTTAAGTTATACGAAATGGGTTTTTATGTTAACAACATCGCACTCGTAAACGCATACGATCTTCTACTCAACGCGTCAGCTATCACGTTCGATCTTCCACAATGATATTGAATGGTATGATCATAATCTTTAACAGCTCGAGCCAACGTCTTTGGCGCATTATACGTTCGTTTTGGTTGAAGAAATATTTGAGGGTTTTAGAAATGGGTTTTGTACTAGGTCAATACAAAATTCGATTTCACGCTCTGGGGTAGGCCAGGAAGTCTTCAAGAATACGCCAAGAAATTTATTAACGATAGAAATATCATTCAAAACTGTGACCCACATCCAAGACTTGGATAACACGTCACATTGATACCTATCATCTTGCCACCGTTATTCACGACGTCCCCTATGGATATTCTAGCTTCGGTGTATTCCAAGACTCAGAAGTCACCAGCGAAAGGCTCGGGGCTCTTTACTATTATGGCTTAATATGACAGTGATTGACTTTAGGGTTTTTGTGAGACCCCAAATTTTATGAAATAAAAGTATTCAATTTTTCTATTTTGGTGAATAGTTAAATTGATAAAAGTTTAAAGTTAAGGGTGACATTTAAACATTTTTCAAAGTAAGCAAGTTGTCATAAAATACTCGGTGGTAAAATATGCGTGGTTTCAAAGTAACACACAGTATTGATTATTAATGCTTACGTGAGAAGTCACTCGATTTGATTCAATTATTGTCAATATTTTATATATTATTAAATCAATAATTGAGATAACAAAGTTGTTAATATTATTATTTGCAATATTAACGATGTCTAGAAGTTATGCCAAGGAGAGGTTTGGTCACCTAATCATGCGCCAATAGGAGAAATCCTTATCGAAAGCCCCTCTTTCTCGAAACGCGACCTAGTCGATTAATAGTGTAAATTATGATAATAATGATGAGTTTTGTTTTATTAGTATTATTAATGTAATAAAACAGAAAAGCTTTTTATATAAAATAGAATACTTTTATAAAGTTATTCGTTTTATTAGACTATAAATATAATATATTATATTCTATTATGCATAGTGTTTTTGCGTAGTAAAACTTTTTATATAAAAACAGTAATACTTCTATAAAGTTATTTATTTTATTAGACAATAATTAGAATATATTATATTTTATTATGCATAGTATTTGCATAAGGCCTACATAGTGTTTGAATAGTAAAATCTTTTTATATAAAATGTATACTTTTATAAAGTTATTCGTTTTATTAGATTATAAATAGAATATATTATATTTTATTTAAAAGATTTGTTTTATTAGAATATTTTATTAAATAAATCTGGACCGTCCATTTAAAAGTGAATCAATTTGGACCGTTCATGAATTATTTACTATTCAATCCATTCTCCTATAAATAGAAGCTCATTCCTTCATTATTTCTTATGAATTCATTGAAACTCTAGAGAGAGAAATTGTAGAGAGAGTTCTTCTTCTATAATCTTGAGCATATTTCTTTAGAGTTTAAGAAAGCTTTGAGCGTAGTACAAGTTTTCTTCAAGTATATCCCCGCCCTACCCGTCGGAGTACTCTTCTTTATAAGGTAAGGGATATTATTTGTTGTTCTCGTAATGGGTATTATTTCTTTCGTATTCATGAAGATAACTTCTGTTATTCCATTCTTTATTATTCTCTTGGAATAACCTGTTTATGCGAAGTATCGCATACATGGTGAAATTCTCATTGTTATTCCATTCTTTATTATTACTGTTGGAATATCCCATCGGTCTTGATTACGCTTTGACCTAGTTCTCATTCTTTATCATTCTGCTGGAATAACTTTGTTATTACAATCTGCGCATACACGGTAAAATTCTCATTGTTATTCCATTCTTTATTATTCTCATTGGAATATCCCGCTTGCGGTGCGTTTACACATGACTGGTTCCATTATTTATTATTACGTTGGAATAACTTTATGCATGCGATCTATCGCATGCACGGTGAATTTCATTGTTATTCCATTCTTTATTATTCGCCGGAATATCACGTTCATGCGCTTACGCATGACTGGTTCCATTCTTTATTATTACATTGGAAATAACTTTTCTGCGTGCGGTTATCGCATTTACGGTGAATCCTTCTATTATTCCATTCTTTATTATTCTGTTGGAATAACCTGTTTATGTGGATTACCACATGCATGGTGAATGATCCTTTATATGCATTCCTTATTAAATTGTGAAAATGATCTGTTTACGTTGATTATGATGAGAGTCATAATAAAAGCATTAGACTGATGAAAATCATCGGTATATGTAGTATTAATAAGTGTTGTGATGAGTTATGTTGGTTATTATGTGAAAACATGAAAGTTTCTTAAGAAATCACAAAAGGGTTGAAAATTAAATTTTGGTGAATATGGAACATAAAATTCAATTGACCATATCTCCTATTATATTTCGAATTTTTGAGTGTGGTTAAGTCCTAGAGTTAGATATATGAGTTTTCTAACTTAACCAAGTGGAATCACTGAAAAAGGTGTTGTAGATTTTCGTGTGGACTGATTTTAACAAAGGAGTCAGAAACTGAAAATACCAAAAAGGCTACTGCCCAAAATTTTGTAAGGGCTGTTTCGGCTACTTAATTTATGAGAAAAATTCCAGCCTTTTGGGATATGAAAATATATGGTATAAAGTACCTCATGTCCAAAAATGAGCTCATTCCGACTTAAAATGAGCAAGTTATGACCATTTCAATATTTAGGTTTTTTTGACGAAAAACGCTATTACCAGAGTTCTATAACTCCGATGACCATGAAATTTAAACTGGAAGATCATGTTAACATGTGTAAGATCCTTCCATGATTTGGGAATTTATGGAGTTAAACTTGAGGTAGCTAATTTCTTAAGGAATTAATTAGAAATTGATTTATGAAAAATAGTAAATGAATTTTAAAAATTCCGATAAAAAATATATGTTCAATATGGGATTATATTCTGCTAAATCCCAGAAAAGAAATATTTTTGGGACTCATTTTGTATTTTTCATGAAAATGCACTAGTTATAAGTATATGAGTTAAATATGTTATGTGAAGTTGAAAGTTGGAAAATAGGATTTTATGGCTTGAGAATCCTATATAGGGTATATGCAGCTTTTTGATAAGGGATTTGATCATTGGTAATGAAATCTTATGAATATGGCATTTTTGAATGATTGAATGCATTATTTGGTAAAGTGTAAACAATTAAAATAAATTATTTATAAGTTTAAGAAATAATTAAAATATTGTTATAATATTAATGATATTAGATTATGATATTATTAAGTGATTGATAACATTTGGTTATTATTAAATGCTGGATAAACTGTATTATAAATGTTTAATATTTATCCTTTATCTCATTTGATTAAATCTTTATATCATTGTCATTATTCTCATGTTTATATTATGTTGAAAGTCATTTGTGACTTACGTGCATAGATGGACTTGGTATGATTATGATCAGGGATTATTCAGTATAATCATGACTGTAATGTTACAAATGATGTGGTAAAAGTCATCTTTGGCCCGTAGTGCATAGATGGACTTGGTATGATTATGACCAGGGATTATTCGGTATAATCATGACCATAATTGAAAACACTAATTTCCTTGGCCCGTAATGCATGGATAATTCGTGGTCGTGATACTATTAATTTCGAGTCTCAAATTATTGGTTTTATGATTTGTATATCTTTGGCTGTAGTGCAAAGATAAACTGTTGATTATTAGTTATATGATTGTATATCTTTGGGTAGTAGTGAAGATGAATTTATTAAATGATGATTATGAGCATGAATTGTGATTTGGTATAACCATGATTTTTGATGTTTCGGTGAAGATATGTGATGTAAATTATCTTCGTCACAGGTGCGAAAAAAGAATTCGTAATCACAATTATGATTATGAGTTATTCATATAATTGTGGATGAGGAATTGTTGATTGATGTTACGAGGATAAAACATTATTGGTGGACTTTTAACATGGAGAATATAATAGACTTGATGGTCTATTTGACTCTTTTAATGGATTGCTCGTTCCGCTGCAACTATGGTTGAAAAGTTTTATCATCTACCATATGTTCTAAATCTCTGATTTATTATTGACGAAAGCTATTGATAATTTAATTATCTTTAGTTATGATATTCTTTACTGGGCTAGTTGTGCTCACCCTTTTGCTTCACAATTCCTTTCAAGTAATAAGAGTGTTGCCGAGTCGAGCGGGGATAACTGGGGAATAGAACGGTGGTTTATAGCTGTTGAGGTTCTCCCTAAATAGTATGGAAATAATTTTATTGAGAACTTTAGATAAGTGTGTCGTATTGTATACGTCATTTAATATTTAACTTTGGTGAACCGAATAGAGTGAGGTGAACCTAACTTTGGAAGGGTGTTTTGCCACTATCATACAAGATGTCTAATGACATACAACCTCGTATTATCATAAGACAGGGTTGTGCATATCTACTTGCTGAGTATATCTACGAGCACCACCTATATGATCTTAGAGTTTGTTTGAAATATAATTTTCACTTGGAGATAGTTATATGTCAAGAGAAGACTCACCATTGGAAGGAACATGATAGAAATCTTCTCGTTTTTTTTTGGGGTCTATTGGGTCAACCAAGGATAATTCTCTAGACATATGATATCTATCATAACTTAGATTCATGGCCTCCTATGTACGAAGGTTTCCTTGAGGACTTCCCAAAGATTTTAATTTTTAAAACAGTTTTTGACTGTACTTTTATGTAACATAACATTGTAAGGTTGTGGTCGAGGCACCATGAGAGTTACATACATTTGTATTAAAACTCACAGTATACTTGTCGTCGTATTTTGCACGACAGTTGTATAAATAAAGTTGTCAGTAGTGTATTTTCTGGCGACCCATGATGGGTGATGTATACCTATTTTGGGGGCTTCACAGTATCAGTTGCTTGAATTCGCCTAATAGGTTGGTTAGGAATATGAAAGCTAACAACCTTACGAAAAGCATGATGAGTAGTTAACCAATCGATTCCTAAAATCACATCAAAGGCAAGTATTTTCAAAGAGATAAGATCAACAGGTAACGTGAAAGTGTCGATTTGAATCAACAAGATTTATAAACAGTGAAGGTAACGAAGGTTTTTCCTAACGAAGTTTCAACAGATAAGTCAAAGTCTAATTTCTCCGGAGTTAAATTTAAACGTTGAGCACAAGCAAGAGAGATAAAAGAATGGGTAGAACCGGTATCTAATAAGTTATAGACTTCACAAGAATTTATAATTAACTAACTCGTGCTAACTTCATTCGGGTTACTCGCTTTTTGAGAAGTCACAAAAAACACTCTCCATGAAACCACCGACTTTGTTTTGTCCGTATCCACCTTTGGTGCCACCGTCCCAGCTGGACTTGACTTTGGTGCACGACAAAATCGGGCTAGGTGACCTTCTTTTCTATAATTGTAACATGCTTTGGACTGCATCACGCAGTTTGGACTGATATGTCCCTCCCCTCTGCATTTGAAGCATACAATTAGTGGTCGTAATCCTTCCTTGAAAACGATTATTGGTGCTGCTGTCTTTCCATCGTTGTTGAACCTTCTCTTCTTGAAATTTCCACTCCTATTATCTTGGCCATGATTACCACCGAAGTGGTTACCATTCTTGGCATGATAATTTCTCCCACGATGGTTATCATTGTTCCGATGGCTGTTGCCACCGGTACGATTATTATCGTGTTGTTGGTCGTTGCCTTTCAGTTGTGCTGACTCATTATCGCGCTCTAATAACTGAGCCCTATTCACAACATTTGAATATAAATAAAGTTTGTGAGAAATGAGGTATTGACTTATATCGGGTTTCAAATCTCTTAGAAACATTCGCGTCATTCGCTCCTCATTATCGACCAAATGGGATGCAAACCGGGATAACTCTGCAAATTTAGCCTCATATTGCGACACGGTCATATTGTTTTGCTCCAACTTGATGAATTCCACCTCCTTCATGTGATTTAATACTTTCGTGGAAGTACTTGTCGTTGAACAACTCTTGGAACTTCTCCCAAGACATCTTGAGTCGTCCAGTCAGGTACATTTCTGATTCCCACCAAAGAATCGCTTCTTCAAGCAACATAAAGGTGGCAAAGGGAACCTTTTGCTCCTCGGAGCATCCCAAGACATCAAATATCTTGGTGATCTGCTTTAACCACGTCTCCGCCTTAAGTGGTTCTAGCTTTCCCAAAAACTCCGGTGGTCTCAGCACCTTGAACTGCTTAGCGGTGACCGACCGTGGGTTGCAATTATTTCCATCTATATTTTGAACATGAGTCTCTCTTACCTAATGTTGCATGAATTGCATAAAGCCTCTGAACATCCCATCGTTCATCATTTGATCGGTGTTGTTATTTACCTGAGGATTATTTTCTTTCTGTTGCACATTATCCTGGGTATTGATCGTTGGTGACTCAACGGTCTCATGTGCTTCATTGCTAATCTCAACATTTTCAGATTCCATTTTCAAACACTGTCACAAAACAAGGGTTAATTAACATATCACATATTATCCCTATACTCTAATTGACTAATTAAATACCAAATAAACTTAGGTAGGTCATACTAGCGAAGGAATTCCCCGTCTCTCCCCTCCTAGTTCTTATCTCACATCTCAGCCAGGGATCATATCCCTAAGCTTTGATACCAACTGTGACGCCCCCAAAACAGGTATATATCACCCATCCTGAGTCGCCAAATACATGGTACAAAATACAATTAAAAACTTAATTATACAACTGTTGTGTAAAATACGACAATACATATACTGTGAGTTTTAATACAAATATTGTCATCTAGACAATATCCATACTCAATGGAGTCCTCATTACATTTATTATCACACTATTTAACAGAATAGTGATGACTACTAATGCTATCATCTGGATGAGTCACTCCGGTTCCCACTAGTCCCAAATTATATTCTCATTTCCTGAAGAGAACAATGAAAGCAAAGGGTGAGCTTAACTAGCCCAGTAAGAAATATTATGACTAAGATAATGCAAAATAAATTATTATTAGCCCTCATCAATGTTAAACTGATAGAATATAATAGACAACAAGTTTAACTGCAGCGGAACAAGCAATCCATTAGAAGAGTCAAGTAGAGCATAAAATCTACTATCTTCTATGATTTAAAAAGATTTTCATCAACTTTATCGCTTAGACTTAGCTTAATAAATAAACCACATCATCCCTGCACCACGGCAAAAGATATTCATGTAATCATCAATGGTCATGATTATACCGAATAATCCCTGGTCATAATCATACCAACAACTGTCCATCAATGAACTACAGGCCAATGAGGACTTTTACCACATCATTTTTCACATTACGGTCATGATTATACCGAATAATCCCTGGTCACAATCATACCAAGTTCATCTATGTACGTAAGCCAAAGATGACTTTAATCACAATATAAGCATGAGGATGATGACAATGACATAATAATTCAATAAAACAAGTTCAAGGATAAATCTTAAAGATTTATAATTTAATTTATCCAGAAATCAATAACGTCCAAATTGTCAACATGATACTTCTTTGTAGAGTAAAATTCAAGAATGCTCAGAAGAATATTTCCATGAAAATATACTGGATGAAGCGCAAATATCAAGGATATTCCACTAATTTCATGGAGTATAGAAGCCAAAACTTTAACCAAATGAGTATCATAGAATATATGAAACTACAAATGAATTTTCACCCGCCATGCGGTAATCCACGTAGACATATCATTTCCATAATTTAATAAGGAATGAATACGAAGGATCATTCACCATGCATGTGATAATCCACATAGACAGGTTATTCCAACAAAATAATAAAGAATGGAACCAAAATCATGCGTAATCCGCACGCAGCGTGATATTTCAATGAATAATAAAGAATGGAATAACAAAAGAATTCACCATGCATGCAATAGACCGCACAGAGAGGTTATTCTAACAGAATAATAAAGAATGGAACCAGATCTAGCATAATTACATGCAGACGGGATATTCCAATGTAATAATAAAGAAGGGAATAACGAAGAATTCACCGTGGATGCGACGGCATACGCAGACGAGTTATTCCAATGTAATAATAAAGAATGGAATAAAAGAAGAATTTCACCATGTATGCGGTACTTAGCATAGACAGGTTATTCCAACATAATAATAAAGAATGGAATAACAGAAGCTCTCTTCATGAATACGAAAGAAATAATATCCCTTACCTCAAAAGAAGATCTGATAATCGAATAGTGAGGTGGCGAGACTTCTTCTTCTTCTCTCTATAATTTCTCTCTATAATAATTGCTTTATAGCTTTAGTGAATTGGTTAGAAATGAAGGAAGAATGAGCTTCTATTTATAGAAAAATATAGTTTCGATAATTGCACATTTTGGGGCTCGAAATATTACAATATAATACCTCCCTCTTTTTCTTCATTTTTAATTTAGTCCTGCAAGTATTATCAAACTTGCACCACCTCCCCTAATAGTAAATAATGTGAATCAATAGTTCAATCATGTGAATCAATAGTTATAATCATGTAAAAATACGAATTACAGTATAGTACCTCCATCTATACCTCCATTTTAACTTAGTCATGCAAGTATTATAAATCTTGCACCAACTCCCCTAATAGTACAAGAATATGAATCAATAGTACACATATGTGAACAAATAGTTATAATCATGTGAATTAATAACGATTAATTGCTCATTTATCTGGTTAATTACCCGACTGGTCAGTATAACTTCCAGACATCAATTAATATCAAAACAAATGTCGATTTCCCCTAACACTAATAATTTCAACACAATGGAACTATCAATTTCATCTTTAATCAACACGAACCTATTCATCATTAATATTATAATTCACAATATTTAACAACCAGGTCGTTCCCAGGAAAGAGGGAGCTTTTTGATAAGGATTTCTCCTTATTGGTGCGCAATTAGATGACCAAACCTTTCCTTGACAGAACTTCTAGACATTGTAAATATTATAATTTAATAATATGAATAACTTTGTCATCTCAATTATTAATTTAATAATATAACATATTGATACTGTGACAATAATTGAATCAATAATATGAGAGATATGATGTAGCAATTACTGTAGCTATAATTGAGTATAACCGAGTGACTTCTTACTTAAGCATCAATAATCAATACTGTGTCTTCTTATACAACCACGCCAGACATTCTTGTACTTTTACTACCGGGTAGTTCAACAGTTTTAACGGTAACACTTTCGTCGTTATCTATATAATAAAACAGAACCCATTTTGAATATTTCATTTGACAAACCACAAGAACGGTTCAGATTTCATCTCAATTCTTCCAACTTAATCTAAATGCTCACATTTCATCTCACACTAAAAATTTCCGCCCAAATCAAATTCACCCCTAAAAATTCTCGTCCAAATCAAATAACAATAATAATAACATTAATGATAATAATAATAATAATAATAATAATAATAGTAATAAAAATAAAAATAATAATAACACTAATAAAAATTATAATTATAATAGTAATGATAATAATAATAATAATAATAATAATAGTAATAATTTTAATAATAATAATTTTTTATATAATAAAACAGAACCCATTTTGAATTTTTCATTTGACAAAGCACAAGTGTAAGACCCCGACTTTTATAAATAAAGTTGAATTTTCTATAAATATTATTTTTGAATATTATGGAATAAATTTGATATAATGTTATAGTTGTGGGTAATATTTATAAATTTTGCAAAAGTATGCAAGTTGTTATAAAATATTCGTTTGGTGGGGAATATTCTTTTGTTAGGAATATTAAATGCAACTACTCAATCATTGGTGGACCCCATTAACAAAATTATTGTCGGATTGAAAAAACGACAAAAATATTTTATAAAAATAACTACGGAGGTGTTACTGTTAAAAGCTGTTGAACTACCCGGTGGTAAAAAATGCGATGTCTGGCGTAGTTGCGATAAGTAAGCACTCGGTATTGATTATTGATGCTTACGTGAGAAGTCACTCGGTATGCTCAATTATTACTACGATAATTCTTTGCATCATATCTCTTATATTATTGATTCAATTATTGTCACGAAGATCATCTATATAATATGTTATAGTATTAAATCAATAATTGAGACGACAAGTTATAAATGATTAATAATTGTTGAAAGATTAAATATGTGTTGATGAAAAAAAAATGATTTGTGGTAAGTTTGATTATTTTATGGGGGCTCGTATGTCATCATCTAAGAGTCTCTTCGTCGATAGTATTTACCTTCAAATCGATAGTAATTACCCTTGTGAATAGTATTTACCTTCGTCGATAGTATTTACCTTCGTTAATAGTAATTACCTTTACCGGACGTCGAACCACTTGTCGTTTCACATTACAAAGGCCGAACCACTTGTCGTTTCACATTACAAAGTGCCAAACCACTTTTCTTTTCACATCATTAATCGTCGAAGCCACTTGCCTTTTCACACTACGGCGGTCTTAAGCTAGAAATCTTCTATAAATAGAGGCCTGAGGCTTCATTATTTTCACGAATTCATTCAAGCTATAGAGAGAAAGTATAGAGAGAATAAGAGAAAGAAGAAGAGTATTTTGTTACTACACCGCTGCGATATTCAATCTCCTACCAAATGTAAGGGGTGTTATTCTTTCTTATTCAATGAAGAAGAATCTGTTGTTATTCCATTGCTTATTATTACTTGGAATAACTTTGTATCTGCTGGTTTACCTATACTTGGTGACATTCTTCTATTATTCATTGGAACATCCATGCATGTGTTTTACACCTGACTGGTTAAAATCTTTATTATTATACTGCTGGAACATCCTGTCTGCATGTGTTTTTTACACCCACTGGTTCCGCCTTTTTATTATTATTACATTTGGAACATCCGGTTACATGTGTGTTTTACACCGGACTGGTTCCGCTCTTTATTATTATTACTGTTGGAACATCACATGCATGTGTTTTACGCCGGACTGGTTCCATTCTTTATTATTCTGTTGGAACATCACATGCATGCGTTTTCTGCCGGACCGGTTCCGTTATTTATTATTCTGTTGGAATAACTTTTGCACTCATGCGGTCTATCGCATGCATGGTGATTTCTTTTGTTATTCTATTCTTTATTATACCCAGGTTGGTTAAAACTTTGACTTCTATACTCCATTAAATTAGTGGAATATCCTTGATATTTGCTTTTCATCCAAAGATATCTTTTCATGGAAATATTCTTCCGATCATTCTTGAATTTTACTCTACAAAACAATATCATGTTGATAATTTGGGCGTTAATAATTCTGGATAAAATAATTCTTGAACTTGTTTTATTGAATTCTTATATCATTGTCATCATCCTCATGTTTATATTATGTTGAAAGTCATCTCATGGCTTCAGAAGTGCATAGATGGACTTGGTATGATTATGACCAGAGACTATTCGGTGTAATCATGGTAGTAATGTTACAAATGATGTGATAAAAATCCACAAAGGTAGTAGTGTATTGGTGGACATTGTTGGCATGATCATGACCATTAATGAATACACAAATATTCTTGGCCCGTAGTGCATGAATAATTGTGGTCGTGATACTAAAGAATATCCTTGGCCGTAGTCATGCGGGGGTGATTCGATGATGTGGAATATTTATTAAAGTTTGAGTCTCAAATTATATACAAGTGATGAAAAACCTTTTAAAACCTAAAAGATAGTAGACTTTATTTTCTACTTGACTCTTTTAATGGATTGCTTATTTCACCTGCAGATTAAACCGGGTTGTCTATTGTATTTTATCAATTTAACATTGTTGAAGACTATTGATAATTTATTCCGCATTATCTTAGTCATAATATTTCTTCTTTGGTGGTTGAGCTCACCCTTTCTTTCACTTTATTCTCTTCAAGAAATGAGAATATAAATTTGGGACGAGTCGGGAAGCAGTGATGGTCCTGAAGATAGCATTAGTAGTCCTCACTATTTTGTGAAATAGTGTGATAATAATTGTAATGAGGACTCCTTTTTGAGTTTGTATAATATCTAGTAGATGATATTTGTATTTAAACTCACGCTTTATGTCGTATTATATTATGCTGACAGCTTATGTTAGTAAGTTGTATTTAAATTCTGTACCATGTAAGTGGCGACCTAAGATGGGTGATGTATGCCTAATTTTGGGGGCGTCACAACAAGGACGGTTCAAATTCATTCTAACTTAATTCTTCCAAATTAATCTAAAGTCTCATATTTCTTCCCGCCCAAATCAAATTCACCCTACACCCTACTCTCTCTCATGTTCACACACAAAATCTTTCTCTCTCCTCTCTTCTTCACACACACACAAACAAACAAACAAATAATAATAATAATTAGTACTATTATTATTAGTAGTACTATTATAATTATTATTAGTACTATTATTATTATTATTATTATAGTACTAATAATAATAATAGTAATAATAGTATTAATAATAATTATTATTATTATTATAATAAAAATAATTATAATTTATATAATAAAACAGAACTCATTTTGAATCTTTCATTTGACAAAGTACAAGGATGGTTCAGATTCATTCTAACTTAATTCTTCCAACTTAATTTAAAGGCTCATATTTCTTCCCGCCCAAATCAAATTCACCCTACACCCTACTCTCTCTCATGTTCACACATAAAATCTTTCTATCTCCTCTCTTCTTCACACACACACAAACAAATAATAATAATAATAATAATTAGTACTATTATTATTATTAGTACTATTATAATTATTATTAGTACTATTATTATTATTGTAATAATTATTATTATAATAGTACTAATAATAATAATAGTACTAATAGTACTAATAATAATAATAATAATTATTATTATAATAAAAATAATTATAATCTATATAATAAAACAGAACCCATTTTGAATCTTTCATTTGACAAAGGACAAGGACGGTTCAGATTCATTCTAACTTATTATTTCAATTTAATCTAAAGGCTCATATTTCTTCCTGCCCAAATCAAATTCACTCCTACACCCTACTCTCTCTCATGTTCCCACACAAAATCTTTATCTCTCCTCTCTTCTTCACACACACAAACAAATAATAATAATAATAATAATAATAATAATAATAATAGTACAAATAATAATTAAAATAATACTAATAATAATAATAGTAATAATTATAATAATAGTAATAATAATAATAATAATAATTATTATTATTATTATATAGTACTAATAATAATAAATATTATTATAATAGTTTACAAATAATAATAATAATAATAATAATAATAATAATAATAAAATAATTATAATATCTATATAATAAAACAGAACCCATTTTGAATATTTCATTTGACAAACCACAAAAACAATTCATATTTCATCTCAATTCTTCCAACTTAATCTAAATGCTCACATTTCATCTCATACTAAAAATTTCCGCCCAAATCAAATTCACCCATAAAAATTCTCGCCCAAATCAAATAACAATAATAATAACAATAATGATGATGATAATAATAATAATAATAGTTATAATAATAGTAGTAGTAATAAAAAAATAACAACACTAATAAAAATTATAATTATAATAGTAATGATAATAATAATAATAATAATAAAATAATAATAATAGTAATTATAATAATATTAATATTAATAACAATAATTATAATAATAATTATATTAATTATTATTATAATAGTAATAATAATTATAATAGTAATTATTATTATTATAACTATAATAATACTAATAATAATAGTAATAATTATAATAATAATAATTACGATATAATAGTAATAACAACAACAACAACAACAATAATAATAATGATAAGAATAACAACAACAACAACAACAACAACAATAATAATAATAATAATTGTTATTATGGTGGTGTGGTGAATTATAAAAATTGTTATTGATGATTTTTAAGTTTTGTAAACAGGTTTATAATTTTTTGGATATCTATTTTTAAAGAAAAATTAATTATTTTGGAGGTTTGGTGAATTATGATAATTGTTATATCTGATTGTATGTTATTTTAGGTTGTAAAAAATCTTTCGGTAATGTAGTATTTTTCGAATTTTAATCTAATTTTTCATTACGTCGTGCCTTTTGGCACGGACAATTACTAGTTTTTAATAAAAGATAATTTTGTCGTTTTCTTACTATGACAATACTTCCGTTGTGGGGTCCACCAATGATTGTGCCGTCTTACGAATATTCCCTGTTAAAACGAATATTCCCCGACCAATCGAATATTATCTAACAACTTGCATACTTTGTAAAATTTATAAATACTACCCACAACTATAACATTATATCAAATCCACACCATAATATTCAAAAAAATATTTCGAGAAATTTAAATATTTATTCATAAAATTTGAGGTTTCGCAATTTATATATCCATCTTTCATTAAATAATCACTAAGTAGATTATACCACATACGACCAGACTGTTTCAACCCATATAATGAGCGTTGTTACTTGATTGAATATATGTGACGGAGCCTTTGTGATTCAGCCATTTTCAATCCTTCAGGGATTCTCATGTAAATCTCACTATCAAGTGAGTCATATAGGTATGTTGTTACAACATCCATCAGACGTGTTTCCAAACCTTCCATGGTTGTCATACCTATCAAAAAGCAAAAAGTGACTCCATCCATTACTAGAGAGTATGTATCCTGATAATCAATACCAGGTTTTTGTGAAAACCCTTGAGCTACAAGTCGGGCTTTGTATCTCACATTTTCATTTTCTCATTTCGCTTTCGTACAAATACCCATTTGTTTCCAACCGGGATTACACCCAGTGGTGTTTGGACTACTGGTCCAAATACTTCTCTTTTCAATAGAGATTGTAGCTCAGTTTAAATAGCATCTTTTCATTTTGTCCAATCTTTTCTTTTCCGACATTCTTCCACGTTTTGTGGTTCAGGATCTGTGCCAAGAATCAAAGTAATATCTGATGCTATAGAGAAAGTAAATATATCATCAACCATGACTTTGCTTCGATCTCATATTTTCTCATCATGTACATAATTTATTAAGATCTCTTAGTGTTCATCTCTTATCCCTTCACTGAGATTTTGTACCTCTTCTGGGGTTATTCCCACTCTTGGAATAAGTGTTACTTCAAGAGCGGGTATTCCTTCTGGGATTCCCTTATTTACTTTTGATTTTCGTGGTACAGTGTCTTTTGCATCAACCGGTCTTCCACGCTTCTGGCGTGGTTTAGATTCTTCTATTACCTTATTTGTCAATTCTCCAGGAATTGATTTTTCAATAGGTATTTCTATCCTTGCTGGAGTATTCACTGCAGGTGTATGTGACTTTATCATTTTTCTAGCATCATTAAATGCATCTGGCATTTGATTTGTAATATTTTATAAATAAATAATTCTTTGAACTTCAATTTCACATTGTCCTGTACGAGAATCAAGTGAATTTAAATCTGATACATTCCATGATATTTCAGAGGGCTTTTTATTTAAAAATTTCCCTCCTCCTAATGGCGAAAATACAAATTCATCAAAATGACAATCTACATAACGTGCAGTAAAAACATCTCTAGTTAAAGGCTCAAGATATCTGATAATAGAAGGAGAATCAAAACCAACATGAATACCTATTCTTCGTTGGGTTCCCATTTTAGTTCTTTGTGGAGGTGCAATTGGAACATATACTGCACTTACAAAAACTCGAAAGTGTGATATGTTGGGTATCTGTCCAAAAACTAACTGTAGAGGAGAATATTTATGAAGAGTCGTTGGTCTTACTCAAATGATGGCTGCAGCGTGAAGATTTGCATGGCCCCAAACTGAGGTAGGTAAGTTAGCCCTTAACATTAATGGTCGTGCAATTAGTTGAAGTCTTTTTATTAAAGATTCAGCTAAACCATTTTGTGTATGAATATAAGGAACAGAATGCTCAATGGAGATTCCAATAGTCATACAAAAATCATTAAAAGTCATTGATGAAAATTCAGTTGTGTTATCAAGTCGAATTGACTTGATTGGATGATCCGAGAACTGAGCCCGTAACTTGATTATTTGAGCAGGAAGTTTTGAGAAGGCAAAATTTCAAGAAGAGAGAAGACAAACATGAGACCATCTAGTTGAAGCATCTATTAAAACCATGAAATATCGAAATGGGCCAAACAATGGGTGAATAGGTCCACAAATTTTTCCTTGAATTCTCTCTAGAAATTTTAGGCCTTCTTTATAAACTTTTATTGGTGATGGTCGAGCAATTAATTTTCCTCGAGAACACGCAGCGCATGGAAATTCACTACTAGGAAAAACCTTCTTATTTTTGAGAGGATGACCAGTAGAATTTTCAATAATACGACGCATCATAGAAGTGCCTGGATGACCGAGTCTTTCATGCCAAAGCATAAAGGATTTGGGATCTATGATTTTTGAAATCATAACATTATGAGACTCAATTGCTCTAATTTTCATAGTATATAATCCAGAAGAAATTGAATGAAGTTTTTCTAGGATATTCTTTAATCCAAAAATAGTAGAAGTGATGAGAAGATATTCATTATCATTTTCATTGGTTGTTTCAATGTTAAAAACATTTAGTCGAATATCTTTAAAACTAAGCAAATTTCTTCTTGATTTACTAGAATATAGAGCATTCTTAATAAAAACTTGTGTCTCATTTGGTAGCATGAAACTAGCTTTTCCAAATCCCTCGATTAAATTTGATGTGCTAGATATAGTTTCTACATTTCCCTTAGCTTTGATTAGTTGTGAAAAATATTTCTCACTTTGAAGGATTGTATGAGTTGTTGCACTGTTTGCTAAACATATATCCTCCATGTCCATTAAAGATGGTCTGATACATATAAAAATATGAAAAGTTACATTTCATTTATAATTTTATTCATGATAAACACATACCACGTATAGAATGAAAACTAATAATATTATACATGCAGGGTGTTTAATTAAAACAAAAAATTAAACGATATCCCAAAAGTTACTTTCAGAAGGTTCAGTAATATCAACAACCTTTTCCTCATTGTTGGTCATTAGTGGATCATCAATAATATTCAATTGATGATTAACAAAGTTTGTTTCTGCCTTCATTACATTGTTCTTTTGAGACTCCTGGAATAAATTAACCAGATGCCTCGGCGTACGACAAGTACGCGACCAATGCCCTTTCATCCCACACCTAAAACAAACATATAATTTGTTCTTTATCAATGTTGCATTTTCTTTATTTTTACCCGACCCAGACACTTGCCACTTCTGGTGGCCTGAATTGTCGCGGTTCTGGAATTTGTTATTATGATGGTCTCGTTTATTCTTTCGTCCCCAAGGCTTCTATTATATGGCCATCTATTGTCACGTTTATTCTGCTGGAATGACGTGTTGTTAATATCTAGGAATGGGGTAGCACCCGTTGGCCGTACTTGATGGTTTTTCAACAACAATTCATTATTCTTTTCTTCATCAAGGAGGATAGACAATAAGTCACTGAATTTTGTGAACTTACTCTATCTATATTGTTGCGACAGAATCATGTTGGTGGGATGAAAAGTTGAGAGCATTTTTTCTAACATTTGGGTTTCAGAAACTGGATCTCCGCACAAAGTCAAAGTAGAGGTTATTCTATAAACATTGGAACTATACTCCGTAATTGATTTGTAATCTTGTAGCCTTAAATTAAGCCACTCAAATTTGGCATTAGGGAGAACAACCAATTTTTGATGGTCAAATCTTTCTTTCAGTTGTGTCCATAAAGACAAAGGATCTTTGACTGTTAAATACTCAGTCTTTAATCCTTCATCAATATGGCGACGAAGAAAAATTATGGCTTTTGTATTTTGTGCCGAAGTAGCTGTATTTCCTGATTCAATGGTCTTTTCAAACTCATTTGCACTAAGATACAATTCTGCATCAAGTGCCCAAGCCAAATAATTGTCTCCATAGATTTTCAGAATAGAAAAATATATTTTTGCCAAGTTTGCCATCTATTCTGGGTTAAAACACAATTTTATTATTTATTAAAATAATAAATAATTGCATGTATAATATAGAAAAAATAAACTAAGTCACAACCTCAAGTGGTGATAAAATGCAAATATAAATAATATAAATATTCCTATATTTATGTTATTAGCATATTATTTTAGTAAAAAGAATATGCAATCGTTAATGTATATACAAGTATTATAGTTCAACAAAAAATATATATATATACAAAAATGCAAATGGATCTTCACCCTAAGATGCGATGGTTAGCGTAGATGCATTTATTTCCACAAAATGCTAATAAGGAATTAATACGAAAGGATATTCACCGAGCATGCGGTAGTTCTCATAGTCGGGTTTATTCTCACAAGTTAATAAGAAATGAATACAAAGGATTATTCACCAAGCATGCGGTATTTCGCATAGACAGGTTATTCCCACAATTTAATAAGTGGTAAAAAGGTTCCCACCAAGTCTTATAAGATCAACAAGGATAGATGGTACTACTGTAAATAACAGAATTTAAAAATGGACAATAAAACATAAATATAATTTGACAGTTAAAGAATATAATAAGCGACAAAGCCAAGCCAATTGTAAGAATAACATTATACTATTGGTGGAATAGCCAAACCGGTAGTATAATAATAAATTGCAAGAATTTAAAGCCAATTATAAGAATAAAATTATATTATGGTGGCATAGTCAAACCGGTAATATAATAATAAATTGCAAGAATTTAATTTTACCGTCTCAGTTGGTTAGAGCTTCGTGCTGATAACGTGTTATAAAACTTTAGCAAAGTGTAAAAAGATACTCTTATATTTATTGCATAAATTTGGAGATAATAAGTAAGAGATAAAGAGAGAGAAACAATTGAGAGAAGTTCTATTTATTTCCTTCAGTGTCATTGTCTTATATAGGCAATGCAGAGGAGGAGTGGTTCACGGGAGAAGAGAAGAAGGGAAAGGGGAGGGAGAGCACAGGAGATTCCCTCCTGAGGAGGTAATCACATTACAACAGATAGTAACATATTTAGTAGTTATGAATTGTGTTTATTGGTGTCATACTAATTAAGTTATTTAAAACTAATTGTAGGATGTATGGAGATAAGGAGATTAGAGAAACCCAGGTGGTTACTGATATGTTAGCAGCTGCACCAATGCCATTAGCCGAGGTGGCAGCTCAGAGCAAGTCGGTGGGTGATTCAGAGAAATTTTTTAAAGAAGAAGTGTCGATTGGGGAAGTCTTAAAGGACGAACCTATGGTAAATTAAGAAAGCGATCATGGAGAGTATCCCGAAATGGAATTAAGTGAAGAGGAGGATGTAGATTCCAAAGAGACTAAGGTAGAGTCATAAGTAAAGATAAAAGATGAATAAAAAGGCAGAGTAAGGCAGAGTAGTAGCCGTAGATGAACAAGCATCAGTTTGACATGAAAACCCGTTTGTGAATTGTTTCGTACCACGAAAAAAAAATCATTCATTTATCTGGTTGCCGAATAAAATTTATACATAAACTTACTCGTTGGCATTGGTTTAATAGGATCTCTAAAATTTCTTAACCACGAATCAATGATATCAACATTGAAAATATGATGGTGAAGAGATGGGATTTCATCATTCATGAAGGGAGTTTGAATAACTGGAGTTATAAGTTCAAGTACTTTAAGAATAACACTAGTATTTTTCATTCAAATAGGTAATAATCTTCTCTTCCCTGTATGCAGAATTTATTAGTGACGTCCACATTGACCATCTGTGTCGATCCATATCCTTCAGCGATGGTACAAATTCTGAATGAACAAGAGAAAGAGACTGAGGAGCCGCAGCTGCAATCAAATCGGGTTGAGCCCATGGTAGTTGACGGGGATGAAGTGGTTATGGTAGAGTTAAAGGCGGACATTGAGAATGAAATGATGCTCGACAGGTCTGCCTTTGAAGACTTAGTTGGTAGACTAGTAGATCCAGTTCCCAGGCAAACTGGCGAGTTATAGCTTTCTAATGATTTTTTTCCCCCATCAATTATTAGAGTTCATAGGCCCATTCATTACCTCTTCGACTGATGGGACAAAAATTAGAGCTCGTACTTACATATACATGTATCCTTTATGTTTTCTTTTTTGGCTTTGGCGTTTCAAGTATACTTGTGACTCGGCTTCTAGTTATAATAAACCATATGAATTCTGCTCTTGGTTCCTTGATAGAACATATTACCAGTTTTATAATATATTGGGACTAGATAAATCATAGCCTAGTCTTCTAAAATTTACAAGGCAATTCTTTCCCCTGCATTGAGAGATCAATAATTAGAGTAGGCTCAGTAGGGTAAATGGCTTTGAGGTAAACGGATGTTTGTGTTTATTTGGATGGGGATTGGACACGATTAAGAGTTCCATCTCCCCAACAAACAACCCACAAACTACACAACCAAATAAGATACGTTTATTTCGGGGGAAAAAATTGACAAATGAAACTCTGTCAAATTTACTCATGTTGCAAATGAATAAATCTTATCTACCAAATATGAAATTTATACTTCAGAAATCGTTGACCAGGTACCACATGCCACGCATTTAAGTTGAGTGTCATTTTAGAGATTTTTTTAAAAAAAAATTATTTATCAAGATGGGTGAAGAGGCCACAGAACCTTACCCCAACCCTACAACTAGGCCATGTAGGCTATCATAGATGATTAGAAGGATACCATTAGAGAGATTAAATAACACATTTCGACTACATTGTAGAAGGCTCCCACACAAATATTTGGTATAAAAATTTTGAAACAATTTTGTAGTGGGAGAGCACTCCATACTCAGAGATTCATACATGCAAAGAAATTGAAGCTCTCATCAGGTCTTGTTGGGTGAGGCAGGGAGAGGGGGAGAGAGAAAACAAAATAAATGTTCACTCCCCTTTCAATAGACATTGAAATAGCGGTATCCGCGCAGCAGAAGCACATATACATCTAAGGGGCTCACGTTACAATATACAACGAAGTCAGTAGTCTATCAAGCTCTGTAATTTCAAATACAGAACGGAACACGCTCCTAGAATACATTCTTGAGCTTTAAAACATGTGAAAATCATTCTACTTCCAGCACTTACTCGATGTGCAGACTGCTGCACCTTTGGCTTGATCAAAAAATTGAAGGATGAGTAAATCTGTGAAAAGATGTTCGAATAATATAAGCAATCAAACTATATAGTCTGGATTCTTGATGGAACATATAAGGTAGTGCGAATTTCTGACCTGGTTTAGTCAGAAGGTTGAGCTGCCTACTAAAGAATAACCGTTAGCCTTCAACTCCTTGAGAGTGCTAGCTAACCAGTCCAAACCTTCATAAAGGCCATCTCCTCTAAGAGCACAAGTTCCTTGTATATGCCATTTCCTGTTTTTAAGATCATAGAGACCCAGACCTTCACACACTTCCATTGGCGTCATTGCTCCTTTCTAAACAATAAAGAAAAAAATAACATATAAATAACAATTTCACTCTGGGTAGTCTGGCTAATGCATAATACAGAGATGAAGACATAGGATTTTGCAGTTAAGGGTAGGGAATTTATTGTGCATAATTCACTCTTAACAAATTATGTCCAAGGAAAAAGAAGAAATGAACTTGTAAGGAAGTTTCTTGAGATTATTAGCTGATCTGGACAGTTTCACTTTCTTTGCGAACAAAATGGAAGAAACCTATTCATTAATTAATTACCATTGCACAAGCAATAATCAATTTAGTCAAAACCAATGCATAAAATCATAAAAATGCATCGTCTTGCATAGACAAGCAGGACTGTGGCATCAACCATGTTCCATCGTCTTGCATAGACAAGCAGAACTTGTAAGTTTTAGCAATAAGCACTCCCCACAAACACACGGACACATGGGATTAGAGAACCTTTCGTTTGTAAAACTGCCTATTATGGGATTCAGCTGGTTAGCACCCACGAATATTATAAGTGTTTTTTATGTTACCTCTGAAATTTCCTCAGGATGATTGGTGATACTACTCTACTCTCACTCCAAAAGGATTATTTTTACACCACAGGCAGTTACCAGGTAGTTGGGCCAAGGAGCTGGAAAGTTTATTTATATATGATGGGCCACACCATTTTTGAACTGCCAATAAGATTAACATTTACAAATTAAATCAACCACTCCATTTCTACGCCAAACTCGTCATCTAGTCTTTGTGTCCTAATCACAGGTCTAGTACATATGTGGACCTTCACTTGATTGATGCGGAAGAGATAAATTAGAGAAAATGGTCTTGAGACATACCATGTCCTGTTTGTTTGCAAACACCAAGATGATACTGTTAAGCATAAATGGATCTTTGATGATGGTCTGAAAACAAAAAAAAAAAGCAGGTCAAATCAGAATTATTTCTCCTAACAGGATTATTAGAGAGAAGAACCTTTCAGAATATACAACCTGGAACTCTTCCTTTGCTTTGCTAATCCTCTCACGGTCCAGAGAGTCAACAACATAGATCTGCACACAAAAAGAGAGTGAAAAATAATACAGAGCCTTTTTAACTGATAAAGATATTTCTCGGTCAAGCAAAGAGAAACTGTCAATTTATATAATTGTTGTATGAATACTTGTAATAAAATGTAGTATTAGTTACACACTAGCTAACACTGTACTCCTGAGCCTCTGAGGTATCAAAAATGATCGCATAACTTACAAGCTTCAAAAAATATCACATACAATAAATAAAGAGAGATATAGCTTGTAAAAAAACAATCAACAAAGATAAAAAAAAAATTAGCAACAACATACAAAGAAATATATAGTTACCCAGACTATTCATTACCAATCCATCAGTATTATTGAAGTAATGCCTCCAAAGTGGTCTTAGTTTCTCTTGCCCGCCAACATCCCACACTGTGAACATCACATTCTTATACTGAACTTTCTCCACATTAAAACCTACGCAAGGGAAGAAGAAAAAAGTCAATATAATCGGTTTTGTCTATCAGCCTTAACATCAATAAGTCTAAGTGAACAGTAGAATGAAAAGTCAGCAGATACTTCCAAGTAATGCAAAAAATGATATCCTAAACATGAACTAAGAAAAAATGACACAAAATCCTTGTCTTGAGAAATCAAAATGGGAGGCGCTAGCCTTTTACAAAAATAGCACATTGAAAAGATGAAAGAAGTGCTGGCATCCAAGGAAAAGACTTGTAAGCAATCAATAGCCACATCAAATATTGGCGCTCAAATAATGTCCAACATGTTACTTTTGACATGACAATAATTAGAATATGGTTTTTTACCAATTTTTAATGCTGACCGTATAACACTATAACTTTCCTCCTTCACAACATTCAGGTAGATAAGTTCAAAGTCAAATCACATGAAAGGTGTATCTTATTTTTCGGACTCTAATGAGAGGTTAGAATGCAAAACTTGTGGTGGCATACTTCAGAATAGTTCAATAATTACTGGTGGCCACTTTAAATACATCATGATTCATTGGAATGACATCTCCTAAGCTTTTAAAAATCCTTGGTTCTCCACAGACAAGTAGGTGCAAAGGTATAAAAATAAAACAGACTGATGCTCAAACAAACAAGGTGGCATGACAGGCAATTCTTAAAGTTTTACACCCTCCAATTTACAACATAAAAGATAAAACAACTTTTTTTGAGGCAATTTTTAAAAATCCTTGATTGGGTGTTTGATTGAAAAGAATGGTACAGAGGTTCCAATTAAACAATTACCATAAATAAGGTAGAGTTTCAAGTCATAATCACAAATAAATTTTTTTTTAAATAAAGGAGAAGATTTTATCATAAAGAAGAGATAATATAAGAAAAGGTCCAAACATAACAAAGGGAGAATACGAGAAAAAAACAAGTCAAATGTAGGATCACCCATCAATCCCTATTTAAATCAAAAGTTTCATAACTAGCAAGTCCCCTAAAAGAATCGATAGCCAAAACCCATAAAGAAGCAAGAAAAGCAACTGTATCCCACAATAATGTCAAGGCAAAACCCACCACTAAAGATGTTGCATTCCTATCCGTTCGAATGCCCCCAAAAGATGGCAAGCAACACCGAAGGATTTTGCCATTCTACTCCTCCCAAACCCACTGAAAAGAATAAAATTCTCAATAGACGCCAACACTACTCCAAGTCTCTAACACCCCAAAGAGAGTCTACTGTGAAGAAAGACAAATTCTAAACTACCGACAATTATTTTACTTAAATAAGTGAAAAATAAATTTTTCCCAAGACTCGCAACTAAAATTGAAAAAGAGCGAAGATAATATAGCTCCAAAAATGAGGGAAGAAAAGAACCTTGTATTATTGAGGAATTTGAGTTACAAGCTTACAACCGCAAGTTGACAAAAATAAGAACATTCTTGCAATGGTAGTTGTCGGTGATTTGGAGATTTGTGTTGGGTTAGGAAGGGTCTAGAGGCTCAAAGTATTTGAAAGTCAGAAGGTTCAAGTAATCTAGGTAAATGTGTTTAGCTATTATTGGACTTTTGTTGGGATGACTAATTGATTGTAATGGGAATGTGGAGCAAGGTTATCAAATCGTCGACTAGTCGTCAAGTCGGTACGAAGTTGCAAGTCGTCTGGACTACTTGGTGGGAGAGGCCAAAGGCGAGTGCCCAGACAGCGAGTTGGACGACTAGGACGACATGGGCGACTATTTGGCGAAGTGGTCGACTTGGTCGTAGCGAGTGTGGTATGACCCAAAGCTTAACAGGGTAAAAAAAAGACTAAAGTTCGACTGAAGTACTGAACCTATAATCTATCGATCCCAACTTCAAAATAGCAAAGAGGGAGAAACGAAAAGTACGAAACAAGTGAGAGAGGGGAGAAATGAAACACTTAATCGATCGATCGATCAAGCTTACTTAACGACTCACACGACTTGACGATGACGACTTGACAATATCTGGTATGCTTCTCTTTCTTCTCGTCTTCTTGGTTTCTTCTTCGTCTTCTCGATTTGGTTACGATTTGACAATATACGTAAACAATTCTTTGGACTTTGTTTGGTTCTCCTCTTACGAGAAGATGATCGATGCGACACCGACGGTGATAGTTTAAGAGAAAGAGATATAAATTTGAATAGGTTTACTTTTTGTAACCCACTACCAAGACCCAAAAGTTAAAACATGACAAATTAATATTAATATTATATCAGTAGTTCAGTACTTCAATTAAGTAGCATAATAAATTAGTATTATATTTTTTTGTTATGTATTTTGTTTTATTATATTAGTATAATATAACATCTTACTTATACTAAAATATATTTAATATATTAACTTATTATTCATGAAATTAAATATTATTTAATAGAATCAATAATAATTTTAACTTATAATCTTAATATTTTAATAAGTAAATTATTTTTTTTTATTTTACTATTGAAGTTAAATTTTTCTATTGATCTCATCGCATATTTTTGTTTTAGTATATGTTTTGAGTTTATAACTTGTTCGTAATATTAATTGTATATACTTGATATATATAATATACTTCACTAATTTTTTTTGATGATTAGTCATTAGTGTATACATTAATTTGAAATATATATATGTATGTATATACATATATATGTGTGTATATATATATGTGTGTATATTATATGTATAAAATCTATGTATAAAATCCAATTGTAAATAATCTATCGCTTTATGGATTTATTAGTCAACTACTTAGTCGACTAGTCGCTAGCGATCGTTTACCAAAAATACTACAACTTTCGACTTAAGCGCCTTAACAACTATGATGTGGAGTACGTTCGCAAGAATGAAACTCAAAGGAATTGACTGGATCTTCATTTTTGAATGAAAATGATCTGAAATAGATCGGTTAAACATTCCATTAGGGATAATTATCGTTATAAGCGATCGATTTATTTCTATGCCATAGGTTTGGTTTCTTCCCTTGTTAGTTCGGACTTAACAGCTACTCACCCATGGAGTGGAGCTGGTGCCATAAAGACATCAGCTTCTGGCTATAAAGAATCTCCCCAGCCTATATAGTTGATCAATTAAAGTATGAATGGATAGTTGGGAAGATGTATTGAAAGATAAAAGGTTAATAGAGAAATAAAGTTTTTAGGTAATAATGGTGGAAGGCTCAAGAAGGGACTACTAATTGCAAGCAAGTTTTACAAGGTTCTAAATATTGAAACTTACAAAAACATAATTCCTAACTACATTACTCAAAAATAAAAGTACCAAAAATAGAAAATAATCTGCAAAAGTTTACTTTAAAAATACTACAATTTTCCAGGCCATAAGGCACTGAAGAAACAATTAGAGCTTGACTAGCTCAGCTATATACACATTTGAAGTAAATCATACTATTCATAATCAAACCAAAACTCTTATCTTCGAACAAACCTCTGCTTTCAAATATAAGAGTCTGAACATGATTTTGACATCATAATCAATGGTTAGGATAAAAACGTACTTTTCTTTTTTAATTTATTTTATAACTTTTTGATGAGGTAAGGGATCAACTTATTAAATATAACGACATTTGGTACATTGTTTTTAAAAAGATGGGGTGTCATATTGGAACATAGGTTGTATCTAAAACATTACTACCATTGACATCTGAATAGAGGATTTTTTTTTGTCAAAAAAAGATTGACCCAAATTCTAACTATCTTAAATTGAAAAGAGCATTTTGTCACTAAAAACGTTGATGCGACTCTAATATGGACCAACACCAAAAGAGGTGCTCCCGCTTTATTATTAGTATAAATTTTCTTATAATTTGGACAAACGATATGTCTGATCAAAAAGAAGGGGAAAAGCAAAATTGTAGTCATACTTCCATCCATAATAAGAAATGATAAACAAGAAATAGAGTACACATGCCTAAGCAATCTGGAAATATACTACAAACTTTCAACCACCTGATCATACGGTGACCTAAACAACAAACCCTTGATGTCATCAGTTTTATTTCCCAGAGAGAATGGTTTACCTATTGTGGGAACAGTTGAAAGAACTTCTCCAATGTGCAGTTTGTACAGTATAGTCGTTTTTCCAGCTGCATCTAGTCCAAGCATCACAACCTAAGGCAATTCAAACATAAAAAATATGATAAAAAGACTCGTATAGTAGTCATGAACATACATAGATGGAAGCATAATAATCTTAAACATCCAGTACAAAGTGGAAAGCATGGAAGGAATTTATGAAGAAAAGGACAATTTATCAGCTATTAAGGCAACTAGATAGTAGATGGAGAGAAATTAACATGGACAGAGCTGTACCAAAGTTGAATCTTTTATCATATTCTTTATTTATCTATTTTAATTAGAATTTCCTTTGCTTTTATCAGATAAACAATAAAGCTCTTGCTCACTAAATAGTATTTAGAAGCACTAACCAACGTGCTAGAGCAAGAAGTGCATCTAGGTGTTTAGATAAATAAAACATTTTCCAGCATTCCAAGAGTAATAAACATAACAGAACACTATCTACAGGCCAAATTATGAGTACGCAATGAGCGAACTGAGAGAAGAAGAAGAATTGGTATAAAGTTATAAATATAAATGATAAACGAACTGAGAGAATGAGAGAAATTGAAGACCTAAGAAGCAAGGATTCGGATTCGATTCGATTCGGATTCGGATTCGGATTCGGATTCGGGTGTGGGGATACGGGTGCACAGTGCGGGGATACAAGGGTTCGCCAAATTTGAAAAAATGGGGATTTGGGTGTGGCGGGAATACGGCACATATTATATATATGATAAAAAAACATTAATAAAACTAAATACTTCATGCTATTCCAACAAAATATATAATTTCATCATCCTACATCACAATAGCTAAACATGAAATCATAAAGTCGCACAAAACCCAGTCTTTAAAGTCAAAAACACATTTATTAAATATTTAACAAATATAGCCCAACCTGCAAGTCAACAATAATCAAAAAAAGATAACCTATCAAAAGATTATTATCATCATCTCAACAACAAAAAAAAGATTGTTCCATGAGGCCAAAAAAAAAAGATAACCCAGCAAGCAGCAAAGCTAATTTTAAAAAGAAAATAAGGCAGCAAAGATAATTTCAATAAAAGATAACCTAACCAATAAAGAAAAGGCAGTGTATTAGTAGTGACTAAAAAAGAGAGAACGAAGAAAGAAGAGTGCCTGCGAAGTCGTGCCACTACCTAAGTCGAGCAGCCACAGGAGTAGTTCTCTCCGTTACGAAGTCATCACTCTTCTCTCCCTCTCGATCTGCCTAAGCCCTAAAACGTACGTTCCCACGATCAGTCTTTTCTCTTTTCCTCTTAATTTTTTTCATAATTACAAAACGTAATAAAACTAAATACTTCATGCTATTCCAACAAAATATATAATTTCATCATCCTACATCACAATAGCAAAACATGAAATCATAAAGTTGCACAAAACCCAGTCTTTAAAGTCCAAAACACATTTATTAAATATCAACAAATATAACCCAACCTGCAAGTCAGCAATAATCAACAAAAGATAATTATTATCATCTCAACAAAAACAAAAAAAAATAGATAGTTCCATGAGGCCAAAAAAAAAAAAGATAACCCAACAAGCAACAAAGCTAATTTTAAAAAGAAAATAAGACAACAAAGATAATTTCATAAAAGATAACCCAACAACCAATGAAGAAAAGGCAGTGTATTAGTAGTGACTAAAAAATGAGAGAACGAAGAGAGAAGAGTGTCTGCGAAGTCGTGCCACTACCTAAGTCGAGCAGCCACAGGAGTAGTTCTCTCCGAACGAAGATAATGTACGTTCCCACGATCAGACTTTTCTCTTTTCCTCTAATTTTTTTTCCATAATTACAAAACGAGCCACCGCTGCACCCCCAAAGCAAAATCCGGGGATACGGCTGGTGTCGCACCCCTGCGCACGTGCGGCTGCCAAGCCCTTGTTGAAGTCTAAATAGAAAAAAAGAGAGAAACAGAGACAGAGATATAAATAAGAGAGTATTCAGTGAGAATAAGGGAGGAAGAAGGAGAAGAATTCAATGATTTATCACTGAGTTCGTGATAATGAGAGATATAGAGAGAAAGCCTAAACAAGATGTTCCCATTCATTACCACTCTCTTATCTTACACACACATGCTAACTAATCATCCATGTACTTACATGTACATACAAAATATTTAACTCTACAATATATTAACTATTCTTTCGTTCCCAATTTACCTCTGGCCTGACATTCCCTCCTCCTTTAGAATATTCATGTCCTCGTGAATGAAGTATTAAGTTGGATAGTTAAGTTTAAAGAGATCATCGTCCCATGTAGCTTCTTCAATGCTTCAGTATTTCCATTGTACCAAGTATTGGTATATGATCTTACTTCCTTCGTAAACTCTCCTCTGTTTTAAAGTTCTGAGTGGTCCTACAACAAACTGCCCATTTTGATTAACCTCTGGTAGCTGGGTGTTGATTTCCGTTGCCCCCAAATGCCTTTTTAGTTGTGAGACATAAAAGGTGGGGTGTATCTTGGAAGCTCCAGCTTGTATGCAACAACCCCATATTTTTCGAGAATTTTAGAAGGCCCATAGAATGTTGGGGCTAGTTTCATATTCTTCCTCTTATTGAAACTAAACTCTGACTATAAGGTTGTAGCTTCAGGTATACCCACACACCAACCTCAAAACCCCTCTCAGTTCCTCCCTTATCAGCATGGCTCTTGATTCTTTATTAGGCCTTGGATGAGTTTTCCTTAAGAATTTCTAGCTGTTGTTATTTCTCTGCAAGAATATCCTCAACTGCTGCAATGTTGGTACTAAATTTTGAAGGCGTGCTCGGGTGTATAGAATCATGTCCATAGAGAATTTTGTATGGGGTTGTTTGCAGAGAAGTGTGGAAAGTGATGTTAAACCACCATTCTGCCATATGTACCCAAGAGCTCCACCGTTTTGGCGAATGGTTGCACATGCTTATTACGTATTGTTCTAAACATTGGTTTATCCTTTCAGTGCTCCCATCACTTTGAGGATGATAGGAAGTACTGATGTGGAGCTTGTTCCTGCAAGTTTAAAGTGTCTGCCAGAAGTCACTCAAAAAATATAAAATTCCTATCACTTACAATAGAGCAGGGAAGGCTATGAAACTTAAAGAGGTTATCAAAAAATAATTGAGATAATGTCTTGGCAGAGATACGATGGCTAAGAGATAAGAAATGAGAGCTTCTGTTATACCTATCAATAATAATCCAAATAACTTCATAGCCCTTGGAGTCGGGGTGACCACTGATAAAATCTATAGCTATGTCAATCCAAGGCTGGTTAGGGATGGGTAATGGTTGGAGCAGGGTTTCTCACATTTTCATGTTTGGAGAATTGACAACTAGGACACTCAACCACACACCTTGTGATATCATTCTTCATTCCTACCCAATGGACATATTGCTCTATCCTTTTTAAAGTGGCCCTTACCCTTGAGTGACCCCCTACTCCCTTCTTATGGAGTTCATAAAATAGTTGTCTTCTTAAGTCTCCTTGAATTCTTATTACTCACTTCCCTCTGTACTTTAGCATACCATGGACTAGGTCAAACTCATTAGACCCCATCTTTGTAGCTGCTAACTAAGCTATAACCTGGAAAATATTGTTGTCAACTTCATAGCTCAATTTCAAAAATTTGGGACATCCATATTGGTTGGGCTATTGTCAAATAGTTAAGGTATACACTTCTTTGGAAGTTGGTTCATTCATGTAGCTGAACTTCCATTCCTTGTGTTAAACTACCATTCCTTGTTGTGTAAAGCAGAGGATAAGGTTATTGTAGTCTATATGTATTCCTCCTAACCATTTTAGCCATGTGGTTCCCAAGATATCATCAAATGACAGCAACTTAATGATCCACATAGGTGTGATGAAACTATGGGTGTCAAAATTCCATGTAAACTCAGGGCACCATGCTTTACTATGTAGTTCCACACCTGCCTCAGTGAACCTCACAGTGAAATCATTTGCAAACTAACTCCAAGTAAGTCCCTCTTTGCCATTGACATAAGACGTGTACCAATATTTTGGAGAACCATGGAGGTGCATCCTAGCTATGACAATCCTCCTATGAGAATGAATCATGTATATACCAAAATACTCCTTGCAATCCTGTATCCAACTCTTAGCATCATCACTCTCAGTAAATAATGGGAAAGCTGTTTAAGTTCTTTCTCCTCTTCACCACCATCATCATTTTGATTCCTCCTCCATTGAGTATTATCTTCTTCATGTTTCCTTGCTCTTTCTTGCTCAGCATGCCTAGGGTCTCTAAAGAATCCCTTATCCCTCCTTTACCCCATATGAACAGGTCTTTGCCCCTTACATTATCCCCAAAAGGATTTTCAAACCTGTCATCATTATCTGGGCTCTTCTATCTCAATAGTTCATTCATACCTTCTATGAAGTGGTCCATTTTCTCATCAATAAGTTGCAATTTCTCATTGATATACTCTCAATAGTTTATGAAATCCTGCTGCAACATTTGTGAAAGACCAACCATATTTATAGAGTAGAGAGAAAATGAGTAACAAAATAATTGTGATTCCAAGTTTGAAAATGAATTTAAGCAGTAGCAACACAACTTGAGTAAGAGTAAGTGAGTTTGAGTAGCTATTTAAGTGAGGAGTGGACTCCCTCATGAAACAAACTGAGTATCCCTGGCCAAACAAGTTTAGTATTGGAAGATCCTACGATCGTAAACTAGACCAACTTATAAGACTCCAATCATAGACCGGAACAAATTATAAGACTCTACTTGTGTGACCAGTTCTTCAGACATTCCTTAAATTGTTGTATAACTACTTGTGTGTATACAGTATACATATATTTCTATTTTAATTTTAAATTTTAACAGTAAGAAATCATCGGGAAAATTACATTTTACTTATACAGCAAAAAACCTTGACCTGGCTAACAAGGTTAGACGGAACTTTCATTCAAACAAGTATATTCTGAAAAAATTAATGGTTAATCCAAGTAGTTTTAAATTTTAATCACTGCCACGTGATCTCATAACTTCTCCCTCTCTGATATAAATTAAAAAGTCTGGTAATTCAGCTGAAATAAAAAACCCTAAATATATTATCAATTCAGCCTAATTCAACACACAAGAGACTTGAAAAACTTAACTAAACATAGCCTTCCCCATCTAGAGGGCAATCAATATAACATAGATTCCTGAAGAACTTAGACAACTCCAACAACAAACAAGAAATTTGAGATTTTGACATCAAGATAACTGGTATAAACCCTAAAAAAACTAACATAATAAACAACTAAAAGGGAAAAATCATAAGAAAACAGATAATTACAAGGACAAGAAAATATAAACAATTATTGAAAAGGAAAGAGATGTACTCGCATCTCACTGTTGCCAAAGAAGGTGTCAAAGAGTTTGCGAAAGGCTTGTCCCATGACCGCCTTCGATTGCCCCCCTCTCTATATCTATATATGTATATGTATCTCCTTCTTTCTGAAAATAAGAATGAAATCAACTTGTAGGAATTTTTACGCCATGGAAAAACAAAATAGAAGCTTAATGAAGAGGAAGAATTGGTCTACGAAATGAAGCTATAAATATATATACATATATATATATATATATATATAAGCGAAGTGAGTGAATTTGATGATTTATGGAGTTTAGAGAGAGAAATAGAGTTGCTGGTTGTGTAGAGGAAGATTGCTGGATGAAAAAGGTTGCGTTTGGTTTCTCCGTTCCGAATCTACTCATTTATATATTATTACCCTCTTCAAAATAAAAAAAAAAAAAATCTAATTTATCAAAACAAATAATTTTGTTATTATTAGTGATAATATTACTAAAGTAACAAAATATCTTTTAAGACAAAAAAAGAAGGTGAAGAAATCCTATATGTTAACGCCAAGATCTTCTGCCACGTCTCAATCACGAAAGACGTCCTGATCCTGCACAATAAACACGATCAACACCAAAAGCTTGACGGCTTCTGTGAGACCCCAAATTTTATGAATAAAGATTTAAATTTCTCGAAATATTTTTTTTAAATATTATGGAGTGTGTGACGCCCCCAAAATAGGTATACACAACACCCATTCTGAGTCGCCAAATACATGGTACAAGAAGCAAACTGAACTTCAATAATACAAAATGTCGTGTGTGAATACGACAATATATACCTGTGAGTTTAAATACAAATATTATCTTCTGTACAATATCTATACTCAAATAAATCCTCATCACATTTATTGATACATTATTTTACAAAATGGTGAGGACTACTAAACAACTCTCTCTAGAAACCTTCATTCCATACCCCGACTAAGACTCGCTACATTCTCGCCTCCCGAGAAGAAAAATGAAACATCAGGAAAAGGGTGAGCTCAACTAGCCGAAGAAAGAATATTATGACTAAGATAATATACAACAAATTATCGTTAGTCTCAACAGGAAAAATCGATAGAATACAATAAACAACAAGTTTCGGATCAATATTCGGTAATGAAATAATAATTCATAGAAGAGTTACGTAGAGAATGAAATCTACTATAATCTATGAATTTAACGATCCATCATCAATATTTTATCCTCAGAACATCAATCAATATTCATCTCAAATCAAATATTCATCTTTGCACTACAGAATAGAAGATATTCATCAATCGGTCATGTTCATCTCAACACTGCTCATCTTTGCACTAAAGGCCAAAGATATTCATCGATCGGTCATGTTCATTTAAACACCGCCATCATCTTTGCTACAAAGCCAAAGATATTCTTCAGAAATCATTCATCTTTGCCTACTAAAGCCAAAGATATTCAATAATATCATCATTTAAGACCGAGGATGATGAAAAATATTTTAAAGAACGAATCCAAAGTGAAACAAAATGACAAGGATTAAGGATTAAGGATTCGTACTTTGTTTTTATCCATGTCCAACAATACCTCAAAAATAATCATAGTGGTGTAAAATTCAAGAATGATCAAAACATGGATACAATCAAAGCTAGTATCCGAATAGATATTTTGGACGAAAAGAAGAAATTTTATTTTTCTATGAATAGTCTGCAGTATCACGTGAATAATTATGTCGATCGTGAATAGTCTTAGTATATGTGAATAGTAACTCAACACCAAAAGATAGAAATTCCACAAAAAAATATTTTCACGCCTTACTTGAATAGTACTCGTGAATAGAATCATGAATAGTAACTCATGAATAGTAACTCGTGAATAAGTAACTCATGAATAGTAACCCCGACATGAAAAAGTTCAAAATTTGATAAAAACTTCGGATCAATATTTCAAAGATAATGATATTGAAGAAATAATATCATTACGAAAAAAAAAATATCCCTTACCTCAAAGAATCGAGATTTTGGAAGGAAAGGTCTCAAGTGATCTTTGAATGAAACTTATCTTGAGCAAAGAACTCTCAAAGTATCTAAATACTCACAAAATACGCTCAATAATATAGAGAGAGAAAGAGAAAAAACTTTGTTTCATGTGATTTTCAATTCTAACTTAAATTTCATTTATAGGAAAATGTTAGCCGTAAAGCGCAGACTTTGACCACGCTACTTGATGGCTTTACACCTACTATTATTGCCACCCACCACATTTGAAATAAAATTCAGCACATTTCTTTCTTCACCAACCACAAGTGGGGCCCACTCAATTCTAGAATTTTCCACCAAAATCAATTATAAACCTAATTTAAATCCGACACCTCTTAAAATTCACAACAAATCATTCGTGCATTTTTAACGGTTCAAAATTTGTGGACATATACTCAACTTATGTATGTATAACATACCCAAAAATTACCACAATCCAATCAGTTTGGATTAAAAATTATAACCCCATGATATATCTCAAAACCCCGATTTGATTTTTAACACCTCCAATCCGATAAAATCTTGATAAAACACCTCAACATTAATTCCTTCATTAATAACCACATAAATAAATCCATCATTTATATTCATATAAAATAAATATTTCCTTATCATATGAATCAATAATTAATTATTCACAAATAATATTACGAATCACATTTATAACAACCAGTCATTTTCCTGTGAGAAGAGGGCTTTCGAATAAGGATCTCTCCTTCTTGGCGCGCAATTAGGTGACCAAACCTCTCCTTAGACGTAACTTTCTAGACATTGCCAATAATGTTATCTAATAATATTATTCAAATAATATGAATTATTGATCCGATAATGGGAAATATTGTGCGATGACAATTATTGAACAACAATAATATAAAATATCAACGCAACAATTATTGAATCAATAAAATAAAATATTGAACGAAGAACTCACCGTGAAAATTATTGAGTAGTGCCATCTTACGTAAGGATCAATAATTCAACAATCAGTACAATCTGAGTGTCTTCTTTCATAACCACGCGCGACATCGTATTTTAACCATCGGGTATTCCAATGATCTTAACTTGAACAACTACGCCGCTATTTATAACCACCCAAACTTTGTCGTTTTCCTTATCCAATCGCTTTCCGTTATGGGGCCCACATGGTCATGCTTACGTTGTTATGCGAATATTCTCGACAAAGATTTGAATATTCCACGACCAAACGAATATTCCCAACAAAAATGAATATTTTATAACCACTTGCTTATTTTGAAATATTTGCGTATTTAACCCTTAACTATCCACACTAATCAAATCAACCCTTACTATTTCAAAATAATAAATAAAGGAAATTCCTTTTTATTTAAAAAAATTTCGGGGTCTTACAGAGTGGATTTGATATAATGTTATAGTTGTGGGTAGTATTTATAAATTTTGCAAAGTATGCAAGTTGTTGTATTATATTCGATTAATCGTGGGAATATTCTTTTGTGTCGGAGAATATTAAATGCACGACAAGACAATCATTGTGGACCCCATAATGTAATTTATTGTCGGATTGAAAACGACAAAAATATTTTATTGAAAATAACTACGGAAGTTTTACCGATTATCTTTGTTGAACTACTCGGTAGTAAAAGTACGATGTCTACGCGTGGTTGCATAAGAAAGACACTACCAGTATTGATTATTAATGCTTACGTGATAAGTCACTCAGTTTTGTTCAATTATTGCTATAGTAATTGTTGCATAGTATCTCACGTTATTTGATTCAATTATTGTCGATATTTTATATAATCAATAGTTAAAATGAAAGAGTTATTAATATTATAAATTGCAATATTAACGATGTCTAGAAGTTCTGCCAAGGAGAGGTTTGGTCACCTAATTGCGCGCCAATAGGGAGAAATCCTTATTGGAAAGCCCCCTCTTTCCTGAGAACAACTTGGTCGATTAATATTGTGAATTATAATAAAGATGATAAATGTTGTTAAAATTATTAAGGTATTTTTTTATGAAGTTTTGCTTATTTTATGGATTCCTATTTACCCATTTTCAAAATAATCAGTAGAAAATTATTTAAAGGTGGGGCCCACATGTGGGGCCCATATGTGTTGGGAAATGATTTTGGAAATGGAAGAGTTTACGTATGGAAGTATATGTGTGTTTTGAGTATATAGTGGAAGAAAATGATATGTGAAAGTGATAGGTGTGTGATGTGTGTGTGAGTGGGAAATGGTGGAAAAGTAGTAGTGTGATAGTGATGTGTAAGAGTGTAGTGAATTTGATTATTGGGTGGGTGGGGGATTGATGTTGGTTATGGGGGAGAAAAATTAAGTGGTGTATATATAATATTGATATATATAAGTTGAAAACATGTGTTTATATATATGTATTATATTTTAATTTTTTTGTGATTTTATTGGTTAGTTGATTGACTTTATTGTATTTGGTTGAAGAAATAAATCTGCAGAATTATTTTTCCTTTCACAGTACACTTCCATTCTCCTATAAATAGAAGCTCATTCCTTCATTATTTCTTACGAATTCACTGAAACTCTATAGAGAGAAAATTATAGAGAGAAAGAAGAAAAGATTTCTGCTACTTAACTACTCTTATATTCAGTTCTTTTACGGTAAGGAATATTATTTGTTGTACTCGTAAGGGGTGTTATTCTTTCTTATTCATGAAGAGAACTGTTGTTATTCCATTTCTTATTATTACATTGGAATAACTTTTGTATCTGCGATCACCTATACTTGGTGACATTCTTCTATTATTCTCATCTTTATTATTACATTGGAACATCCATGCATGTGTTTTTTACACCTGACCGGTTCCGCTCTTTATTATTATTCATTGGAACATCCTCATGCACGTGTTTTTACACCGACTGGTTCCGCCTTTTATTATTTTTCATTGGAATATCCTCATGCGTGTGTTTTACACCGGACACTGTTCCGATTTATTATTATTCTTTGGAACATCTTGTTGTGTGAATTTCACCGACTTCGTTCCGTTATTATTATTATGTTGGAATAACTTTTCATGCTGAGTATGCGCATGCATGGTGATTTCTTTTGTTATTCCATTCGTTATTATACTCAGTTGGTTAAAATTTTGACTTCTATACTCCATGAAATTAGTGGAATATCCTTGATATTTGCTCTTCATCCAATATTTTTCATGGAAATATTCTTCTGAGCATTCTTGAATTTTACTCTATAAAGCAGTATCATGTTGACAATTTGAACGCTATTAGTTCCTGAATAAATTAATTTGTGAACTTATTTTATTGAATTCTTATATCATTGTCATCATCCTCATGTTTATATTTTTTTTTAAAGTCATCTATGGTCTGTAGAGAATGGATGGACTTGGTATGATTATGACCAGGGATTATTCGGTGTAATCATGACCGTAATGTTACAAATGATGTGGTAAAAGTCCTCATTGGCCCATAGTGCATTGATGGACAGTTGTTGGCATGATCATGACTGTGAGACCCCAGATTTTATCAATAAAGATTTAAATTTTGTCGAAATAATTTTTAATATTATGGTGTGAATTTGAGATAATATTATAGTTGTGGGTAGTATTTATAAATTTTGCAAAGTATGCAAGTGGTTATATTATATTCGATTGGTCGGGGAATATTCGGTTTAGCAGGAAATATTCGTACAACGGCTCAATCATTGGTGAACCCTACAACAGAATTATTATCGGATTAAGAAAACGACAAAAATATTTTATTGAAATAACGGCGGAAGTTTTACTGGTTGATATCTTGTTGAACTACTTTCGGTAGTAAAAGTACGATATCTGGCGTGGATTGCAAGTAGCACTACGGTATTGATTATCGATGCTTATGTGAGAAGTCACTCACCATTCCATTATTGTCGATTAATAATATGAATTATTATAATGATAATGACGTTTTTGTTTTATTCGTATTATTAACGTAATAAAATGAAACATCTTTTATATAAAATGTATACTTTATTAAAGTTATTCTATAAATAGAATATATTATATTTTATTATGCATAGTGTTGCATAGTGTTTGCATAGTAAAATGTTTTTATATAAATAGAATATATGATATTTTATTTAAAAGATTTTGCTTTAAATATGGACCGCCGATTAAAGTAAATCAATCTGAATGCTTCATGGATTAATTACTATGCATTCTATTTTCCTATAAATAGAAGCTCATTCCTTCATTATTTTCTTACGAATTCAATTTGAAACTCTGAGAGAAATTATAGAGAGAAACTATAGAGAGAAAATCTATAGAGAGAAGAAGAAGAGTATTACGGTACTTCACTACTTTGATATCCAAAGTCTTTTTTTACGGTAGGGATATTATTCTTTTTATATTCATGAAGAGAATCATTGTTATTCCATTTCTTATTATTCTCATTGGAATAACTCAGTATCGTGGAATACCCTATACTTGGTGACATTCTTCTATTATTCTGTCTTTATTATTCTGTCGGAATATCCTGTCTGTGTGTTTTACACCGGACCTGGTTCCATTTTATTATTCCGTCTTTATTATTCTCGTTTAATATCACATGCATGTATACGCCATGGACATGGTTCCATTTTATTATTCCGTCTTTATTATTCTGTCGGAATATCCTGTCTGTGCTATACGCCGGACCTGGTTCCATCATTTATTATTCCGCATTTATTATTCTGTTGGAACATCCTGTCGGTGTGATTTTCACCCCGACCGGTTCCGTTATTATTATTCTTTGTTGGGATAACTCGCTCATCTGCGTAATCGCATGCGTGGTGATATCTTTTGTTATTCCATTCGTTATTATACTCTCGGTTGGTTGAAATTTTGACTTATACTCCATGAAATTAGTGAAATATCCTTGATATTTGCGCTTCATCCAAAGATTTTTCATGGAAATATTCTTCCGAGCATTCTTGAATTTTACTCTACAAAGCGATTATCATGTTGTCAATTTGGACATTATTAGTTCTTGGATAAATTAATTCTTGAACTTGTTTATTGAATTATTATGTCATTGACATCATCCTCATGTTATATTATGTTGAAAGTCATCTTTGGCTTACGTGCGTAGATGGACTTAGTATGATTATGACCCGGGGATCATTCGGTATAATCATGACTGTTATAAATGATGTGATAAAAGTCCTCGATGGCTCTGTAAAGCATTGATGAATAGTTTTTGGTATGATTATGACCGTGGTTTATCCCAGATAGTCATGACCATTGATGATTTAATGAAAATTCTTGGCCGTAGTGCGGGGATGATTAGATGTGGTGGAATATTTATTAAAGTCGAGTCTCAAATTTATAACAAAGATGAAAACCTTTTAAATCATAAAAGATAGTAGATTTTATTTTCTACTTGACTCTTTTAATGGATTCTTTGGTTCCACCGTAGTTAAACTTGATTTTCATTATATCTTATCGCTTTAACATCATTGTAAGCTAATGATAATTTATTCTCGCATTATCTTAGTCATAATATTTCTTCTTGAGCTAGTTGAGCTCACCCTTTTTCTTTCATTGTTTCTCTTGAAATGAGAATATATTTGGGACGAGTCGGGGAACGGAGTAATGGTCCAGAGGATAACATTAGTAGTCCTCACTATTCTGTGAAATAGTGTGATAATAATTGTAATGAGGACTCCTTTTGAGTTTGTATAATATCTAGTAGACAATATTTGTATTCAAACTCACAGTTTATGTCGTATTGTACACGACAGTTACATTAGTATGTTGTATTTAAATTCTGTACCATGTATCTGACTACCCAAGATGGGTGATGTATACCTAATTTTGGGGGCGTCACAATGACCATTGATGAATACACAAATATCCTTGGCCCGTAGTGCATGAAATTTGTGGTCGTGACCCTAATGAATATCCTTGACCGTAGTGTAGGGATGATGTGGATTATTTATTAAGCTGAGTCTCAACGATAAAAGTGATGAAAAACTTCTTAAATCATAAAAGATAGTAGATTTTATTCTCTACTTGACTCTTTTAATGGATTGCTTGTTCTGCTGCAGTTAAACTTGAAGTCTATTGTATTTTATCAGTTTAACATTGTTGAAGACTAATGATAATTTATTATGCATTATCTTAGTCATAATATTTCTTACTGGGCTAGTTGAGCTCACCCTTTCTTTCACTGTTCTCTTCAGGAAATGAGAACGTAGCCGGGACTAGTCGGGGAATGGAGTGACGGTCCAGATGATAGTATTAGTAGTCCTCACTATTCTGTTAAAAAGTGTGACAATAAATATAAGGAGGACTCTATTTGAGAATGGATATTGTCTAGAAGATAATATTTGTATTTAAACTCACAGCATGTGTTTTGTCGTATTTTACACGACTGCTGTATTATTAGTTTGTATTTGAATTTTGTACCATATATTTGGCGACTCAAGATGGGTGATGTATACCTATTTTGGGGGCGTCACAGTTGGTATAAAAGCTTAGGGATATGATCCCTTGCTAAGGTGTGAGACAAGAACTAGGAGGGGAGAGACGGGGAATTCCTTCGCTAGTATAACCTACCTAAGTTTATTTGGTATTTAATTGGTCGGTCAGAGTATAGGAATAATATGTGATATGTTAATTAACCATTATTTTATGGCAGTATTTGAAAATGACATCCGAGAATGTTGAGAACATCAATGGAGCACAGGAAACCGTTGAGTCACCAACGATTAATACCCAGGATAATGTGCAACAAAAAGACAATAATCCTCAGGTAAATAACAACACTGATCAAATGATGAACGATGGAATGTTCTAAGGCTTCATGCAATTCATGCAACATCAGGCAAGAGCGGCTCCTGTCCAAAATGCAGGTGGAAACACTGGCAACTCTCGGACGGTCACCGCTAAGCAGTTCAAGGAACTGGGACCACCGGAGTTTTTTGGAGAGCCAAAACCACTTAAAGCGGAGACATGGATAAAGCAGATCTGCAAGATATTTGATGTCTTGGGATGCTCCGAGGAACAAAAGTTCCTTTGCCACCTTCATGTTGCGTGCAGAGGCAGATTACTGGTGGGAATCTGTAAAACGTACTCAACCTGCCGCACTGAAGATGACTTGGGAGAAGTTCCAAGAATTGTTCAACGACAAGTACTTTCCCGAAAGTATTCGTCACATGAAAGAGGTAGAGTTCATTAAACTGGAACAAAACAACATGACCGTGTCGCAAAGACGGGCCAAGTTCGCGAGTTGTCCGGTTTTAATCCCCATTTGGTCGATAATGAGGAGAGAATGACGCGAATATTTCTAAGAGGTTTGAAACCCGAGATACGTCCAATATCTTATCTCTCATAAACTATGTTTGTATTCGATGTTGTTAATAGGGCTCGCTTATTGGAGCGCGATAATGACTCAACCCAACCAAAAGAGAGAGGTAATTTCAAGAAAATGATAATACCAATGATAGCGATCCATCGGCGGTGACAATAAGCGTGGAGGAATCAACATGCGAAAATGGTAACCACTTGGTGGTAATCATGGCCAAAATAATAAGAATGGTTATTTCAAGAAGAGGAGATTCAACAATGATGGAAAGACGTCAAGACCAAAGACCGCTGTTGTTAAGGAAGGAGAACGACCACCTATCATATGCTTCAAATGCGGAGGGAGGACACATTAGTCCAAACTACGCGATGCCATCCAAAGCATGTTACAATTGTGGAAGAAGGTCACCTTGCCCGATTTTGTCGTGCAATCAAGACAAGTCCAAATGGGATGGAGGCATCAAAGGCCGTCCCAGACAAAACAAAGTCGGAGGTTTCAGGAAGAGCATTTTTCGTGACTTCTCAAAAAGCGAGTGACCCAACAATGCTAGCACGGTTAGTTAATTATAAATTATCACGAAGTCTATACCTTATTAGAATCCGGGTTCTACCCATTCTTTTATCTCTCTTGATTGCGTTCAACGTTTAAATTTGACCCCAGAGAAGTTAGACTTTGACTTATTGATTGAAACTTCATTAGTAGAAACCTTTGTTACCTCCACTATTTATAAATCTTGTTTTATTCAAATCAACACTTTCACGTTACCTGTCGATTTTATCTCTTTGAAAATACTTGCCTTTGATGTGATTTTAGAAATCGATTGGTTAACTATTCATCATGCTTTTCGTAAGGTTTTTAGCTTTCATATTCCTAACTAACCCGTTATGCGAATTCAAGCAATCAAACTACTAAAGTCAATCATTGTCATATCAAGCCATAAGTAAAGAGCCCTGATCCTTTCGTTGTTGACTTCCTTGTGTGGAATACAATCGCCGACTTTTTTGGCGGCGGCGCCGTGAATGACGATGGCAAGTTGATAGGTATCAATGTGACGTACTATCCAAGTCATGGATGAGAGTCACAGTTTTGAATGATATTTCTATTGTTAATAAAATTCTTGACGTATTCTTGAAGACTTCTTAGCCTACCCTAGAGCGTAAAATCGAATTTTGTATTGACCCCAGTACAAAACACATTTCTAAAACCCTTAAATATTTCTTCAACCAAAACGAACGTATTATGCGCCAACGACATTAGCTCGAGCTGTTGAAGATTACGACCATACCATTTAATATTATCGTGGAAGAGCGAATGTGGTAGCTGACGCGTTGAGTAGAAGATCGTATGCATTTATGAGTGCGATGTTGTTAACATAAAAACCCATTTCGTATAACTTGCAAATGATGAAGATAGAGTTAAAGACTCTAGAGACCCACGTAAAGATAGCGAATATACGAGTAGAATCGACTTTAATCGATAAAGTTAAAGCCGCTCAAGCTACAGACTCAGAGCTGATAAATGTGAAGAAGAAGGTTCAAGAGTGCGTTATTCTAGAAGCAAGAATCGACGAAAAGAAGAAATCTCAACCCTCGATTTAATTGGCCCATTTGAAATCCTCGATCGAGTAGGAACTGTGGCTTATAGACTCGTTTTACCGCCAAGTATATCGCGTGTTCATAACGTTTTTCACGTATCGATGATTACGTAAATATGTGGACGACTCGAACCACATTATTGATTTAGAACCAGACGAGATAGCGGATGATTTAACGTATGAAGATGTACCTGTTAAAATCCTCAAGAGTTAGAATCTGACGAAGTGTCCTCATCTGTTCGACATACCAGGTACGTACGTAAATTTCGAGGGCAAAATTCCATAAGGAAGGGAGATTGTGAGACCCCAGATTTTATGAATAAATATTTAAATTTCTCAAAATATTTTTTTAAATATAATGGAGTGGATTTGATATAATGTTATAGTTGTGGGTAGTATTTATAAATTTTGCAAAGTATGCAAGTTGTTGTATTATATTCGATAGGTCAGGAAATATTCTTTGTGTCAGGAAATATTCGTACGACGGCACAATCATTGGTGGACCCCACAACAGAATTATTGTCGGATTGAGAAAACGACAAAAATATTTTATTAAAAATAACGGCGAAGTTTTACTGTTAATACCGTTGAACTACTCTAGTAAAAGTACGATGAATACGCGTGGTTGCATAAGTAAGACACGGTATTGATTATTAATGCTTACGTGAGAAGTCACTCAGTTTTGTTCAATTATTGCTATAGTAATTGTTGCATTGTATCTCACGTTATTTGATTCAATTACTGTCGATATTTTATATAATCAATAGTTGAAATGAAAGAGTTATTAATATTATAAATTACAATATTAACGATGTCTGTAAGTTACGCCAACGAGAGGTTTGGTCACCTAATCAAGGCGCTTAATAGGAGAAATCCTTATTGGAAAGCCCCTCTTTCCTCGGGAACGACTTCGGTCGATTAATATTGTGAATTATAATAAAGATGATAAATATTGTTAAAATTATTAAGGTATTTTTTTATGAAATTTTGCTTATTTTATGGATTCCTATTTACCCATTTTCAAAATAATCGGTAGAAAATTATTTAAAGGTGGGGCCCACATGTGGGGCCCATATATGTTGGGAAATGATTTTGGAAATGAAAGAGTATACGTGTGGAAGTATATGTGTGTTTTGAGTATATAGTGGAAGAAAATGATATGTGAAAGTGATAGGTGTGTGATGTGTGTGTGAGTGGGAAATGGTGGAAAAGTAGTAGTGTGATAGTGATGTGTAAGAGTGTAGTGAATTTGATTATTGAGTGGGTGGGGGATTGATGTTGGTTATGGGGGAGAAAAATTAAGTGGTGTATATATAATATTGATATATATAAGTTGAAAACATGTGTTTATATATATGTATTATATTTTAATTTTGTCAGATTTTATTGGTTAGTTGATTGACTTTATTGTATTTGGTTGAAGAAATAAATCTGCAGAATTATTTTTCCTTGCACAGTACACTTCCATTCTCCTATAAATAGAAGCTCATTCCTTCATTATTTCTTATGAATTCACTGAAACTCTATAGAGAGAAAATTATAGAGAGAAAGAAGAAAAGATTTCTGCTACTTAACTACTCTTATATTCAGTTCTTTTACGGTAAGGGATATTATTTGTTGTACTCGTAAGGGGTGTTATTCTTTCTTATTCATGAAGAGAACATTGTTATTCCATTTCTTATTATTCTGCTGAATAACTCAGTATCTGCTGATCTACCCTATACTTGGTGACATTCTTCTATTATTCTGTCTTTATTATTACATTGGAACATCACATGCATGTGTTTTACACCTTGACTCGGTTCCGCTTTTATTATTATTCATTGGAACATCCTGCTCATGTGTTTTACACCGGACTGGTTTCCGCTTTATTATTTTTCTCGCTTGGAATATACTATACGTGTGTTTTACACCGCACTCGGTTCCGTTATTTATTATTCTCATTGGAACATCCTGCAGTTGGTGTGAATTTCACCGACACGGTTCCGTTATTATTATTCATTGGAATAACTCGTCATGCTAAGTACCGCATGCATGGTGATTTCTTTTGTTATTCCATTCGTTATTATACTCAGTTAGTTAAAATTTTGACTTCTATACTCTATGAAATTAGTGGAATATCCTTGATATTTGCTCTTCATCCAGTATTTTTCATGGAAATATTCTTCTGAGCATTCTTGAATTTTACTCTATAAAGCAGTATCATGTTGACAATTTGGACGTTATTAGTTCCTGAATAAATTAATTCGTGAACTTATTTTATTGAATTCTTATATCATTGTCATCATTCTCATGTTTATATTTTTTTTAAAGTCATCTATGGTCTGTAGAGCATGGATGGACATGGTATGATTATGACCAGGGATTATTCGGTGTAATCATGACCGTAATGTTACAAATGATGTGGTAAAAGTCCTCATTGTCCCATAGTGCATTGATGGACAGTTTTTGGCATGATCATGACCATTGATGAATACACATATATCCTTGGCCCGTAGTGCATGAAATTTGTGGTCGTGACCCTAATGAATATCCTTGACCGTAGTGCAGGGATGATTTGGATTATTTATTAAGCTTAGTCTCAGCGATAAAAGTGATGAAAAACTTCTTAAATCATAAAAGATAGTAGATTTTATTCTCTACTTGACTCTTTTAATGGATTGCTTGTTCTCACAAGAGCTTAAACTTGAAGTCTATTATATTTTATCGGTTTAACATTGTTAAAGACTAATGATAATTTATTCGCATTATCTTAGTCATAATATTTCTTCTTGGGCTAGTTGAGCTCACCTTTCTTTCACTTTCATTCTCTTCGTGAAATGAGAACGTGGCGGGACTAGTCGGGGAATGGAGTGATTATCCGGATGATAGTATTAGTAGTCCTCACTATTACATTAAAAAGTGTGACAATAAATATAATGAGGACTCTATTTGAGAATGGATATTGTCTAGAAGACAATATTTGTATTTAAACTCACAAAGACGTGTTTTGTATTATTTTACACGATTTATTTGTATTATTAGTTTGTATTTAAATTTTGTACCATGTATTTGGCGACTCAAGATGGGTGATGTATACCTATTTTGGAGGCGTCACAGGTTAATATCAAAGCTTGGGGATATGATACACAGCTAAGGTGTGAGACAAGAACTAGGAGGGAGAGATTGGAATTCCTTCGCTAAGTATAACCTACCTAAGTTTATTTGGTATTTAATTGGTCTCACGAGTATATAGGGATAATATGTGATATGTTAATTAACAATTATTTTATGGCAGTATTTGAAAATGACCTCCGAGAATTTTGAGAACATCAATGGAGAACAGAAAACCGTTGAGTCACCAACGATTAATACCCAGGATAATGTGCAACAGAAAGACAATAATCCTCAGGTAAATAACAACACTGATCAAATGATGAACGATGGAATGTTCTGAGGCTTCATGCAATTCATGCAACATCAGGCAAGAGCGGCTCTGTAAGACCCCAACTTATTATTAATGAAATTTAATTTTCTCTATTTATTATTTTGAAATAGTAAGGGTTGATTTGATTAATGTGGATAGTTAGGGGTAAAATACGCAAATATTTCAAAATAAGCAAGTGGTTATAAAATATTCATTGTTGTTAGGGAATATTCGTTTGGTCGTGGAATATTAAATGCTTTGTCAGGAATATTAAATGCGATTTAGTGCGACCATGTGTGGGCCCCATAACTTGAAAGATTGGATGAAGAAAAACGATAAATATAAGTTGTTTAAAAAATAAATGAAGTAGTTATTCTGAATTATCTTCGTTAAAATACTCGGTGGTTAAAACACAAGAAGATTGACCAGGTATTGCACCAATTATTGATTCTTACGTGAGAAGGCACTTTACTCAATAATGGTTACGATAATTATCGCTCAAATTTTATTGATTTAATAATTATCATGATATTTTATATTCTTTGTTGTTTGAATAATTGTCATTACACAAGATTTTTCATTATCGAAGCAATAATTCATATTATCCGAATAATATTATTAGATAACATTATTGGCAATGTCTAGAAAGTTACGCCTACAGGAGAGGTTTGGTCACCTAATCATGCGCCAAGAAGAGAGAAATTCTTATTGAAAGCCCCTCTTCTTGAACCTGCACGTTGTCATTATATTGTGATTCGTAATATTATTTGTGAACAATTAATTATTGATTCATATGATGAGAAAAATATTGATTTTATGTGGATATAGATGGAGAAAATTTTAATGTGACAATTGTTGAAAATTGAAATTTTATCTTTTTCTCGATAAAATAATTCATTTAAATATATTATTATATTTTAATAATATAATAATGGTGATATTTTTACATCGAATGTGGGATATATGAGTATCACGAGGAGGAAGAGTATTTTGTTGCAATAAATGTTTAAAACATCTTAAACATGTCGGTGGACCCCATTTATTATTTCGAAATTTGATTATAACTGTAAAAATCGCTTGGTTTGTGGATTTCGGTCAATTTTTGTTTGGAATTTGGAAAAACTTTCTTCTGCAAAGTTGTAGAGAATTGAATTTCCTATAAAAATTCGCGAGTTTTGAATTTTCTGAAAAAAGGGCTATTTATTGTGAATTATTGAAGTTCCGAAGCTCCGAAATAATTGATTTTTGGAAGTTTAAATTATTTTAAATTAGAATAACATTTTTTCTTACTTTTTCTAGAATGTGGCATGTGCTTATTGAGCTGAAATCAGATTTCAAGAGTGGCGTAGGAATTTTGATATATATAATAATATTAAATTAAATTTTCTGCTTTGGTGTTCTAAGCAATTTCCTATAAATAGGGTGCTTAGGTTAGAATTAAAAATTACACCGTAAACTCAAGTTTTCTCTCTATATTATCGGCGTATTCTTGTGAGTATTTTGAGTATACTTTGAGTATTGCTATGGTCTGCAAGTTCAAGTCATAGCTTTATATCCTGTTTCAACTAGAAATCTTGTCTTTGTGAGGTAAGGGATATTATTTTTTTCAAGTAATGATATTATTTCTTCAATATCATTATGTTGAAATATTGATCCGATGTTTTTATCAAATTTGAAACTTTTGGTGTCTGAGTTACTATTCACGTGTACTGCCTTATTCACGATACTCTGATCTTATTCACGAATCTGGCACTATTCATCGAAAAATGAAAAATTTTCTTTTCGTCCAAAATATCTATTCGGATACTAGCTTTGATTGTATCCATGTTTTGATCATTCTTGAATTTTACACCACTATAATTATTTTTGAGGTATTTTGGACATGGATAAAACAAAGTACGAATCCTTAATCCTTAATCCTTGTCATTTTGTTTCAATTGGATTCGCTTTTTAAAAAATATTTTCATCATCCTCGGTCTTAAATGATGATATTATTGAATATCTTTGGCACGTAGTGCAAAGATGAATGATTTCTGAAGAATATCTTTGGCCCGTAGTCTGCAGATGAGCAGTGTTTAGATGAACATGACCAATCGATGAATATCTTTGGCCTCATAGTGCAAAGATGAATATTTGATTCCGGATATATATTGATTGATGTTACGGGGATAAAAGATAGACGATGAACTTTTAAATTCATACATGAAGATAGTAGTTTGCATTCTCTACTTAACTCTTCTAATGAATTATTATTTCATTGCGAATATTGATTTAAAATTTGTTGTCTATTGTATTCTATTAGATTTTTCCCTGTTGAAGACTAACGGTAATTTGTTGTATATTATCTTAGTCATAATATTCTTTACTTGGGCTAGTTGAGCTCACCCTTTTCCTTTTTGTTCCATTTTTCTTCTCGTGAGGCGAGAATATAATGAAAGCAATTTAGCTCTGGGTATGGAATGAAGGTTCTAGAGAGAGTTGTTTAGTAGTCCTCACCATTTTTGTAAAATAATGTATCAATAAATATGATGAGGATTTATTTGAGTATAGATATTGTCTGTAAGATAATATTTGTATTCAAACTCACAGCTTTCTTGTTGTAATAATAAAGTTGTAGTTGTTTTATACCATGTATTGACAACTCGAATGGGTGATGTATACCTATTTTGGGGCGCCATGTGCTCTGTCCAAAATGCAGTGGAAACACCGGCAACTCTCTGACGGTCATCATAAGCGATTCAAGAACCTGGGACCACCGGAGTTTTTTGGAGAGCCAAAACCACTTAAAGCGGAGACATGGATAAAGTAGATCTTCAAGATACTTGATGTCTTGGGATGCTCCGAGGAACAAAAGGTTCCCTTTGCCACCTTCATGTTGCGTACAGAGGCAGATTACTGATGGGAATCTGTAAAACGTACTCAACCTGCGCACTGAAGATGACTTGGGAGAAGTTCCAAGAATTGTTCAACGACAAGTACTTTCCCGAAAGTATTCGTCACATGAAAGAGGTAGAGTTCATTAAACTGGAACAAAACAACATGACCGTGTCGCAGTACGAAGCCAAGTTCGCCGATTTGTCCCGGTTTGCGTCCCATTTGGTCGATAATGAGGAGAGAATGACGCGAATGTTTCTAAGAGGTTTAAAACCTGAGATACGTCAATATCTTATCTCTCATAAACTGTGTTTGTATTCAGATGTTGTTAATAGGGCTCGATTATTGAGCGCGATAAATGACTCAACCCAACCAAAAGAGAGAAAAATAAGCAAAATGATAATACCAGTGATAGCAGTCATCGAAGCGGTGACAATAAGCGTGGAGGGAATCAACATGTCAGAAATGATAACCACTTCGGTGGTAATCATGGCCAAAATAAAAAGAATGGTTATTTCAAGAAGAGGAGATTCAATAATGATGGAAAGACGTCAGCACCAGCACCCGTTGTTAAAGAAGGAGAACGACCACCTATCATATGCTTCAAATGCGGAGGGGAGGGACACATTAGTCCAAACTGCGCGATGCCATCCAAAGCATGTTATAATTGTGGAAGAGAAGGTCACCTTGCCCGATTTTGTCGTGGTGCAAGACAAGTCCAAATTGGGATGGAGGCATCAAAGGTCATTCCCGCAAAATAAAAAAAGTGGTGGTTTCAGAAGAGCGTTTTTCGTGACTTCTCAAAAAGCGAGTGACCTTAACAATGCAAGCACGGGTTAGTTAATTATATAAATTATTGCAAAGTCTATACCTTATTAGATATCTGGTTTCTACCCATTCTTTTATCTCTCTTGCTTAGCGCTCAACGTTTAAATTTGACCCCGCAGAAGTTAGACTTTGACTTATTGATTGAAACTTCATTAGTAGAAACCTTTGTTACCTCCACTGTTTATAAATCTTGTTTTATTCAAATCAACACTTTCACGTTACCTATCGATCTTATCTCTTTGAAAATACTTGCCTTTGATGTGATTTTAGAAATCGATTGGTTAACTACTCATCATGCTTTTCGTAAGGTTGTTAGCTTTCATATTCCTAACCAACCTGTTATGTGAATTCAAGCAATCAAACTACTAAAGTCAATCATTGTCATATCAAGCCATAAGTAAAGAGCCCTGATCCTTTCGTTGATGACTTCTTTGTGTGGAATGCACCGAAGCCAGACTTTTTGTAGGCGACGTCGTGAATGACGATGACAAGTTGATAGGTATCAATGTGACGTACTATCCAAGTCATGGATGAGAGTCACAGTTTTGAATGATATTTCTATTGTTAATAAAATTCTTGACGTATTCTTGAAGACTTCTTAGCCTACCTTAGAGCGTAAAATCGAATTTTGTATTGACCCCAGTACAAAACACATTTCTAAAACCCTTAAATATTTCTTCAACCAAAACGAACGTATTATGCGCCAAAGACATTGGCTCGAGCTGTTGAAGACTACGACCATACCATTTAATATCATCGTGGAAGAGTGAATGTGGTAGCTGACGCGTTGAGTAGAAGATCGTATGTATTTATGAGTGCGATGTTGTTAACACAAAAACCCATTTCGTATAACTTGCAAATGATGAAGATAGAGTTAAAGACTCTAGAGACCCACGTAAAGATAGCGAATATACGAGTAGAATCGACTTTAATCGATAAAGTTAAAGCCGCTCAAGCTACATACTCAGAGCTGATAAATGTGAAGAAGAAGGTTCAAGAGTGCGTTATTCTAGAAGCAAGAATCGACGAAAAGAAGAAATCTCAACCCTCGATTTAATTGGCCCATTTGAAATCCTCGATCGAGTAGGAACTGTGGCTTATAGACTCGTTTTACCGCCAAGTATATCGCGTGTTCATAACGTTTTTCACGTATCGATGATTACGTAAATATGTGGACGACTCGAACCACATTATTGATTTAGAACCAGACGAGATAGCGGATGATTTAACGTATGAAGATGTACCTGTTAAAATCCTGAAATATATCCTACGCTTAAAGGTTATACCTCAAGAGTTAGAATCTGACGAAGTGTCCTCATCTGTTCGATATACCAGGTACGTACGTAAATTTCGAGGGCAAAATTCCATAAGGAAGGGAGATTGTGAGACCCCAGATTTTATGAATAAAGATTTAAATTTCTCAAAATATTTTTTTAAATATTATGGAGTGGATTTGATATAATGTTATAGTTGTGGGTAGTATTTATAAATTTTGCAAAGTATGCAAGTTGTTGTATTATATTCGATTGGTCAGGGAATATTCTTTGTGTCGGGGAATATTCGTACGACGGCACAATCATTGGTGGACCCCACAACATAATTATTGTCGGATTGAGAAAACGACAAAAATATTTTATTGAAAATAACGGCGGAAGTTTTACTGATTAATCTTGTTGAACTACTTTCTTAGTAAAGTAAAATCTGAATGCTGGCGTGGTTGCGTAGTAGCACCAGTATTGATTATTAATGCTTACGTGAGAAGTCACTCAATTTTTTTCAATTATTGTTATAGTAATTGTTGCATAGTATCTCACGTTATTTGATTCAATTACTGTCGATATTTTATATAATCAATAATTGAAATGACAGAGTTATTAATATTATAAATTGCAATATTAACGATGTTTAGAAGTTCTGTCAAGGAGAGGTTTGGTCACCTAATTGCGCGCCAATAGGGAGAAATCCTTATTGGAAAGCCCCCTCTTTCACAGGAACGACACAGTCGATTAATATTGTGAATTATAATAAAGATGATAAATATTGTTAAAATTATTAAGGTATTTTTTTATGAAGTTTTGCTTATTTTATGGATTCCTATTTACCCATTTTCAAAATAATCGGTAGAAAATTATTTAAAGGTGGGGCCCACATGTGGGGCCCATATATGTTGGGAAATGATTTTGGAAATGGAAGAGTATACGTGTGGAAGTATATGTGTGTTTTGAGTATATAGTGGAAGAAAATGATATGTGAAAGTGATAGGTGTGTGATGTGTGTGTGAGTGGGAAATGGTGGAAAAGTAGTAGTGTGATAGTGATGTGTAAGAAAGTGTAGTGAATTTGATTATTGAGTGGGTGGGGATTGATGTTGGTTATGGGGGAGAAAAATTAAGTGGTGTATATATAATATTGATATATATAAGTTGAAAACATGTGTTTATATATATGTATTATATTTTAATTTTTGTTGTGATTTTATTGGTTAGTTGATTGACTTTATTGTATTTGGTTGAAGAAATAAATCTGCAGAATTATTTTTCCTTGCACAGTACACTTCCATTCTCCTATAAATAGAAGCTCATTCCTTCATTATTTCTTATGAATTCACTGAAACTCTATAGAGAGAAAATTATAGAGAAAGAAGAAAAGATTTCTGCTACTTAACTACTCTTATATTCAGTTCTTTTACGGTAAGGAATATTATTTGTTGTACTCGTAAGGGGTGTTATTCTTTCTTATTCATGAAGAGAACTGTTGTTATTCCATTTCTTATTATTCTGTTGGAATAACTCAGATAATCTGTGATCTACCCTATACTTGGTGACATTCTTCTATTATTCTGCTTTTTATTATTCATTGGAACATCCTGCATGCATGTGTTTTACACGACCGGTTCCGCTTTTATTATTATTCATTGGAACATCCCGTCATGCATGTGTTTTACACCCACCTAGTTCCGCCTCTTTATTATTATCCTGTTGGAATATCCATGCGTGTGTTTTACACCGACACTCGGTTCCGCATTTATTATTCTCGTTGGAACATCCTCGCTTGCATGTGAATTTCACCGACCGGTTCCGTTATTATTATTCTGTTGGAATAACCTGTCTATGCGAAGTACCGCATGCATGGTGATTTCTTTTGTTATTCCACTCGTTATTATACTCAGTTGGTTAAAATTTTGACTTTTATACTCCATGAAATTAGTGGAATATCCTTGATATTTGCGCTTCATCCAGTATTTTTCATGGAAATATTCTTCTGAGCATTCTTGATTTTTACTCTACAAAGCAGTATTATGTTGACAATTTGGACGTTATTAGTTCCTGAATAAATTAATTCGTGAACTTATTTTATTGAATTCTTATATCATTGTCATCATCCTCATGTTTATATTTTTTTTAAAGTCATCTATGGCCTGTAGAGAATGGATGGACTTGGTATGATTATAACCAGGGATTATTCAGGGTAATCATGACCGTAATGTTATAAATGATGTGGTAAAAGTCCTCATTGGCCCGTAGTGCATTGATGGACAGTTGTTGGCATGATCATAACCATTGATGAATACACAAATATCCTTGGCCCGTAGTGCATGGAATTTGTGGTCGTGACCCTAATGAATATCCTTGACTGTATTGCAGGGATGATATGGATTATTTATTAAGCTGAGGCTCAGCGATAAAAGTGATGAAAAACTTCTTAAATCATAAAAGATAGTATATTTTATTCTCTACTTGACTCTTTTAATGGATTGCTTGTTCTACTCTAGTTAAACTTGAAGTCTATTGTATTTTATCAGTTTAACATTATTGAAGACTAATGATAATTTATTCTGCATTATCTTAGTCATAATATTTCTTCTTGGGCTAGTTGAGCTCACCACTTTTTCTTTCACTGTTCTCTTCAGGAAATGAGAACGTAGCCGGGACTAGTCGGGGAATGGAGTGACGATCCAGATGATAGTATTAGTAGTCCTCACTATTCTGTTAAAAAGTGTGACAATAAATGTAATGAGGACTCTATTTGAGAATGGATATTGTCTAGAAGACAATATTTGTATTTAAACTCACAACATGTGTTTTGTCGTATTTTACACGACTGCTGTATTATTAGTTTGTATTTGAATTTTGTACCATGTATTTGGTGACTCAAGATGGGTGATGTATACCTATTTTAGAGGCGTCACAGCTTCGACCGTTGGGAGATAGCTTAGGCGTGAGAGTCAGTACAGGCGATCACAAGGTTAACAATGGAGGATAAAATATCTAGTGTCTTGAAAGAGATAAAAATATCTGTTACCTTTACTTAGAAGACTTCCTTGCTATAATATACTCTCAAACCCTTGCCATCGTACCACCCACTACCATCGATTACGGTTCCCTCAATCTCGATGGTTTTAAATGATCGCATGCGCTTCACCCACTACATCCGTCATTTGTTTTCCACCACCAACCACTATCATCCCATCCACATTAATGTTTTGCAGAGATAACAGTCAACTGTCCTTTTATTTCATCATTACCGGTCAAAGTAATAGATACTTAATTATCTGGTGGGTCGATTTTAGAATTAGGCCCAACACTCTAAAAACCCAACAAAAATGACTCAACTGACCGGGACCAACTGAAATGACCTATTAGATCAACCAAATAATTCGGCCCAAACCATTCGGCCCAATATATGAAATATCATGACCCAACATTACCCCTTAGTTTTTTATTAAACAGGATGTTTAATAGAAAACTATAAATGGTCCATGACATGTCAATTCCTGATAAAACTGAAAGTGGCCCAAACTAAAACATATTAAGGCCCAAACGGTAAGGAATTTAAAATGATAAGGTAAATTGGAACCGGAAATTCAACTGAAATGGCCCAACCTGGTTAATATCTAAGGCTTGAACCAAACGCTACCCCTTCCAAATTTGTATCATTACTGATAATTAATGTGCTGCCCTCGAGTACTGTGTAACTGTCAATATAAAAGGCAAATTTCACCCAAATTGACGTTTTTACCTGCCAATTTAAATTTCAGACCTTTGAGCTTTTTCTCCTCTTTCGAACTCTCTTCTTCTCCGCATCTTAACAACAATGGCTTCACAAGATTCTGACAACGATTCACCCCTCCTTGTGACTCCGATCACCACCGTTCCACCGAATCTAAGCCCCAATAAAGAGGCTTCGAGTTTGAACCCTAAGGCTGCAACTCCTGGTAAGAAGGTCCCACCTCCAAAACCCATCCTTACTCCTTCTGAGTTTTTCAAAAATAAGAAACGTTTCTCCCATGCCAATACTCCTTCCAATTCTTGAATCGAATCTGAAATGAGGAGGATTCGGACTCACTGCCATATACCGGATACCCATTTGGTGAGAGCTCCTAGGTCTGAGGAGCGAATGTATCAACGTCCTGAAAGATGGACAGCTGTTCCCATAACCATTCTCGAGAAAGGAGTCAGATTTCCTCTCCATATATTTTTGATAACCATCTTAGGGTTTATTGGTGTTGGGTTCGCCCAACTGGTTCCAAATTCGTACATTCACATCTTAGCCTTCTGCCATGAGGTAGGCTTTGAACCCACCCTCGACTTCTTCTTCACTATATACAAGATCGGTCAATCCCGAGAGAAGGGGTTCAAAGCTATCAGTAAGCAATCACCGAAGACAGGTGAAAAATTTGAAAGACGTTCCCTGGTATCTACCCCTTCCAGCAACAAAGGATGGCATAAGGGGTGGTTCTTCATTAAAGGACCAGATATCGCATCCCTGCCGAACTGGGCCACTGATGAAAAAGACTCCGCCGACTTTGGAGATATCCCTGAAGAACGTGTGGCTGAAATGATTGAACTCTTTGACAACTTCCCGAAAGATGAGTGGAACTATGGACTCCTCTCCAAACAAGCATGGTTGTACAATCACAAATGTAAGTTTTAAACTTTCTGTTTGATTTCTTGGAGTTCTTGATGAAATTGATTTTGAATTGTGGCGATAAATGTTCTATTTGCAGTGTCTCTGATTAAGCCGAACGCTTCAGAAGAAAAGGATTTGGAAGATTTCCTATCTGGGAAGTCTTCAGAAGCAAATGCTGAGCCCCCACTACTAGAAGCCCCTCCTGAAGATGATATAATCACTAAGATACCCACTGCTGAACCTCAACCCAATGAACCAGAAGCCGATGAATCCATTCCGCAAGAAGAATCCCTTCAACCTCGCCGGAAAAAGAGAGCCATCCAAAAACCTAGATCCAAACCAACATCAACAGAACCTGAAACCATCCCTGAACCTGAACCAACCACCAACCCAACATCTGTCCGATGGAGTCTACTCGATCTGCCAGTAGATGATCAGAAAAGACTCCTTCGAGTTAAGAAATTAAGGACGAAGATCACTCCTCTGACAACTGATGAGCTTCGAGTACCTTCATCTTCAGCCAATCCACCCCCTGTAGTTCCTGTGGAAATACGGGTTTCTGACGACGAGGAGCAAGTCGAACCTGTTCTTGCATTATCCCGAAAGAGAAAACAACCATCCACCAGTCACCCAAGTTCGACATCTTCTCCATCACCACCTCGTGAACCCACTCAGGTTCGTTCTCTATCCCCCGAAAACATCTACATGGATCCATCGCCAACCCACGATCAACCCATGCCCTCTCCTCCAAGACATTCATCTTACGCATTCCAAAGTGAAGCCATGGCATCGCCAACCTTATGGCCCCAGTTCAACGCCAACTTCCCCTTCTAGTTATTTAATGCCTTTGCTCGGGACACCGACGATCACCGATTTGGCAACAGCTCAATCGGAGACCTGCTCGATAAAGGCATGAGCTATATAGCGCAGGTAAAGAACTCTCGATTTTTGTACTTCCCTTCATATTTTAGATATTTAAAACTTATTGAGTACTGTTGATCATACACAGGCCAATGTTGTCTTTGGGCGTTTACGCCCTAAATACCTTGAAGCTGAAGCCGCGGAAGAGGCTGCCAGAAAAGAGAATACAATATTGCAGTCTGCCTTAGCGAAAGCGAGGCATGATTGTGATATTGCTCTCTACAACAATGAACATCTTCGAGAGGATCTAGCTCAAACCAAGGATGAATTGAAGACCTCTAAGGAAGAACTGAAGACGACCAAGGCTAATCAACAAGATCTGACTAACATGAATGTCGATCTTGTTGAAAAGAACGAAGTTCTAAGGGCTAAAAATGAAGAACTTGCTATAGCTAATCAGAGCTTGGCGATACAAGTGGACGATCTTCAGGTGAAGTCCCGTGAAGATAAAGAAAGACACTTGGCCAGGCGTCGGAAGCTCCAAAATAAGATGAAGGCCTTGGAGGAGCTAGGTCCTTCTTTGATCAAGAATCAAGTGTAGCGAATCTGACATGAATCAATAAGGCATCCGACGAGTTAAATGCAGAAATCCTTCGGGTATATTCTGAAGGTTATGAAGTCTGTCGAAGTCGAGGGAAGGAGAAGCTTACCGCGGCCCAATTAGATCCAACTCTTCTGGACTCCTCCGAAGGCGAAGACAATGCCTGAATATGTTATTTCTTCTTTCTAGTGTTAGGATTTTATGTTTTTATGTAAAAAATTCCATCGTTTTATGTAATTGTTTAACTATTAGTGAAATTTCATCTTTCTTTATCATGACTTCTATTTAATTCGCTTCTTGTCAATAATTTAGTATCAATCAACTTAAAAACTGTATAAGATTCTTTTGAACTTAACTTAAATTGTGAATCAGATAAGGCATATAACAGTTAAGTTAAGAAATGACATAAACCGAACTCAATGAACCTAACTCAACATTTGAAAAAAATAAAGTAATGCATACTTATCGTTACCGAAGTGTGAGATAGATTAGGTATAAGGTCAATCCAGATGATCTTCCTTGCACCATCGGGATCTTGTTTACCGCACAGGGTATAACAAGTATATAAGGACATTTGTTTACCACTCGGGGTAAAACAAATTTATAAGGACCATGGAATTTGTTTACCACGCGGGGTAAAACAAATTTATAAGGACACACCTGCCGATAAGGCTACCATCGAATGGTCAGCGAGTCCACCCGAACCTCCTTACTCCGGTGAATTTGTTTACCACACAGGGTATAACAATATAAAAAGGACTATGGAATTTGTTTACCACACAGGGTATAACAAATCCATGAGGACACACCTGCCAATAAGGCTACCATCGAATGGTCAGCAAGTCCACCCGAACCTCCTTACTCCGATGAAGTTTGCCTACCACAAAGGGCCTGACAAATTCATAAGGACCACCTGCTAAAAAGGCTACCATCGAATAGTCAGCAAGTCCACCCGATCCTCCTTACTCTGGTGATTTGTTGGACTAAATGAAGGGAATCAATTGAGGAAAAATGAATCTTTTATTGATGATGATCCAAACATTTATAGACTTCCGGGCAACTGACTCGATCTTCACTGAAAATACTTCTGAAGTCTACCGGCATGCCAAGTGTTCTTGATCTCTGATCCATCCAATGCCCTTAACCGGTAAGTTCTTGGCTTCGTTACTTCAACAACTTCATACGGTCCTTCCCAGTTCGGCATCAGCTTTCCCAAGTTTAGAGGCATAGATGCTTCGACTTCCCTAAGGACGAAATCTCCCACTTCAAATCTACGAAGCTTTACCCCCTTATTGTAATGCTTAACCACTCTTCGTTGATAGGCCGCCAATCTGATCAAAGCCATTTCTCTAACTTCTTCCAACAGATCCATGTTGATCTTCAGTCCTTCATCATTGTAGATCTCGTTAAACTGACTAACCCGAAGACTAGTAGATCCGATCTCAACTGGGACTAAGGCATCAGTACCATTGGCCAATCTGAAAGGTGAATCCCCCGTTGTAGTCCTCGGTGTAGTCCGATAAGCCAATAATACACTGAGCAGCTCTTCTAGCCATCTTCCTTTAGCTTTATCCAATCTGCGCTTAATCCCATTCAACAGCATTTTGTTAGTTACTTCAACTCGCCATTCGATCATGGATGAGCTACCAAGTATTCCCGTCTTTGAACCCCCAGCTCCTTCAGAAATCCTTCAAATTTCGATCCCACGAACTGGCGTCCGTTTTCCGATATCACCACCTTAGGAATTACGAAACGAAACACTACTGACTCCTTCATATATTTCAAGCATTCTTGTTCCGTTACCAACCTAAGTGGCTTCGCTTCTACCCATTTGGTCATATAATTGATGGCAACTATAATAAAACTGACCTGACCTTTAGCTTTCGGCAATGGACCCAGTATATCTACCCCCCAGACAGCAAAGGGTATAGGAGATAAGATCGAGTATAGCTCTTTTGGTGGCTGATGTGAGATCAAACTATTGAGCTGGCACTTCTCGCATTTCTTCACATACTCCGTAGCTTCCTTGAAGATTGTAGGCCAGTAGTACCCCTGCCGAAGTACTTTGTAAGCTAATGACTTAGCAGCCATATGATCGCCACAAATGCCCTCGTGAACCTCTCGAAGAGCATATTCGGCTTCGGATGGAACCAAACACTTTAACAATGGAGACGAAAAAGCCCTCCGATAAAGATCCCCATCAATAAGAACAAAGTTGGAACTCTTATACTTGATCTTCTTGGCCAACATCTAATCCGAAGGAAGGACGCCATCTACTAGATACTCTATATATGGAGTCATCCAACAGTTAGAACGTTCAATGCACATCACTGCCTCGTGCTGGATACTCGGCTGCTGCAGAATCTCCAAGTAGACTGACCCATCAAAATTGTTGGCATCCGTAGTGGTCAGCTTTGACAACGCATTGACAATAGAATTGTCACTACGTTTAACACCCTGAAACTCATAGAAAAGGAAATACTAAAGCCGGTCTTTCAATTCTGCCAAATACTTGATCATTCTGGAACCTCGAGCTTCATACTCCCCTGAAACCTGCTTGACGACCAACTGAGAGTCACTATAAATGATCAACTTCTGAACTTTGAGACTCTTCGCCAATCGAACTCCCGCTAGCACTGCCTCATACTCTGCCTCATTGTTCATTGCTCTAAACCCAAATCTGATAGCCTGCTGCACTTTGAATCCCTCTGGACTTGTCAAGATAATCCCTGCTCCACTGACATCCGAAATAGAAGACCCATCTGCATACAACATCCATGAACTCTGGCTGTGCTGAAGAACTGCAACTGCTCGGTCGGACACTTCAGCTCATGGTAACTCTGCATCTGCCTCTGTGAACGAACACACCACCATAAAATCAGCTAAGGCCTGCCCTTTTATAGCTGTCCGGGGATGATATTCAATGAAAAATTGGGACAACTCCATTGTTCATGCAGCTAATCTCCCCGACACTTTCGGCTTGCTCATCACCTTCTTCAAGGGCTGATTCGTGTAAACGACCAGGAACTGACCTTGAAAATATTGCCTAAGCTTTCGACAAGCAACCATCAAAGCAATGGCAAATTTCTCAATGTTCGGGTACCTAGTTTCAGCATCTCTTAGGACATGACTCACGTAATAAACTGGATGTTGTCTGCCCCCCACTTCTCGAACCAACATTGCTCCCACCGCTAACGAGCTAGCTGCCAAATAAAGGTATAACGGCTCAGTAGGAATAGGTTTCACCAATAAAGGAGTCGAAGACAAGTACGTCTTTATTCTTTGGAAGGCGTCTTCACACTCCGAAGTCCACTAGAATGTCTTTGCATTCTTCGGTCCTTTCAACGTGTCAAAGAACGGCAAGCATCTCTCTGTCGATTTGGACATGAATTTCCTCAAAGCAACAATCCTCCCAGTCAGACGTTGAACATCTTTGAATGACTGAGGAGTCTTCATGTTTTGAATAGTCTGGATCTTCTCTAGATTGGCCTCATTGCCCCTCTGACTGACCAGATAACCCAGAAACTTCCCTGCACCGAGCCCAAAGGTATATTTGGTGGGATTAAGTCTTAACTTGTGATGACGGGCCGTCTAAAGCATTCATCTAGATCATCCAGGTGCTTCTGAACGATTATGCTCTTTATTATTATGTCATCCACGTACACCTCCATATTCCTTCCTAGCTGCTTCTGGAAGACGAAGTTCATCAGGTGGCCCCAGCATTAATTAAGACAAATGTCATCTTCTTCTAGGCATACACCGAATGGTGTGTGATAAATGTTGTCTTAGGAATGTCCTCTTTTCATATAGAGATCTGATGATAACCTGAAAAAGCATCCATAAAGCTTAGTAATGCATACCCTGAAGTTGCATCAATAAGTTGATCAATGTGGGGTAGAGGATAAAAGTCCTTCGGACAAGCTTTGTTCAGGTCCGTATAATCAATGCATACTCGCCACTTCCCGTTCTGCTTCTAGACCAGCACCACATTAGCTATCCACTCCGGATAGTCTATTTCAAAGATGAAGTCTGCAGCTATCAGCTTCACAATCTCTTCATCAATAATCCTCTATTGTTCTGGTGCAAAGATCCGCCTCTTCTGCTGAACTGGCTTCTTTGACGGGTCTACTTCAAGCCTGTGTTCTGCAATCATTCGACTGACTCCGGGCATATCTTGAGGTTCCCATGCAAAGATATCTGCATAACACCGTAGAAGCTCCATAAGGTTCGTCCGGAGAGGTTCTAGCAAACCCGAACCTATCTTTACTGTCTTCCTTCTTGCTCGGAATCAACTCGAACTCTTCTGTTTCACCAGCTGACATGACTAATGGCTCCGAACTGTTTTCGGTGAAGGGCTCGATCTCTATCGCCATTGTCTGCTTCTGCTTGCTGACCCCAACTCCCGAAGCAATCACGGCATTCCGATAGCATCGTCTGGCCAGATCCAAGTCCCTTGCCACCTCTCTGACTCCTTGCGCCGTTGGGAACTTGATCTTAAAGTGGGGAATGGAAGTCATATCTTGCAGAGCTGTTAGAGTAGGTCTACCCAGTATGGCGTTGTAGGCTGAATCTACATGCACAACATAAAATTTACATGTTATTTCTACCTGCCGAGGAGCTGTGCCGAAGATTACTGATAGCTCAATAGTGCCTGCAACTTTGACAAGATCGTTGCTAAAACCATATAAGGGGACTTTCTGCCCCACCTCCATCTTTCGCCCATCAAGATGCATCATCTGATAAGCATGGGCATATAGAATGTCAACAGAAGACCCGTTGTCGATCATCATCCGCTTCATGTCCACTAAACCCACCTGTGCAGTTATCACCAGCGCTCCTTCATGGGGTTCGATGGGCTCCGAAGGATAATCTGCATCAGTGAAGGATATAATTGTCCTTGGGAACGGTCTTTCAACCTTTGGGACTACACCCATCACAGACATGACTGAATCTAGATACCCCCGCCTCTTCTTCCCGATCAATTTTCCTGCCGTCCCACCGGTTATTACATCAACGACGTGCCTTGGTGGTTGATTTGGAGCAGGTTGCACGGGTGGAACCAGTTGAACCACTTGAACAGTACGGTCATTATTCTCCTGTTCTTGCTGATGGTCCCTTCCGGCCACATACTGAACCAACACGCCACTCTGAACCTTTCTCTCTACAAAGTCCTTCAGACTACAATACTCATTGGTATCATGACCTGTGGCTTAATGATAGCCACAAAATTTCTAAGTGTTACCCTGTCCCGGCTTGATATTATCACGAGGTGGTTCGTAGTACGGTTGATTCCTGATCTAATCCAATATCACCGACCTATCCGTGTTCAGTGTGGTGTAAACCTTATTCACCTTCTGGGTAGGAGCAGGTGGGCGATTGCTGCCTTGTTGCCAGTTGTTGTTGTAATTCTTTGAGCTGCCCTCTGGCCGATCATTATTCCCTCCTCCCTTCTTCTGATCGCCCTCAGCCTTAGAAGTATCTGCCTCCTTCATCCTATCCGAAGAAGGACGCTTCAGGCTATTCATAGCCTCCTCCACCACAATATAGCCTTCCGCTTTATCAAAAGCTTTGGCTAAACTCTTCGGATGGTGAAACATCAGCTTCTTCACTAACTTCTCCGATTTCACCAAATCTAAGCCATTCTGAAATAATCCTACAGCCTGGAGATCATTAAGGTCGGATACCTGGCCAACTGCTTCTCTGAATCGTTTCATGTACTGTACCAAAGACTCATTGAAAAACTGTCGTACTTGAGCCAAAGAACCCGTAGGCTTTCCCCTCCTCCGGTTGCTCCCAAAATGAGCATGAAACTTGTCACACATCTCGGACCATGACGAGACTAAATCAGCAGGCAAAGTTCCCATCCACTGCCTTGCATCCTTCCTCAACATTGTAACAAATGTATGACACTTGGCAGCATCGGTGAGGATCCCCATATCCATCATAACTCTCCATATGAGACAACTTCTTGGTGGTATCTGCCTTCTCCTTGAGAATATCCGAGGAAAAATGTAAGACCCCAGCTTTTTATAAATAAAATTGAATTTTCCTCCAATTATTATTTTGAAATAATAAGGTGTTAATTTGATATAATGTTTTGGTTATGGGTGAAATGTGCAAATTTTGCAAAATAAGCAAGTGGTTATAAAATAATCATTGTTGTCGGGGAATATTCGTTTTGTCGTGGAATATTCTTTTTGTCGGGAATATCCGTACGACGGCGCAGTCATCTGTGGGCCCCATAAACAGAATAATTGTCGGATGAAGAAACGACAAAGTTTGAGTTTTTATAAATAACGACGTAATCGTTATCGTTAACACTGTTGGAATACCCGGTGGTTAAAATACGATGTCTACGCGGGTCGCACAAAGAAGCATTACCAGGTATTGCATGATTTTTGAATTATTGATTCTTACGTAAGAAGGCACTACTCAATAATTATACAGTAGTTATTGTTCAATATTTTATTTTATTGATTCAATAATTGTTGCGTTGATAGTTTATATTATTGTTATTTCAATAATTGTCATTGCACAGTATTTCCCATTATCAGATCAATAATTCATATTATTTGAATAATATTATTAGATAGCATTATTGGCAATGTCTAGAAAGTTCTGTCAAGGAGAGGTTTGGTCACCTAATTACGCGCCAGTAAGGAGAAATCCTTATTGGAAAACCCCCTCTTTCCTGGGAACTGCCTGGTTGTCATTATTGTGATTCTGTAATATTATTTGTGAATAATTAATTATTGATAAGGAAATATTTATTTGATGCGGATATAAATGATGAATGTATTTATTTTATGTGGTTATAATTGAAGGAATTAATGTTGAGGTGTTTTATCAGTATTTTTATCGGAATGGAGGTATTAAAAATCAAATCAGTATTTTTACGATATATTGCATGAGTTATAATTTTTAATCCGACCGTTGGATCGTTGTGATTTTTGGATATGTTATACATATATAAGTTGAGTATATGTCCACAAATTTTGAACCGTTAAAAATGAACGTATGATTTGTTATGAATTATAAGAGGTGACTGATTCAGAAATTAGGTTTATAAATGATTTTAGTGGAAAATTCTAGAATTGAGTGGTCCCTACTTGTGGTTGGTGAAGAAATGTGCTGAATTTTATTTCAAATGTGGTGGGTGGCAATAGTAGCAGGTCAAGCCATTAGGTAGTAGGTCAAGTCTGCTTCGGCGTGCTAACATTTTCCTATAAATAGAGGGCTAAGTTAGAATTAAAAATCACACCAAAAACATAAGCTTTCTCTCTTTCTCTCTCTATATTATCGAGCGTATTTTGTGAGTATTTAGATACTTTGAGAGTTCTTTCAAAGATAAGTTTCATTCAAAGATCACTTCCGACCTTTCATTCCGAAGTACTGTTTCTTTGAGGTAAGGGATGTTATTTTCTTCTTAAATGATATTATTTTCTTCAATATCATTATACTGAAATATTGGTTTGAACTTTTTAATTAAATATGAAACTTTTTGTGTCGGGTTACTATTCACGTATATGGCACTATTCACGAATACGGCACTATTCACCAAAAAATGAAAATTTTCCTTTTTGTCCAAGATGTCTATTATGGTTACTATATTTGATTGTATCCATGTTTTGATACTTAATTTTGAATTCTGCTTCAAAATTTGTTATTATGGAGTATTATTGATCTTGGATAAACTGTTATACGAATTCCTAATATTTATCCTTCTGTCTCACTGGATTCGTGTTCTTTAAAATATTTTTCATCATCCTCAGTCTTAAATGATGATATTACTAAATATCTTTGGCCTGTAGTGCAAAGATGAATGATTAATGTGATGAATATCTTTGGCTGTAGTAGTGAAGATGAACAGTATTGAGATGAACATGGCCGATCGGTGATATAAATGAATATCTTTGGCACAGTAGTAGCAAAAAGATGAATTTTGATTAAAGATGTATATTGATTGATGTTACAGGATAAAATATTGATGATAGACTTTTAAATCATAGAAGATAGTAGAATTCATTCTCTACGTGACTCTTCTAATGGATTGTTATTTCATTGCATTTGTTGATCTAAAACTTGTTGTCTATTATATTCTATCGATTTTTCCTCGTTGAAGACTAATGATAATTTGTTGTATATTATCTTAGTCATAATATTCTTTATTGGGCTAGTTGAGCTCACCCTTTTTTTTTCTGCTTCCATTTTTCTTCTCAAGAGGTGAGAACATAGCGAGGATCTGATCGGGGTATGGAGTGATGGTTCTAGAAAGATGTTTTAGCAGATCCTCACTATTTACGTAAAATAGTGTTTGAATAATTGTAATGAGGACTTATTTGAGTGTGGATATTGTCTGTAAGACAATATTTGTATTTAAACTCACAAAGATGTGTGTTGTCGTATTTTGCACGACAATTGTATTATTGAAGTTGTAGTTTGCTTTCTGTACCATGTATTTGACAACTCAGAATGGGTGTTGTATACCTATTTTGGGGGCGTCACAGTTGGTATCAGAGCTTAGGGATATGATCCATGGCTGAGATGTGAGACTAGAACTAGGATGGGAGAGACGGGTAAATCCTTCGCTAGTGTGTTTTACCTAAGTGTATTTGTTGGTCGGTCATAATATAGGGATATTATGTGATATGTTAATTTGTTTAATTAACCCTTGTTTTAAGGAAGTATTTAAGAATGGCTGTTGAGAACGTTAACAATGGAGTGTATGAGACTGTGGAAACACCTTTAGTCACCAATCAGGAGAATGTGCAACAGGTTGGCAATGTTCCTCCTGTAAATAACACCACTGATCAGACGATGAACGATGGGATGTTTAGAAGCTTTTTGCAGTTTATGCAAAATCAGACGAGGGAGACTCGTGTGTAGAATACAGGTGGAAATGATAGTAGCTTGCGGTCTGTCACAGCCAAACAGTTCAAAGAGTTGGGACCACCAGAATTCTTCAAAAAACCAGATCCGATTAAGGCATAAACGTGGGTCAAGCAAATTACCAAGATATTCGATGTCTTGGGATGCACGGAGGAACAGAAGGTTCCATTCGCCACCTTTATGTTTCACGGTGAGGCAGATTACTAGTGAGAATCTGTGAAGCTTACCCAGCCAGCCGCACTCAGTATGTCTTGGGAAACGTTTCAAAAACTGTTCAATGATAAGTACTTTCCTGTACGTATTCATCATATGAAAGAGGTAAAGTTTATTAGACTGGAATAAAACAACATGACGGTGTCCTAGTACGAGGCAAAGTTCGTGGAGTTATCCAGGTTTGCACCTCATTTGGTGGAGAATGAGGAACGTATGACGCGGATGTTTCTGAGAGGTCTGAAACCCGATACACATCAATACCTTATCTCTCATAAATTTTCTCTGTATTCAGATGTTGTCAACAGGGCTCAATTATTAGAGCGAGATAATGAGTATGCTCAACCGAAGGACCACAACTGTATCATCTTGGTGACAAAGATCGTCGGGCGAGGATAACCAAATGATGAGGAAAAATACGGACAAAAGCGGTAACCACTCGGGTGGTAATCGTGGCCATGACAATAGAAGAAATAATTCAAGTGGAAATTTCAAGAAGAGAAGATTTAACGATGACGGGAATACGTCGCCAGTAGCACCAACACCAACAAAAAATTCTAGGAGAGGAGAACGACCGCCAGTTAGCTGCTACAGATGCGGAGAGGAGGGACATATAAGTCCAAACTGTTCACAGCCTTCCAAGGTATGTTTTAGTTGTGGAAAAAGGCGGTCACATAGCTCGATTTTGTCTCACAGGCGAAATCAAGTCCAAAGCGAGGACGAAGTAGCACTAAAAAGCGGATCTGGACAAAATAAAGTCTGCGATTTCTGGAAGAGCGTTTGTCGTGACTGCCCAAAACGCGAAGAACCCGAACGAAGGTATCACGGGTTAGTTAGTTATAAATTCTTACGAAGTCTATACCTTACTAGATACCGGTTCTACCCATTCTTTTGTCTCTCCTGCTTGTGCTCAACGTTTAAACTTGACTCCGAAGAAATTAGACTTTAACTTATCTGTGGAGACTTTATTAGGAGAAACTTTTATCATATCCACTGTTTATAAATCTTGTTTGATCAAAGTGGGCACAATCACATTACCTGTTGATCTTATCTCTTTAAAGATACTTGCATTTGACGTGATTTTAGGGATTGATTGGTTAACCACTCACCATGCCAAAATTGATTATTTTTGTAATGTTGTTAGTTTTCATATTCCTAACCAACCTGTTATGCAAATTCAAGCAACCAAACCATTGAGGTCAAACACTTTCATATTAAGTCATTAAGCCATTCGTTTATTGAAAAACGGATGTCAAGCTTTTTTAGCCCATTTCATGGATTTAAACAAAAATACGTCAGATTTGAATGATATTTCTGTTGTTAGTAAATCTCCTGACGTATTTCCTGAAGAATTTCCTGAGTGTGATATTGAATTTTGTATCGACTTTAAACCCGGTACAAAACCCATTTCTAAAATCTTATATCAAATGGCTCCTATTGAACTTCAGGAGTTAAAAACCCAAGTACAAAAGTTGGTACCCGAGCCTCTATCTGGTGACTTCCTTTGTGGAATGCACCAAAGCCAGACTCTCCGTAGGGAACTCTATATTTGTCTGGTGGTAAAACGAAGAGCGTTTGTTGTGACTAGTCATAATGCGAGGAACCCAAACGAGGTGATCACGGGTAAGCTATTTATAAATTCTTGCGAAGTTTATACCTTACTTGATACTGGTGCTACCCATTCATTTATCTCTCCTGCTTGTGCTCAACGTTTAAACTTGACTCGGAGAATTTAGACTTTGACTATCTCGTGGAAACTCAGTTAGGAAAACTTTCATCACATCCAATCATTTTATAAATCTTGTTTGATTCAAGTTGGCACCATTACCTTACCTGTTGACCTTATCTCTTTAAAGATACTTGCTTTTGATGTGATTTTAGGGATCGATTGGTTAACTACTCATCATTACCAAAATTGATTATTTTCGTAAGGTTGTTAGTTTTCATATTCCTAACCAACTTTTTGTTATGCAATTCAAGCAACTAAACCATTAAAATCAATCAACGCTGTCATATCTAATCATAAAGCTATTTGTTTATTGAAAAAGCGAATGTCAAGATTTCTTAACCCATGTTATGGATTTGAATAAAGACACGTCAAATTTGAATAATATTCTGTTATTATTGACTTTCTGACGTATTTCTGAAGAACTTCCGTCTACCCCGAACATGAAGTTGAATTCTTTATTGATCTTGAACACTGATGAAAGCCCATTTCTAAAACCCCATATCGAATGGCTCTATTGAACTTCAGAGTTAAAGGTCCAACTACGAGAATTGTTGGACATCGGTTTCATTAAATCTAGTACATCTCCTTGGGGTGCTCTGTTTTATTCGTAAAGAAGAAAGACGGGAGTATGCGACTTTGTATTGACTATCGGGAATTGAACCATGTCACCATCAAGAATAGGTATCCTACACCTCGTATTGATGACTTGTTTGACCGATTCTGAGGGGCACAATTCTTTTCAAAATCGATCTTAGTTCGGATATCATCAATGAAGATTAGAATCGAGGATATTCCAAAGGCGCCTTGAGAACTTCGGTATGGGCATTATGAATTCTTAGTCATGTCTTTTCGGACTAACTAATGCTCTTGCGGCTTTCATGGATATGATGAACCGAGTATTCAAGGAATATTTGGATCGATTCGTTGTTGTCTTTATTGATGACATCCTTATATATTCCAAAAGTCGTGAAGATCATGAGCACCATTTGAAAGTTGGTACTCGAAAGGCTTCGTGAAAACAAACTATATGCCAAATTGAAGAAATGCGAGTTACGGCTTGAGGAAGTAGCATTCCTTGGGCACGTGGTGTCGAAACATGGAGTATCTGTTGATCCGACGAAGATTGAAGCAATCTGAAAGTTGGGAGCAACCAAGCTCGGTGGTGAAGTACGTAGTTTTTGGGCTTAGTTGGTTATTATCGGAGATTCGTGGAAGGTTTTCTCGAATCGCTACTCCATTAACCCAGTAACTTCGGAAGGATACAAAATTCGTTTGGAGCGAAGAATACGAGAAGAGTTTCCAAGAGCTTAAGAGGAGACTTATTTCTAAGACTTTTCTTCTAACAATACCATCTGGTTCGGATGGATTTGTTATCTCTGAAATGATGCTTCGAGGCAAAGGGTTAGGATGTGTTCTCATGCAACGTGGGAAAGTCATAGCCTATGCCTCGCGACAACTTAAAGAGTATGAGAGGAATTATCCTACTCATGATCTAGAGTTAGCGTGATCGTTTTGCGCTTAAAGATATGGAGGCACTATCTATATGGGGAGAAAGTGGAGATATATTCGGACCATAAAAGCCTTAAATATTTCTTCACTCAAAAAGAACTCAACATCTGGCGTGACGTTGGCTCGAACTATTGAAAGACTACGACCACACTATTCAATACCATCCCGGTAAAAGCGAGCGTGGTAGGTGACGCGTTGAGTAGAAGATCATATGCGAGGAACGAGTGCGATGATGTCAAGTATCGCATAGAGCCAACTTTAATAGAAAAAGTTAAGGTTGCTTTCGAGCCACCGAGGCCGGAGTGATGCGTATGAAGAAAAAAGTACAAGAAGGAGGAGCTATTAGGAAGCGAGAATTGATGAAGAAGGAATACTTGAGTCCACTCTAGACTTTGTGTTCCTAACGACCACGATTTGAGGTACAAGATTATGATGGAGCACACAATACACCATTTGCAATCCATCCTGGAAGTACTAAAATGTATCGTGATCTTGACATACATTTTGGTGGAACAATATGAAGAGAGAGATTGCAAAGTTTATCTCAATGTGTTTAACTTGTCAACGTGTAAAGGCGGAGCATCTAGTACCTAAGGTCCGTTAGTTCAACCACTTGAGATTCCGAAATGGAAGTGGGAACATATTACCATGGATTTCGTTCACGGGTCTTCCTACGGTTTCTCAAGGCATCAATGTTATTTGGGTTATTGTTGATAGATTAACCAAGTCTGCTCATTTCTTGCCGTCATGAGAGACTTATTCCTTGAGCGTCTTGCTAGTATATGCGTGAATGAGATTGTGAGGTTGCATGGCATGCTGTATCCATAGTTTGGATCGTGACCCAAGATTCACTTCAAGATTTTGGGTTAGCTTGCAAAAAGCTATGGGCGCGGATTTATGATTGATTTAATATACCATCCTCAAACGGACGACACAATCGAAAGGACTATTCAAACTCTTGAAGATTTATTAAGACTACGTGTCCTGACTTCAAGAGGCGGTTGGGATAAGTATTTACCATTGGTGGAATTCTCCTACAACAACAGTTATCGAGCAAGTATAGGTGTGGCTCCATTTGAAGCATTATATGGACGAAAAGTGTCGCTCTCCGATATGTTGGGATGAGGTGGGTGAAGCAACATTGTTGGGACCCGAGTTAATGCGATATGACTACGAAAAGATCCAAATGATTGACAACGTATACAAAGCGGCACAAGATCGACAAAAGAGTTATGCGGATCTTCATCGAAAGGGCGTGGAATTTAGTGTAGGGGATCATGTATTGTTGCGAGTTGCTCCATGGAAGGGAGTTACAAGATTTGGGAAGAGAGAAAAAGCTCGATCCACGATTTATTGGTCCATTTCAAATTCTTGACCGAGTAGGAAATGTAGCTTTATAGACTCGCGTTACCTCAGAAGTATGTCTCGTGTTCATAATGTGTTTCACATATCATACTTAGTAAATATGTGAAAGACCCAAACCACGTTATTTAGTTAGAGCCAGGACGAGATAGCCAAGACTTAGCGTGTGAGGAGGTACATCAAGATCTTAGATAGGAAGGAGCATGTCCTACGCTAAGAAGGTCATACCACAAGTTAAAGTTTTGTGGAGGAATCATCTTATAGAGGAAATGACCCCGGAAATGAAAGCGAGGTATCTTTTTGATTATTTCGAATGAAATTTAAGGAGGGAGGTTTCTCTATTATTATTTTAATTTTCTCTATTAAATAGTAAGGGTTGATTTGATTAATGTGGATAGTTAGGGGTAAAATACATAAATATTTCAAAATAAGCAGTGGTTATAAAATATTCATTGTTGTTAGGGAATATTAGTTTGGTGCGTGGAATATTAAATGCTTGTCGGGGAATATTAAATGCGACCAGTAGCGACCATGTGTGGGCCCCATGTGAGCGATTGGATGAAGAAAGCGACAAATATAAGTTGTTTAAAAATAACGGCGTAGTTATTACCATTAATCTTTTTAAAATACTTTCGGTGGTTAAAACACGATAGCACAACGGTATTGCACCGATTATTGATTCTTACGTGAAGGCCTTTTCGATAATGGTTCTGATAATTCTTTATTATTATTTTATTGATTTAATAATTCTTTGCGTTGATATTTTATATTCTTTGTTGTTTGATAATTGTCATTACGATATTTTTCATTATCGAAGCAATAATTCATATTATCTGAATAATATTATTAGATAACATTATTGGCAATGTCTAGAAAGTTACATCTAAGGAGAGGTTTGGTCACCTAATTGCGGCGCCATATAGAAGAAATTCTTATTGGAAAGCCCCTGCTCACAGGAAGCTGCACAGTTGTCGATATTGTGATTACGTAATATTATTTGTGAATAATTAATTATTGATTCATATGATGAGAAAATATTGATTTTATGTGGATATAGATGGAGAAAATTTTTTAATGTGACAATTGTTGAAAATTGAAATTTTATCTTTTTCGATAAAATAATTCATTTAAATATATTATTATATTTTAATAATATAATAATGGTGATATTTTTACAACGAATGTGGGATATATGAGTATCTGAGGAGGAAGAGTATTTTTTTTGCAATAAATGTTTAAAACATGTTAAACATGTCGGTGGACCCCATTTATTGGTGAAATTTGATTATAGCTTTGTAAAATCGCTTGGTTTGTGGATTTGGTCAATTTTTGATTTGGAATTTGGAAAAACTTTCTTACTTACGCAAAGTTGTAGAAATTGAATTTCCTATAAAAACTCATGAGATTCAAATTTTCTGATAAAAGGGCTATTTATTATGAATTATTGAAGTTAGAAGCTCAAAATAATTGATTTTTGAAGTTTTAATTATTTTTATTATGAAAAACGTTTTTGTCATTTTTTGTGGTCTTGCATGTTGATGTAAATGCTGAATTCAGATCCTTAAAAAGTGGGCGTAGGAATTTGTAATATTATATTAATATTTTATTAAATTTTACTTTTGGTGTTACTAGCGATTTCTATAAATAGGGTCTTGGGTTAGAATTGAAAATCACACGAGAAGCTGAAGTTTTCTCTCTATATTATCGGCGTATTCTTGTGAGTATTTTGAGTATACTTTGAGTATTGTTAGGCGATTAAAGTTCTCTTGACAGCTTATATCCAGGTATTCCAATTTAGAAGTCTTAATCTTTGAGTTAAGGGATGTTATTTTTTTTCTCAAATGATATTATTTCTTGAATATCATTATCTTTGAAATATTGGTTGGAACTTTTTATCAAATTTGGAACTTTTTCATGTCGGGGTTACTATTCATGAGTTCTTATTCACGAGTTCTTATTCACGATTCTATTCACGATTCACGAGTATTATTCGTTATCTTATTAATGAAGCGTGAAGATGTTTTTGTGAAATTTCTATCTTTTGGTGTGAGATTCTTATTCACGTGATCTCACGACCTTATTCACGTATCTGACACTATTCATAGAAAAATAAAATTTCTTCTTTTTGTCCAAAATATCTATTACGGATACTAGCTTTGATTGTATCCATGTTTTGATCATTCTTGAATTTTACACCACTATGATTATTTTTTGAGGTATTTTTGAACATGGATAAAACAAAGTCTGAATCCTTAATCCTTAATCCTTGTCATTTTGTTTCCTTTGGATTCGTTTCTTTAAAAAAATATTTTTCATCATCCTCGGTCTTAAATGATGATATTATTGAATATCTTTGGCTTTTGTAGTGCAAAGATGAATGATTTTTGAAGAATATCTTTGGTAGTAGTGCAAAAGATGAGCAGTGTTTAGATGAACATGACCAATGATGAATATCTTTGGCTTTGTGGTGCAAAGATGAATATTTGATTCGAGATGTATATTGATTGATGTTACGAGGGATAAAAGATGAGCGATGAACTTTTAAATTCATACATAGAAGATAGTAGTTTGCATTCTCTACTTAACTCTTCTAATGAATTATTATTTCATTGCGAATATTGATTTAAAATTTGTTGTCTATTGTATTCTATTAGATTTTTCCTGTTGAAGACTAACGATAATTTGTTGTATATTATCTTAGTCATAATATTCTTTCTTGGGCTAGTTGAGCTCACCCTTTTCCTTTTTGTTCCATTTTTCTCTCGGGAGGTGAATATAAGCGAATGCAGTCGGGGTATGGAATGAAGGTTCTAGAGAGAGTTGTTTAGTAGTCCTCACCATTTTGTAAAATAATGTATCAATAAATGTGATGAGGATTTATTTGAGTATAGATATTATCTAGAAGATAATATTTGTATTTAAACTCACAGTTTCTTGTTGTAATAATAAAGTTGTAGTTGTTTACATACCATGTATTGACAACTTTCGAGAATGGGTGATGTATACCTATTTTGGGGGCGTCACGGTTGGTATCGAGCTTAGGGATATGATCTCTGGCGGAGATCGGGGAATAGAACTAGGAGGGAGGCAGAGTAAATCCTTATTTAGTGTGTCCTACTAAGCTTATTTTTTAGTTGGTCGATATATAGGGATATTATGTGATATATTGATTTCCTTAATTAACCCTTGTTTTATGGCGATATTTGAGAATGTCGGTGAGAATATTATGATGGAAATGAGGCCGTGGAGAGCTTTGTACTCACCAGCGAGGAGAGCGTGCAGCAGTGGCAATGTTCCTCCATGAACAACACCACCGAAAGCGAGATGATGAGCGAGGGATGTTTAGAAGCTTTTTGCGATTCATGCAAAATCGAGACGAGGAGACTTCGTGTTCAAAATATGGGAGGAAATGATAGCAATTCACGGGTTTATCCTGACCAAGCGATTCAAAGAGTTGGGACCACGAATTTAAGGAAGCGGATCCGATCATGGCGGAAACATGGGTCAAACAAATTACCAAGATATTCGATGTCTTGGGATGCGGAGGAACGAAGGTTCCATTCGCCACCTTTATGTTAAAATGGCGAAGCGAGACTCTTGGTGGGAGTGCGTGAAGCGTACCCATCCGGCCCTTTTCGCGTGTCTTGGGAGCGTTTGAAAACTATTTAATGACAAATACTTTCACGAAAGTGTTAAATCGTATGAAGGAAGTGGAGTTTATTAGATTAGAACAAAACAACATGGCGGTGTCTCGATGCGAGGCAAAGTTTGCGAGTTATCGAGTTTGCACCTCATTTGGTGGAGAATGAGGAGCGTATGGCCAGCGGATGTTTCTTAGAGGTTTGAAACCCGGCGTCGTCGATATCTCATTTCTCATAAATTTTCTCTCTATTCAGATGTGTTGTAAACAGGGGCTCAATTATTAGGCGAGATAGCGAGATACGGTCAACGAGGACCATGACCAGGATCGTACCGAGAGATAGCGATCAGCGAGAATAATGATAACCGGCGGAGAAAAAAGCAGACGGACAAAATGGTAACCACTCGGTGGTAATCATGGCCATGAAAATAGAAAAGCGAGTCGGGAGGAGATTTTAAAGAGGAGATTTAACAACGACCGTGTGAAGGCAGCGATCTTGCGTGACAAGCGGGTTCTAAGGGAGGAGAAACGACCACCGGTCGTATCTTATAAATCACGGAAAAGAGGACATATCGGTCAAGCGCCTGACAGTTCAAGGTATGCTATAATTGTGGAAAGGAAGGACATATATCGCTCGAATTATGCGATGTGAAACCTAGTTCAGCGGGGCGGTGACTCAAAAAACATCCCGAAAAAATCAAAAGTCAGCGATTAGGGAAGAAGCGTTTGTTGTGGTGGTCATAATCACGAGGAACCCAAGCGAGGTGATCACGGGTAAGCTATTTATAAATTCTTGCGAAGTTTATACCTTACTTGATCTGGGTGCTACCCATTCATTTATCTCTCTGCTTGTGCTCAACGTTTAAACTTGACTCAGGAGAAATTAGACTTTGACTGTCTGTGGAAACTCAGTTAGGAGAAACTTTCATCACATCCATTTGTTTATAAATCTTGTTTGATTCAAGTTGGCACCATCACTTTACACATTGACCTTATCTCTTTAAAGATACTTGCTTTTGATGTGATTTTAGGGATTGATTGGTTAACTACTCATCATGCCAAAATTGATTGTTTTAAATAAGGTTGTTAGTTTTCATATTCTAACCACTTTGTTATGCAATTCAAGCAACTAAACCATTAAAATCAATCAACATCATATCTAATCATAAAGCTATTATTCGTTTATTGAAAAAGCGGATGTCAAGCTTTCTTAGCCCATGTTATGGATTTGAATAAAGACACGTCAAATTTGAATAATATTCTGTTGTTATTGACTTTCTGGCGTATTTCTGAAGAACTTCCGGTCTACCCCGAGCGTGAAGTTGAATTCTTTATTGATCTTGAACACTTTGGTACAAAGCCCATTTCTAAAACCCATATCGAATGGCTCTATTGAACTTGAGTTAAAGGTCCAACTACGAGAATTGTTGGACATCGGTTTCATTAAATCTAGTACATCTCCTTGGGGTGCTCTGTTTTATTAAGTAAAGAAGAAAGGGCGGGAGTATGCGACTTTATATTGACTATCGGGAATTGAACCATGTCACCATCAAGAATAGGTATCCTCTACCTCGTATTGATGACTTGTTTGACCCGATTCAAGAGGGCACAATTCTTTTCAAAAATCGATCTTAGATTACGGATATCATCGGTGAAGATTAGGCGAGGATATTCAAAGCGCCTTGAGAACTTCGGTATGGGCATTATGAATTCTTAGTCATGTCTTTCGGACTAACTAATGCTCTGCGACTTTCATGGATATGATGAGCAAAGTATTCAAGGAATATTTGGATCGATTCGTTGTTGTCTTTATTGATGACATCCTTATATATTCCAAAAGTCGTGAAGATCATGAGCACCATTTGAAGTTTGGTACTCGAAAGGCTTCGTGAAAACAAACTATATGCCAAATTGAAGAAATCGAGTTACGGCTTGAGAAGTAGCATTCCTTGGGCGCGTGGTGTCGAAACATGGAGTATCTGTTGATCCGTGAAGATTGAAGCAATCTGAAGTTGGGAACAACCAAAGTCGGTGGCCAAAATCGTAGTTTTTTGGGCTTAAATTTGGTTATTATCGGAGATTAAGTGGAAGGGTTTTCTCGAATCGCTACTCCATTAACTCGGCTAACTTCGGAAGGATACAAAATTCGTTTGGAGCGAAGAATGCGAGAAGAGTTTCCAAGAGCTTAAGAGGAGACTTATTTGGCACTTTGTTAACAATACCATCTGGTTCGGATGGATTTGTTATCTCTGATGCTTGGCAAAGGGTTAGGATGTGTTCTCATGCAGCGTGGGAAAGTCATAGCTTATGCCTCGCGACAACTTAAAGAGTATGAGAGGAATTATCCTACTTTCGTGATCTAGAGTTAGCGGCCGATCGTTTTCGCTAAAAAGATATGGAGCCTTATATCTATATGGGGAGAAAGTGGAGATATATTCGGACCATAAAAGCCTTAAATATTTCTTCACTCAAAAAGAACTCAACATGCGGCGGACGTTGGCTCGAACTATTGAAAGACTACGACCACACTATTGATACCATCACGAAAAGCGAGCGTGGTAGGCGGCGTTGAGTAGAAGATCATATCTGAGAGGAGCGAGTGCGATGATGTCAAGTATCGCGTAGAGCCAACTTTAATAGAAAAAGTTAAGGTTGCTCGAGCCACCGGGCCGGGTACGATCGTGATGAAGAAAAAGTACAAGAAGGAGCTATTAGGAAGCGAGAATTGATGAAGAAGGAATACTTGAGTCCACTCTGAACTTTGTGTTCTAACGACTACGATTTGAAGTACAAGATTATGATGGAGGCACACAATACACCATTTGCAATCCATCTGGAAGTACTAAAATGTATCGTGATCTTGACATACATTTTGGTGGAACAATATGAAGAGAGAGATTGCAAAGTTTATCTCGATGTGTTTAACTTGTCGGCGTGTAAAGGCGGAGCATCTAGTACCTAAGGGTCCGTTGCAACCACTTGAGATTCCGAAATGGAAGTGGGAACATATTACCATGGATTTAGTTCTGGGTCTTCCTACGGTTTCTCAAGGCATCAATGCTATTTGGGTTATTGTTGATAGATTAACCAAATCTGCTCATTTCTTGCCGTCTGAGACTTATTCCTTGAGCGTCTTGCTAGTATATGCGTGAATGAGATTGTGAGGTTGCATGGCATGCACGTATCCATAGTTTGGGATCGTGACCCAAGATTCACTTCAAGATTTTGGGTTAGCTTGCAAAAAGCTATGGGCGCGGAGTTCTGATTTATTGGCATACCATCCTCAAGCAGACGGACAATCGAAAGGACTATTCAAACTCTTGAAGATTTATTAAGACTACGTGTCCTAGACTTCAAGGCGGTTGGGATAAGTATTTACCATTGGTGGAATTCTCCTACAACAACGATTATCGAGCAAGTATAGGTGTGGCTCCATTTGAAGCATTATATGGGCGAAAGTGTCGCTCTCCGATATGTTGGGATGAGGTGGGTGAAGCAACATTGTTGGGACCCGAGTTAAATGCGTATGACTACGAAAAAGATCCAAATGATTCGACAAGCGTATACAAAAGCGGCACAAGATCGACAAAAGAGTTATCGCGGATCTTCATCGAAAGGGCGTGGAATTTAGTGTAGGGGATCATGTATTGTTGCGAGTTGCTCCATGGAAGGGAGTTACAAGATTTGGGAAGAGAGGAAAGCTCGATCCACGATTTATTGGTCCATTTCAAATTCTTGACCAGAGTAGGAAATGTAGCCTATAGACTTCGCGTTACCTCAAAGTATGTCTCGTGTTCATAATGTGTTTCACATATCTCGTACTTAAATAAATATGTGAAAGACCCAACCCACGTTATAGAGTTAGAACCAGGACGAGATAGCAGAAGACTTAGCGTATGAGGAGGTACTGTCAAGATCTTGGATAGGAAGGAGCATGTCCTACTGCATGAAAGGTCATACCACAGAGTTAAAGTTTTGTGGAGGAATCATGCTATATAGAAATGACACAGGGTTGGAAGCGGAAATGAAAGCGAGGTATCCTCACCTTTTGAAACACCAGTGCGTCACGTCGATTTCGAGGGATGAAATTTCATAAGGAGGGAGGTTGTAAGACCCCAACTTATTATTAATGAAATTTAATTTTCTCTATTTATTATTTTGAAATAGTAAGGGTTGATTTGATTAATGTGGATAGTTAGGGGTAAAATCATGAATATTTCAAAATAAGCAGTGGTTATAAAATATTCATTGTTGTTAGGGAATATTAGTTTGGTGGTGGAATATTAAATGTCTTTGTCGGGGAATATTAAATGCGGCGGTAGCGACCACCATGTGGGCCCCATGTGAGAAAGCGATTGGATGAAAAAGCACAAATATAAGTTGTTTAAAAATAACGGCGTAGTTATTTACCATTAATCTTGTTAAAATACTAATTGGTTAAAAACACGGTAGCACTTGCGGTATTGCACGATTATTGATTCTTACGTGAAGGCACTACTCGATAATGGTTACGATAATTCTTTATTCGATATTTTATTGATTTAATAATTCTTTGCGTTGATATTTTATATTCTTTGTTGTTTGATAATTGTCATTACACAATATTTTTCATTATCGAAGCAATAATTCATATTATCTGAATAATATTATTAGATAACATTATTGGCAATGTCTAGAAAGTTACATCTAAGGAGAGGTTTGGTCACTAATTGCTTGGCCGATGAAGAAATTCTTTATTGGAAAGCCCCTTTCTGAGGGAGCTGCACGGTTGTCGATATTGTGATTACGTAATATTATTTGTGAATAATTAATTATTGATTCATATGATGAGAGAAAATATTGATTTTATGTGGATATAGATGGAGAAAATTTTTAATGTGACAATTGTTGAAAATTGAAATTTTATCTTTTACGATAAAATAATTCATTTAAATATATTATTATATTTTAATAATATAATAATGGTGATATTTTTACAACGAATGTGGGATATATGAGTATCTGAGGAGGAAGAGTATTTTTTGTTGCAATAAATGTTTAAAACATGTTAAACATGTCGGTGGACCCCATTTATTGGTGAAATTTGATTATAGCTTTGTAAAATCGCTTGGTTTGTGGATTTGGTCAATTTTGATTGGAATTTGGAAAAACTTTCTTCTGCAAAGTTGTAGAAATTGAATTTCCTATAAAAACTCGCGAGATTCGAATTTTTTGATAAAGGGCTATTTATTATGAATTATTGAAGTTACGAAAAGCTCAAATAATTAATTTTTTTGGAAGTTTTAATTATTTTTATTATGAAAAACGTTTTTGTCATTAAAGGTGGGTCTTGCATGTGATGTAAATGCTGAATTCAGATCCTTAAAAGTGGGCGTAGAAATTGTAATATATATATTAATATTTTATTAAATTTTACTAACTTTGGTGTTCTAAGCATTTTCTATAAATAGGGTCTTAGGTTAGAATTGAAAATCACACAGAAAGCTGAAGTTTCTCTCTCTATATTATCGGCGTATTCTTGTGAGTATTTTGAGTATACTTTGAGTATTGTTAGGCGATCTGCAAGTTCCTTCATAGCTTTATATCCGTGTTTTCGAAATTTAGAAATCTTAATCTTTCGAGGTAAGGGATGTTATTTTCTTCTCAAATGATATTATTTCTTCAATATCATTATCTTTGAAATATTGGTTGGAACTTTTATCAAATTTGGAACTTTTTCATATGGGGTTACTATTCATTCAGATTCTACTATTCACGAGTCTTATTCATGAAAGCGTGAAGATGTTTTTTGTGGAATTTCTATCTTTTGGTGTCGATTCTTATTCACGTATCTGACACTATTCACGTATCTGACACTATTCATTGAAAATAAAATTTCTTCTTTTTGTCCAAAATATCTATTTCGGATACTAGCTTTGATTGTATCCATGTTTTGATCATTCTTGAATTTTACACCACTATGATTATTTTTGAGGTATTTTTTGAACATGGATAAAACAAAGTACGAATCCTTAATCCTTAATCCTTGTCATTTTGTTTCCTTTGGATTCGTTTCTTTAAAAAAATATTTTTCATCATCCTCGGTCTTAAATGATGATATTATTGAATATCTTTGGCACATGGTGCAAAGATGAATGATTTTTGAAGAATATCTTTGGCCGTAGTGCAAAGATGAACAGTGTTTAGATGAACATGACCAATGATGAATATCTTTTGGCTGTGTAGTGCAAAGATGAATATTTGATTCGGATGTATATTGATTGATGTTACGAGGGATAAAAGATGAGCGATGAACTTTTAAATTCATACATAGAAGATAGTAGTTTGCATTCTCTACTTAACTCTTCTAATGAATTATTATTTCATTACTGAATATTGATTTAAAATTTGTTGTCTATTGTATTCTATTAGATTTTTCCTGTTGAAGACTAACGATAATTTGTTGTATATTATCTTAGTCATAATATTCTTTCTTGAGCTAGTTGAGCTCACCCTTTTCCTTTTTGTTCCATTTTTCTCGGGAGGCGAGAATATAAGCGAGTATGCAGTCGGGAATATGGAATGAAGGTTCTAGAGAGAGTTGTTTAGTAGTCCTCACCATTTTTGTAAAATAATGTATCAATAAATGTGATGAGGATTTATTTGAGTATAGATATTATCAGAAGATAATATTTGTATTTAAACTCACGCAGTTTCTTTGTTGTAATAATAAAGTTGTAGTTGTTTACATACCGTATATTGATGTGGGTGATGTATACCTATTTTGACATAAACTTAACGCTAAGTATTTCATGTGTTCATAACGTTTTTCATGGGTGATGTATACCTTATTTTGAACCGCGTCAGGTTATACCACAAGTCGAGGTTTTGTGGAGGAACCATGCTATTGAAAAAATAACCGAGGAGTTGGAATCGAAAATGAAAGTGAGGTATCCTCACACCGTTGAAACTTACCAGTCGTCGTCAATTTCGAGGACGAAATTTCATAAGGAGAGGAGGTTATAAGACCCCAACTTTTTATAAATAAAATTGAATTTTTCTCCAATTATTATTTTGAAATAATAAGGTGTTAATTTGATATAATGTTTTGGTTATGGGTGAAATGTGCAAATTTTGCAAAATAAGCAAGTGGTTATAAAATAATCATTGTTGTCGGGGAATATTCGTTTGGTCGTGGAATATTCTTTTTGTCGGGAATATCCATACGACGGCGCAGTCATTTGAGGGCCCCATAAACGGAATAACAGTCGGATAAAGAAAACGACAAAGTTTGAGTTTTTATAAATAACGGCGTAATCGTTCTGAATTAACACTTTGTTGGAATACACGGTGGTTAAAATACGATGTCTGGCGTGGTTGCACAATAGTAAATTCGGTATTGCACATGTATTTTTGAATTATTGATTCTTACGTGAAGGCACTTTACTCGATAATTATTACGATGAATTCTTGTTCAATATTTTATTTTATTGATTCAATAATTTTTTGCGTTGATAGTTTATATTATTCTTGTTTCAATAATTGTCATTGCACAGTATTTTCCATTATCAGATCAATAATTCATATTATTTGAATAATATTATTAGATAGCATTATTGGCAATCTATAAAAAGTTCTGTCAAGGAGAGGTTTGGTCACCTAATTGCGGTCCAGTAAGGAGAAATCCTTATTGGAAAGCTCCCTCTTTCCTGGGAATTGCCTGGTTGTCATTATTGTGATTCTGTAATATTATTTATGAATAATTAATTATTGATAAGGAAATATTTATTTGATGCGGATATAAATGATGGATGTATTTATTTCATGTGCTTATAATTGAAAGAATTAATGTTGAGGTGTTTTATCAGTATTTTTGTCGAAATGGAGGTATTAAAAATTAAATCAGTATTTTTACGATATATTGTGTGAGTAATAATTTTTAATCCGACCGTTGGATCGTTGTGACTTTTGGATATGTTATACATATATAAGTTGAGTATATGTCCACAAATTTTGAACCGTTAAAAATGAACGTATGATTTGTTATGAATTATAAGAGGTGACTGATTTGGAAATTAGGTTTATAAATGATTTTGGTGAAAAATTCTAGAATTGAGTGGGCCCCACTTGTGGTTGGTGAAGAAATGTGCTGAATTTTATTTTAAATGTGGTCGGTGGCAATAGTAGCGAGGTAAAAAGCATCGGTAGTGAAGTCAGTCTGTTTTGACGTCTTCTAATATTTTTTTATAAATAGAGGGCTAAGTTAGAATTGAAAATCACACCAGAAACATAAGCTTTCTCTCTTTTTTCTTTATATTATCGAGCGTATTTTGTGAGTATTTAGATACTTTGAGAGTTGTTGTTCAGTACAAGTTTCATTCAGTATCACTTTCGACCTTTCATTCCGAAGTACTGTTTCTTTGAGGTAAGGGATGTTATTTTCTTCTTAAATGATATTATTTTCTTGATATCATTATCTTAGAAATATTGGTTTGAACTTTTTAATCAAATTTAGAACTTTTTGTATCGGGTTTACTATTCATGTATACGACACTTATTCATCATGAATACGACAACTATTCACTAAAAAAAAAAAAAATTTTCCTTTTTGTCCAAGATGTACATTATGGTTACTATCTTTGATTGTATCCATGTTTTGATCTTTATTTTTGAATTACGCTTCTCGATTGGTTATTATGAAGTATTATTGATCTTGGATAAACTGTTATCTGAATCCCTAATATGTGTCCTTACATCTCATTTGGATTTGTTTTTTAAAATATTTTTCATCATCCTCGGTCTTAAATGATGATATTCTTGAATATCTTTGGCTTTGTAGTGCAAAGATGAATGATTAACTAATGAATATCTTTGGCCCGTAGTACAAAGATGAACAGGTGTTGAGATGAACATGACCGACTGGTGATATAAATGAATATCTTTGGCCTGTAGTGCAAAGATGAATTTTTGATTAAAGATGTATATTGATTGATGTTACAGGGATAAAATATTGACGATAGACTTTTAAATCTTAGAAGATAGTTGAATTCATTCTCTACGTGACTCTTCTAATGGATTGTTATTTTCGCTGCATTTGTTGATCTAAAACTTGTTGTCTATTATATTCTATCAGATTTTTCCCTGTTGAAGACTAATGATAATTTGTTGTATATTATCTTAGTCATAATATTCTTTACTGGGCTAGTTGAATTCACCCTTTTCCTTTTTGTTCCATTTTTCTTCTCAGGAGGTGAGAACATAGCAAGATCTAGTCGGGGTATGGAGTGATGGTTCTAGAAAGATGTTTTACAAGTCCTCACTATTTCTGTAAAATAGTGTTTGAATAATTGTAATGAGGACTTATTTGAGTGTGGATATTGTCTAGGAGACAATATTTGTATTTAAACTCACAGTATGTGTTGTCATATTTTGCACGACAATTGTATTATTGAAGTTGTATTTTGCTTTCTGTACCATGTATTTGGAGACTCATGATATTACCCTTAATATCCACTCTACAGTTCTTGTGCACATACTTAACAGGGATTATTTCTCTATTCGCAATTTCTATGTTCATGGGGCATTCTAACTCATCTTTAAGCAATTCTAAGTTCTTAGCAAAATCATCAAATATAAATGAACAAGTAGCATCCAAATCAAATAATACATAAGCATTAACTTGATTGATCGAAATGATACCTGACACCACATCGTGAGACTGCGTCGCATCTGGAACTATCACATTGAACGTTCTGGCTGTCGGTCGATTGGTTGCGGTTGGTCCTGAAATGGTCAGAGTGCTTCCACTAGTATTTCCTTTATTTCCTCCTGAACTCGTCCCTCCAGATCCTTTCTTAGGACAATCTCTTGCAAGATGGTCCTTTGAGCCACATGTGAAGCAGGCACCCTTCTTTGGGTTCGGAGAATTTGGTGCTATGTGGCCTTCCTGACCACAATTGTAGCACACTCGCTTCCCCTTCATACAAACTCCTAAATGCATTTTTCCGCAAGTTGGGCACGGTTCAATCTTCTTCTCCCTTACTCCTCAACGACTTCCAAATTACCTAATTATTAGACCACTTCCTCTTCTGACTGTGATTACCCCCAGTACTACTCCCACCAATTTTGTTGTTACCTTCATTCTCACTTTTCTTCTTCTTCTGATCCTGATTGTACTTAGTTACCGCATCGCTTCCACCTTCAGCGAGTATGGCCTTCTCTAACACTCCCGTAAAAGTGTTCAATTGGAACATTGACACTTTACTATACAACCAGGGCTTCAGTCCCTGTTCGAATCGTCTTGCCTTCCTCTCGTCGGTGTGCACTTGGTATGTGGTGAACCTAGCCAACTCGTTAAACCTTGCCGTGTAATCAGCTGCTGACATACTCCCTTGTTTCAACTCTAGAAACTGAACTTCCATCTGATTTTGTTAACTTGCCGAAAAGTACATCTCGAAGAACATCTCTTTAAATCATTCCCAGGATATTACACCTTCACCTCCTCTCACTTTGTTTTCCTGCCACCAATAAGCGGCTTTTGACTTGATATAAACGTTGCATCAGCGGTCTTACGATCTTCTCTTTCGGCGACGTCGAACACCTTCTCCATCTCCATCACCCAAGTCTCGAGCTTGATTGGGTTTATTGAACCTTAAACTCTGGCGGTCCCACCGCCATGAAGTCCTTAAACGAGGTATTTGATGGAGCTTGTGGTTGATTATTAATTGCCCCAGCCAAAAGGTTCACCAACTGCCGAACAGGATTAACATTGGCGTCAGTGTTGTTCATTGGTTCTTCTTGTGCTTCTTGTGGGTTTTGTCTTCTTCTAATGGCGTATTTACATTAAAAATATACGCTTATTAGGTCTTTATTCGATCTCTTAAACATTTAAGACTTAACTAAAACATTTAATCATAACTCACTTAACACATCAATTCAAATAAATTCTGACATTCTCATTTAATTCAAAAGTTTTAACATCAATTGATAACATCACTGCTATTTAAATCCATTATCCCGAGATAAAGAATCTACAGGATTTAAAACATCAAAATATTCCTTTGTTTATAAACACATCAGAATTTACATCATTAACTATCAAATAGTTTTCACATAATTAAACTAATACTATCACTGCCTATTAAGACGTTGGATAGCCTTTCCACGTTCTTCTTCCATAATACGAGACATCATCCTACGATCAAGCATGTATGATGGTAGACCTTCAAACTGGATTTGGTATTTCATAACTCGATCATGGGCCGTATCCATTGCATTGTGAAATGTAGAGTACGTCTCCCTAAGCTTAGAGTTCTTTACACGGCAATCATCTTCTGCGAGATCAGCACGACGCGATTCTCTTACCCAGCCTTTCTCTGCTATGGCAAGCCTTTCAGATCCTTCTTCAACTCTTCTATTTCTGCGGACTTATCCTCGGTTTGACACTTCTCGTGAACCAGATCCCACTCCACGTTTCCTAAACGTGTGTGAAGAGTCTCAATCTCTTCATCCTTCGCTTTCAATAGTACTCTCTTTGTATAACGATCTTCTCATCGACTCTGAGCGATGTCCTGCAACTCTATGTTACGATCATAAAGTGCATCATACATCTCAGCATCAGTGAAGTTCGGTGGGAACTCCTCTTCTTCCTCTTCTTCCTCAGGATCCTCCTGCTGATCGAGTCTCGAGCTCATCTCCTCGACCAACAACGGTGATCAATGGAGATGGCTCTCTGCATACTGCCTATTCCCGACAGCGACATGAATGTCTCTTGGCCCCCTCTCTGTAGGTACTGGGGTTCCTCCTCCCCACAAACCGACTAGTTCCTCCAACATCCCACATCCCCGACAACAACATTTTAAGTTTTAGTTACTAATTAAATGTTTAGCGAACACATAGATTAACACATAATCACATAAAGTCTTTTATTATCTTCAATGAATTTAGAAATTCATTTCTTAGAACTTCGATAAGAGTTTACCACCACTATGTTCTCAATCTCCTACAAAGGCTACTACCTAAGGTTGTTCCCCACCTATGGTTCATAAGCTACATTTCTGATACTAACTGTGACACCCCAAATCCGGTACTTCCATTTCCACGAGTTTGGTGTTCATTTATCTGAAACATCATCTATCTATCTACCCATAAATAAATGCATACCATGCAATAGATAGAATAATAAATAATAAATCTATCCCCTTATGGGGTTACATCAATGCATATAATAAATAAATAAATCCCGAGTTACTCTAACCTTAAATAATCATTTGTCTTGAAAATCATAATTAAATAAGTCTTAAATAACATCAATTCTAAATAACATTACATAACCACATAAATACTCAATCTCTTCATTACTTTCTAATCTTGCCCTTGCCCTTACTAGTGGAAGGTTCTTACACTCTTTAGTTCTTAAGCGCAATGTTATTATTACGCAAAAGTGAGCACGATTGCCCTGAAAGTATAACAATATAACAAATGACTAATAATAACATGCAAATGAATTAACAACTTCGATATAAAACCTCGACTTTTGAATCAAGAATGAATAATAAGAATCAAAAAAGAACTTACGAGGGTTCATAAGACCTTGAACTATGTCCTAGGTTGTCAAGTGTTTATACTTGAAACCATTAATTGATCGTAAGACTATGGACTCTTCTTCTCCGTACTTAGGGGATCAACCCTTAGTACCATCTTGTGAACAATATCTTAACGATAACGCATAGTAATCCCCTATCTGAGGTTGTTCATCTCGGTTTGACATTCGAGTCCGCTCCAAAGGAAGTTTGGTTTGGATAATTCATCAAGGGTTACGAAATTTAGAAACGCTCGTCAACTATGGACTAGTCGAATCAATAAGGGTTATTTAGTCTAATAAGGTTTAACAATAACGATAATTTAACTTGGATAAAATCTCAAAAGTATACAATAGAATAATTATTGTATAACAACATCATGCTTGAAGGATTAATAAGCTTTAATATCTGAAAACAGACTTAATCAATAATAATGAGAGTTTGCTCGATGATAACAAGTAGGGTTAGGAAACTTGCCTCGTCGTAGATTACACGTTAATAAAACTTCGTTCTTTGATTTAAATCCTACATATCATTCATGTTCATAATACCCGTCGATTATAACGTGCTAAACCTCACAAGTTTATTCCTTGTCTAACTTCGATTCATGACTACACTTAGATCGATTACTACACTTATTGTCAAAATTAAGACTTCACAAACAATAAGGTAACTATGCATTTGATCATTCAAATTCACACGTAATTATGTTATGGACATGTTAAAAATTTATTCTAACACCTCATTATATATCTAACAAGTTTTTATAATCATTAGACTAAGTTGCTATCACATTTCTATACTTGAATACTAAAAAAATATTTTTGGACATTACGCTAAGTGGCCTTTGCATCACCACTTCTTGGCGTTCTTGACTTCTGGTGGCGGCTGCGGCTTGCTGAGGGTTTTGCGGCTTTGCGACACGTGATTTGTCTGGGGAGTTGGCGTGCGCACATGAGACTCCGGTTCCATTTCGTAATTAGCGAAAATTGTGAGAACGTGGCTAAAAATTTCAATCAACTTATTTTTACACGAATTTAGACATACCCACATACTAGAATTCATATATAATCAATACCAAACATTTATGGAGTGATTTTAACCCATTAAAACACATAATCACATAATTAAATTATGCAAATTGTACTGTTCTTGATGTTCTTGAAGTTTTGAACATAAATTCTAAAATTCAACGCCATAGATTCGATATAAGACCAAATCCAACCATTCAAATTTCGTTTTGTTCGTTTTATCATGCATAATCACATATAAGTTGAAATTTTGTAAAAAAATTTATGGTTGACATATTAAAATTACGTATAAGGGCCATATGGCCAAATAACATACTCTGTAAATTTTTGAAACAACAAGTCATAATATTATGAAACTTATGATATGGAATCAAATACAATATATATAAAACATGCTATATTACTTGAATTATTACATATATCCCTAACATAATTTCCCAATTTACAGAGATTCACAGAAAGTATGAAAGCCATTTTTCATAAAAACTATATGACGTAAAAAGAATTGGGTTGAAGAGATTACCCAAGCGTAGATTAAAATACTAGAAAGTGAATTCCTTCTCAAATGACTCTCACAACTCCCTCAACAAAACTCTGAACTCTCAAATCTCTCTTTGTATCTCTCTCTGTGAGTGTTTAGCCAGACTTAGAACAATAATAGAAAAGAAGAGGGAAGACGTATACTAAATAAGTAGACTGACGCATTGTGATGGATTACCCGATCGTGGTTTAACTTTACCATAACCTCCCTTAGTGCCATGTTTGGCTAGCAAGAAAAAAGTTCAAAACCATTTAATTTAATAAAACCTTATCATATAGTTTAAATAATGTCACACTCCTTTATAAAATAAATCAATATCTTATTTAATTTATTTAAATAAAATATAATAATTTCTCGATAATGCACATAGTCATATAATTAAATTTCTCATTTAATAATAATATCAAATTATTAAATCTCTAATTAATAATTAAATTAATTAAAAATAACATTAAGCTTATTAAATATTTCTTTAATACAATAAGCTCACATAATCACATACTTCGAATAATAAAATTCTCCACATTAATTTAATAAATATAACACATTTAATTAAATTAATCTACCACAACTTTATCAATTAATTATTTAATCTAATAATTAATTCATCGAAAATATTTATTCAATCCAATAAATATTAAAAATTAAATTACAAAATCTCGGTTGTCACATCTTTCCCCTCTTAAAAGGATTCTGTCCTCAGAATCATAACTCAACAATTCGTTCCATTACATTCTCCCCCCTTACAAAGATTCTGTCCTCAGAATCGCTTATAATAATCTAAGTAAATATACGAGGATAATTTTTCATCATTTTCTCTTCGAGTTCCCACGTAGCTTCTTCAGCGTTGTGGTTCCTCCACATTACCTTAATAGAAGGTATTACTTTATTTCTCAGAACTTGTTCTTTTGCGATGTCGACAATTTGAGCAGAAATTTCTTACGTAAGATAAGTCTTTATCGAAATATAGGGGTTCATATTCAATCACGTGCTTATAATCGGGTTTGTAGGGTCGTAGGATCGAGAGACATGGAAAACGCGTTGCGACATTCTCTGAAAGCTAGAGATAAGGCTACCTCATGTAAGCAACTTCTCCGACCCTTTGTAGAACTTGAAAGGTCCAATGAATCTTGGGCTTAATTTCCTTTCTTTTGAATCGATCTTTCCCTTCCAGGGAGAGACCTTTAAAAACACATAACTACCCTACGCTCGAACTCAACATTCTTACGGTGTGGATCGGCGTATTTCTTCCGCATCTATCTTGAAATTGCTTTGTCGATCTCGCTTGGATCACTTTGACTATTTCTGCTGTTTGTTGTACCAATTCTGGGCCTAGTAATTGTCTTTCGCCAACTTCATCCCAGTAAAGCGGAGTTCTGCACTTTCTGTCGTATAGCGCTTCATAGGGTGGCATGCCAATACTAGCGTGGTAATTGTTGTTGTAGCCGAACTCTACGAGCGGTAGATGATCATCCCAATTTCCTTTAAAGTCCATTATTCAAGCTCTTAACATATCTTCCAAGGTCTGAATTGTTCTTTCACTCTGTCCATCTGTCTGAGGGTGATATGCTGTGCTCATTCGCAACTATGTACTTATGCATTCCTGTAGACATTTCCAGAAATTCGACGTAAAATGCGGATCTCTATCAGAAATAATTGACACTGGAACTCTGTGTCTTGAAATGATCTCTTTCACATATAACCTCGCCAACTGATCTAAGTTGAATCTAATTTTGATCGGAAGGAAGTGTGCGGATTTTGTCAATCGATCAACAATAACCCATCTTTAACGTCGTAGCCTTTACGAGTTGTCGGTGAGCCCAACCACGAAATCCATTGTAATATGTTCCCATTTCCATTCTGGGATCTCTAAAGGTTGTAGTAACCCACTCGGCCTCTGATGTTCTGCTTTAACTTTCTGACATGTCAGGCACTTGGCAACACATTCTGCAACCTCTCGTTTCAAATTTGGCCACCAAAAATGTTGTCGAAGATCTTGATACATCTTGGTGCTACCAAGGTGAATCGAATATCTTGAGTTGTGAGCCTCGCTCAAAATTTCTTCCTTAATCTCTACGCATCTTGGCGGTACCCAAATTACGCTCTCAAATCTTAGTAGTCCTCACATGCATCATTTGAATCTTGGTTCGGTCCTTTGGATATCTTCTTCTTCACTTTCTCACATTCTTCGTCCTAAAGTTGAGCCTCCTTAACTTTATCCAGTAAAGTTGTACCAGCTTGCATCTGGAACAGCTTCTCGTCGATCTCCATAGGATACTTCACTTCCAATTCCAGCTTTTCCATTGCTAAAATTAACTCCTTCTGCTCGGTTAACATCATTAATTTCTCCCGACCCTTTCTACTTAAGGCGTCGGCAACCACATTTGTCTTACCCGGATGGTATAGAATCTCATAATCGTAATCCGTAATTAACTCCAACCACCTTCTTTGATGTATGTTCAAGTCTTTCTGTGTAAAAATATATTTCAGACTCTTGTGATCTGTATATATTTCACACTTCTCCCCATAGAGATAGTGCCTCCAGATTTTCAAAGCAAAAACCACTACAACTAACTCCAAGTCATGGGTCGGATACCCCTTCTCATAATCTTTTAGTTGTTGTGCGCGCTGTGATGAATGACTACCATTCTGCGCATAAGCACACAACCAAGTCCTTTATGCGATGCATCATTTATATACCACAAAATTTCTGTATCATCCGGAAGAGATAACACAGTCTTTGAACTTAACCTCTTCTTTAATTCTTGAAAACTTTCCTCACACTTCTCGTCGAAACAAATTTCACTAATTTCCTAGTCAAATTAAATCAATGGAGTTGCGATCTTGGAAAAATCTGAATGAATCTTACGTAATAACCCGCTAATCCAAGAAAACTTCTTACTTACGCGGCGTCTTGGTGATCCCATTAATCACAAACTTCGACTTTGGAGGATCCACCGAAATTCCATCTCTATCAATCACATGTCCAAGAAATTGTACTCTTTCAATCCAAAATTCACATTTTAAAAACTTAGCATACAACTTCTCTCTTCTCAATGTCTCTAATGTCACCCTCAAATGCTCTTCGTGTTCTTCCTAGGTTTTTGAATATACCAAAATATCATCTATAAATACCACTACGAATTTGTCCAAAAACGGCTTCAACACTCCATTCATTAAGCCCATAAATGCTGCAGGAGCATTTGTTAGACCAAATGACATTACCAAAAATTTGTAGTGATTGTATCGTGTTACTAATCTTGTCTTGGTACATCCTCGGTCTCACTCACCTTAAGTTGATGATAACCACTTCTCAAATCTATCTTTGAAAAGTATCTTGCTCCCTTTAATTGATCGAACAAGTCATCAATTCACGGTAATGGATACCTATTCTTGATCGTAACCTTATTCAGTTCTCTGTAGTCTATGCAGAGTCGCATTGTTCCATCCTTCTTCTTCTGAAATAAAATCACGCGCTCCCCACGGTGATCTGTTTGGTTTGAATGTACTTCTTGTTCAGTAATTCTTGTAGTTGGACCATCAGTTCTTTCATCTCTACCGGTGCCATTCGGTATGGTGCCTTCGATATTGGAGCCATTCCTGGAGCCAAATCGATTACGAACTCAACTGCTCTATCCAGAGGAAGTCCTGGCAAATCATCCGAAAATACGTCTGCGAAATCTCTCACTACTGGTATCTCATCGATTTTCGGATTCTCTTTACGACTATCGACTATGTAAGCTAGATATCCTACACAGCCTTGCCTTAACAACCTCTTGGCCTGCATCATCATCGTTAGACAACTTTCGCTTGTCAGGCGACTTTGCTTACCATAAAACACAACCTTTGACGAGTCATAAGGTTAATCGCTTCTTCTAGCGATCGATTACTGCCCCACAATTGGATAACCAGTCCATACCCAAAATAACATCAATTCTCTTAGTCGAATAGGGATAAGATCTACGTTCATGATATTACCCTTAATATCCACTCTACAGTTCTTGTGCACATACTTAACAAGGATTATTTATCTATTCGCAATTTCTATGTTCATGGGGCATTCTAACTCATCTTTAAGCAATTCTAAGTTCTTAGCAAAGTCATCGGATATAAATGAACAAGTAGCACCCGAATCAAATAATACATAAGCATTAACTTTATTGATCGGAATGATACTTGACACCACATCGCGAGACTGCACCGCATCTTGCACTATCATGTTGAACGTTCTGGTTGTCGGTCGATTGGTTGCGGTTGGTCCTGCAATAGTCAGAGTGCTTCCACTAGTATTTCCTTTATTTCCTCCTGAACTCGTCCCTCCAGATCCCTTCTTAGGACAATCTCTTGCAAGATGGTCCTTCGAGCCACATGTGAAGCAGGCACCCTTCTTTGGGTTCGATCAATTTGGTGTTATGTGGCCTTCCTGACCACAATTGTAGCACACTCGCTTCCCCTTCATACAAACTCCCAAATGCATTTTTCCGCAGGTTGGGCACGGTTCAATCTTCTTCTTCTGCCCTCCCTGTTGACTTCCAGCCGACGAATTATTAGATCACTTCCTCTTCTGACTGTGATTACCCCCAGTACTACTCCCACTAGTTTTGTTGTTACCTTCATTCTCACTTTTCTTCTTCTTCTGATCCTGATTGTACTTAGTTACCGCATCGCTTCCACCTTCAGCGAGTATGGCCTTCTCTAACACTCCCGTAAAAGTGTTCAATTGGAATATTGACACTTTGCTATACAATCAGGGCTTCAGTCCCTGTTCGAATCGTCTTGCCTTTCTCTCTTTGGTGTGCACTTGGTATGTGGCGAACCTAGCCAACTCGTTAAACCTTGCCGCGTAATCAGCTACTGACATACTCCCTTGTTTCAACTCTAGAAACTGAACTTCCATCTGATTTTTTGAACTTGCCGGAAAGTACATCTCGAAGAACATCTCTTGGAATCATTCCCAGGATATTACTCCTTCACCTCCTCTCACTTTGTTTTCCTGCCACCAATAACTGGCTTCGAACTTCAGCATAAACGTTGCATACGCGGTCTTCTGATCTTCTCTTACTCGAGCGACGTCGAACACCTTCTCCATCTCCATCACCCAAGTCTGAGCTTCGATTGGGTTTATTAAACCCTTAAACTCTGGCGGTCCCACCGCCTTGAAGTCCTTAAACGAGGTATTTGGTGGAGCTTGTGGTTGATTATTAATTGCCCCAGCCAAAAGGTTCACCAACTGCTGAACAGGATTAGCATTGGCGTCAGTGTTGTTCATTGGTTCTTCTTGTGCTTGTTGACGGTTTTGTTTTCTTCTAGGCGGCATATTTCTGTTAAAAAATATATGCTTATTAGGTCTTTATTCAATCTCTTAAACATTTAAGACTTAACTAAAACATTTAATCATAACTCACTTAACACATCAATTCAAATAAACTCTGACATTCTCATTTAATTCAAAAGTTTTAACATCAATAGATAGCATCACTGCTATTTACATCCACTATCCCGAGATAAAGAATCTACAGGATTTAAAACATCAAAATATTCCTTTGTTTATAAACACATCAGAATTTACATCATTAACTATCAAATAGTTTTCACATAACTAAACTAATACTATCACTGCCTATTAAGACGTTGGATAGCCTTGCCACGTTCTTCTTCCATAATACGAGACATCATCCTACGATCAAGCATGTATGATGGTAGACCTTCAAACTGGATTTGGTATTTCATAACTCGATCATGGGTCGTATCCATTGCATTGTGAAATGTAGAGTACGTCTCCCTAAGCTTAGCTTTCTTTACACGACAATCATCTTATGCGAGATCAGCATGACGCGATTCTCTTACCCAGCCTTTCTCTGCTATGGCAAGCCTTTCTGAGCTCTCTTTCAGATCCTTCTTCAAATTTTCTATTTCTGCGGACTTATCCTCGGTTTGACCCTTCTCGTGAACTAGATCCCACTCCACGTTTCCTAAACATGTGTGAAGAGTCTCAATCTCCTCATCCTTACGCTTTCGATAGTACTCTGCATAACATGATCTTCTTTGTCGACTCTGAAGCGATGTCCTGCAACTCTATGTTACGATCATAAAGTGCATCATACATCTCAGCATCAATGGAGTTCGGTGGGAACTCCTCTTCTTCCTCTTCTTCCTCAGGATCCTCCTCTGGATCAGTCTCAGGCTCAAGCTCCTGACCAACAACAGTGGTCAATAGAAATGGCTCTCTCTGTACCAGCTGTTCCCTGAAGACATGAATATCTCGGGGCTCCTCCTCTGTAGGTACTCGGGGTTCCTCCTCCCCAGCTCGACTAGCTCCTCCAACATCCGACATCCTGACAACAAAATTTTAAGTTTTAGTTACTAATTCGTGCTAGCGAACACATAGATTAACACATAAGCACATAAAGTCTTTTATTATCTTCAATGAATTTAGAAATTCATTTCTTAGAACTCGATAAGAGTTTACCACCACTATGTTCTCAATCTCCTACAAGGCTACTACCTAAGGTTGTTCCCCCACCTAAGGTTCATAACCTACAGCTTTGATACCAACCTGTGACACCCCCAAATCCGGTACTTCCATTTCCACAGGATTTGGTGTTCACTGTACAAACATCATCTATCTATCTACCCATAAATAAATGCAAACCATGCAATAGATAGAATAATATATAATAAATCTCTCCCCTTATGGGGTTACATCAATCAACATAATAAATAAATAAATCACAGGTTACTCTAACCTTAAATCATCTGTGCGGAAACATAAACAAATAAGTCTTAAATAACATCAATTCTAAATAACATTACATAACCACATTAATACTCAATCTTTATTACTTGCTAATCTTGCCCTTGCTGTTACTAGTGGAAGGTTCTTCTACTCTTTCGTTCTTAACTGCAATGTTATTATTACGCAAGAGTGAGCACGATTGCCCACAAGTATAACAATATAACAAATGACTAATAATAACATGCGAATGAATTAACAACTTCTGATATAAAAGCTCAACTTTTGAATCAAGAATGAATAATAAGAATCAAAAGAACTTCTGAGGGTCATAAGACCTTGAACTATGTCCTAGGTTGTCAAGTGTTTATACTTTACACCTTTAACAGTCATAAGACTATGGACTCTTCTTCTCGTACTTAGGGGGATCAACCCTTAGTACCATACTGTGCACAATATTTTAACGATAACGGTAAGTAATCCTCTATATAGGGTTGTTCATCTCAGTTTAACATTCGAGTCCGCACCAAAGGAAGTTTGGTTTGGATAATTCATCAAGGGTTCTGAAATTTAGAATGCTCATCAACTATGAACTAGTCGAATCAATAAGGGTTCGCTAGTCTAATAAGGTTTAACAATAACTGATAATTTAACTTGGATAAAATCTCAAAAGTATACAATAGAATAATTATTGTATAACAACATCATGCTTGAAGGATTAATAAGCTTTAATATACGAAATAGACTTAATCAATAATAATGAGAGTTTGCTCAATGATAACAAGTAGAGTTAGGAAACTTGCCTCGTGCGTAGATTACACGTTAATAAAACTCGTTCTTTGATTTAAATCCTACATATCATTTATGTTCATAATACCAGTCAATTATAACGTACCAAACCTCACAAGTTTATTCCTTGTCTAACTCAATTCATGATTACACTTGGTCAATTACTACACTTATTGTCAAAAATTAAGACTTCACAAACAATAAGGTAATTATGCACTTGATCATTCAATTCACACGTAATTGTTTTATGGACATGTTAAGAATTTATTCTAACACCTCATTATATGTCTAACAAGTTTTTATAATCATTAGACTAAGTTGCTATCACATTTCTATACTTGAATACTAAAAAAAAATATTTTTTGGACATTCTGCTAAGTGGCGCTGCGGTGCCACTTACTTCTAATCTTATTCTTGGCTATTGCTGACTTGGGTTCTTAGTGCTTCTTGGCCCTGGCAAGAGGGATTTGTATAGGGGAGTTGGTGTAGCATGACACGAGACTCCGATTTCGATTCTGTAATTCGCAAAAATTGCAGAACATGGCTAAAAATTTCCAATCAACTTATTTTTACACAAATTTAGACATACCCACATGCTACAATTCATATATAATCAATACCAAACATTTATGGAGTGATTTTAACCCATTAAAACACATAATCACATAATTAAATTATGCAAATTGTACTGTTCTTGATGTTCTTGAAGTTTTGAACATAAATTCTAAAATTCAACACCATAGATTCGATATAAGACCAAATCCAACCATTCAAATTTCGTTTTGTTTGTTTTATCATGCATAATCACATATAAGTAGAAATTTTGTAGAAAAATTTATGGTTGACATATTAAAATTACGTATAAGGGTCATATGGCCAAATAACATACTCTATAAATTTTTGAAACAACAAGTCATAATATTATGAAACTTATGATATGGAATCATATACAATATATATAAAACATGCTATACTACTCGAATTATAACATATATCCCTAACACAATTTCCCAATTTACAGAGATTCACAAAAAGTATGAAAGCCATTTTTCATAAAAACTATATGACGTAAAAAGAATTGGGTTGAAGAGATTACCCAAGCGTAGATTAAAATACTAGGAAGTGAATTCCTTCTCAAATGACTCTCACAACTCCCTCAACAAAACTCTCGAATTCTCAACTCTCTCTTTTCTCTCTCTCTGTGTGAGTGCTTGCCGGACTTAGAACAATAATAGAAAAGAAGAGGGAAGACGTATACTAAATAAGAAGACTGACGCATTGTGGTCAGTTACCCAGTCATGGGTTAAGTGCCCATAACCTCCCTTAGTGCCATATTTGGCTAGCAATAAAAGTTTCAAAAACCATTTAATTTAATAAAACCTTATCATATAGTTTAAATATAATGTCACACTCCTTTATATAATAAATCAATATCTTATTTAATTTATTTAAATAAAATATAATAATTTCTCAATAATGCACATAGTCACATAATTAAATTTCTCATTTAATAATAATATCAAATTATTAAATCTCTAATTAATAATTAAATTAATTAAAAATAACATTAAGCTTATTAAATATTTCTTTTAATACAATAAGCTCACATAATCACATACTTGAATAATAAAATTCTCCACATTAATTTAATAAATATAACACATATAATTAAATTAATCTACCACAACTTCATCAATTAATTATTTAATCTAATAATTAATTCATCAAAAATATTTATTCAATCCAATAAATATTAAAAATTAAATTACAAAATCTCGGTTGTCACATGAATATAACTGAAATATTTTTCCGAGCATTCTTGAATTTTACTCCACAAAGCGGTATCATGTTGACAATTTGGGCGTAATTGATTTCAAGATAAATTAACTTATAAATCTTTAAAATTTATTCTTGAACTTGTTTTATTGAATTATTATGTCATTGTCATCATCCTCATGCATATATTGTGATAAAAGTCATCTTTGGCTTACGTGCATAGATGGACTTGGTATGATTATGACCAGGGATTATTCGATATAATCATGATCTGTAATGTTATAAATGATGTGGTAAAAGTCCTCGAAGAGCTTTGTAGTGCATTGATGAACAGCTTTTGGCATGATTATGACCGTGGATTATTCTATAGTAGTGACCATTAATGAATTAATGAATATCCTTGGCCCATAGATGCGAGGATAACTTCGATGATGTGGTTTATTTATTAAAATGAGTCTCGATGATAAAATTGATAAAAACATTTTAGATCGTAGAAGATAGTAGATATCATGCTCTACTTGACTCTTCTAATGGATTGCTTATTCAATTCAGCTTAAACTTGATGTCTATTGTATTTTATCGGTTTAACATTGTTGAAGACTAATGATAATTTATTCTGCATTATCTTAGTCATAATATTTCTTCTTGGGCTAGTTGAGCTCACCCTTTCTTTCAACGTTTCTCTTGAAATGAGAACGTGGCGAAAACTAGTCGGAACCGGAGTGAATGATCCGAGATAGTGTCTTAGTAGTCCTCACTATTCTATAAAATTGTGTGATAATAAATGTAATGAGGACTTATTCTCGAGAGTGGATATTATCAGAAGATAATATTTGTATTAAAACTCATGACTCTTGTTGTATATTTAAGATTATATTTGTATTCTGTACCATGTATTTGGCGACTCAGAATAGGTGATGTATACCTATTTTGGGGGCGTCACAATGTATGTGGTCTGAAAAATCAAGAGACAATGATTAATTCACATGATTATAACTATTTGTTCACATGTGTGTACTATTGATTCACATTCTTGTACTATTATGGGAGTTGGTGCAAGATTGATAATACTTGCATGACTAAGTTAAAAATAGAGGTATAGATGGAGGTACTATACTATAATTCGTATTTTCACATGATTATAACTATTGATTCACATGATTGAACTATTGATTCACATTATTTACTATTAGGGAGGTGGTGCAAGTTTGATAATACTTGCGGGACTAAATTAAAAATGAAAAAAGTTGAAGGTATTGTCTTTGTAATATTTTGAGCCCCAAAACGTGCGAATTATCGAAAATATATTTTTCTATAAATAAAGCTCATTCTTCCTTCATTTCTCACCAATTCACTAAAAGCTATAGAGCAATTATTATAGAGAGAAATTATAAAGAGAAAGAAGAAGAAAATATGCTACCTCTACTACCTCCGAAGATCCAGCTTTTCTTTCTAAGGTAAGGGGTATTATTTCTTTCAGTATTCATGAAGAGAGCTTCATTATTCCATTCTTTATTATTATGTTGAAATAACTTTTCATACATCTGAAGTACCACATACATGGTGAAATTCTTCTATTATTCCATTCTTTATTATTACATTGGAATATCCTATCTCATGCGGGATTCGCTTAGACACGGTTCCATATTTATTATTCTATTGGAATAACTTTTGTATGTGTGGTCTATCGCATGCATGGTGAATTCTTTGTTATTCCATTCTTTATTATTACGCTGAAATATCTTGTGCATCGCATGCGGATTACGCTGACACAGTTCCATTCTTTATTATTACATTGGAATAACTCATGCATACGATCTATCGCATGCATGGTGAATTCTTACATTATTCCATTCTTTATTATTCTGCATTGGAATATCACATGCATGCGGATTACGCATGACACAGTTCCATTCTTTATTATTCATTGGAATAACGTGTACATGTGAATTATCACATGCATGGTGAATGATCCTTCGTATTCATTCCTTATTAAATTATGGAAATGATCCGTGCACATTCGATTACCGCAATGGTGAAATTCCATTTGCGCTTTCATATATTCTATGATACTCATTTGGTTAAAGTTTTGGCTTCTATACACCATGAAATTGGTAGAATATCCGGATATTTGCGCTTCATCCCAGATCTTTTCATGGAAATATTCTTACGAGCATTCTTGAATTTTACTCCACAAAGCAATGATCACGATGACAATTTGGGCGTAATTGATTTCAAGATAAATTAACTTATAAATCTTTAAAATTTATTCTTGAACTTGTTTTATTGAAATATTATGTCATTGTCATCATCCTCATGCTTATATTGTGATGAAAGTCATCTTTGGCTTACGTGCATAGATGGACTTGGTATGATTATGACCAAGGATTATTCGGTATAATCATGATCTATAATGTTATAAATGATGTGGTAAAAGCCCTCAGTAGCCTGTAGTGCATTGATGGACAGTTTTTGGTATGATTATAACCAGGGATTATTCGGTATAGTCATGACCATTGATGATTTAATGAATATCCTTGGCGTAGTGCGTGGATAACTTCGATGATGTGGTTTATTTATTAAAAGTGAGTCTCAAAGAATAAAAATTGATGAAAACATTTTAAATCGTAGAAGATAGTAGATATCATGCTCTACTTGACTCTTCTAATGGATTGCTTATTCCGCTACGATTAAACTTTATATGTCTATCATTGTATTTTATCGGTTTAACATTATTGAAGACTAATGATAATTTATTCGCATTATCTTAGTCATAATATTTCTTCTTTGGCTAGTTGAGCTCACCTTTTCTTTCACCGTTCTCTTCAGAAATGAGAACGTGTTTTAGGAACTAGTCGGGGAAAGCGGAGTGGCGGTCCGTATGATAGTATTAGTAGTCCTCACTATTACATTAAATAGTGTGACAATAAATGTAATGAAGACTCCATTGAGTGTGAATATTGTCTAGATGACAATATTCTTATTAAAACTCTTAGATTATGTTTTTATGCGTATTTTTTACATGATCACTTTGTATAATTAAGTTGTATTTGAATTTTGTACCATGTATTTGGCGACTCAAGATGGGTGATGTATACCTATTTTGGGGGCGTCACAGTTGGTATCAAAGTTTAGGGATATGAATAAAAGAGTTATGCTGATCTTCATCGAAAAGACGTGGAATTCAATATTAGAGATCATGTGTTGTTACGTGTTGCTCCATGGAAAGGAGTTACAAGATTTGGAAAGAGATGAAAGCTCAATCCTTAATTCATTGGCCCATTTTTAATCCTCGATCGAATAGGAACTGTTGGAATAACTTGTCTATGCGAAGTACCGCATACATGGTGAAATTCTTCTGTTATTCCATTCTTTATTATTCTGTTGGAATATTCATGCTGTGCGTAATACGCTGAACTGGTTCTATTCTTTATTATTACATTAGAATAACTTTGTCGCAAGCGATCTATCGCATGCATGGTTAATTCTTTGTTATTCCATTCTTTATTATTATGTTGGAATATCCTCATGCGTGCGGATTACGTTAGACTGGTTCCATTCTTTATTATTACATTGGAATAACTCGTTCATGCGATTATCGCATGCATAGTGAATTCTTCTACATTATTCCATTCTTTATTATTACATTTGGAATATCCTATCTGTAAGGATTACGCATGACACAGTTCCATTCTTTATTATTACATTGGAATAACGTATTCATGTGGATTATCACATGCACGGTGAATGATCCTTCGTATTCATTCCTTATTAAATTATGGAAATGATGCATCTGACGTGGATTACCGTATGGCGGTGAAAATCCATTTGTAATTTCATATATTCTATGATACTCATTTGGTTAAAGATTTGGCTTCATACTCCATGAAATTCGTAGAATATCACGGATATTTAAGCTTCATCCCAGATCTTTTCATGAAAATATTTTTCTCGAGCATTCTTGAATTTTACTCCACAAAGCGATGATCATGTTGACAATTTGGACGTAATTGATTTCAAGATAAATTAACTTATAAATCTTTAAAATTTATTCTTGAACTTGTTTTATTGAATTATTATGTCATTGTCATCATCATCACGCTTATATTGTGATAAAAGTCATCTTTGGCTTACGTCATAGATGGACTTGGTATGCTTATGACCGAGGATTATTCTAAGATAATCATGATCTCGTAATGTTATAAATGATGTGGTAAAAGTCCTCGATGAGCACAGGTGCATTGATGAACAATTTTTGGCATGATTATGACCAGGATTATTCTTGATAGTCATGACCATTAATGATTTAATGAATATCCTTGGCCCATAGTGCGAGGATAACTCGATGATGTGGTTTATTTATTGTCGGAGTCTCAAATGATAAAAATTGATGAAAACATTTTAAATCATAGAAGATAGTAGATATCATGCTCTACTCGACTTCTTCTAATGGATTGCTTATTCATTTACTAGCAGCTTAAACTTGATGTCTATTGTATTTTATCGGTTTAACATTGTTGAAGACTAATGATAATTTATTCTCGCATTATCTTAGTCATAATATTTCTTCTTCGGGCTAGTTGAGCTCACCCTTTTCTTTCACCGTTCTCTTGAGAAATGAGAACGTGGCGGAACTAAATGGGAACCGGAGTGACTATCCGAGATAATGTCTTAGTAGTCCTCACTATTCTATAAATTAGTGTGATAATAAATGTAAAGAGACTTATTCTGAGAGTGGATATTGTCTAGAAGACAATATTTGTATTAAAACTCACAGCTCTTGTTGTATATTTAAGATTGTATTTGTATTCTGTACCATGTATTTGGCGACTCAGAATAGGTGATGTATACCTATTTTGGGGGCGTCACAATGTATGTGGTCAGAAAAATTTAGAGACAATGATTAATTCACATGATTATAACTATTTGTTCACATGTGTGTACTATGATTCACATTCTTGTACTATTGGGGGAGTTAGTGTAAGATTGATAATACTTGCATGACTAAGTTAAAAATAGAGGTATAGATGGAGGTACTATACTATAATTCATATTTTCACATGATTATAACTATTTATTCACATGATTGAACTATTGATTCACATTATTTACTATTAGGGGAGGTGGTGCAAGTTTGATAATACTTGCAGGACTAAATTAAAAATGAAAAAAAAAGTTGAAGGTATTGTCTTGTAATATTTCGAGCCCCAAAACGCAAGTGCAATTATCGAAACTATATTTTTCTATAAATAAAGCTCATTCTTCCTTCATTTCTCACCAATTCACTAAAGCTATAGAAAGCAATTATTATAGAGAGAAATTATAAAGAGAAATAAGAAGAAGAAGTCTGCTACCTCTCTACTCCAAAGATCCAGCTTTCTTTCTTGTAAGGGTATTATTTCTTTCGATTCATGAAGAGAGCTTACATTATTCCATTCTTTATTATTATGTTGGAATAACTTTTATCATCTGCGCCAAGTACCACATACATGGTGAAATTATTCTATTATTCCATTCTTTATTATTCATTAGAATATCCATGCATGCGGATTACGCTTTAGACACAGTTCCATTCTTTATTATTCTATCGAATAACCTTTCTGCATGCGCTTACATCGCATGCATGGTGAATTCTTTCTTATTCCATTCTTTATTATTCTGTTGAAATATCTTGTCTGCAAGCGGATTACGCTTGAAATTGGTTCCATTCTTTATTATTACATTGGAATGACCTATCTGTATTTGGCCTATCGCATTTATGGTGAATTCTTACATTATTCCATTCTTTATTATTACATTTGGAATATCACATCTGCATGCGGATTACGCATTGACACAGTTCCATTCTTTATTATTCTCGTTGGAATAACGTGTACATGTGAATTATCACATGCATGGTGAATGATCCTTCGTATTCATTCCTTATTAAATTGTGGAAATGATGCATACGTTGGATTGCTGCATGGCGGTGAAATTCCATTTGCGCTTCATATATTCTATGATACTCATTTGGTTAAAGTTTTGGCTTCTATACACCATGAAATTAGTAGAATATCCCGGATATTTGCACTTCATCCCAGTATCTTTTCATGGAAATATTCTTACGAGCATTCTTGAATTTTACTCCACAAAGCGATGATCATGTTGACAATTTGGGCGTAATTGATTTCAAGATAAATTAACTTATAAATCTTTAAAATTTATTCTTGAACTTGTTTTATTGAATTATTATGTCATTGTCATCATCCTCATGCTTATATTGTGATGAAAGTCATCTTTGGCTTACGTGCGTAGATGGACTTGGTATGATTATGACCGAGGATTATTCTTATAATCATGATCTCAGAATGTTATAAATGATGTGGTAAAAGTCCTCGGTAGCTCGTAGTGCATTGAAGGATGAGCTTTTTGGTATGATTATAACCGAGGATTATTTGGTATAATCATGACCATTGATGATTTAATGAATATCCTTGGCCGTGAGTGCGAGGATAACTCGATGATGTGGTTTATTTATTAAAATTCGAGTCTCAGTGATAAAAATTGATGAAAACATTTTAAATCGTAGAAGATAGTAGATATCATGCTCTAGTTGACTCTTCTAATGGATTGCTTATTCCACCTTTGATTAAACTTGATGTCTATTGTATTTTATCGGTTTAACATTGTTGAAGACTAATGATAATTTATTCTCGCATTATCTTAGTCATAATATTTCTTCTTGGGCTAGTTGAGCTCACCCTTTCTTTCACCGTTCTTCTTGAAATGAGAACGTATACCGGGACTAGTCGGGGAGCGAAGTGATGGTCCGGATGATAGCATTAGTAGTCCTCACTATTACATTAAATAGTGTGATAATAAATATAATGAGAACTCCATTGAGTGTGGATATTGTCTAGATGACAATATTCTTATTAAAACTCTTAGATTATGTTTTGTCGTATTTTACACGACTGTTGTATAATTAAGTTGTATTTGAATTTTGTACCATGTATTTGGCGACTCAAGATGGGTGATGTATAAATATTTTGGGGGCGTCACATGTTGTCCGTCGCTAAAAGTATAGACGACGGTTGTATGATCAAACCGTCGTCGTGTCCGTCGCTAAAGGGGGGGTGAGCTCAGGTGAGTTGGATAAGGGGTGAGCTTAAGATCCGGATCAGTATCCATTCACTTTAGAAGCTCACCTTTTAGCGACCGACACGCAACAGGTAATTCTCATCATACAATCATCTCTGGCGACAGACGACAACAACATATAACGTCATTAAAAGTATGAGCATTTACAACAGTATGGCCAAGAAACCATGGCAGGTAATCTGCCGCTAAAAGGGGTGAGCTCGGGTGAGTTATATAAGGGTATGCTCTTGATCCTTGCTATATATATATATATATATATATATATATATATATATATATATATATATATATATATATATATAAGTAACTCGGCCTTCCTTGCCCTTTACATTAAAATCTCGATAAATGAATGTTCAATAAAATAATAACCTTGCTAAATGCATTAAGTAATGAATTTTTTTGAATCCTTAAAGGCTCAACGAAAATACAAATTAATAATTACTAAATTCCATACAAAAATATCCATACATTTTGTTCATACAAAGTCAATAGACCCAAACTTTTCAGTCAATTAACATCTATACAATAGACCCAAATTTTTCGGTCAATATCCTCTGTTTGTGTAATAACATCTATACAATTGATCCAAATTTTTCATTCAATTAACAATATACATACAAAGTCATTTTTTCTGAAAATACGCATATAAAGTTACTTGTTTTTTACACCTAAACTAAATCCAACCACATCCTTAGCTTTTTATAATGCATACACAACTTTCGGAATAAACATTTTGTCTTACAAGACATTATAAGTTTCACCAAATTTTTTTAGTGTTTCTAGACTCAAATTAATACATTAATCATTGTCTCTTGATTTTTCTGACCACATACATTGTGACGCCCCCAAAATTGGTATACATCACCTATTCTGAGTTGCCAAATACATGGTACAGAATACAAATACAATCTTAAATATACAACAAGAGCTGTGAGTTTTAATACAAATATTGTCTTCTAGACAATATCCACTCTCAGAATAAGTCCTCATTACATTTATTATCACACTATTTTATAGAATAGTGAGGACTACTAAGACACATCATCTCGGACCATCACTCGCTCCCCGACTAGTTTAAAATTCCGTTCTCATTTCCTGAAGAAGAACGGTGAAAGAAAGTGTGAACTCAACTAGCCCAAGAAGAAATATTATGACTAAGATAATGCGAAATAAATTATCATTAGTCTTCAAATAATGTTAAACCGATAAAATACAATAGACATCAAGTTTAACTGCAACGGAACAAGCAATCCATTAAAAGAGACAAGTAGAGAATAAAATCTACTATCTTTTATGCTCAAAAGAATATTTTCATGAAAAGATACTGGATGAAGCGCAAATATCAAGGATATTTCACTAATTTCATGGAGTATAAAAGCCAAAACTTTAACCAACTGAGTATAATAAAGAATGGAATAACAAAAGAAATCACCAAGCATGTGATGAGACCATACGCAGATAGGTTATTCCAATGTAATAATAAATAACGGAACCAGTCATGCGTAAACGCTGGCGATGTGATATTCCAACAAAATAATAAATAATCGAACCCGGGTCGCGTAAATTTGCCAACGGGATGTTTCAACAGAATAATAAATAATCGGAACGGTCGTCATGCGTGAAACGCAAAGACATGATGTTCAATGAGAATAATAAAGAATGGAATAATGAAGAATTTCACCATGTATGCGATGCTTGGCGTGATGCGGAGTTATTCCAACATAATAATAAAGAATGAAATAATGAAAGAATTTCACCAAGTATAGGGTAGATACTGCATGATCTGAGTTATTCCAATGAATAATAAAGAATGGAATAATGAAGTTCTCTTCATGAATACGAAAAAAATAATACCCTTACCTTAGAAAGAAAATCTTGGATATAGGAGTAGTGAAGTGGCGAGAACACTTTTCTTCTTTCTCTATATAGTTTCTCTCTCTAGAGTTTGAAATTCGTAAGAAAAATGAAGGAATGAGCTTCATTTATAGAAGAATAGATGAATAATAATTCAATTCATGAACAGTTCAGATTGATTTACTTTTAATCGGACGGTCCATATTGATTTAATAAAATATTCTAATAAAATAAAATCTTTTAAATAAAATATAATATTATATACATATATATTATATAACCTGTGCAGAAAAAAAATATCACGGGTGAAAACCTCGTGAACTCTTTTTATTTTCTTCTGCCCTTTTTTTTTCAAACTCACTTGCATATAATAATGAAACAGTACTCCTTCATGTGACAATCATCCATTCTCATTACATCCACGGCACTACAAATGTACTTACATAATATATATATTATCTTAGGGATGACTTTTCAATGTTAACAACTAAATGATGAATTTACTTTAATACCAAAACAGCACGGAACCAAATGTATCATAATAATATAAATATACCAACATGACAATGGATAGAGTTATTAATATACTTAAACAGATCCCATTCCTTACTCAGAACAGACATAGAAGTCACAAATTTAAGTATGGGTTTATAATTTCTGAACGAAATAGTCATGCCAAATAATGAGAAAATTTTATAACAAGTACTATAAAAATCCTCTTAATATTTTTAACAACATTTATCATTATTATTATAATTCACAATATTTAACGACCGAATCGTTCTCAAGGGAAAGAGAACTTTCCAATAAGGATTTCTCTATTAGCGGCGCAATTAGTGTGACCAAACCTCTCCTGACAGAAACTCTCTAGACATCGTTAATATTCCAAATAATAATATTAATAACTCTGCCATTTCAATTATTGATTTAATAATATATAAAATATCGACAATAATTGAATCAAATAAGCGTGAGATACTATCACAACAATTCTTCGGCAATAATTGAACAAAACCGGTGACTTCTCACGTAAGCATCAATAATCATTATCGTGTGCTACTATGCAACCACGCGTATTTCTGTACTTTTAACACTGGGTGTTTCAACAGTTAACGGTAAAACTTCCGTCGTTATTTTCATAAAATATTTTTTGTCGTTTTCTCAATCTGACAATAATTCCGTTGTGGAGTCCACCAATGATTGTGTCGTCGTACGAATATTCCCTGTTAAAACGAATATTCTCCAACCAATCGAATATTATAAACAACTTGCGTACTTTGTAAAATTTCTAAATATTACCCACAACTATAACATTATATCAAATTCATTCAAAAATAATAATTATAAAAAATTCATCTTTATTCATAAAAGTTGGAGTCTTGCATACATAAATTAAAAAACTCCCTCTAAAATAATAAATATTAATTTATGTAATTTTGTTAAAGTAATATTTTTTCGGACCTAAAAATATTCATTTATCGAGATTTGACTGTACTTTTAATTTGTCATGTCTAACTAATTACTTATTGCAAATGACACATTTTTTTGAACAGAGATTATTAATTTTTGTATTTCGGGGGCTTTTTATTTTATATCCTTTTAGCTTTTTTAAATATCGTTACTTTGATTTTCTTCAAAATAAATTATTATTTTCTTTTGGTGTGCTCCAAAAACATATACGGATCTAATAATAAAGTGTATTTGTCCAAATCACATCTCACATGTATGATGACAACTCTTAACCAATCAGATGTTACCTTAACCAATGTATGATGACAACTCTTAACCAATCGAATGAAAATTAGGATAAATAAACTATACAGAGCTTAACTAAATATTCCTTAACCAAGGCATAAACAACGTAAATTTCTCCAAAGTTCCCTAATGTAACCCTAAAACCCTCTTCTTTTTCAGGTTCCTCCTAAAGCCTAAGAGGATATGCACCCCTAAAATAGAATTAGTCCTGAAAAAAATAAAATAAAATGAGGGGGGAGAGGGGAGGGGGGAGGGGGGAGGGGGGGGGGGGGGATGAACCGAGCTGTCCTAATCACATGAAACATCAAATAGCAGTAAAAATCTTATCTTTAAAAAAAATTATGGGAAAAAAAAGAGCCAGAAAAGAAACATCAAACTCACCTCTCAATTCCGAAATACATCAACTTTACCAATAAACAGGAAAACTAAACCAGGATTTTCTGCACAACCTACCAAAAGTTGTTGTATACATCCACACCCCTATTCTGATCACTGATACTAAAAGACAGTCACATTTCATCATTTGTTAAAATGTCATGAATTACAATGCTAAGCCGAACTCGCAAACCCGATACAGTGACTTCCGCTATCTATATTCCTCCATTAAAATCTAAATAATCTACACCCCTGCCGCGACACCCTCATGATTCACTGCTTCAAGACGAGAAAATTCGAAACATGTTATAAAATGAGGAAAAATTACTCATCATAGCACTCGAATAATGGGCTCCATCTGCCGACACCAACTCCAGAGATGAACCATCTACAAATCCACCATCTCGTCTTGTATCTCATTGGGAGCAATAAGCCCGGGAATGGTAAGCATTCGTTGTCTCTCCCTTTCTCTCTGAGCAGCAGCTTCTTCCGAATAGAGATCCTTGTTATCCTGCACAGAGGATAGATTGGTGAGATCCCGGAAATCCAGAATAAGCGTGAACAAGCATGCAGCTCCTAACATTACTGGTAAGTGGTAACAATATCTTGTCCAAAAAATGAACTTTCTGTATCTATCCATACTATAAATTCCTTCAATTCATTAAAATGAATCGTAGGAAGCCGTAGACATTACTGGGCTGTTGGAATCGCAGTTTGAAACATTAGTTTGTACCATTTGAAATTTGTCTGATCAGTTAAAAAGCTATATTATCTTCAGGGTTATATAAGTATACCCTTAGTTCGAAAATATAAGAGCAGAACGATGTGCAACATTCAAATGAAAATGATCTTATATTTTGAAATGAGTAGGCTTTTTATTTGGAAGTTGAAAATTTTCACTTTCAACGTTCTTTTTTGGTTTTTAAATTACACAAACTAATTCCACCTCAATCGGGACTGATGCTCATTTAAAACAGACCTAAAACTTCAAATGACCAAGAAAAATAATAAAGCACCACTTTCACTAGTGACAAGTATCAATTGTTGCAGTCAAGAATTTACCTGAGCTGAAAATTCTTTTGATTGCACAAGAAAGTCTCTTATGTGATTCTTGAATGTGGAAAGATCCGTTCTTGACTCGTACAACCCATTAACAAACTGGGTCACCTGAATAATACAATACAAAAAAAAAAGTCAATCTGCATATCCTCAAAAAATCATTCCAATTAATTTTAATTTCATACCTCAGTTGTCGTCATATTCGGGAATGATGAACCCAACAGCTTTATTGTGTACTCACGAATAAACGTTGCATTATTAGGATACGGATAAGTAATTGTGGACGCATCCCACAAAGGTTCGGTCAATGAGCCAGACTCTACCTGAAAATGTGCAACTACAACCATAATCAACATTATACTGATCAAGGCTAGAAGTAAAATAACGAAAAAAAAACATTACCAGGCAGAACAAGTTCTGAAGCACTAACACGTGCAACTTGAAACCAGGTTTATGGAATGTGTCTGTCAAGACGGCAAAAATTTCTTGCTCGATAATCAAGAAGTAACTCCGGTAAAATTGATTACAGAACTCAGAAGCCTGCCAGGGTACCATCAGAATGTAAATTCCCAACTTAACAACTACTACAATTATTCAATGTGCCCGTCTTATTTCCCTCTCACACATTATCATATCTTGTCAAGTGATTTTTCGCATGTGAGAGGACGACACAATATGATCATTTCTACACCCACACAAAACACGAGCAATAGTGGATGATAATCACACCTGAAAGTTCTTCAGCATCTCCAACAAAAGGTTCAGCCCCGTTTCAGCAATGTTCCTTTCAGTGTGTCGAAAAGCCCATATTATGGAATCCATAACAAGTTTAAGTTGCTGATGCAGATCAAGAAAAATATCAGACAACACTGGGTGGTAGTAACTTACTATGCACATAAACTTACATTTAAAAAAAAATTGGTCATCATACCAGAAAAAATCAATAAACAGCCGATAAAAAGATTAATGTCAAGATAATGACCAATATTGTTGAAGAAATCTAGACACAAACCTCACTTGACAATAGAATCAAAGCCTGGAAACAATATGTAGCAATGGCACGAAGTAAAGAGAAAAACTTGAGGCGATGCTCAGGGTAATCTTCAAAATTCTTTGTAATCATCTGCAACAAAATAACAACGCATGTCACCCAAAGAAATGGCAACTGGATAGGACTTGAAATTCTGCTAATAAAATTGTACGTCTCAAGCACTCTGGAGTGCACTGCTTTATGTCTATACACAAACATTTTCAAGGTCACAAAGCATTGCCAAGTGTAGACTAAAGCTACACATGGTGATATTACAACAGCTCAATAGAACACCCAAAAGCACATTTGAAGAAAAAGAAAAAAAAGAGTGACAACTCAGATTAGTATGACAACATAACTATCTCATTTTTATCTAGTTTCAATTGTATACTTTTAAATGTCACAATTTTGTGCAAGGATCTTAAATTGCCATATCGTAAGGGAATCAAACCATTATATGATTGTACCACATGCATTCCTCCTATTCAAACACAAAACCTCATGGTTGTTGGTAAGCTACTCCCTCCCTTGAACTGGGTAATGCATTGTTATAAGATAATTTCATAAATAAAGCAGACAACATTCATTCAAACCTCAAGGGTACACTGAAAAGCTATGCGAGGGACGTCCTCTATCATTGTTCCCTTGTATGTAAACCAAAATTATACATGTGGAAAGCTGAAATTATTACCAATGCAAGCACAACTCAATTACATCAGCCATCAGTACATAAAGAGAAAATGTAGTAAAAATAACAAGAAAAGGAACAAATAACATACTTGTTTATTATTGTGGCAAAAAGTGATAAGACTTCGGATTCTCTGGCGTCCGGCAAATTGCGGGCATAGTCACCAAGAACAGGGTCCATCATTGGAGGCACAAATTGCTTTCCAATTTGTGGCTGATCTTCAGCCTTATCTAGAAATGTCTCGATGAGCTTAAGGGTTTCCCTCTTTACGGAGCTGTTTAAAAAAAAAACGTTGATAATAGTGTAACATCATATACCAAGTCCACAACTGAATTTGGTTAGTTGACCTCACCGTAAAAGTTTTACATAAGAAGTCCTTGAAGCATATGGACCTCCTTCTGCAATGTTGGCTGATATAAGCTCACTGTACATTCTGATAGGCAGTAAAAATTTAAGGGACTAAGCATTAGTTATTGAAAAAAAGTCTTTGAATACAAGTCTCAGAAGCTCAACCATTAAATAGACTTTATATAGCTGAATGTATAGATTAATAATTTAGTTTGAAAGCATACCTATATACATTAAGCATGTCCAAAAAGATCAGAGAAATTTGTGACAAGAAATATGTTCCAAGAGAAGCAGCAACACTTGTATTTGTCTGCGAAGCAGCAATGATACATATAAATAACATAAATGATTAAACTCCTACAAAGAAGGTTAACTGAGTGTCAAAGAAAACCCCTCACTCAGTAGCTGACAACAAAGGAAAAGAAAAATAAAAAAACTCGTACAATATTAAACAAAATAACTCACCTGCAATATATTAAGCACAGCCCTGATCACAACTTGGTCCTTCAAGAAATTCACACTTTGACGTGCCTGACCTATAATCTCATCCCATTTCTGCATAGCAAAACCTACCATAAGCCAGGGACTAAAGACACTAGGACGTCTTGTGCTTACATGCTTGAGGGAGAGAGAGAGCAATGACGAGCTCTGAAAGAACAGAATCCCAAAACAAATTATCTACTATAAATACTTGCCTGATTTGGAAGCTCCATCAGTCTCTGCAGATATTCATCCCTCTTCTGCGGGTCGGATTCTGCTTGAATCATATTTCCAACCTAGAATAGAATATACATGAATTTTCAAATGCTCACAATAGAAGACATCTATTCATGACAACCATATTCGAGGAATGTCTAATTGTCTATTGTGTGTATTATTAAAAATAATAAATAAATAAATGTATAGGCTTACAGATTCGTAAAATGTATGAATTTGATGAGGCTCGAGATCGGCAATGGTAGTTGGAAGAGTAGTCAGAAGTTCAGACACAAAGGGTTCACTTTCTCCAACCTGAAAAAAAAAAAACATTAGTTAATATGGATGAATACTATGTAAGCAACAACTATACAAAAAAGGCTAAAGTAAATATTACCTGAACAATAACAAATTTACGTCTGCACTTCTGAACAATTTTCAAAAATGTATCACATGCCATATCCTAAGAAAGATCAAATAAATATGTCAAAACAAGGTCGGGGATACGTCTTCAAAAACTATATTAAGTTCTCATAATAGACAATAGTTAATCATGCATCATCAAGAACATAATTATAATCCTATATTAATATCAAGACACCATGAAGTAAAATCAATTACTTGTTCAAAATCATCGACCATCACACCAAATTGGAATCAATTACTTATTTCCTCCTCTTAAATTATGAATAAAAAATAAATAACAATGATTATGAATAATCCATGTTTCATGATAATTCAAAGCCCACATTAAATTTTAAGACCAAAAAAGTATGAACAAATGATTCAAAAATCACACACTTCTGAACAAGGCATGAAAATATGGTCATGAAAAACCTAAATTGGCAAAATTACAAATACTATAATCAATGCACAATTGCATTATTTAATTCATATGAATGCAAGCGGCAAATCAACAAATTAAAAAAACTTTTCACCATTTTAAATTGGAACAAAAACTGAAAGGAACACACATCGAATGTCATAAAAAACTGCAGGAATATTAATAACCTGAACTCCAGGATGTGATTCATGCATAAATTCAAACAGCTTGTTGACAACAGTTTTCAAGAACTTCCAATGGGCACGTAGAAACCTTGGGTACTGTCCAACAACATACCTGGTAATTCAACAATGATTGCAAATTAACAGACTGCATTTTGATGAAGTCAATATACTTTAAGAGCTACATGCCAGTATTCTAAAGGACCAATCAGCATATCATGCCTAAGTACTAAAAAATAAACAATTATTCAAAGAAAATAGGTAAATATAGACAAACGTCAACTAATAATTTCAATTAGAACTTCATACTAATAATATAATTAGTAATGTGTGTCCTATATTTCAAACAAAGGAGCAACTTAGAATTCTTACATAATGTTACTTGCAATAACAGCTTTGTTGTCTTTTCCTTTTGTTACTTCACAAAGATTTAGTAAATCACGAATAACCATCACAAGAAATCTGTTTTCCTGCCCAAAGTCATAAAATTTGGGAGAACGTATAAATAGTTAGTTAGTTGAAAAGCATAAGCAGATAGCAATAATGCTAAGATAATGATAAAAAAGCATTTGCTAAAAGCGGGAAATGTCCTTGTATAAGAAATTTGGATTGCAAATACACATCTGAATGAGATAAAATCAAAAGAATACAAATCATAATCAATATCGATTATGACTTTTGCATAAAACTTGCTTTCATGCACATCTGCATGGAACATATGAGCCATAGTTTCACAAGCAAAATTGGCATCATATTTGGAGTTACACAACCATGAGGAAAACATTAGTCCATCCACCACTTGATCGGTGATAATTAATTTAATTAATTGTCTGTATTCAACCAACATACATATCTAAAATATCAAGCCAAAGTAAGAATGAAACTTCAGCCACGTGTTTTACCAATTAAATTGTCCACATATCTGGCCCAAATCACTCTATATGTGAATGGGTGTCTTGAGAATAATATTTCCCCACTCAGAGGTTGTACAGCCTTGAGGGCTTCTACGTCCTTTAGGTAATTTGTTTTGAGCTGTATTTGGTTGGATGCTCCAATAATTGTATGTTCAACTCACATTTGTGAAGAATATCAAGCAAAGCGCACAGAACTGACATAACATAGTAGAAGTATCTTCTCCGAAAAATACATGCCTAGTGCAAATATACTTCAGCTGAGGTGAAAAGAACATGATAATATGCCAATTCAGAAAGATGATTACAAGGGCAACCCTCCTGAAGTCGGTTTACAACAATTTAACACATCATATTGATAATCATCAAAAATCGTCAATGCATCTTATTACTTGTATCAAGTATCTTAAGGCACATCCGAATACAAAAGTGTACAAACATTTAGAACTAAATCTAATCAATATGTGCATGTATTATTAATTACACAAAGAAATAACTCATTCAAGGATGCAAAATGGACGAGATAACAGAGGATATTTTTAATGCAAAAAACAAAATAATATGCATATCAATAAGAAAAAGCGAATCAATATGAAAGGCCACTTGTCTATACAGGTAACAATTCAAGGATCAATCACACAATTCCTCCATTTCTTTAAGAGACAAACAAATGAAGCAGTAAAAGGAAAGAATATCCTACTCAAACATGATGTATATAGGAAAGAAAATTCCGGTCTTGAAAAATGCATACCTGCTCTTCCATCATGGACCCAGATATCGATCCAATTGCCCAGCATAATGTGTTCAGGTTGTTCCATGTCCAATCCTCTCCGTTTAGTTGTTTACTTAATTTCTTCAGCATCTATAGTATCCCAAATATAATGAGCACAACTTTAAAAAAACTTGAATGCATTTTGGAGTGAGCTGACAGAATACAAGTAAAGTACTTACTATTAACATAACAAAAATGTACGACATCGAGAAGAAACAATATTTGATAGAGCACATGCAAGAACTCTAACAAAGTTGCTTAACACGGTGAATTTGCATGCTAGCTTACTTGGTGGATCATCCATTAATGCAACTTAAAAGTCAATCATTTAAGTTAAAAGTTTAACAGTTGCATCAAAAAACGAAACTATTGAGTAGATGCTAAAAACCCGCTTGTTACTGGTGCAGATGGTCAACCACAATGATATTTGGCATTATAATCAGATATATAATGATACAGCATAGTATCGCATTGCATGTTGCTATCTTTCCTGACAAACTTAACTAGAAACATTAAGATTCCTCATAAAAACACACCTGCTTTTCAGTATCTTCATGGTCAAGATGTGACAAGTAGATCAGTGTTTCCCTCATGATCTGTAAAATAATGACTTTCATCAATCATAGACAACAGAAAGAGAATAGATCCATTCGACATTTTTTAAAATACAATTACCAATAAAAATATTTGGTTAAACAATTATGTCTATATGTATTTGAAAAAGTGGTCCATCTAAGGTGCATCTTGCTTGAATAAGAATCCATGTGAAAACATCATTCTTTCATCACTTCAAACCCTGATATCACGTGTTCAAGTTCTTATTATATATAAATGCATGCAACAAGGGCCAACCAAACTTTGTGCTTTTATTTTTATTTCTTGAAGACCAACTTCAAAAACTAAATTGTATTGTACCAAAGGAGCACTAATAAACATCAAACAGCAACTATGCTTTAGCCATGCCCCAGGACCATTCCTTTTCTACCTCAATTATAAGGCCTTTCATTCACAAAATAAATGCATAGGACACTTGGAAGAATGCAGGACTAAGCTACTCCCTAGAAATGCAAAAATAAACCCTGAACAAAATACAATTACCAATTTTTAATATTGTAACCATGAATAACACATAATTGTCCCATGGAAAATTAGGACAATTGTAACATCTACGCATAAGAAAAATCAAGTAAATGGCTAAGGCAATTACACAGAAGAGATATTAGTCTTACATGAGCAACTAAATTGCTCATTTCCTGACAAGTGAAAAGACCACCTTATATTGCACAAGAACATCATTGTCCTTCATAGTTTCACGAACAATATTCCCATTTTCATCTTCAACAATTAGAACCTCCTCAGGCTTTGCCATGCGACAGATCATAAGTAATCTCAATTTTGACATTGGATTAGCATAAAGTTGGCGCCGTTGCAAAAGTTGTGAACCAAGACCATCAGCCACACCATGAAGTAAAGGCATCTGCTGATTAAGGCCATAAAAAGAAAATGACATCAATAAGTCATTATTAGACCACATACCTGTAACTAAAGAAATAGTTTCCTACCAAATTTGTATAAATTGAACAAATACCAAAATGTCATTATGCTAAAGGATATATGTACTAAGCGGCCTATTCATTGCCAGATTCCAAAGCGTACGATTATAAGCTTCACAAATATCATACAGGTGACTGGCAGACACTAAAATGTAAGTGTGTCCCAATTATATTATAGGTTTATAATTTCAGAGAAAGAGCTTTCAATCAAAGTTAGGGGCTGCTTTGTTAGTATAGAAGATTCCAAAATTAGTGGATTGCACGGAAAATTAGTTATTATTGGTACACTTTAGCCTAGTGTAAGTTAGTGGCTATGTATTGTAATAGTATTACCGTATAAAAAGAGGATCATGGAACGTGCGAAATCAACCAGAATTTTATGATTAAAAAAAGGTGGGTTGGACCATATCTCTTCACTATCTCTGTCTATTGTCTTCCCCAATATATCTCAAATTCTACCTCTCCCCCCTAATTTGCTATTGTTTTCTCCTTCTCCTTATTTATACTGATTATTGCCTATTTCTCATTAACTAACTTCATTAGCTTTTCTTATTTCCTTTTTTTTATAAGTACCTTCACTGGTTAGTTAGTTAAAGCTTTCATTTCTAAATTGAAATCAAGTTGATCCCAACATATAACATTTTCCATCCACCCACATCATTTACTTGCATAGAAGAATACTCTTACCAACTTCTTAAGGTATCGCCAAAGGCTGCAAAAGAAAAATATTTAGAAATCTATATAAAGTTGGTTCTCAAATCAGTTGATAAAATTACCTTGAAAAGAATACATTTCTTATATCCTCTTCTTGTCCTCTACTTTTGGAGTCATTTCTATTCTTTTATTTTAAATTATTAATTACATTCTTTTCTTATTTAACTGGTTTAATCTTTTAAGTTTTCTTCTTGCCTTGTGCTTACATATATGGGATCATTTTCAGCCTATCAACTAGTTTGGGATTAAAAGGTGTTGTTGAGTTGACTAAAAGACACTTCCAAGTAAAATCATACCTTTTTTGGGTAAATTACTCCTCCGTCCCCAAAAGAGATGACTTAAGTGATAAAACTCAAAAGCATGCCTAAAGTACATGCGTCGACTAGATAAAATTTTACATTAACTAATTTACCCTTGGTCATATTACATCTTAGCCAAACAATCTATCAATCACATCACAAATGAATGGATCAAATTAATTCACATTCTCTCCACAAACCCAAAGGTCAATTAAAATAATTAAAACACACATATCAATACAGGGGCAAATTAAGAAGTAAATTTATACTCTCTCCTCTTATTTGACTACCTTAATTTGTGTGAAATTTGTCCTCTTATTTGACTATCTCTCCTCTTATACAGAGGGAGTATAAATGTATAGTACTATCGTAGAATTGTCAACTTCCCCCATCATGCCACAGGTTCAAACATTAAGCCTAGTCCAAACTGGGCTTACAATAAGATACCATAAGGTCCATAACTCATGTCATGGTGGGAGCCAGGACAGAATCATTTTAATGAGAATATTTAAAAATTAAAATACAGAAGATCAACCTTCAAAACTACCATTAAAAATTGCTAACAAAAAATACAAATTACCAAACAACAAGGTATTCCATCGTACCTGCAGTCCCATCATGTTGGCTGCTGCTGCAGGATTATCCAGATTATTGTGTGCCTCGAAAAGTTCTAATACTAATGAGTTCCAATAATCTAAGCATACCTGTCAAATAACACGTGCAGCAATTAGAGATCGATACAAATATCAAATATTGTTAGTTTATCAAATCACATGGGCAAAAGAGATTAAAGTCCAAAGCAGCAACACTTTTGGCTGTAGTGATTTCATTTTAATGCACAAAAAGTTTTTCCCATCAATCAAAACTTGAAACCTTGGTTAGAAATGCAATTCGCACAACAACTGAAATAAAGTTTTTTTTTATGATGCTGGACAGCACAAACAGAAGTAGTAACATTCACAAGTGAAAATTTCAGGTAAATCTGACACTAGCCGTACCTTAAAAACTTCAGTATCATCCACATATGAAATGCCAATGAGATATTCCAGACCCATTAGCAAAGCAGATATATTGGCTTGTGTAGATTCAAGAACTCGAATATGACACTGCATAAAGAAGACGTTATTAGTGAAGCTGTGCTAGAATCAAAACACCAATACTAACTTCCCGTTTTTTAGACCCGTAATATTCAAGGTTAGGGTTCTGCTTAGAATCAAACTACCAAAACAAACTCTTTCGGTTCTTTCACCAAACTAGTGGAAAACAAGAACAAAAGAGCACTTAAAGAATTACAACCCTCTTATACCTACAAAAATCAGTCACATGTGTACTCTAAATGCCACATAGCAAAAGCCTAAGTGGATGCAAGAAAAATAACCTATACCTCAACAAATTAAAAGATAAACAGCTTCCTCTAAACAATATAGCATTACAAAATATATTACTTTCATTTCAAATAGCCCAAAGGGTGATATGCTTATATTGATTATTAAAAGGTTTGAATTCTCCACCTATTGTCCATTTCTTCTTTCTTTCAAATAAATTGAGGCTATTACTTTTTAACGTGTCAATAATGCTAATTACTACAAATTGTGTCTATTTGAAGCAAAAACAAATAGCCCATTAAATCTCATTTATGGGACTTAACATATATCTGCAAGAGATCATTTCTATTTAAACAAAATAATCTTTCAGCAAGAAAGGAAACTTGCCTTGAAAAATGAAGTGAAAAACAATGCCAAATTCTGAATAAATGCCTGGGGGAAAATCCAATGATTTATATCAGTTCATATAAATTAATAAAAAAACGAGCTTGAAGACTAACTAAAATTCTATCAACTAAAAATAAATACCTGATCCTCACTAGACCCATGCGCATAGATTTCGGGTATTTTCACAATGGATGGGAGAATAGTCTATAAAACAAATGAAACAACACTAAATTACGTAAGAAGTGCAATATAAAAAGTAAAAACTATACCAATACGTCACAAAAATTCAGTAAAGATTTAGCACCTATAGAGATTATCTACACTTACCTGCAATTGTAGCATGAATATGCTATACATATTAATGTACTGCGGATTATAATAATCTCCAAAATTAAGGGCCGCAACCTGTGACATAAATATTCACAACAACGGAAGTTCAGCTAGTTGCAATTATAATAAAATCCATGACAATGAGAATTAAAAAGTACCTCTGCCAAGCACTGAAGGGTTAGATTTCGATACGGTAGCAAGGAGAAGAATTTAAGAAGCGTTTCAAGCTGCCAAACAAAGCAACAGAATCAAATATGAGTAGAGTTGACATTTTATAGCATTATAACACATTGATAAATCAGAATTTCATTACCTAATCTATGCAGAATAAGCCAAAGAGTAACTCATTTTTTTCATATACAAAACAAATATTCTCATGCTTAGTTAACAAGTCCAAAATCATGCTTTCCATAAGGGACAAAAAAAACAAAACAGGTATAATATACAAACCAGTGGAGATTCAAAGATATATCCCAGAGGGATCCATGAAAGGAAGGCATGCAATGTGGCCAGCGTAGCCCTAATAAGGTCTGTTCTTTGAGATGCTGATAGTACATATATGCATAACTCGTGAATGAGTTGAAATTCACTGTAACCAACAAGACAAACTTCTTAGTAAGAAAAACATGCACACATACATCAGTACTATCATTGAGCAAAGACCACCTTAAAAAAACTTATTAAAGCACAGTAACCAAAAAACTCGCACAGAAGTAAGAAAAACTAAGAACAGAACGTCAAACAATCTAAACATGAGTCAGAATTACAAGCATCAAAATATCGCAAAAGGGACACTAATATTAAACAATTGACTACAAATCAGACCGAAACCCTTTACATATGGCTAAGACTGCATAATACACACCAAATGTGATAGCTATTCCAGTGTTGGACAGAACTCTCACACTCACTCTATTATGACACAGAAGTAGGACTCTCTCAACAAATTCAACTTTGGCTGCCCCCCTAGCCAGTTCTTCATCGTATTAATTGTCACATATGCAACTTGCCACTCCACAGTTCACACTACCACTAAAACTAATTATCGCAGTGAATAGACGTTCACAATAATAAATGTAGCAAGAGTACATCAGAATATATAGTACACAACTGTAACAAAGTCGGCATAATTACCTGTTTAATGATTGTTTGAGCTCTTTTATCTTCTGCTGAGTCATTTCGCCCCTTGAGAAATCGAAAACCTCCTCACTTAGAAGCTGACAAGTGACAACTTATGATTAATCACATATGCTAGTGAAATTTTACATGGAAAAATAAACTTATTCAACATACTTTTAATATGGCCATGCAGTTCTCACAAATAGTTTCACTAGTTTTTGCTGCTGCAACCAGATCCGAATGAAGCTTACATACCTGGCAGGCCATTCATGCTTCAAGATCTGTACAATAAGGTGGATCCAATAAAATCCTCAAAGTCATCTTCAAACAATGTTCAAGTTTTAAAATTGGAAAAATAACTATATACTAGAGGAAGCAAATAATAATGTACCTGAACCAATATAATATTAAGTTTGTTCACATACAGCCTTTCCCTTCGAAAAGAAACATCGTCACTTGAAAGCTACGTAGGAGGGAATAAAAAGTTAGAAGAAATTCATAATAGAAGACTTCAACAGAAAAGCGCTTCTATTACTTTATTGGTGGGTGGATGGGGAGAAGGAGTAGAGAAATTATTTATAAATATGAAAGTAATACCTTAACAATAACTTCAGAGATGTAGTTCTTCATTCCATCTCGTTGTAGAACAGGCAACGCATTCCACCTATACTTGATAACACCTTCCAAAACCTGCACAAAGAAGCTCAGTACACAGCCCCTAGTACAGCAGCTCAAGAGGAGATTGAAATGCCAGCAAGTATTTCACTTCCATAAACAAGTTCCTTGCTCCAAATAGAACTATGAGTTGGGAAATTGACAAATGACCACTACGGAAAATTTATAAATAGCCTAAATTCCCGTTCAAAACTAAAGCCAAGGTGTAATAAACAACAATAAAAGAAATATCAAAAAAATGATGCAATCCAATCATATTGAGTGAGGGAAGACAATCAAGCCTTCGGATTATTCTCTATCTAGCAGTTAATAAATTTAACGCACAAAGGTAAAAATGTCGGTACCACCAACGAGCATTGGTGCGTAGGAGAGGATCTTTTGACTATAAGAAGCAGTAATTCATGTCTAAATGGAAGTTTAAAGACAAGTATTGTGTCCAGTTTGAAAATTTAACAATTGAGGAGGAAGGAAAAGGGGGAACCTATTTTGGAAGCGTATTAAATGAAATCACGTTCATAGTGACCTTTTCACAACAGCATTATTCCCTCGATTCTCCAACACTAATTGTGAATTAGAAATACGAAATAACCTTACCACTAGTTTGATGCACATCTTCTCTTCGCCCACATATTTAGAAAGTCTCAAATCCACCAAAAGCAATAATTTTAGCAATCCTCAACGCTAGTCCCAATGGCCAATAGAGTCGCTCTCTCTGATGAAACCTATATATCAAGACTCCTCTATTTTCGATTGTCCGCGTGCGTAAGGTTCAAGATCAGCAGTTGACCAGTATAACAAGTGGATAATGATACTGATGTAAGACCACTTTTGGAGAAGAAAAATTGCTGGAAATAATTGATAGACTAAAGAAAATCTAACTTGTGAGTTGTGAGAAATTCTGCACCTTATTACCCCATAGATCTTTCATTTGGGTACTGCTCCGCACATCACTACCCTAAGGGTTTCTCAACCGCAGAAGAGAGAAAAATAACTCATAACTCAATATCAAATATCAATAATTAATAATATGTGGAATCATCTTATGGGGCTATTTAAATAAACTCAAAACTCTAGTATTACTTGGGAACGATAAAAGAACTAAAAGACTAAAATACCCTAACTAAATAATAGTATTTCTTAATAAATATAAATATCCTAAATCCTCGCTAATAAATAAAATAAATAAATTACATCAATTACTCTAACATTAAACATAAAAAAAACTCTAAATAAAAAATACAAAATATCTCTTATTTGCTTGACTTATGGTCCCCATCAGATTCCTCTTTCAATTCAAGTAAACAAGATTCTTATTTGTTATTTATATTTTTAAGAAGGTAAACACAGCCACAGGTGCATGGACTGAAACTAGCAAACATAATTCATCCAAAGCCTTAGCCATTTCACCCACCCGAACCATTTTAAAAATAATAAAATATTAAAGGAGAAACATTACATTAATGATCGAGTTCATTATGAGCTGAAACCATCCCTTGCATAGTCAATTAAATATATTCAGGCTTTAAAAGAGAAACATTGATCTTAGACCCTAATCACTATTAGTATTAAGATATATAATCTAGCAGTTGCCAATTAATACACTCGGAGCAATTCAGCTAAATTTCCTTCTTTAAAGGACTTAATTTAGGTGCATATACTATGTTTAGTCAAAACATGTCGCATTCAATGCTGACTTACTCTTCAAAAAGTCATCCCCCCAAACTTCATGAACAACTGTACCAAAGATGCATGCATCTTTTCAACGATCCAAATCAGACTTTAAAGCATAAACATCCATCTTACTTAGACAATAATGACTATTAAAGCATACAAGTTAACAGTTGGCTAATAATACGCTCACGCAATTAAGCCAACTTTTCTTCTTTGACTGTCTTTATTTAGGTGCCTATACTATATTAAGTCAAGAGATTGTCACGTTCAATGCTAATTTACTCTTTAAACTCCGCCCCCGGACGTCATGATCAACTCGAAGGAAGATGCATGCATTTTTACACGATCCAAGCAAATGTTTTTAATCAGTAATTAAGCCTTTGCAATATAATCCAAACTGCCAATTGATAAAGTGGTTTCTTATGAAAAATATTTTTAAAAAACAAAAAAGTACACAAAAAGACGCTTCTCCAACTGAACTGCAACTCTTCATCCAACTATTAACTTTTAGACTTACAGGAGTGCACAAAAAAAAGGCAGAAACTTATTAATACCTTGTAGGTTCATACATAATTTCATGACTGAAGAATATTCTAGAACCCCTACTGTAACCTCAGATTACTCTAACCTCATATTCCGTGCTTAATGAAACTCAAGTTAAAAATAAGATTACATGAATGCATCAAAAGCTAAAACAAAAAGAGAAACTGGTTAAGGCCTTATATGTCATTCAGAATCAAATGATTAAAAATTATGCCAGAACCCCCTACTAAATTTTCTGCTCATAATACAAATTCAAGTACAAAAGAAAATAATCGAGGATGGACTAATAAGCCTAACCTGCAAAGCAAAAAACTTGGTGTTCAGGTTTTGTGCATTCGAAAGAATGTGAACAACTTGAAGCCACATATCATGGTTATTTTGCAACTCCCGCAAAATCTGGTCCGCGGCATTCCTCTAGAACATCAATAAGCAAAACAGTAGTAATTAAAAAAATTAATATTTAGTAGTATCAATTGCAAGGAAAATAGGCCAGAGAAATAGTAATATAAAAACAAATTTGATTATTTTTCTCCAAATTAGACACGCAAGCACAAAGATTCCACCTATGAGGAATCAAATCTTTAAAAACCAAACCTATCGCATAAATATTGAATTTTAACAGCATTTGAGTTAAATATAGATAGTAACATAAAAATAAATTCGATTATATTTCTCTGTATTAAACTTGCAAGCAAGCTTAAGGGGGTCCACCTGTGAGGAATCAAATCATTAAAAACCAAACCTTTGACATAAATTTTAAATCTTCAACTGCACCTGAACTAAATGCTTGCTTTCCATTTGCTTTGTTTTCCCTTTCAGTTTTCTTTCATTTCATTTTGCTGATAAGGGAGATATTAATATACTTGTCTCTCAAATTCATCCTTTAGTAATTTAGTTTCACATTAAGCAAACAGTGATCTTGTCTCATTAAGCAAACAGTGACTTTGTTTACTACCTTAAACCCTTAAACTAAGCTTTTACTAACCAAGTGCATTTCACATATATGTCAAAAACAGTGAAACTAAGTGTGATAATTAAATAATCTTTCCCACATTTCAAATCACACATGCATTCATCTAACCATTAAAAAAAAAAAAAAAAAAAAAGATAAAAATGGTATATCACCTCCTCCTTAGATCCGGTACCATAGAAAGCAGCGACGGTGGCATCAAGCAAGGGCACATCAATCGGCCGACTCAAATCCCTCAACTCCTCCGCCGCCATTGAATATATCAAAATTGATAAAACCCTAACAATCAAAAAACACTATATACAGCACTATTCCCACAAAACCCTACGTTACAACAGCTTCAATTCGAAGCATAATCCAGAAAGAGAAAAGAGAGAACAGAAAAAATTTTAAAATCGTTTCTTTAGACGAAACCTTCCCTCCTAATTTTTTATAGCGTTTTAGAGAGATAAAATAGATAGAGGGAAAGTGAAAGCTTAATTTTGAGTTACGATGGACTGTGCATATACAAATATGTATATATATATATATATATATATATATATATATATATATATATATATATATATTAAGAAAGATAAAATAGAGAGGAATGAGGGCCCTCGAATTTAGAGAGAGAGAGATATATATATAAGAGACGATAATTTGGTGTAGAATATACGAATTTTGAGTCCCTGCAATTGGCAGGGGGTTATTACTTATTTAGGTAGCTTAGCGTAATTTAGAAGCTGTCACATTTTACGTGTTTTTGGACTAATAATTAATTAATGATGATAAAAGTGTTTCTACCTAGGAGGCTAGGAATATTGAGGCCCAGTTTGAACTTTAGCCAACTATGACTTTTGTTGATTTATTTAGTTACTATTTTTTCTAAAATTTAGAAAAAAAAATAGAGATCTTTATCAATTTAGTGATTTATTAATTATGCATTTAATACGTAGACCAAATAATATTTATTTTTTAAATTGTTATTATTTATTTTTTAAATAATGCGATATATTCAAGTAAATAAATCAGACTTAAATTCAGTTCAACTAATTAATTAGTCATTTATAAATGAAGTAAAAAAAATGAAGTAAAAGTCTAGAGTTAATTAAATATATGTTAGTAAATTTCAGCAGTTGAAGCAAATGAAATGACTTGGAATGAAATCAGTATAATTTGAATATATTGAGATCGTCCGGACGGAGAATTAGTCTGACCCCACATTATCAATATATATATATATATATATGTTAGTCTAAAATTAGATGTTGTATCATTTCAAACTCATGATGGGTTAAATACATTTTTTCTCATTCTATTCGATCTCGGTTCTGAATGAATCATTGAATCCTAATTTTTTACAAAACTACATAAAAATCTGTTAAATTGTTTGACTTTAGACGGAAAAAATTACGAGGAGTTGCCACGTGAGAGAGAACCCATTTTGTCAAACATTTGTCTGCATGTGGCATGCCTAGATGGAAAACTTGTATAAATTTAATGCTAAATTAATCAAAATCAAATAAATAAAATAAAATAATGCATTCAAAATAAAAGTACAATAAAAATAATTTTTAAATTTTATTTTAATCATGAATATTTGTATAATTTTAAATAAATTATATAAATTACACATAATTACATAATTTTCTTTTAATTTAAATAACTCATTAAATTCATTAATTTAATTAACTTCTCTTCAAATAAAACTAAAATTAGTAATAAAACATATAAATGTCTGATATGTTACTATATTAAGATATATTACATATATTATTAAAATAAAAAATATTGGGTAATTTTTAAATTTGAGTAATGTCTTTAACATTATTCATAAGAATTTTATAATAAGCATAAATTAAAATTTAAAATTTATAAAAATAAATTTAAACTTCAAAATATAACTAAAATTTTGAAAATTAATTATTATTTTATTTTTGAAAACTAATATAATTATTATTTATATTATGAAATCATTAAATAAATATTAAATATATTAACAAATATTTAAATTAATTAAAAAGATATTAAAAACAAATAAAGTAATTAAATAAAATATATTAATTAAAGTAATTAATAATAAAATATATTAATATGTAATTTTTACAAATATATTTATATAAAATTAATAAATTCATATTTTTAAAATTTTTATTCAACTATCAAAACTCCAATTTCAAGTTGATAATTAGGAAAATCCTTTCATATATGCTCCAGACTATCCTTTCATATCTGTTCCGGTTGATAATTTTAAGGCCTCTTTCTCATCCGTTTTTCAAATTATTCTTCTAAAATTCATTCCTCATCTGTTTAGATCTAGATCTGGGTTGTGGTAAAGAAGATGTTGAAGTTGATTATATTTCGCCAATAATTTGGACCACGGATCTGGGTTGATTTGATTTCGAATTATTTTGGGTTGATTTGTTGATATTCTCTCCTTTTCACCGGATTTCATGATGGTTTGGTTTGTTGCTTCTGATTTCAAGTGCTTTGATGGCGTTAATCAAATCGGATCTGACCAGATTTGGCGTTAACAACAGAGGAGGAGGTGGTGTCGGAGGTGGCGGTGGTGGCGGCGGCGGCGACAGTGGATGGGAATGGTGGCGGGGGAACGGTGGCGCAGAAAGATGAACTATTGGGTGTTGATCCATGAAAATCACGAATCCATTACATCAAATTAGATAGGATGCATTTATTTTCTAATATGTAAGGCAATTATTGTTGTTCTGTTCAATGGGTGAACTTGGAATTAAGGGTGGTTATTAGAACTGGGTTCGGTGGTGGTGGTGGTGGTGGTGAAGAAGAAGAAGAAGAAGAAAATAATAATTGTAAGACCCCAACTTTTATGAATAAAGATGATTTTTCTATAATTATCATTTTTGAATATTATGGAATGAATTTGATATAATGTTATAGTTGTGGGTAATAGTTATAAATTTTGCAAAGTATGCAAGTTGTTATATAATATTCGATTGGTCGGGGAATATTCGTTTTAACAAAAAATATTCGTACGACGACACAATCATTGGTGGACCCCACAACGGAATTATTGTTGGATTGAGAAAACGACAAAAATATTTTATGAAAATAACAGCGGAAATTTTATTGTTAACTATTGAAACACCCGGTGTTAAAAGTACGCAGAATCTGGCATTAGTTGCATAAGTAGCACTCGGTATTGATTATTGATGCTTACGTGAGAAGTCACTCAGTTTTGTTCAATTATTGCTTCAGTAATTGTTGCATAGTATCTCACGTTAATTGATTCAATTATTTTCGATATTTTATATATTATTAAATCAATAATTGAGACGACGAAGTTATTAATATTATTATTTGCAATATTAACGATGTCTAAAAGTTCTGTCAAGGAGAGGTTTGGTCACCTAATTGCGCGTCAATGGGAGAAATTGTGACGCCCCCAAAATAGGTATACATCACCCATTTTGAGTTGTCAATACATGGTACAGAAACAACTACAACTTTATTATTACGACAATAAAACTGTGAGTTTGAATAAAAATATTATCTTCTAGACAATATCTATACTCAAATAAATCCTCATCACATTTATTGATACATTATTTTACAAAATGGTGAGGACTACTAAACAACTCTCTCTAGAACCTTCATTCCATACCCCAGGCTACGTACTCGCTATATTCTCGCCTCCCGAGAAGAAAAATGGAACAAAAAAGGAAAAGGGTGAGCTCAACTAGCCCGAAGAAAGAATATTATGACTAAGATAATATACAACAAATTACCGTTAGTCTTCAACAGAAAAAATCTAATAGAATACAATAGACAACAAATTTTAAATCAATATTCGCAGCTGAAATAATAATTCATTAGAAGAGTTAAGTAGAGAATGCAAACTACTATCTTCTATGTATGAATTTAAAAGTTCATCGCTATCATCTTTATCCTGTAACATCAATCAATATATATCCGGAATCAAATATTCATCTTTTACTCTACTGTGCCAAAGATATTCATCATTAATCATGTTCATCTAAACACTACAACAAAAAAAGCTTTATCAATGATCGATTATCGTGACCGTACTTCGGTCGCAGATAGATATATCTGCGACCGCATCGCGATCGTTGATAATCGTCACATAAAAATCGTCATTGGGATGCACATCAATGACCTCTATTAGCGACCAAACATATCTGCGGATCGCTATGAAGCGTAAAATGACAAATCACGATTACGAGGTGAAATCGACATGGTCCAGGGCCAAAGATGACGTGGTCCACGTGTCAGCGACCATTATCAATGACGCGACGCGATCATTGATTATCTCCGTCATTAATAACGTTCAATGACCGCATCGCGATGACATGATAAAAACATTACAGCCAGATTTTTGTTGTTTTGCAGAATTCCCAAAAACCTATACCTGTTTTCTACCTGCTTTATCCCAACACACATACACACCAAGATAAACAACATACAAAACAATATAAACATCCATCGTCCACCAACACATACACCAAACTAGTATATAAACCTTTAAAAACCAATATGATTTGAATAAATATAATAACATTTCAAAACTTGTTTAAGTAACATATATACAAACATCCAAATAATGAATATACAAGTACAAGGTTATGTCAAGCGCCATCCCCTCCTTGATCACCACCGTAATTAACAAAATAATAAAACAAGTTACAAATATAATAAATATGTTGATCTTTGGTATATATTACGACAATACATACAACAAATTGATTTTATACCTCGTCGCCATCCCCATGTCATCTGTTCTTGTGCCGCCATCGCTTCACTAACTCCTCGGGATCAAGAGCCCCAGGTGCCCGCTTTAGTATCTTGAAGATTTCGATCTTGACATATAGCTCTCACACACGATCGGTAGGAGTATGAACAATTTGGATGACTCGATGATCATGAAAGACTGGGTAGCAGAGTCACTGAGCCATCAAGGATGGGCGTCGTCGTTGTCCTTGACCTTTAATGTAGTTCTTCTTCACAATGAGACGCCTCTCCCACAACTCTTGATCAATAAAGCGGACGTGGAGTGCCTTCGGGATAATACCATTCAATAAACGTTTATAAGTATCCTGTCATCATGTTAACACTTAAATAGTTAAAATAATATTTTGTAAGTATTAATAAACAAGATCGGTTGTTAAAACTTATTACCGCTTATCTGGATAGCCTCAGTGGACCATCACGGGTGTACGTACACATCCACCAATGGATAGGGTGACCTTGAGACCGAGACTCCTATACAAAAACAAAGACAATATTACTAAGTAAAATGGGATATTTTCTACAATTCATGATTGTAAACATATTAAAACTTGTAAATACGTGCGAGGCGTTGATATCTCCTTAATCGTGAAATCTGTAGCCACCAGATGTTCCTTTAGCCTTTTCGCCATCGGATACACCCGAGGCTCTGTTGGTGGCGGCGGTCTTTCGTCTTTTCACCCGACTCTCGGCTCTCCATTGGGCACACATCTCAAAATTGAATGGAGTACGCATACATCTCGATTCGTTGAGTCACGCAGACTATGGAGGTCAATATCGACGATTCCATATCCATCAACATGTATCCTTTTTTTACGAATCAAACCAACGGCACTTGAACAAGTGAATATGACCCCGTCAGACGCCTCTTGTCATGCGACAACTCTACGATTTCCTCCAACTCCCCATAAAAGGCACGACCAAGCTCATTGTAATAATCTCCTTGGACACACACCTCGAGTTCGTTGTTCTTCTTTTCTGCGCCCGTATGCCTTTGTGTGAAATTCACAACCATTTATTTTGTAACCATCATGACCGACTTGATCCTTATGTCGGTCCCATAGCTAGGACTTGTACATTAGCCTAATCGTTGATCCTCAAATTTGAGTGGCCAAACGGATTGAAACCATCGGTGGACAATCCAAGCCTCACATTTCTAGGTTCCAATGCAAATTCGGGGATGTGCTAAGTTGAAATCTTTCCAAGCACCCCATCTCATGGATGATTTAGTTCTCCATCTTTAGTCGAGATTTCGCATGCCAACTCATATGTTCACCGATCTTGAAGACATGTACAATCTTTTTAGTCGATGTGTTATTGGAAAATACCTTAGAATCTTAAATCAGTATACTTGATTTTTGTAGTCACACCCTCTTTATTAGGCCTAAACCGATCATGGACCGCAAAACGTGCACCTTATCATCTTGTCATTTTCCTTATAAAACAACATGCGCCATTGGGGACACGATCGATCTTTTGGTATCCAAGACCCAACTTCTTCACCATTTTCTTACAAAAGTAATAGTTACTGTGTAATTTCTCACCGTCAGCAACATACTCTTAATTGCCTTCAAGAGCGACTCAAAACACTCATGGCTCATGTGTTGGATCACCTTGATGTTAAGTAATGTCGCCACTCGCAGACAATGTAGTGTGTTTGGTGCAACTATGCCACAATGGCTTGCTACCCTCGTCCTAACAACTTAAAGAAGTCTTTGGCATCGAATTCATAGGTTGCTCTCTGCGCTTGCTCCCAATCAAAATCGCCCTGCAATATCATGGACCATTTCATTCATAATGATGAGTACTACTTCGCCGAATTGTGTACTTGTGTGATGCCACCATCTCTTCTCTGCCCATGTGCCCACCAAAGATTCTTCGTAATTTCTCATGAACCCGAAAACAAGTAAATGATAGTTTACCATGTCTCTCGTCCATATAATTTACATTTTACACTTTAAACATGGACATCGATTCTGCGACTTACCATTCATACATTACGGGTGACTATACACATACTCCAAAAACACTTGGCAACCAAATCTAAATTCAATCATGTAGCACCTATCTGGGTACTTGACTTTCGTCGTGCCATCCAACTCTGATGCCTGAATAGAGGTCCATGATTCCACTCAGTACCTATACTACGAATAACATTATAAATGTTAACATATGACTTGAGCATACTTATAACCATATAACTTGAGCATACTTATAAGCGTACGTATGATTAACATTTAAGCATACTTCTAAGCATATGACTTAAGCATACTTGTAACCATATGACTTGAGCATACTTGTAAGCATATGATTAACATGTTTGAGTATCTTGGAGATTCATTCATATCAACTAGTGTGCTAAGGCGCCTAACATGTTTTTTAAGATTATACCCTCACGGTCCCTTTCTATAATCTTTTATGTTTTGGGATAGTCACAACATGATTGAGCAATTTATAGCTTTTTAACATTTTATAGCTTTATTCTTGTATACATACGTGTTAAATACCCTTGTTTTTTTCGTTATAGCCAAAAGCAGTCTCTTTATTGACTAAGTGTGTCTAGTTACCTTCTCTCATTGCACTAATAGCCTTTCCTTAGATCGTCTTATTTTGGCTTATGACCCCTAATAGCTTAGCATGCTAACAACCAAGCTTGGCTTGGCTTGCCTGTGAGAGTTTAGCTAAGCTTGGCGTAAGCCTCTTTATCTTACAAATTATATCACATAAATCGATTGACGTTATAATGCAATTGACTCAACTAAATCATGAATGAACACATAATGATAATATCGAAATGATAACAATTGAAAAGTTTCATTGAACAATACCCTAAGATTCCTAATCGCTAAAATATTCCCAATGCTTCCTTCTAATATCTATTTGAACAATACCACGAAATCAAACTATTCCAATCTAGCATACATATCAATCAAAACATTACCAATAAGCTAAATTCTATATATAGAACAAATAACACAATCAATGTAACCAATTCCATAACAACCAAGCTTGGTTTGCCCTGTGAGGCTTGGCTAAGCTTGGCGTAACCTCGTGTGGCCTCATGCCCCAAGCCCACCCATCCGCTCTAACATCCCTTAATAGGCTCTAGTGGATCACCAATAGGCTCGTTAATAGTATAAATGTTCGCAAATAACCCGACCAATAAAAAAATTTCGCCAGTCTCCCCCATAATATGGATTAACCACATACATCACTGGCATGTATATAAGGTCATTTCTAGGAACACAAGACATAAACCAACAAATCCATATGAGATACCATAGAATTGGATGGAAATTATGAACTTATCGAATCCTATGCTCATAAAAAGAATTACTATCCGCAAAAGGCTTTTAATCTAGAGATTTACTACAAAAAGAGTTTTGCGGTATCCACAAAGATGTGAGGATCAAACTTGTAAACTTTGAAACCCAATCATTTTTCGTGGGAGCAATTATTCACGTTTTGATTCACATTATGATGTCAATGTCAAGTTCTCGACCACAAATGATTTTTTCACAATGACCAATATAATTGGTTAAACTACAAACATAAACATGGGATTCACGAGTCTATATTATATGCGTGACTTCCTATAATAACCAAACTTTACTACCTCTATTGCACAAAAAGAATCCCAAAATATAAATTTTATACTAACTACAATCTAATACATTCATCCTATTACCCAAATCAAGTTACCCAAAATATAAATTTTATACTAACTCCATCCTATCACTAATCAAGTTACCCAAACCGACATAAATTAACAAAATCAAATTACCCAAAGTCTTTGCGTATTACCCAAATAAATTTTACTCTAATCAAAACTTATAAACCAATCATAATCATATTACCCAAAATATAATTTAAGCATGATAGCCATATTCATTCATTCATTCAACTCTTTGCAATAAATTAACTCTTAAAACACAAATTAAGTAGCAAACATACCGATTTGGAGAAGAATCGAACAAAATAACAAACAACAAAAAAAATTAATGAAGAAGAACTTAAAAAGTAGCTCTTACCTCTACAATTAGTCTCTAATTTGAAGAAGAATGAAGCGAAAATTGCTTCTCCTTCTTCTTCTCTCCCTTTCCCTCTTACTCTCTATTTTGGTGACCTCCTTTTTTTTTCTCTTCCGTGTTACGTAAATGAAAGCGAGGCCCAGTTCTTCAATTCATTTAGTTTGATCGATGATCCATTATCTCTGCTGACCGCGTCGCGGTCGACCGATTTCAAGTGGTCGCACAAAAAATTAGGCGCCAACATTTCCGGCCAAAATTTTGGTGGGAAATTTATATAGCGATTGATCGTGACCGCGTCGCGGTCACGATAAAGCATTATGTGACTAGTTTACGTGTCGATCGCATGATAATGATCGTTTGTGACTAATATCGGCGATCAGATGGTGCGATCGACATCGTCTTGATGGTCATTGATAGACCTTTTTCTCAGTAGTGAAACACTGCTCATCTTTGCTACGGCCAAAGATATTCATCGAAATCATTCATCTTTTTATACAAAAGCCAAAGATATTCAATAATATCATCATTTAAGGCAGAGGATGATGAAAATATTTTTAAAGAAACGAATCCGATTGAAATAAAATGACAAGGATTAAGGATTAAGGATTCAGTACTTTGTTTTATCCATGTCCAAAAATACCTCAAAAATAATTATAGTGGTGTAAAATTCAAGAATGATCAAAACATGGATACAATCAAAGCTAGTATCCGAATAGATATTTTGGACGAAAAGAAAATTTTTATTTTTCGATGAATAGTCTTAGTATTCGTGAATAATCAGATATCGTGAATAGTCAGATATCGTGAATAAGTAACTCAGACACCAAAAGTTCCAAATTTGTTAAAAACTTCAGATCAATATTTCAACATAATGATATTGAAGAAATAATATCATTATGAAAAAAATAATATCCCTTACCTCACAAAGACAGTACTTAGTTGAAACAGGATATATAAAGGCTATGACTTGAACTTGCACCAGTATAGCAATACTCAAAGTATACTCAAAATACTCACAAGAATACGCTCGATAATATAGAGAGAAAACTTGAGTTTAATGTAATTTTAATTTAACCTAAGCACCTATTTATAGAAATTGCTTAGAACACCAAAGCGTAAAATTTAATTTAATATTATTATATATATCAAAATTCCTCGCCACTCTTGAAATCTGATTTCAGCTCAATAAGCACATGCCACATTCTAGAAAAAGTAAGAAAAATGTTTTTCTAATTTAAAATAATTTAAACTTCTAAAATCAATTATTTCCTGAACTTGAACTTCAATAATTCACAATAAATAGCCCTTTTCGTAGGAAAATTCGAATCTCGCGACTTTTTTTAGAAAATTCAATTCTCTACAACTTTGCGAGAAGAAAGTTTTCCAAATTTCAAACAAAATTGACCAAAAATCCACAAACCAAGCGATTTTACAAGATATAATCAAATTTCAATTCGATAAATGGGGTCCAATTTACATGTTTTAACATGTTTTAAACATTTATTGCAACAAAAATACTCTTCCTCCTCAGATACTCATATATCCCACATTCGTTGTAAAATGTCACCATTATTATATTATTAAAATATAATAATATATTTAAATGAATTATTTTATCGAAAAAGATAAAATTTCAATTTTCAACAATTATCACATTAAAATTTTCTCCATCTATATCCACATAAAATCAATATTTTTCTCATCATATGAATCAATAATTAATTGTTCACAAATAATATTACGTAATCACAATATTGACAACCGTGCGGTTCAGGGAAGAGGGCTTTCCAATAAGAATTTCTCCTTCTTGGCCATGAATTAGGTGACCAAACCTCTCCTTAGCGAACTTTTTAGACATTGCCAATAATGTTATCTAATAATATTATTCGGATAATATGAATTATTGCTTCGATAATGAAAAATCTTGTAAATAATGACAATTATTGAAATAACAAAGAATATAAAATATCAACGCAGACAATTATTAAATCAATAAAATCTTTGAATAAAGAATTCTGTAACCATTATTGAGTAGTGCCTTCTTACGTAAGAATCAATAATTGGTGCAATACCGTATCTTCTTGTGTTTTAACCACCGAGAGTATTTTAACAAAGATAATTTGATGAATAACTACTGTTATTATTTTTAAACAACTTATATTTGTCGTTTTCTTCATCCAATCGCTTTCAGTTATGTGGCCCCACACACATTCATTGTGCGTCGTCTAATATTCCCGACAAAGATCTGAATATTCCACGACCAAACGAATATTCCCCGACAACAATGAATATTTTATAACCACTTGCTTATTTTGAAATATTTATGTATTTTACCCCTAACTATCCACATTAATCAAATCAACCCTTACTATTTCAAAATAATAAATAGAGAAATTAAATTTCATTAATAATAAGTTGGGGTCTTATAACCTCCCTCCTTATGAAATTTCGTCCTCGAAATTGGCGTACGATACACAGTGTTTGAAAAGGTGAGGATACCTCGCTTTCATTTCCGCTTCCAATTCCCAGTGTCATTTCTCTATAGCATGATTCCTCCACGAACTTTAACTTGTGGTATGACCTTTCTTGGCGTAGGACATGCTCCTTCCTATCCAAGATCTTGACAGTACCTCCTCACGTTAAGTCTTGACTATCTCGTCCGATTCTAACTCTATAACGTGGTTCGGTCTTTCACATATTTACGAAATGCATGATATGTGAAACACATTATGAACACGAGACATACTCGGAGGTAACGCGAGTCTATAGGCTACATTTCCTACTCGGTCAAGAATTTGAAATGGACCAATAAATCGTGGATTGAGCTTTCCTCTCTTCCCAAATCTTGTAACTCCTTCCATGGAGCAACTCGCATGACAATACATGATCCCCTATACTAAATTCCACGTTCTTTCGATGAAGATCCGCGATAACTCTTTTGTCGATCTTGTCTTGCTTTGTATCGTTGTCGAATCATTTGGATCTTTTAGGTGAGTCATATCGCATTAACTTTCGGGTCCCAACAATGTTGCTTCACCCACCTCATCCCAACATATTGTGTGGCGCCCCCCAAAATAGGTATACATCACCCATTACGAGTTGTCAATACATGATGCGAAACAACTACAACTTTATTATTACGATAAAAAACTGTGAGTTTGAATACAAATATTATCTTCTGACAATATCTATACTCAAATAAATCCTCATCACATTTATTGATACATTATTTTACAAAAATGGTGAGGACTACTAAACAACTCTCTCTAGAACCTTCATTCCAAACCCAGGCTAAATGCATTCGCTATATTCTCGCCTCCAGGAAAGAATGAAACAAAAGGAAAAAGGGTGAGCTCAACTAGCTCGAGAAAGAATATTATGACTAAGATAATATACAACAAATTATCGTTAATCTTCAACAGGGAAAAATTTAATAGAATACAATAGACAACAAATTTTAAATCAATATTACGCAGTGAAATAATAATTCATTAGAAGAGTTAAGTAGAGAATGCAAACTACTATCTTCTATGTATGAATTTAAAAGTTCATCGCTCATCTTTTATCCTCGTAACATCAATCAATATACATCTCAAATCAAATATTCATCTTTGCACTACACAGCCCGAAGATATTCATCATCGGTCGTATGTTCATCTCAACACTGCTCATCTTTGCACTACAAAAGCCAAAGATATTCATCACCGTCATGTTCATTTAAACACTGCTCATCTTTACTCTGGGCCAAAGATATTCTTGAAAATCATTCATCTTTGCACTACTGGGCCAAAGATATTCAATAATATCATCATTTAAGACCGGGATGATGAAAAATATTTTTAAAGAAACGAATCCAAAGGAAACAAAATGACAAGGATTAAGGATTACGTACTTGGTTTTATCCACGTCCAAAATACCTCAAAAATAATCACGGTGGTGTAAAATTCAAGAATGATCAAAACATGGATACAATCAAAGCTAGTATCCGAATAGATATTTTGAGACGAAAAGAAGAAATTTTATTTTTCGATGAATAGTCAGTATCGTGAATAGTCTCAGATATCGTGAATAGTCATGATATCGTGAATAGTAACTCAGAACACCAAAAGATAGAAATTCCACAAAAAAAACATTTTCACGCTTCATAATAGTACTCGTGAATAAGAACTCGTGAATAAGTAACTCATGAATAGTAACTCGTGAATAAGTAACTCATGAATAGTAACCCCAAGCATGAAAAAGTTCTAAATTTGATAAAAAGTTCCAACCAATATTTCAAAGATAATGATATTGAAGAAATAATATCATCCGAGAAGAAAATAACATCCCTTACCTCAAAGAATCAAGATTTGGAAGGAAAGATCTAAGTGATCTTTGAATGAAACTTGTCTTTGAATAAAAAGAACTCTCAAAGTATCTAAATACTCACAAAATACGCTCAATAATATAGAGAGAGAAAGAGAAAACTTTGTTTCGGTGTGATTTTCAATTCTAACTTAGCCCTCTATTTATAGGAAAATGTTAGCCATAAAATGAGACTTGACCACTAACTGCACGATGGCTTTACCTCGCTACTATTGCCACCCACCACATTTGAAATAAAATTCAGCACATTTTTTCACCAACCACAAGTGGGGCCCACTCAATTCTAGAATTTTCCACCAAAATCAATTATAAATCTAATTTAAAATCAGACACCTCTTAAAATTCATAACAAATCATTCGTGCATTTTTAACGGTTCAAAATTTGTGGACATATACTCAACTCATGTATGTATAACATACCCAAAATTACCACAATCCAACTATTTGGATTAAAAATTATAACCCCATAATATATCTCAAAACCCCGATTTGATTTTTAATACCTCCAATCCGATAAAATCTTGATAAAACACCTCAACAATAATTTCTTAATTTATAACCACATAAATAAATCCATCATTTATATCCACATAAAATAAATATTTCTTTATCATATGAATCAATAATTAATTATTCATAAATAATATTCTGAGAATCACAATTATGATGACGGCCGTTCCGGAAAGAGGGCTTTCGATAAGGATTTCTCCTTCTTCGCGCCGCAATTAGGTGACCAAACCTCTCCTCGATGTAACTTTCTAGACATTGCCAATAATGCTATCTAATAATATTATTCAAATAATATGAATTATTGATCCGATAATGGAGATAATGTGCGGTGACAATTATTGAACAACAATAATATAAAATATCAACGCAAAGAATTATTGAATCAATAAAATAAAATATTGAATAAGAAACTCACATGTGAAAATTATTGAGTAGTGCCTTTTTACGTAAGGATCAATAATTCAACAATCTCGCGTAATACCGCAGTATATTCTTTCGCAACCACGCCAGACATCGTATTTTAACCACCGGTATTCCAACGATCTTAACGGTAACAACTACGCCTGTTATTTTTAAACAACTTATATTTGTCGTTTCTTAATCCAATCGCTTTCCGTTATGGGGCCCACACATGGTCATTACTGGTCGTCTTAATATTCCCACAAAGATGCGAATATTCCACGACCAAAACGAATATTCCCCGACAACAATGAATATTTTATAACCACTTGCTTATTTTGAAATATTTGCGTATTTTACCCCTAACTATCCACATTAATCAAATCAACCCTTACTATTTCAAAATAATAAATAAAGGAAATTCCTTTTTATTTAAAAAAAATTTCGGGGTCTTACATATTGGAGAGCGACACTTTCGTCCATATAATACTTCAAATGGAGCCACACCTATACTTGCCTGATAACTGTTGTTGTAGGAGAATTCTGCCAATGGTAAATACTTATCCCAACTGCCCTTGAAGTCTAGGACACATTGTCTTAATAGATCTTCAAGAGTTTGAATAGTCCTTTCTGATTGTCCGTGCGTTTGAGGATGGTATCTTAACTAAATCAGAAATCCGTGCCCATAGCTTTTTGCAAGCTAACCCAAAATCTTGAAGTGAATCTTGGGTCACGATCCGAAACTATGGATACAGCATGCCATGCAACCTCACAATCTCATTCACGTCATACTAGCAAGACGTTCAAGGAATAAGTCTCCGTGTCGAAGAAAATGAGCGGACTTGGTTAATCTATCAACAATAACCCAAATAAAGATTGATGCCTTGAAAACCGTAGGAAGACCCATAACGAAATCCATGGTAATGTGTTCCCACTTCCATTTCGGAATCTCAAGTGGTTGCAACGGACCCTTAGGTACTAGATGTTCCGCCTTTACACGTTGACAAGTTAAACACATCGAGATAAACTTTGCAATCTCTCTCTTCATATTGTTCCACCAAAATGTATGTCGAAGATCACGATACATTTTGGTACTTCCAGGATGGATTACAAATGGTGTATTGTGTGCCTCCATTATAATCTTGTACTTCAAATCAGAGTCGTTAGGGACACAAAGTCTAGAGTGGACTCGAAGTATTCCTTCTTCATCAATTCTCGCTTCCGGAATAACTCCTTCTTGTACTTTCTTCTTCATACGCATCATCAAGGGATTCGGTGGCTTGAAGCGACCTTAACTTTTTCTATTAAAGTTGGCTCTATGCGTATACTTGACATCATCGCACTCATTCCCGTATGATATTCTCTTCTACTCAATGCGCCTACCACGTTCGCTTTACCAGATGGTATTGAATAGTGTGGTCGTAGTCTTTCAATAGCTCGAGCCAACGTCATTGCCGCATGTTGAGTTCTTTTGAGTGAAGAAATATTTAAGGCTTTTATGGTCCGAATATATCTCCACTTTCTCCCCATATAGATAGTGCCTCCATATCTTTAAGCAGCAAAACGATCGGCCGCTAACTCTAGATCATGAGTAGGATAATTCCTCTCATACTCTTTAAGTTGTCATGAGGCATAAGTCATGACTTTCCCACGTTGCATGAGAACACATCCTAACCCTTTGCACGAAGCATCATCAGAGATAACAAATCCATCCGAACCGGATGGTATTGTTAGAACATGTCGTAAAATAAGTCTCCTCTTAAGCTCTTGGAAACTCTTCTCGCATTCTTCGCTCCAAACGAATTTTGTATCCTTCCGAGTTAAATTTGAGTTAATGGAGTAGCGATTAGAGAAAACCCTTCCACGAATCTCCGATAATAACCACCTAGACCCGAAAAGCTACGTCTTGATCACCGACTTGGTTGCTTCCCAATGGAGTTTCCAATCGATAAATCAAAGTCTAATTTCTCCGAGTCAAGTTTAAACGTTGAGCACAAGCGGAGAGATAAATGAATGGGTAAAGCACCCAGTATCAAGTAAGGTATAAACTTCGCAAGAATTTATAAATAACTTACCCGTGATCACCTCATTTGGGTTCTCGCATTTTGACCGGTCACAACAAACGCTCTTCCCGGGCGCTGACTTTGACTTTTACGGGTCGATCTTTTGAGTCACCGTCCCCATTGAACTAGGTTTCATTACTGCATAACTCGTTTATATCCTTCATTTCCACAATTATAGCATACCTTGAATCTGTTGTGGATGGTTTGGTGATATGTCCTCTTTCCGCGATTTATAGCATATGACCGGGTTGTCGTTCTCCTCCCTTAAAACAAGTTCTTCACGCAAGACTTTCTGCGTCTTCACATGGTCGTTGTTAAATCTCCTTTTTAAAATCTCCTCCCCGACTCGCTTCTTTTATTTTCATGGCTATGATTACCACCCAGTGGTTACCATTTTTATCCGCTTGCTTTCTTTCTCCGTTTGGTTATCATTATTACATTGATGCTATCTCTCGTACGATTCGGTTATGGTCCCTCGGTTGAACATACTCGTTATCTCGCTTCTAACAATTGAGCCACATTAACAACATCCGAATAGAGAGAAAATTTATGAGAAATGAGATATTGTCGTGTCTTGGGGTTTCAAACCTCTCGAAACATCCACGTCATACATTCCTCATTCTCCACCAAATGAGGTGCAAACCGGATAACTCTCGCCAACTTTGCCTCGTCTTTGAGACACCGTCATGTTGTTTTGTTCTAATCGATGAACTTCACTTCCTTCATATGACGAACACTTTCGTGAAAGTATTTGTCATTAAATAATTTCAAAAACGTCTCCCAAGACATCTTTGAGTGTGGTCGGATAGAGTGCGCTTCTACGGACTCCCACCAATGGTCCGCTTCGCCACGGAACATAAAGGTGGCGAATTGAACCTTCTGTTCCTCCGCATCCCAAGACATCGAATATCTTGGTAATTTGCTTGACCCATGTTTCCGCCATGATTGATCTCGCTTTCCCTTAAATTCGTGTGGTCCCAACTCTTTGAACTACTTGGTGAGACAACCCGTGAATTGCTATCATTTCCTCCTATATTTTGAACACGAGTCTCCTCGTGCGATTTTTGCATGAATCTAAAAAGCTTCTAAACATCCTTCGTTCATCATCCGCTTTCGGTGGTGTTGTTCATAGGAGGAACATTGTCACTGTTGCAGTTGCATCGCTCTCCTCCGTTGGTGAGTCAAAGCGCGTCTCCACTGGCCTCATTTCCATTGTTAATATTCTCGATCGACATTCTCAAATACCGCCATAAAACAAGGGTTAATTAAGAAATCAATATATCACATAATATCCCGATATCTTGACCAACTAACAAATAAGCTTAGGTAGGACACACTTAGCGAAGGATTTACTCGTCTCTCCCTCCTAGTTCTATTCCCGATCTCCGCCAGAGATCATATCCCTAAGCTCGATACCAACCGTGGCGCCCCAAAATAGGTATACATCACCCATTCGAGTTGTCAATACGTAGGTATGTAAACAACTACAACTTTATTATTACAACAGTAAAACTGTGAGTTTGAATACAAATATTATCTTCTAGACAATATCTATACTCAAATAAATCCTTATCACATTTATTGATACATTATTTTACAAAAATGGTGAGGACTACTAAACAACTCTCTCTAGAACCTTCATTCCATACCCAGGCTGCATCTTTCGCTATATTCTCGCCTCCTGAGAAGAAAAATGGAACAAAAAGGAAAAGGGTGAGCTCAACTAGCCTAGTAAAGAATATTATGACTAAGATAATATACAACAAATTACCGTTAGTCTTCAACAGGGAAAAATCTAATAGAATACAATAGACAACAAATTTTAAATCAAAATTACAATGGAAATAATAATTCATTAGAAGAGTTAAGTAGAGAATGCAAACTACTATCTTCTACATGTATGAATTTAAAAGTTCATCGCTATCTTTTATCCCCGTAACATCAATCAATATATATCCGAATCAAATATTCATCTTTGCACTACAGAAGCGAAAGATATTCATCACCGGGTCATGTTTCATCTAAACACATGTTCATCTTTTCACTACGGGCCAAAGATATTCATCAAAATCATTCATCTTTTTACTACGGGCCAAAGATATTCAATAATATCATCATTTAAGACCGAGGATGATGAAAATATTTTTTTAAGAAACGAATCCATTGAAACAAAATGACAAGGATTAAGGATTAAGGATTCGTACTTTGTTTTATCCATGTCCAAAAATACCTCAAAAATAATTATAGTTGTGTAAAATTCAAGAATGATCAAAACATGGATACAATCAAAGCTAGTATCCGAATAGATATTTTGACGAAAAGAAAATTTTTTATTTTTCGATGAATAGTCATAGTATTCGTGAATAAGATCAGATCGTGAATAGTCTTGAGTATCGTGAATAAGTAACTCAGACACCAAAAGTTCCAAATTTGTTAAAAACTTCAGATCAATATTTCAACATAATGATATTGAAGAAATAATATCATTATGAAAAAAATAATATCCCATACCTCACAAAGACAAGATTTACATTGAAACACCTGATATAAAGTATGACTTGAACTTGCACCGTATAGCAATACTCAAAGTATACTCAAAATACTCACAAGAATACGCTTCGATAATATAGAGAGAAAACTTGAGTTACGGTGTAATTTTCAATTCTAACCTAAGCACCTATTTATAGAAATTGCTTAGAACACCAAAGCGAAAATTTAATTTAATATTATTATATATATCAAAATTCCTACCCCACTCTTGAAATCTGATTTCAGCTCAATAAGCACATGCCACATTCTAGAAAAAGTAAGAAAAACGTTTTCTAATTTAAAATAATTTAAACTTCCAAAAATCAATTATTTTGGAGTTTCGGAACTTCAATAATTCACAATAAATAGCCCTTTGTCAGAAATTTCGAATCTCGCGACTTTTTATAGAAAATTCAATTCTCTACAACTTTGCAGAAGAAAGTTTTTTCAAATTCCAAACAAAAATTGACCGAAATCCACAAACGGGCGATTTTACAAGCAATAATCAAGTTTCAGTCAATAAATGGGGTCCACCGACATGTTTAACATGTTTTAAACATTTATTACAACAAAAATACTCTTCCTCCTCAGATACTCATATATCCCACATTCGTTGTAAAAATATCACCATTATTATATTATTAAAATATAATAATATATTTAAATGAATTATTTTATCGAGAAAAGATAAAATTTCAATTTTCAACAATTGTCACATTAAAAATTTTCTCCATCTATATCCACATAAAATCAATATTTTTCTCATCATATGAATCAATAATTAATTGTTCACAAATAATATTACGAGAATCACAATATTGACAACCAAGCGGTTCCTGCCTCAGAAAGAGGGCTTTCCAATAAGAATTTCTCCTTATCAAGGCGCCTTGATTAGGTGACCAAACCTCTCCTTGAGATGAACTTTCTAGACATTGCCAATAATGTTATCTAATAATATTATTCAGATAATATGAATTATTGCTTCGATAATAAAAAATCTTGTGTAATGACAATTATTGAAACAACAAAGAATATAAAATATCAACGCAAAGAATTATTAAATCAATAAAATAATCGAGCAAGAATTATCGTAACCATTATTGAGTAGTGCCTTCTTACGTAAGAATCAATAATGGTGCAATACCGCAGATCTTCTTGTGTTTTAACCAATTTAGTATGTTAACAGTATTAACTTGTAAATAACTACGTTGTTATTTTTAAACAACTTATATTTGTCGTTTTCTTCATCCAATCGCTTTCCGTTATGGGGCCCACATATGGTCATACTGCCGCATTTAATATTCCCACAAGATTTAATATTCCACGACCAAACGAATATTCCCAAACAACAATGAATATTTTATAACCACTTGCTTATTTTGAAATATTTGCGTATTTTACCCCTAACTATCCACATTAATCAAATCAACCCTTACTATTTCAAAATAATAAATAGAGAAAATTAAATTTCATTAATAATAAGTTGGGGTCTTATAGAAATCCTTATTGGAAATCCCCCTCTTTCCTGGGAACGACCTGGTCGATTAATAGTGTGAATTATAATAATGATGATGAAGTTTTGTTTTATTAGTATTATTAATATAATAAAACAGAAAAACTTTTTATATAAAACATAATACTTTTATAAAGTTATTCATTTTATTAGACTATAAATAGAATATATTATATTCTATTATGCATAGTATTTTGCATAGTAAAAATCTTTTTATATAAAATAGAATACTTTTATAAATTTATTCATTTTATTAGACTATAAATAGAATATATTATATTTTATTATGCATAGTATTTGCATAGTGCTGCGTATAGTATTTACATAGTAAAATCTTTTTATATAAAATGAATACTTTTATAAAGTTATTCGCTTTATTAGATTATAAATAGAATATATTATATTTTATTTAAAATATTTTGTTTTATTAAAATATTTTATAGTAAACCAATCTGAATAATCCGCTTAAAAGTAAATCAATCTGAACTGTTCAGAATTAGTTACTTATTCATCCATTCTTCTATAAATAGAAGCTCATTCCTTCATTATTTCTTACGAATTCAATTTGAAACTCAAAAGAGAGAAACTATAGAGAGAAAGAAGAAAAGTATTCTCGCTACTTCACTACTCCTATATCCAGTTTGTTTTAAAGGTAAGGGGGTATTATTTCTTTCAGTATTCATGAAGAGAACTTCTTACGTTATTCCATTTTTTTATTACATTGGAATAACATGTATACGCCGATCTACCCTATACTTGGTGAAATTCTTACATTATTCCATTCTTTATCATTATGTTGAATAACACATACATCGCCAATCACGCATACATGGTGAAATTCTCCTGTTATTCCATTCTTTATTATTATGTTGGAACATCTTGTGCATGCGTTTACGCACGACTGAATCCGTTATTTATTATTCATTGGAACATCCTATCGGTTGCAAATTTCACCGACTACCTAGTTCCGTTATTTATTATTTTGTTGGAATATCACATGCGTGCGTTCTTACGCATTTGACACGGTTCCGATTATTTATTATTTTGTTGGAATAACTCGTCTGCATGCGGTTACATCGCATGCCCGGTGATTTCTTTTGTTATTTCATTCTTTATTATACTCAGTTGGTTAAAGTTTTGACTTCTATACTCTATGAAATTAGTGGAATATCCTTGATATTTGCGCTTCATCCAGTATCTTTTCATGAAAATATTCTTCTGAGCATTCTTGAATTTTACTCTACAAAGAAGTAATCATGTTGACAATTTATACGTTATTAGTTCTGGATAAATTAATTCTTGAACTTGTTTTATTGAATTCTTATATCATTGTCATCATCCTCATGTTTATATTATGTTGAAAGTCATCTATGGCCTGTAGTGCTTAGATGGACTTGGTATGATTATGACCAGGAATTAATCGGTATAATCATGACCGTAATGTTACAAATGATGTGGTAAAAGTCCTCATTGACCCGTAGTGCATTGATGGACAGTTGTTAGCATGATCATGACCATTGATGAATACACGAATATCCTTGGCCCATGCATGGATAATTTTTGATTGTGATACTAATGAATATCCTTGGCCGTAATGCAAGGATGATGTGAATTATTTATTAAGCTGAGTCCCAGCGATAAAAGTGATGAAAAACCTTTTAAATCATAAAAGATAGTAGATTTTATTCTCTACTTGACTCTTTTAATGGATTGCTTGTTCCGCTGTAGTTAAACTTGACGTTTGTTATATTATATCAGTTTAACACTGTTGAAGGCTAACGATAATTTATTTTGTATTATCTTAGTCATAATATTTCTTACTGGGCTAGTTGAGCTCACCCTTTTACTTTCATTGTTCTCTTCAAGAAATGAGAACGTAGTAGGGACTAGCCGGGGAACGGAGTGACGGTCCAGTTAATAGCATTAGTAGTCCTCATTATTTTGTTAAATAGTGTGATAATAAATGTAATGAGGACTCAATTGAGTGTGGATATTGTCTAGATGACAATCTTTGTATTAAAACTCACAACATATGTTTTGTCGTATTTTACACGACTGTTGTATAATTAAGTTGTATTTGAATTTTGTGCCATGTATTTGGCGACTCAAGATGGGTGATGTATACCTATTTTGGGGGCGTCACAGTTGGTATCAAAGCTTAGGGATATGATTCTTGGCTGAGATGTGAGACAAGAACTAGGAGGGGAAAGATGGGAAATTCCTTCGCTAGTATGACCTACATAAGTTTATTTGACATTTAATTGGTCGGTCAGAGTATAGGGATAATATATTGCATGTTAATTAACCTTTGTTTTGTGGCAATATTTGAAAATGGCATCCGAGAATGTTGAGATTAGCAATGGAGCACAGGAGACCGTTGAGTCTCCATAGATCAATAATCAGGATAATGTGCATCAGGAAGGCGACAATCCTCAAGAAAACAACAACACTGACCAGATGATGAACGATGGAATGTTTAGAGGCTTTATGCAATTCATGCAACATTAGGCAAGAGCGGCTCCTATACAAAATGCAGGTGGAAACACTTGCAACTCTCGGACGGTCACAATAAGCGTGGAGGGAATCAACATGCCAGAAATGGTAAACACTTCGGTGGTAATCATGGCCAAAATAATAAGAATGGACATTTCAAGAAGAGGAGATTCAACAATGATGGAAAGACATCAAAGACCAACACCCGTTGTTAAGGAAGGAGAACGACCACCTATCATATGCTTCAAATGCGGAGGGAAGGACACATCGGTCAAATCTAGCGATGTCATCAAAAGCATGTTATAATTATGGAAGAAGGTCACCTAGCCCATTTTTGTCGCTCACCAAAGACAAGTTCTGCTAGGATGGAGGCACCAAAGGACGTCCCCCAAAAGTCAAAGCCAAGATAGTGCAAGGGAGAGCATTTGTCGTGACCTCCCAGAAAGTAAGGAACCCGAACGAGGTCATCACGGGTAAGCTTATCATAAACTCTAGCGAAGTATATACCTTATTTGATACCGGGTCTATCCATTCTTTTATTTCTCCTACTTGCGCTCAACGTTTAAATTTGACTCCGGAGAAATTAGACTTTGACTTATCTCGTGAAACTCCATTGGGAGAAACCTTCATTACATCCACATTTATAAGTCTTGTTTGGTTCAAATCGGTACCCTCACATTACCTGTTGATCTTATTTCATTGAAAATACTTGCATTTGATGTAATTCTAGGGATTGATTGGTTAACTACTCATCATGCAAAAATTGATTATTTTCGTAAGGTTGTTAGCTTTCATATTCCTAACCAACCTATTATGCGAATTCAAACAACCAAACCATTAAAATCAATCACTGTCATCTCAAGCCATAAAGCTATTCGTTTATTGAAAAATAGATGTCAAGCTTTCTTAGCTCATATCACGGATCTAAACAAAAATACGTTAGTTTTGAATGATATTTCTATTGTTAATAAATATCCTGACGTATTCCCTGAAAAACTACCTGGCCTACCCCCAAACGTGAAATTGAATTTTGTATCGATCTTGAACCTGGTACAAAATCCATTTCCAAAGCCCCATATCGAATGGCTCCTATTGAACTTCAAGAGTTAAAGACCCAACCGCAGGAATTGTTAGACATCGGTTTCATTCGTCCTAGTACGTCTCCTTGGGGTGCTCCTGTTCTATTCATGAAGAAGAAAGATGGGAGTATGCGACTTTGTATTAATTATCAGGAGTTGAACCATGTCACTATAAAAAATAGATATCCATTGCCTTGCATTGATGACCTGTTTGACCAATTCTGGCGCCAATTTTTTTCAAAGATTGATCTTCGTTAGGATATCACCAATTGAAGATTAGAACAGATGATATTCCAAAGACTTTCCGAACTTGCATGCGGACATTATGAATTCCTAGTCATGTCTTTTGGATTGACTCATCGCTCCCTGCTACCTTCATGGATATGATGAACCGAGTATTCAAGAAATATTTGGATCACTTTGTGGTCGTCTTTTATTGATGACATCCTTATTTATTCCAAAAGCCGTGAAGATCATGAAAGAACACTTGAGGTTGATACTTCAAAAGCTTCGTGAATATAAGCTTTATGCCAAGTTGAAGAAATGCGAGTTCTGGCTTGAGGAAATAGCATTCCTCTAGCACGTGGTATCAAGTCATGGAATATCTGTTGACCCAGCAAAGATGTAAGTTGTGACGCCCCCAAAATAGGTATATTGAAAGTAGTATGAATACAAGCCAATCATGTTTGATGATAAAGTATATACTTTGTAACAATCTTATTCATTTATTAATAAAAAGTATTAATTTATTAAAGGCTTTTAATTATCTACATGATGCTGTTTTATAATATGTGATAAACCCATAGTTTTAAGCAATGCTTTTAGAATAATGATGATGATCATTCTAATAATATCTAAATTCTTAGAAAGCTTAAAACAAAAATAGTTCCCAATCGTTGGATTACTAAATTGGGGATTAGTAAATCCGGATAGATTGGTACATATGTTGCTTGCTCATTGGATGAGGATGATTGATCTCATGATCATTTGTGTGGAGACACTAAAGCAAGTATGTAGGTGCTTATTAGAGAATAAGTTCACTGAACGTGACTCGCTAAGGAATACCTAATGGAGTTTTACTTGCCTGTCAATAGGAATTCCTATAGTGATAGTAGTACAAGTGATCCTTGGACTTGAGATCATAATAGTATCTTGTGTATGATGAGTTATACTTTGACTTATTCCTTAAGACCCTTAGGGTATATCAAAAGGTATGCTTGGGTATAATAAGTTATACATGGAGATAATGTATGATCAATAAAGAATCTACCACTTCTAGTAAAAGATGAGAAATGTCCTATGTGATTTGATAAATGACAACTCAGTAGTCCTTGGCCAAGACAGAATGAAATTAGAAAGGAGTTGTGACGCCCCCAAAATAGGTATACACAACACCCATTCTGAGTCGCCAAATACATGGTACAAGAAGCAAACTACAACTTCAATAATACAAATGTCGTGTGAAATACGACAATATATAATTCTTGAGTTTAAATATAATATTGTCTTCTGACAATATCCACACGCAAATAAATCCCCATCATAATTATTGATTCATTATTTTACAAAAATGGTGAGGACTACTAAACAACTCTCTCAAGAACCTTCATTCCATACCCCCGACTAAGACTTCGCTACATTCTCGCCTCCCCGAGAAGAAAAATGGAACAACAAGGAAAAGGGTGAGCTCAACTAGCCCAAGAAAGAATATTATGACTAAGATAATATACAACAAATTATCGTTAGTCTTCAACAGGAAAAATCTGATAGAATACAATAGATAACAAATTTTAAATCAATATTCGCAATGAAATAATAATTCATAGAAGAGTTACGTAGAGAATGAAATCTACTATAATCTATGAATTTAACGAACCATCATCAATATTTTATCCTCAGTAACATCAATCAATATACATCCGAATCAAATATTCATCTTTGCACTACTGTGCCAAAGATATTCATCAATCGGTCATGTTCATCTCAACACTGCTCATCTTTGTACTAAAGGCCAAAGATATTCATCACCATGGTCGTATTCATTTAAACACCGCTCATCTTTTGCACTACAGTGCCAAAGATATTCTTCAAATCATTCATCTTTGCACTACAAAGCCAAAGATATTCAATAATATCATCATTTAAGACCGAGGATGATGAAAAATATTTTTAAAGAAACGAATCCAAAGAAACAAAATGACAAGGATTAAGGATTAAGGATTCGTACTTGGTTTTATCCACGCCCAAAATACCTCAAAAATAATCATAGTGGTGTAAAATTCAAGAATGATCAAAACATGGATACAATCGAGTTAGTATCCGTAATAGATGTTTTAGACGAAAAGAAGAAATTTTATTTTTCTATGAATAGATCAGAGTATCGTGAATAATGTCAGATATCGTGAATAAAGGCCGATACGTGAATAAGAACTCAAGGCACCAAAAGATAGAAATTCCACAAAAACATCTTCACGCTTCATGAATAGTACTCGTGAATAAGAACTCGTGAATAAGAACTCATGAATAAGAATCTTATGAATAATAACTCGTGAATAAGAACTCATGAATAAGAACCCATGAATAGTAACCCCATACATGAAAAAGTTCCAAATTTGATAAAACTTCAGATCAACATTTTAGTATAATGATATTGAAGAAATAATATCATTACTGAAAAAATAATATCCCTTACCTCGAAAGATCAAGATTTAAATTTGAAACACCTGGATATAAAGCTATGACTTGGACTTGCACCGTATAGCAATACTCAAAGTATACTCAAAATACTCACAAGAATACGCTCGATAATATAGAGAGAAAAACTTCAGTTTCGGTGTGATTTTCAATTCTAACCCAAGCACCCTATTTATAGAAATTCTTAGAAACACCAAAAGCGAAAAATTTAATAAATTAATAATATAATTATATTATTTTCTACACATGTCTAGAATCTGATTTCAGCCATCAAACACATGCCACCTTCTAGAAAAAATAAGAAAAAACGTTTTTCTAATTTTAAATATTTTAAACTTCCAAAATCAATTATTTGAAGCTTCTAACTTCAATAATTCATAATAAATAGCCCTTTCATCAAAAAATTCGAATCTCGCGAGTTTTTATAGGAAATTCAATTCTCTACAACTTTGCGTAAGAAAGTTTTTCCCAATTCCAATCAGAAATTGACCGAAATCCACAAACTGGCAATTTTACAAAGCTATAATCAAATTCCAGGTCGATAAATGGGGTCCACCGACACACAAAACATGTGTTAATCATTTAATGCCACAAAATACTCTTCCTCCTCGTATACTCATATATCCCACATTCATTGTAAAATATCACCATTAATATATTATTAAAATAATATATTTAAATGAATTATTTTATCGTAAAAATAAAATATTAATTTTCAACAATTGTCATTTTAAAATTTTCTCATCTATATCCACATAAAATCAATATTTTCCTCATCATATAAATCAATAATTAATTATTCACAAATAATATTACGTAATCACAATATTAATGACCAGGCGCGTTCCTGGAAAGAGGGGCTTTCGAATAAGAATTTCTTCTTCTGGCTGGCCGCAATTATTAGGTGACCAAACCTCTCCTTAGATGTAACTTTCTAGACATTGCCAATAATGTTATCTAATAATATTATTCAGATAATATGAATTATTGCTTCGATAAAGAAAAATCTTTGTAATGACAATTATTGAAACAATGACAATATCAACGCAAAGAATTATTAACTTAATAAAATCTTTGAGCGAGAATTATCGTAACCATTATTGAGTAGTGCCTTCTTACGTAAGAATCAATAATTGGTGCAATAATGCTGCAATTACTTTCAACAACGCCAGATATTAGTGTGTTTTAACCAATGGTATTCCAACAAAGATTAATTGGTAATAACTATGCCGTTATTTAAAAACAACTTATTTTTGTCGTTTTCTTCATCCAATAGCTTTCCAGTTATGGGCCCACACATGGTCAAGGCACAGTCAGTATTTATATTCCCCGACAAACGTTTAATATTCCACGACTAAACGAATATTCCCAAGCGATAATGAATATTTTATAACCACTTGCTTATTTTGAAATATTTATGTATTTAACCCTTAACTATCCACATTAATCAAATCCACCCTTACTATTTCAAAATAATAAATAAAGGAAATTCCTTTTTATTTAAAAATTTCGGGGTCTTATAGGAGTTTCTAATTTGCATTATTTAGGGTTGTGCATTTAAGAAATGAAATATATAATTAAATAAAATAAGACTTGAAAATTCCATGTCTTATATTTATTTGGGACATCAGATGGTGAAAGGATTGAATTATCAGATAGAATAACTATGTACTCAAAGGTTCTTTTATGATTAATGTTGAAATCTATATTAACCTGGAAAGTCGTTGATCGCTAGGGAGGCTTATCCCATTGTAGAATAAATATTATTTATTTAAATAAATTAATAGTTTAATTTATTTATTTAAATAAGATTAGAATTGTTCTAATTGATTTATTCACAACCTAGGTTTAATATGGAGAACCTAAAGGGTCACACCATAAAAGGAAAGAATAATTATTTAAGAAGTTAATGACATAATTGTAATAATAATTAAGTATATTTAATTTAATCTATGGTTATAGAATAAATTAAATAGCTTAATATTTATTATTTAATATTTTGAAAATATTAAAATAAATTAATAAGAGGAGTCTTATTATTATTATTACTATTATTATTATTTAATTCCTAAAGGAGTTTGAGAATTAATTAATAAAAGTACTCTCAAATATCCTAATAGATTAGGAGGCAAATTAATTAAAAGAGTTTAATTAATTATCCCTAATAAGATTAGGGAGCTTAATTAATTAAAAAAATTTAATTAATTAAATAAAACCCAATTTCTTAATTGTTAAGGAGGGTTGCCTACATCTATAAATAAGAGGAGTCTTATTATGGGTGAGTGGTTGTTGATGTGACGCCCCCAAAATAGGTCCATTCCATCCAACCCATTCTGAGTCGCCAAATACATGGTATGTAAAAAACAACTACAACTTTATTACAACAATTGTCGTGCAAAAATACAAACAACACATATCTTGTGAGTTTGGATACAAATATATACCAATCAGAAGACGTCACAATGACACCTTACATAAAGGTATAGTCAAAAACTATTTTAGAAATTAGAATCTTTGGGAAGTGCTCAAGAAAACCTTCGTATACGTGGGAGGCCATGCTTTTAGGTTATGGTAGATATCATATGGCCACAAATTATCCTTGGTTGACCCAATAGACCCCAAAGAAAAACGAGAAGATTACTATCATATTCTTCCCAATGGTGAGTCTTCTCTTGACATATCATTATCTCCACTCGCTCTAATTGGGTATTATACTCCAAAAAACACCAAGATTATATAGGTAGTGCTTGTAAATATACTCAAAGAAGTGGATGAAAGCACAACCATGTCTTATGATAACACGAGTTTGTATGTCATTTAGACATCTTGTATGATAGTGACAAAACACCCTTCCAAAGTTGGGTTCTTTCACCCTATTTAATTCACCAAAAATAACTATTAAATGATGTATAAAATACAACACACTAAAGCCCTCAATAAAATTATTTTCATACTCTTTAGGAAGAACCTCAACAACTATAGACCACCGCTTACATTCCTTTGTTATCCCCGGGCCAACCCAAATACACTTTTTATTACACGAAAGGAATTGTGAAACAAAAGGGTGAGCACAACTAGCTCAAGAAAGAATATTATGACTAAAGATAAATAAATTATCAATAGTCTTCATCAAGAATGAATCGTAGATTTAGAACATATAGTAGATGATAAAACTTTTCAACCATAGTTGCAAATGAACGAAAGCAATCCATTAGAAGAGTCAAATAGACCATAAAATCTATTATCTTCTCCATGTTAAAAGTCCACCAACAATGTTTTATCCTCGTAACATCAATCAACAATTCCACATCCCACAATCACATGTATAACTCATAATCATAATCGTAGTTCTAAATTCCTCTTCTTATCCGGATGAAGATAATTTCATCACCGCCTTTACGAAACATCAAAGATCATGGTTATACCAAATCACGATTCTCATTATAATCATACTAATAAATTCATCTTTGCACTACGGCCAAAGATATTCATCAACAGCTCATCTTTACACTACAAAAGCTAAAGATATTCAACAACAGTCATCTTTGCATTACATGAGCCAAAGATATTCATCAATAATTCATCTTTTGCACTACAAAGCAAAGATATTCAACAACAGTCATCTTTGCATTCACGAGCAAAAGATATTCATCAATAATTCATCTTTGCACTACAAAGCAAGATATTCATCAACAAGTCATCTTTGCACTACGAGCCAAAGATATTCATATATCAAAGAAATACATAATCATTTCAGAAGTTATATAACAATAATTATAACCATGTTGATCAATTCACCTTTGCACTTAAGCTAAAAATATTCAATTGTAAATTCAATGGTCATGATCATACCACCAACAATTCAACTTTTGCACCATCGCCAAAGAGAACCTATAGTCACGATCATACCAATAATCTACCCATCTTTACACTCAAGTCAAAGAGAAATATCATCATTAGGGTTATAAGAATGTTATATAAAAACAATATAATCAAAACATGATTTTAATTTCAAGAGTAAGATTCATAAATCAACGATAATTTGGTGGGAGAAAAACCAATTTGTCGTGAATAAGACCCGTATTCGTGACATATAACCGTATATCGTGCGTAAGTAACCTCGATACGAAAAAGATAAAGTTTCATAATAAAATCCATATCCATACTTATAACACCTTAATCCAAATGTTATAAATCACTTAGAAATCTCATAATCTAATATTATTAATATTATAATAATATTTTAATCATTTCTTAAACTTATAAACAATTTAATTAAATTGTTTACACTTTACTAATTAATGCATTTAATCATCATAAAATGCCAAACTCATAAGATTTCATCACCAATAACCAAAACCCTCATCAAAAATGCGATATACCTCATATATATATCTCAAGCCATAAAATCATATTTTCAATTTTCTTACTTCACATAACATATTTAATTCATTTACTCATAACTAGAATATTTTCATGAAAAATACCAAATCAGGCCCAAAAATATTTCTTTTAAGGATTTTTCTAAATTTTAAAAATTCATTTACTATTTTTCAAATGGCCAAAACTACCGAATATTTAAACATTTATCATAAATTATACTTTTATCCAAAATTCTGAAATTAATACAGATACTGATATTATATAGATGTACTCCCAATAAAAATTTCATCAATTTTGGAGTTAATCACAAGGAGTTATAAGCGATTACTTTTAAAATAGTCTTTTCTCATAAAATCCATAACTCCTAATCAGTACATCCAAAAATCGCCATTTTGGACACACTCTACAAAACTCATCAAAATATCATTTCAAATTTTTCCAGAATTTTGAAGGTTCAGAAAAATTTCAAACTAAAAACATAATAACCCTTAAAAATCCTTTACTATCCCTTACCTCAAAAGAGCATTATTTACATTTGGAATAACGCCGAATCGAACTTGCACCGTATAGTAGCAATACTCAAAGTATACTCAAAATACTCACAAAAATACGCGATAATATAGAGAGAGAAAACTTGAGCTTACAGTGTGATTTTCAATTCTAACCCAAGACCCTATTTATAGAAAATCTTAGAACACCAAAGCAGAAAATTGAATATAATAATAATATTATTATCAAATTTCAAGCCCACCTCTAGACATTTGAAATCAGCTGATTTTGCACATGTTTAATGAGGCCACAAAATATAAAAAACATTTTTATTAATAAAATAAATAAAACTTCCAAAAATAAATTATTTCTAACTTGAACTTCAATAATTCATAATAAATAGCCCTTTTATCGAGAAAATTCGAATCTCGTGGAGTTTTTATAGGAAATTCAATTCTCTACAACTTTGCGAAAGAAAGTTTTTCCTAATTCCAAACAAAATTGACCGAAATCCACAAATGATTTATTTTACAAAGCTATAATCAAATTTCAATCAATAAATGGGGTCCACCGACATGTTTAACATGTTTTAAACATTTATTGCAACAAAAATACTCTTCCTCCTCAGATACTCATATATCCCACATTCGTTGTAAAATATCACTATTATTATATTATTAAAATATAATAATATATTTAAATGAATTATTTTATCGGAAAAGATAAAATTTCAATTTTCAACAATTGTCACATTAAAATTTTCTCCATCTATATCCACATAAAATCAATATTTTCCTCATCATATGAATCAATAATTAATTATTCACAAATAATATTACGTAATCACAATATTGACAACCAGGCGGCCCTCAGAAAGAGGGGCTTTCCAATAAGAATTTCTCCTCATCGGGCGCCAAAATTAGGTGACCAAACCTCTCCTTAGACGTAACTTTCTAGGCATTGCCAATAATGTTATCTAATAATATTATTCAGATAATATGAATTATTGCTTCGATAATGGAAAATATCATCTTAAGTGACAATTATTGAAACAACAATAATATAAAATATCAACGTAGCAATTATCAATCAATAAAATATAATATTGAACGAAGAATTACCGTAACAATTATTGAGTAATGCCTTCACGACGAAAAAAAATTTTATCATGCTTCATGAATAGTACTCGTGAATAGTAACTCGTGAATAAGAACTCATGAATAAGAACTCGTGAATAAGAACTCATGAATAAGAACTCATGAATAAGAACTCATGAATAGTAACTCATGAATAGTAATTAAAAAAATTGAATACTTTTATTTCATAAAATTCGGTCTCTACAAATGACCTTTTAACAATGTATTTAATTCCAATAGTTGGGAGAATACGCTTTTTTTCTATGAGAGATAGAAAAACTAGGGTTTTGCCAAATACCCATCTTCTTGAATTCTTCTTCTTCCTTGGTGGATCACCTCTAGAGGCCAAACACTTGGGTGGCTAACGTTGATCAAAGGAAGGAACCAAACCCGGTGGATTCAAGTTGAACGCGAAAAGGATTGGAGGTGAACTTGTACATGAGGAAGCTCGGAACTTCAAGGGTATGATTCTTGTTCTTTCTTTTTCGTTTAATTAATAATTGTGCATAAAGGGTGATCCGGGTATATGGTTTGTAAATTTTTAAAACTCTGATTTTTACACGTTTCCGCTTATTTTTGCAATTTGATTGCGTTCATGAATATTATAAACCTAACATACATCACCTATTCTTAGTCACCAAATACATGGTACAGAATTCAAATACAACTTAATTATACAACTGTCGTGTAAAATACGACAAAACATAAACTGAGAGTTTTAATATGAATATTGTCTTTAGACAATATCCACACTCAAATTCAATCTTATTACAATTATTATCACACTATTTCATAAAGTGAGAACTACTAATGCAACCATCTGGACCGTCAATCCATTCCCCGACTAGTCCCAGCTATATTCTCATTTCTTGAAGAGAACAGTGAAAAAAAGGGTGAGCTCAACTAGCCCAGTAAGAAATATTATGACTAAGATAATGCAGAATAAATTATCGTTAGCATTCAACAGTATTAAACTGATACAATATAATAAATATCAAGTTTAACTACAGCGGAACAAGCAATCCATTAGAATAGTCAAGTAGAAAATAAAATCTACCATCTTTTATGATTTAAAAAGTTTTTCATCACTTTTATCGCTGAGACTCAACTTAACAAATAATCCACATCATCAAATCATCCCTGCACTATAGGCCAATGATATTTTTTAGTATCACGACCACAAATTATCCATGCACTACGGGCTAAAGATAATCGTGTTTTCATCAACGTTCCTGATTATGCCTTAAAAAAATTCATCTTTGCACCCTTGGCCGAAGAGAATCCATAGCCATAATCATACCAAAAACTGTCTATCAATGCACTACGGGCCAATGAGGACTTTTTCCACATCATTTGTAACATTACGGTCATGATTATACCGAATAATCCCTGGTTATAATCATACCAAGTCCATCTATGCACTACAGGCCACAAATGACTTTCAACAAAATATAAACATGAGGATGATGACAATGACATAATAATTCAATAAAACAAGTTCAAGAATTAATTTTAAACATTTATAAATTAATTTATCCAGGAACCAATAACGTCCAATTTGTCAACATGATACTGCTTTGTAGAGTAAAATTCAAGAATGATCCGAAGAATATTTTCATGAAAAGATACTGGATGAAGCGCAAATATCAAGGATATTCCACTAATTTCATGGAGTATAGAAGCCAAATTTTAACCAAATGAGTATCATAGAATATATGAAACTGCAATGGATTTTTACGTAGACAGATCATTTCCACAATTAAATAAGAAATGAATACAAAGGGTCATTCACCATGCATGTGGTAATCCACATAGACAGGTTATTCCAACAGAATAATAAAGAACGGAATAACAGAAAAATTCACCACGCATGCGATAGACCGCATAGACAGGTTATTCCAACAGAATAATAAAAAACGGAACTAGGTCATGCGTAAACGCACAGACAGGATATTCCAACAGAACAATAAATAATGGAACTAGGTCATGCGTAAACGGAAAGACAAGATATTCCAATAGAATAATAAATAACGGAACCAGGTCATGCGTAAACGCATAGACAGAATATTCCAATAGAATAATAAAGAATGGATTAATAGAAGAATTTCACCATGTGACGCCCCCAAAATAGGTATACATCACCCATTCTGAGTTGTCAATACATGGTACAGAAACAACTACAACTTTATTATTACAACCGTAAAACTGTGAGTTTAAATACAAATATTATCTTCTGATAATATCTATATTCAAAGAAATCCTCATCACATTTATTGATACATTATTTTATAAAAATGGTGAGGACTACTAAACAACTCTCTCTAGAACCTTCATTCCATACCCAGGCTGCACTTTCGCTATATTCTCGCCTCTTGAGAAAAAATGGAACAAAAGGAAAAGGGTGAGCTCAACTAGCTCAAGAAAGAATATTATGACTAAGATAATATACAACAAATTACCGTTAGTCTTCAACAGGGAAAAATCTAATAGAATACAATAGACAACAAATTTTAAATCAATATTCGCAATGAAATAATAATTCATTAGAAGAGTTAAGTAGAGAATGCAAACTACTATCTTCCATGTATGAATTTAAAAGTTCATCGCTCTATCTTTTATCCCCTCAGTAACATCAATCAATATATATCTGAATCACATATTCATCTTTTGCACTACAGTGCCAAAGATATTCATCGATTAATTCATGTTCATCTAAACACTGCTCATCTTCTTTTGCTATGTGCCAAAGATATTCTTCAGAATTCATTCATCTTTGCACTACAAAGCCAAAGATATTCCATAATATCATCATTTAAGACCAAGATGATGAAAATATTTTTAAAGAAACGAATCCAAAGAAACAAAATGACAAGGATTAAGGATTAAGGATTCAGATTTCAAATTTATTTCATCTCCAAAAATACCTCATAAATAATCATAGTGGTGTAAAATTCAAGAATGATCAAAACATGGATACAATCAAAGCTAGTATCCGTAATAGATATTTTGGACAAAAAGAAGAAATTTTATTTTTCGTTGAATAGTCTTGAGTACGTGAATAAGAAACTCACACACCAAAAGATAGAAATTCCACAAAAAACATCTTCACGCTTTTATGAATAGTACTTCGTGAATAAGAACTCGTGAATAAGAACTCATGAATAGTAACTCGTGAATAAGAACTCGTGAATAGTAACCCCGATGAAAAAGTTCCAAATTTGATAAAAGTTCCAACCAATATTTCAAAGATATTGATATTGAAGAAATAATATCATTTGAGAAGAAAATAACATCCCTTACCTCGAAAGATTAAGACTTAACTCGGAATCTAGGATATAGTCTTTGAAGGAACTTGCACTGCCTATCAATATTCAAAGTATACTCAAAATACTCACAAGAATACGCTCGATAATATAGAGAGAAAACTTCAGCTTACGGTGTGATTTTCAATTCTAACCTAAGCACCCTATTTATAGGAAAATGCTAGAACACCAAAAGCGAAAATTTAATAAAATATTAATATATATTATAAATTTCCTTCACATGCCTAAAATCTGATTTCAGCCATCAAACACATGCCACCTTCTAGGAAAAGTAAGAAAAACGTTTTTCTAATTTTAAATATTTTAAACTTCCAAAATCAATTATTTTGAGCTTGAACTTCAATAATTCATAATAAATAGCCCTTTCATCAGAAAATTCGAATCTCATGAGTTTTTATAGGAAATTCAATTCTCTACAACTTTGCAGAAGAAAGTTGTTCCAAATTCCAAATAGAAATTGACCAAAAATACACAAACGGGCGATTTTACAAGCTATAATCAAATTTCAAATCAATAAATGGGGTCCAATTTACATGTTTAACATGTTTTAAACATTTATTGCAACAAAAAATCTTTTCTCCTCAGATACTCATATATCCCACATTCGTTGTAAAAATATCACCATTATTATATTATTAAAATATAATAATATATTTAAATGAATTATTTTATTAGAAAAGATAAAATTTCAATTTTCAACAATTGTCACATTAAAAATTTTCTCCATCTATATCCACATAAAATCAATATTTTCCTCATCATATAAATCAATAATTAATTATTCATAAATAATATTACGTAATCACAATATCGACAACCAAAAGCGCTTCCTGGAAAGAGGGGGCTTTCGAATAAGAATTTCTCCTTCTTTGGCAGTGCGCAATTAGGTGACCAAACCTCTCCTTAGATGAACTTTCTAGACATTGCCAATAATGTTATCTAATAATATTATTCGATAATATGAATTATTGCTCGATAATGAAAATATTGTGTAATGACAATTATCAAACAACAAAGAATATAAAATATCAACGCAACAATTATTAACTCAATAAAATATTTGAGCAAGAATTATCGTAACCATTATTGAGTAAAGTGCCTTCTACGTAAGAATCAATAATTGGTGCAATACCGTATCTTCTCGTGTTTTAACCACCGGTATTTTAACAATGATAAATCAGTAATAACTATCGCCGCTATTTTTAAACCACTTATATTTGTGCGTTTTCTTCATCCAATCGCTTTCAGTTATGGGGCCCACACATGGTCATACTGTATTTAATATTATTCCCGATAAGACGAATATTCCACGACCAAACAAACTAATATTCTCCGACAACAATGAATATTTTATAACCACTTGCTTATTTTGAAATATTTGCGTGATTTACCCCTAATTATCCACATTAATTAAATCAACCCTTACTATTTCAAAATAATAAATAGAAAATTAAATTTCATTAATAATAAGTTGGGGTCTTACACACCACATATACGATAAGATTGCATGCATGAGCAGTTATTCCAACATAATAATAAAGAATGGAATAACGTAAAGAATTTCACCAAGTATAGGGTAGTCATGCGTATACAAAGTTATTCCAATGTAATAATAAAGAACGAAATAACGTAAGTTCTCTTCATGAATCTGAAAGAAATAATACCCTTACCTTTGAAAGAAGAGTATTTCATTTGGTAGGCGAGGATATACTCGAAGAAAACTTAGCACTACGCTTCAAAGCTTTCTTAAACTCTAAAGAAATACGCCAAGATTATAGAAGAAGAATCCTCTCTATAGTTTCTCTCTAGAGTTTCAAAGAATTCGTAAGAAATTATGAAGGAATGAGCTTATTTATAGGAGAATGGATGAATAGTAACTAATTCATGAACGGTCCAGATTGATTTACTTTTAATCGCACGGTCCATATTGGTTTAATAAAATATTCTAATAAAACAAAATCTTTTAAATAAAATATAATATATTCTATTTATAATATAATAAAATGAATAACTTTATAAAAGGGTTCATTTTATATAAAAAAAATTACTATGCAAAACACTATGCATAATAGAATATAATATATTCTAATTATTGTCTAATAAAACAAATAATTTTATAAAAGTATTACATTTTATATAAAAAGATTTTACCATGCAAAATACTATGCATAATAAAATATATTATATTCTAAATTATTGTCTAATAAAACAAATAACTTTATAAAAGTATTCATTTTTTATATAAAAAGATTTTACTATGCGTAATAAAATATAATATATTCTAATTATTATACAATTAAACAAATAACTTCATAAAAGTATTCTGCTTATATAAAAAAGCTTTTCATTTTATTACATTAATAATACTAATAAAACAAAATTTATATATATAATATATATATAAACTTCCGTGACTTCATAAAAAGACACCTCAATATATTTAACAACATTTATCATCATTATTATAATTTACAATATTAATCGACCAGGTCGTTCCCAGGAAAGAGGGGGCTTTCCAATAAGGATTTCTCCCTATTGACGCGCAATTAGGTGACCAAACCTCTCATTGGCAGAACTTCTGGACATTGTTAATATTGGAAATAATAATATTAATAACTTTGTTATCTCAATTGTTGATTTAATAATATATAAAATATCGACAATAATTAAATCAAATAACGTGAGATACTATGCAACACAATTCTTTGTGCAATAATTGAACAAAACCGAGTGACTTCTCACGTAAGCATCAATAATCAATACCATGTCTACTACTTATGCAACCACGCCAGACATCAGTACTTTTACTACCGAGTAGTTCAAATAGCTTTAACGGTAAAAACATCCGCCGTTATTTTTATAAAAATATTTTTGTCGTTTTCTCAATCCGACAATAATTCCGTTGTGGAGTCCACCAACAGCACCGGCCCTGGGCTAAAGCCCAAGGTGCCCGAGCTTTAGGCCTGCTAAAATTGACACATTTTTAGGGCCCCGAAAAAGTATTTGTGTTATGTATATATATACCCAAACGAAAGAGCTCAGTCCACGTCAGTTTAAATTTAAAGTCCCGCAAAAAATTTACCCTATGAAATAAGCCCAAATCTCAATGGCAGACTTGTATTCTTACGTATTGATGCTCTTTTGTTCAGGAAAAGTTCTTAGGTTTTTTTATGCCTATCTTAATAGCAATTCGCAAAAGGCCTATTTTTCTGTTGTCGCTTTAGGTCCTTAAAACTCGTATTTACCGTCATTCCAATGATTGTCACCGTCAGCATTTGATATTCCCCGACAAAAAGAATATTCTTCGACCAATCGAATATTATATAAACACTTGTTTACTTTGCAAAATTTATAAATATTACCCACAACTATAACATTATATCAAATCCACACCATAATATAAAAAAAATATTTCGAGAAATTTAAATCTTTATTCATAAAATCTGGGGTTTCACAATCTCCCTTCTTATGAAATTTCGCCTTCGAAATTTACGTACGTACCTGGTATGCCGAAGAGGTGAGGATACATTGACTTCATTTCAGATTCTAACTCTTGAGGTATAACCTTTGAGTGTCAAATATGATCCTTATTATCCAAGATTTTAACACATATCTTCTCATACGTTAAATCTTCTGCTTATCTCGTCTAGTTCCAATTCAATAATATGGTTCGGGTCATCCACATATTTACGTAACATCAATACGTAAAAAACGTTATGAACACGCGACATACTTGGTGGTAAAGCGAGTCTATAGGCCACAGTTTCTACTCGATCAAGGATTTCAAATGGGCCAATAAAATCGAGGGTTGAGATAACGCCTTCTAGAACCTTCTTCTTCACATTCATCAAATTCGGGTGTGTAGCTTGAGCAGCTTTTACTTTATTAATTAAAATCGATTTTACTCGTATATTCGTTATCTTCATGTGGGTCCTTAGAGTCTATAACTCTATCTTTATCATTTGTAAGTCATTTTTATCTTTTATAAAAGTATTCTGTTTTATATAAAAAGTTTTTCTGTTTTATTACATTAATAATACTAATAAAACAAAACTTCATCATCATTATTATAATTCACACTATTAATCGACCGTGTCGTTCCTGTGAAAGAGGGGCTTTTCAATAAGGATTTCTCCCCATCATGCAAATTAGGTGACCAAACCTCTCATCAAGCGTAACTTTTTGACATCGTTAATATTGCAAATAATAATATTAATAACTTCGTCGTCTCAATTATTGATTTAATAATATATAAAATATCGACAATAATTGAATCAATTAACGTGAGATATTATGCAACAATTACTGAAGCAATAATTGAACAAAACTGTGACGCCCCCAAAATTAGGTATACGTCACCCATCTTGGGTCGCCACTTACATACAGGTACATAAATTCAAATACAAACTTAATTATACATCCGTAGTGTAACATACGACAATACATAAACCGAGAGTTCTAATAGAATATTGTCATTTAGACAATATCCATACTCAAGAGTCCTCATTACATTTATTGTCACACATTTAATGTAATAGTGAGGACTACTAATGCTATCTTCTGGACCATCACTCTTTTCTCCGACTCATCCCAAATTATATTCTCATTTCCTAAAGAGAACAAAGAAAAAGAAAGGGTGAGCTCAACTAGCCCAAAGAAGATATATTATAACTAAGATAATGCGTAATAAATTATCAATAGTCTTCAACAATGTTAAACCGATAAAATACCATAGACAACCAGTTTAATCTGCAGTGAATATCGCAATCAATTAAAAGAGTCAAGAAGAAAATAAAGTCTACTATCTTTTAGGTTTTAAAAGGTTTTCATCAATTTTTATCACTAAGACTCAGCTTTAATGAATAAACCACAATATCTAATCATCCTTGTACCACTGGGCCAAGGATTTTCATCAAATTATCAATGGTCATGACTATACCGAATCACCCCGGTCATAATCATACCAAAAACTATCCATCAACGCATTACAGCCACTTTGAGGACTTTTGTCACATCATTTATATCGAGCCATGATTATACCGAATGATCCTCGGTCATAATCATACTAAGTTCATCTATGCACGTAAGCCAAAGATAACATAATATAACATGAGGATGATGACAATGACATAATAATTCAATAAAACAAGTTCACGAATTAATTTATTCAGGAACTAATAACGTCCAAATTGTCAACATGATCTTTGCTTTGTAGAGTAAAATTCAAGAATGCTCGGAAAAATATTTTCATTAAAAATATTTGGATGAAGCGCAAATATCAAGGATATTCCACTAAATTCATTGAGTATAAGTCAAAATTTTAACCAACTGAGTATAATAGCGAATGAAATAACAAAAGAAATCACCATCCATGTGGTACTTCGCATAGACAGGTTATAGAAAAATAATGAAGGAATGAGCTTTCTATTTATAGAAAAACTGAGGGTGGCTCTTGGTCTTAACGAAGGGTCAAAATGACTCTTGGTAATATTGAAGAGACAACTACTATTTCATGAAGGGTAATTAACCCTTGGAACAATCAAGAGGCGCTTAACTCTTAGTAATATTGAAGGGACAACTACTATTCATGCGAAGGGTAATTACTATCGATTTAAAGGTAAATACTATCGACGAAGGTAATTACTATTCACAAAGGTAATTACTATTCACAAAGGTAATTACTATCGATTTAAGGTAAATACTATTCACAAAGGTAATTACTATTCACAAAGGTAATTACTATCGATTTAAGGTAAATACTATCGACGAAGGTAATTACTATTCACAAAGGTAATTACTATCGACGAAGGACTCTTAGATGATGACATATGGGCCCCCCATAAAATAATCAAACTTACCACAAACGCTCCTCATAATGACTCTTTATATACATCAAGGATTGAATAAATATTACCACAAATCATTTTATTTTTAATCAACACATATTTAATCTTTCAACAATTATTAATCATTTATAACTTGTCGCCTCAATTAATAATTTAATACTATAACATATTATACGAGATGATCTTTGTGACAATAATTGAATCAATAATATAAGAGATATGATGCAAAGAATTATCAGTAGTAATAATTGAGCATATATTGAGTGACTTCTCAATGTAAGATCAATAATCAATATCGTGTAATACTACTATACAACTACGCCAGACATCGCTTTTTTTTTACTACCGGGTAGTTCAACAGGTTTTGTGGTAACACCTCTCTGCCGTTATTTTTATAGAAAAATAATTTTGTCGCTTTCTAACTACGACAATACTTCCGTTAGGGGGTCCACTTAATGATTGAGTAGTCGTCGTTTAATATTCCCCGACAAAAAGAATATTCCCAGACTAAACGAATATTTTATAACAACTTGCTTACTTTGCAAAAATTTATAAATATTACCCACAACTATAACATTATATCAAATTTATTCCATAATATTCAAAAATAATATTTATAAAAAATTCATCTTTATTTATAAAAGTCGGGTCTTACAAAACCGAGTGACTTCTCACGTAAGCATCAATAATCAATATCGTGTCTTACTATGCAACCACGCGTATTCTCGCATTTTTAACACCGTGTGTTTCAATAGTTAATGATAAAACTTCCGTCGTGATTTTCATAAAATATTTTTGTCATTTTCTCAATCCGGAATAATTCCGTTGTGGGGTCCACTTAATGATTGTGTCGTCGTCATTTAATATTCCTGTTAAAAAACGAATATTCCCCGACCAATTGAATATTATATAACAACTTGCGTACTTTGCAAAATTTATAACTATTACCCACAACTATAACATTATATCAAATTCATTCCATAATATTCAAAAAAAATGATAATTATAGAAAATTCATCTTTATTCATAAAAGTTGGGGTCTTACATTTAAGGGTTGAAGAAATGGGTTTTGTACTTAGGTCAATACAAAATTTGCTTTCACACTCTAGGGTAGTCAAGAAGTCTTCAGGGAAAACATCAAGAAACTTATTAACGATAGAAATATCATTCAAAACTGTGACTCTCATCCTAAGACTTGGATAACACGTCACATTGATACCTATCAACTTGCCACCGTTATTCACGATGTTGCCTACGGAAAGTCTGGCTTTGGTACATTCCACACAAGGAAGTCACCAACGAAAGGTTCGGGGCTATTTACTTATGGTTTGATATAACAATGATTGACTTTAGTGGTTTGGTTGCTTGAATTCGCATAACAGGTTGGTTAGGAATATGAAATCTAACAACCTTACGAAAAGCATGATGAGTAGTTAACCAATCGATTCCTAAAATCACATCAAGGGCAAGTATTTTCAAAGAGATAAGATCGACAGGTAACGTGAAAGTGTTGATTTGAATCAACAAGATTAATAAACAGTGGAGGTAACGAAGGTTTCTCCTAACAGAGTTTCAACAGATAAGTCAAAGTCAAATTTCTCCGGAGTCAAATTTAAACGTTGAGCGCAAATAGGAGAAATAAAAGGGTGGGTAAAACTGGTATCGAATAAAGTATAGACTTCGCAAGAGTTTATAATTAACTTACTCGTAATAACCTCATTCGGGTTCCTCGACAAACGCTCTCACTTAAACTACCGGCTTTGACTTGTCTAGGACATCCTTTGGCGTCACTATCCCAGCTGGTATTGAATGGTTGTCGCACTCGTTCCTGCATATGATCTTCTACTCAACGCGTCAGCTACTACGTTTGCTTTTCCAGGATGGTATTGAATGGTGTGGTCATAATCTTTTAACAGCTCAAGCCAACGTCGTTGTCGTATGTTGAGTTCCTTTTTGGTGAAGAAATATTTGAGGCTTTTATGGTCTGAATATATATCCACTTTCTCTCTATATCGATAGTGCCTCCAGATCTTTAGTGCGAAAACGACTGCTGCCAACTCTAGATCATGAGTAGGATAATTCCTCTCATATTCTTTAAGTTGTCGCGAGGCATATGCTATGACTTTCCCATGTTTCATGAGAACACATCCTAACCCTTTGCCTGAAGCATCGCTGTAGATAACAAATCCATCCGAACCCGGATGGTATTGTCGAACAGTCTTGAAATGAGTCTCCTCTTAAGCTCTTGGAAACTCTTTTCGCATTCCTCGCTCTACATGAATTTTGTATCTTTTCGAGTCAGTTAAGTTAACGGGATAACGATTCGAGAAAATCCTTCCATAAATCTCCGATAATAACCCGCTAAACCTAGAAAGCTACGTATTTCGGTTACCGACTTCTGTTGTTCCCAACTTTGTATTGCTTCAATCTTCGCCGGGTCAACAGATACTCCATGTTTTGACACCACGTGCCCAAGGAATGATACTTCCTCAAACCAGAACTCGCATTTCTTCAACTTGGCATATAACTTGTTTTCACGAAGCCTTTGAAGTGCCAGCTTCAAATGGTGCTCATGATCTTCACGGCTTTTAGAATATATGAGGATGTCATCAATAAAGACAACAACGAACTGATCCAAATAATCCTTGAATACTCGGTTCATCATATCCATGAAAGCCGCAGGAGCATTAGTCAATCCAAAAGACATGACTAAGAATTCATAATGCCCGCATCGAAGTTCTCAAGGCATTCTTTGAATATCCTCGCTAAATCTTCACCGATGATATCCAGAATGAAGATCGATCTTTAAAAAGAATTGTTCTCCTTGCAACTGGTCAAATAGGTCATCAATACGAGGTAACAGATACCTATTCTTGATGGTGACTTGGTTCAATTCTCGATAGTCAATACAAAGTTGCACACTCCCGTCTTTCTTCTTTACAAATAAAACAGGAGCACCCCAAGGAGATGTACTAGGATGAATAAAACCGATGTCCAACAATTCCTGTAGTTGGACTTTTAACTCCTGAAGTTCAATAGGAGCCATTCGATATGGGGTTTTAGAAATGGGCTTTATACCAGGTTCAAGATCAATAAAGAATTCAACTTCACGCTACGGGGTAGACCAAGAAGTTCTTCAGAAACACGTCGGAAATTTACTAACAACAGAATATTATTCAAATCGACGTGTCTTTTATTCAAATCCATAACATGGGCTAAGAAAGCTTGACATCCGCTTTTTCAATAAATGAATAGCTTTATGACTAGATATGATGTTGATTGATTTTAAAGGTCTAGTTACTTGAATTAAATACAACAAAGTTGGTTAGAATATAAAAACTAACAACCTTACGAAAACAATCAATTTTGGCATGATGAGTAGTTAACCAATCAATCCCTAAAATCACATCAAAAGCAAGTATCTTTAAATAGATAAGGTCAACAGGTAATGTGATGGTGCCAACTTGGATCAAACAAGATTTATAAATAGTGGATGTGATTAAAGTTTCTCCTAATGGAGTCTCCACATATAAATCAAAGTCTAATTTCTCCGGAGTTAAGTTTAAACGTTGAGAACAAGCAGGAGAGAAAAATGAATGGGTAGCATCGGTATCTAGTAAGGTATAAACTTTGCAAGAATTTATGATTAGCTTACCCATGATCACCTCATTTGGGTTCCTCGCATTTTGACCGATCACGACAAACGCTCTTCCAAGAACCGTTGACTTTGACTTTTCTGGGACAGCCTTTTGGGTCACCATCCCCGCTGGACTTGGTTTTGCTATCGTACAATCTCGAGATATATGTCCTTCCTTTCCACAATTATAGCATACCTTGAACTGTTGTGGATAGTTTGGGCTAATATGTCCCTCTTTTCCGCATTTATAGCATATGACCGGTGGTCGTTCTCCTCCCTTAGAATCGGTTGCTGCGTTCTCCTCCCTTAGAATCGGTTGCTGCTGGTGCCGACGTCTTTACATGGTCGTTGTTGAATCTCCTCTTTTTAAAATCTCCTCCAGACTCACTTCTTCTATTTTCATGGCCATGATTACCACCAGAGTGGTTACCGCTTTTATCCGTATTTTTTTTCCTCCGCTGGTTATCGTTGTTCACGATGATGCATACATCACCGTATGATCCTCGGTTCTCGTCCCTCGGTTGAACGTGATTCGTTATCTCGCCTAATAATTGAGCTCACGACAAAATCAATAGAGAGAAAATTTATGAGAAATGAGTTATTGACGTATGCCGTGTTTCAAACCTCTTAGAAACATTCACATCATACGCCCTCATTTTCCACCAAATGAGGTACAAACTCGAATAACTCGCAAACTTCGCCTCGTCGGGGGACAATCGCCATGTTATTTTGTTCCAATCTAATAAACTCTACTTTCTTACGTATAGCGAATACTTTCGTGAAAGTACTTGTCATTGAACAGATTCTGAAACGTCTCCCAAGACATCTTTGAAAAGTACCGGATGGGTACGCTTCATAGATTCCCACCAATGAATCAAGGCGTCATTACGGAACATAAAGGTGGCGAATGGAACCTTCTGTTCCTCCGTGCATTCCAAGACATCGAATATCTTGGTGATTTGTTTGACCCACGTTTCTGCCTTAATTGGATCTAGCTTTCCCCAGAATTCTGGTGGTCCCAACTCTTTGAACTGCTTGGCTGTGATAAACCGTGCGTTGTTATCATTTCCACCTGTATTTTGTGCACGAGTCTCCCTCGTTTGATTTTGCATGAACTACAAAAAGTTTCTAAACATTCCGTCGTTCATCATCTGCTCAGTGGTGTCGTTCACAGGAGGAACATTCTCAGTCGACATTCTCCACGGTCTCATTTACTCCACTGTTAACATTCTCAGTCGACATTCTCAAATACTGCCATAAAACAAAGGTTAATTAAAGAAATCAACATATCACATAATATCCCTATATACTGACCAATCAACAAATAAGCTTAGGTAAGAAACACTAGCGAAGGTTTTTCGTCTCCTCCCTCCTAGTTCTATTCCCCATCTCCGCCAGAGATCATATCCTAAGCTCGATACCAAATCATGATGCCCCCAAAATAGGTATACATCACCCATTTTGAGTCACAATAACATGGTATGTAAAACAACTACAACTTTATTAATACAACATATAAACTGTGAGTTTAAATACAAATATTGCCATCTAGATAATATTCACACCCAAATAAGTCCTCATTACAATTATTGGTACATTATTTTACAAAAATGGTGAGGACTACTAAGACAACTTTCTAGATCCATCATTCCACACCCCGACTAGAACTCGCTACATTTTTTCCTCCTGAAAAGAAAAATGGAACAAAAAGGAAAAAGGTGAGCTAAACTAGCTCAGTAAAAAATATTATGACTAAGATAATATAGAACAAATTATCGTTAGTCTTCACGAGGAAAAATCGATAAAATACAATGATAACAAGTTTCGGATCAATATTTGCAATGAAAATAATAATTCATAGAAGAGTTACGTAGAGAATGAAATCTACTATAATCTATGAATTTTAAAGTCCATCATCAATATTTTATCCCTGTAACATCAACCAATAGTTATCTTGAATCAAATATTCATCTTTGCACTACATGCCAAAGATATTCATCGATTAGTCATGTTCATCTCAACACTGTACATCTTTTGCACTACTGGCCAAATATATTCATAAGAAAATCAACCATCTTTGCACTACAAGCCAAAGATATTCAAGAATACCATCATTTAGGATGAGGGATGATGAAAAATATTTTAAAGAAAAATCTAATCCAAAGAAACAAAAGTACAAGTATTATGGATTCGTACTTTAAACAATCCGAAGTTCAAAAATACTTCATAAATAATCATAGTGAAGTAAAATTCAAGAATGATCAAAACATAGATACTAATCAAAGCTAGTATCCAAAATAGATATTTTGAACAAAATCTCAAAATTTAATTTTTCGTGAATAAAGTCGTATATCGTGAATAAGAACCTCGACACTAAAAGACAATAATTTCACAAGAAAAATCTTACCAATATTCCGGCATAATGATATTAGAAGAAATAATATCATTTTTAAAAAAAATAATATCCCTTACCTTGAAAAGAATGGTACTTCTAGCTGGAATATCAGATATAACGCTGAAGAAACTTGCACCGTATAGCAACACTCAAAGTATCTAAATACTTACAAGAATACGCTCGATAATATAGAGAGAGAAAGAGAGAGAAAACTTCAGTTTCTGGTGTAATTTTCAATTCTAACCTAAGCACCCTATTTATAGGAAAATGCTTATAACACCAAATCAAAAAATTTAATAAAATAATAATATATTTATATAAATTTCCTACGCACACCAAAAAATTTGAATTCAGCAACTTAACACATGTTTAATGAGGCTCACAAAATGTAAAAAAACGTTTTTATTAAAAAAATATTTAAAACTTCAAAAATCAATTATTCTAGAGCTTTGGAACTTCAATAATTCATAATAAATAGCCCTTTTATCAGAAAAATTCGAACCTCATGTTCTTTTCGATAGGAAATTCCATTCTCTACAACTTTGTAAGTTTAAGTTTTTTCAAATTCCAAACAAAAATTGACCGAAATCCACAAACGAGCGATTTTACAAGCTATAATCAAATTTCAGTCAAGAAATGGGCCCACAGATATGTTTAACATGTTTTAAACAATTTTTGCGACAAAAATACTCTTCCTCCTCATATATTCATATATCCCACATTCATTGTAAAAATATCATCATTATTATATTATTAAAATATAATAATATATTTAAATAAATTATTTTATCGAAAAAGATAAAATATCAATTTTCAATAATTGTCACATTAAAAATTTTCTCCATCTATATCCACATAAAATGAATATTTTCTTTATCATATAAATCAATAATTAATTATTCACAAATAATATTACGAGAATCACAATCTTATCGCAAAGTCGTTCTCCTCAGAAAGAGGGCTTTCCAATAAGGATTTCTCCTCATCTTTGGCCAGCAATTAGGTGACCAAACCTCTCCTTAGATGTAACTTTATAGACATTGCCAATAATGTTATCTAATAATATTATTCAAATAATATGAATTATTGATCCGATAATGAAAATACTGTAGTAAAAGGACAATTATTTAAACAACAATAATATAAAATATCAACGTAGCAATTATCAATCAATAAAATAAAATATTAAACAAGAATTCACCGTAACAATTATTAAGTAGTGCCTTCTTACGTAAGAATCAATAATTGGTGTAATACCGCATATATCGTGTTTTTAAACCATCGGGTATTTTAACAAGATTATTTCAGAATAACTACACCAGCTTATTTATAAATAACTTATATTTGTCATTTTCTTCATCCAATCACTTTTTGTTATGGGCCCACACAAGGTTCATACAAAGTATCGCATTTAATATATTCCACAAAGGTAAGAATATTCCACGACCAAACGAATATTCTCCGATAAAATGAATATTTTATAACCACTTGCATATTTAAAATATTTGCGCATTTTACCCATAACTAACCACATTAATCAAAGCAACCCTTACTATTTCAAAATAATAAATAGAAGAAATTTAATTTTATTTATAATAAGTTGGGGTCTTACAAACTGAGCCCTATTCACAACATCTGAATATAAACAAAGTTTATGAGAAATGAGGTATTGACGTATTTCAATTTTCAAACCTCGCAGAAACATTCGTGCCATTCGCTCCTCATTATCTACCAAATGGGATGCAAACTAGGATAATTCCGCAAACTTAGCCTCGTACTGCGATACGGTCATATTATTTTACTCCATTGCTTATTTCAACATTTTCAGAAGCCATTTTAAACACTGTCACAAAACAAAGGTTAATTGATATATCACATATTATCCCTATACTCGAATCACCAATTAAATACCAAATAAACTTAGGTAGGTCATACTAGCGAAGGAATTCCTGCCTCTCCCTCCTAGTTCTTGTCTCACATCTTAGCTAGGATCATATCCTAAACTTTGATACTAACCGTGACGCCTCCAAAGACTTTTCGAACTTGGTACGGGCATTATGAATTCCTAGTCATGTCTTTTGGATCGACTAATGCCCGCCGCCTTCATGGATATGATGAACCGAGTATTCAAGGAATATTTGGATCACTTTGTGGTCGCCTTTTATTGATGACATCCTTATATATTCCAAAAGCCGTGAAGATCATGAAGCAACACTTGAGGTCGATACTCCAAAAGCTTCGTGAATATAAGCTTTATGCCAAGTTGAAGAAATACGAGTTTCGGCTTGAGGAAGTAGCATTCCTTGGGCACATAGTATCAAGTCATGGAATATCTGTTGACCCAACAAAGATTGAAGCAATTCAAAGTTGGGAGCAACCTAAATCAGTGACCGAAGTATGTAGCTTTCTCGGTTTAGCTGGTTATTATCAGAGATTCGTGGAAGAATTTTCTCGAATTGCTACTCCATTAACTCAGCTGACTCGGAAAGATACAAAGTTTGGTTGGAGAGAAGAATGTGAGAAGGGTTTTCAAGAACTCAAAAGTAGACTCATTTCAGCACCTGTTCTGACAATACCATCTGGCTCGGAGGGATTTGTCATGTATAGTGATGCTTCAGGCAAAGGGTTAGGATGTGTTCTCTTGCAACATGGGAAAGTCATAGCCTATGCCTCTCGACAACTCAAAGAATATGAGAGGAATTATCCTACTCATGATCTAGAGTTGGCAGTTGTTGTCTTCGCACTTAAAATTTGGAGGCATTACTTGTATGGGGAGAAAGTGGAGATCTTTACTGGATCATAAAAGCCTCTAATATTTCTTCACTCAAAGGAACTCAACATGCGACAATGACGTTGGCTTGAACTGCTGAAAGATTATGATCATACCATCCAATACCATCCTGGAAAAGCAAAACGTGGTAGTGACGATTTAGTAGAAGATCATATCTTGCACGAAAAGCGGTATTGTCAACACATAGGCCCATTTTGTATGACTTGCAAAGGATGGATATAGAGATAAAGACTCTAGGGACCCACATGATGATGGCGAATATACGAGTAGAACCGACTTTAATCGATAAAGTTAAAGCTGCTTAAGCTACAGACCTGGAGCTGATGCATATGAGGAAGAAGGTACAAGAAGGTGATATGCCGGAAGCAAGAATCGATGAAGAAGGAATACTTCGAGTCAATTCCAAAATTTGTGTTCCTAACGATCTTGAGTTAAAGTATAAAATCATGATGGAGGCGCACAACACACCGTTTGCAATCCATCCTGGTAGTACCAAAATGTATCATGATCTTCGACATACATTTTGGTGGGGCAATATGAAGAGAGAGATAGCGCTGTTTATCTCAAGGTGTTTAACTTAAAATTCTAGAATGGAAGTGGGAGCACATTACCATGGATTTCGTTACTGGTCTTCCCAAGGTTTCTCAGGGCATAGATGCAATTTGGGCCATTGTTGATAGATTGACCAAGTCTGCTTATTTCTTACCAATACGAGAATACGCGTAATTGTTGCATAGTATCTCACGTTAATTGATTCAATTATTGTCGATATTTTTTATATTATTAAATCAATAATTGAGACTACGAAGTTATTAATATTATTATTTGCAATATTAACGATGTCTAGAAGTTTTGCCTGTGATGCCCCCAAAATAGATCTAATCCATCCAACCTATTCTGAGTCGCCAAATACATGGTACAGAAAACAACTACGACTTTATTACTACAATTGTCGTGCAAAATACAACAACACATATACTGTGAGTTTTAATACCAACTGTGACTTATGTCCCAACTATGGACAACACCTCACATTGATACATTACATAAATGTACAGTCAATAACTGTTTTAGAAATTAAAATCTTTGGGAAGTGCTCAAGGAAACCTTCGTACATAGGAGGCCATGAATCTAAGTTATGATAGATATCATATGTCCAGAGAATTATCCTTGGTTGATCCAATAAACCCCAAAGAAAAACGAGAAGATTACTATCATGTTCCTTCCAATATTGAGTCTTCTCTTAACATATAACTATCTCCACTGTCTGCAATTAAACGTTATGTTTCAACCAAACTCTGAGATCATATAAGTAGTGCTCGTAGATATACTCAGCAAGTAGATGTGCACAACTCTATCTTATAATAACTCGTAGGTCATTAGACATCTTGTATGATAGTGGAAAAACACCCTTCCAAAGTTGGGTTCACCTCACCCTATTCGGTTCACCAAAATTAAATATCAAATGACATATACAATACGACACACTTATCTAAAGTTCTCAATAAAATTATTTCCATACTATTTAGGGAGAACCTCAACAACTATAGAACACCGTTCTATTCTCTCATTATCCCCGCTCGAATTCTAAGAACACTCTTATTACAGAAAGGAATTATGAAGCAAAAGGGTGAGCACAACTAGCTCAAGAAAGAATATCATGACTAAAGATAATTAAATTATCAATAGCCTTCACAAGAATAAATCGAGATTTAGAACATATGGTAGATGATAAAACTTTTCAACCATAGTTGCGGCGAACAAGTAATCCATTAGAAGAGTCAAATAGTATAAAGTCTATTATCTTCTCCACATTAAAAGTCCACCAATAATATTTTCCCCTCAACATCAATCAACAGCCTTTCCACAATCATATGAATAACTCATAATCATAATTGTGATTCTAAATTCCTCTTCTCATCCAGGACGAAGATAATTTTCATCACCTGTCTTTACCTGAAACATCAAAGATCATGGTTATACCAAATCATAGTTCTTGTTCATAATTATACTAATAAATTCATCTTTGCACTACGGGCCAAAGATATTCATTAACAGTTCATCTTCGTACTACAGGCCAAAGATATTCAACAACAGGTCATCTTTGCACTACAAGACAAAGATATTCAACAAGAGGTCATCTTTGCACTACAGGCCAAAGATATTCAACAACAAGTCATCTTTGCACTACGAGCCAAAGATATTCATCAATAATTCATCTTTGCACTGCAGGCCAAAGATATTAATATCTAAAAGAAACACATAATCATTTCAGAATTTATATAAACCATAATTATAACCATGTTGATCAATTCACCTTTGCATTTAAGCTAAAAATATTCAATTGTAAATTCAATGGTCATGATCATACCAGTCAACGATTCAACTTTACAATACTGGCCAAAGAGAACCTATAGTCACGATCATACCAATAATCTACCCATCTTTACACTCAAGTCAAAGATAAATTTCTTCACCAGGATTATAAATATGTTATATATGATAATAAAAAAAATAATATGATCAAAACATGGATTTAATTTCAAGAGTAAGATTCATAAATCAACGCTTTCATAACACTTTAATCCAAATGTTATAAATCACTTAATAATCTCATAATCTAATATCATTAATATTACCACAATATTTAAATCATTTCGTAAACTTATAAACAATTTATTTTAATTGTTTACACTTTACTAATTAATGCATTTAATCATCCTAAAATGCCAAACTCATAAAATTTCATCACAAATAACCAAAACCCTCATCAAAAATCTGCATATACCTTATATAAGATTCCCAAGCCATAAAATTCTATTTTTCAATTTGTTACTTTACATAACATATTTAATTCATTTATTCATAACTAGTCTATTTTCATGAAAAATACCAAATCAAGACAAATAAATTTTCTTTTCTCGGGATTTAGCGAATATAGTCCCATATTGAATATATATTTTCTCGAATTTTTAAAATTCATTTACTATTTTCATATGGCCAAAAGCTGCCAAATATTTAGACATTTATCATAAATTGTACTTGTCCAAAAATTCTGAAATTTACAGGGTATACTGATATTATATAGATGTACTCCTAATAAAAATTTATCAATTTTGAAGTTAACCACAGGGAGTTATAAGAGTTTACTTTTAAAATAGTATTTTCTCATAAAATCCATAATTCCTAATCTATACATCCAAAAATCGCTATTTTCGGTCACAGTCAAGAAAACTCATCAAATTATCATTTCAAATTTTTTCAGAATTTTTGAAGGTCCGGAAAAAATACGAAACTGAAAAACATAATAACCCTTAAAAATCCCTTACCTCAAAAGAGTAGTATTTCTGACCGGAATATCGGATGTAAAGTCGAGGGAACCTTGCACTGAATAGCAACTCTCAAGGTATCTAAATACTCACAAAAATAATGTTATCTAATAATATTATTCAAATAATATGAATTATTGATCTGATAATGGGAAATACTGTGCAATAACAATTATTAAAACAACAATAATATAAAATATCAACGCAATAATTTTTAAATCAATAACATAAAATATTGAATAAAGAATTATTCGTAATAATTATTGAGTAAAGTGCCTTCTTACGTAAGAATCAATAATTCAAAAATACTCATGCAAGACTGCATGCTTTCTTTTGCAACCACGCCAGATTACTATATTTTAACCACCAGGTATTCCAACAGTGTTAACGGTAAAAATTACGCCGTTATTTATAAAAATTCAAACTTGTCGTTTTCTTCATCCGACAGTTATTCGTTATAGGGACCACAAATGGTTGCGCCGTCGTACGAATATTCCCCGACAGAAATGAGTATTTTATAACCACTTGCGTATTTTAAAAATTTTCATATATTACCCTTAACTTTAACTTTTTATCAATTTAACCATTTACTCAATAACAATTATAAGAAAAATTAAATACTTTTATTTTATAAAATTCGGGGTCTTACACTGCCAATGAGAGGTTTGGTCACCTAATTACGCCAATAAGGTGAAATCCTTATTGGAAAGCCCCCTCTTTCCTTTAATCTAATTCTGTCGATTAATAAAGTGAATTATAATAATGATGATGAAGTTTTGTTTTATTAGTATTATTAATGTAATAAAACGAAAAAAGTTTTTATATAAAATGTAATACTTTTATAAAGTTATTCGTTTTATTAGACTATAAATAGAATATATTATATTCTATTATGCATAGTGTTTTGTATAAGAAAATCTTTTTATATAAAAACATAATACTTTTATAAAGTTATTCGCTTTATTAGACTATAAATAGAATATATTATATTTTATTATGCATAGTATTTGCATAGTGCTTGATATAGTATTTGCATAAGTAAAATCTTTTTATATAAAAATGTAATACTTTTATAAAGTTATTCGCTTTTATTAGATTATAAATAGAATATATTATATTTTATTTAAAAGATTTTGTTTTATTAAAATATTTTATAGTAAACCAATCTGACCGTCTGCTTAAAAGTAAATCAATATGGACCGCTCGTAAATTAGTTACTTATTTAGTCCATTCTCCTATAAATAGAAGTTCATTCCTTCATTATTTTTACTGAACTCACTTTGAAACTCTGGAGAGAAAGAAGAAAAGTATTATCTTTACTTCACTACTCCTATATCCATTTGTTACAGGTAAGGGTATTATTTCTTTCGTATTCATGAAGAGAAACTTCTATTATTCTATTTTTTATTCATTGGAATAACTTTGTATACATGATCTACCCTATACTTGGTGAAATTATTCTGTTATTCCATTCTTTATCATTATGTTGAATAACTTTGCCTACATCCAAGTATCGCATATACGTGGTGAAATTCTTCATTATCTCATTCTTTATTATTCTATTGAAACATCCCGTGCGTGCGTTTACGCATTTAATTCTTGAATTCCGTTATTTATTATTCTCATGGAACATCCCGTTTGGTGTGAATTTCACCGACTGGCTCGTTATTTATTATTTTGTTGGAATATCCTTTCGTAATGCTTACGCACGACTTCGGTTCTCATTATTTATTATTCATTGGAATAAACCGTCTGCATAAGATCTATCGCATGCCCGGTGATTTCTTTTGTTATTCCATTCTTTATTATACTCAATTGGTTAAAGTTTTGACTTCCATACTCCATGAAATTAGTGGAATATCCTCGATATTTGCGCTTCATCCAAAGATCTTTTCATGGAAATATTCTTCCTAAGCATTTTGAATTTTACTCTACAAAGAAGTATCATGTTGACAATTTAGACGTTATTAGTTCATGGATAAATTAATTCTTGAACTTGTTTTATTGAATTCTTATATCGTTGTCATCATCATCATGTTTATATTATGTTGAAAGTCATCTATGGCCTGTAGTGCTTAGATGGACTTGGTATGATTATGACCAGAATTAATCCAGTATAATCATGATCGTAATGTTACAAATGATGTGGTAAAAGTCCTCATCGTTGACTTAGTCGTTGATGGACAAGTTGTTAAGCATGATCATGACCATTATCGATGAATACACACGAATATCCTCGGCCGTAGTGCATGGATAATTTTTTGTTTAATGATACTAATGAATATCCTTTTGCTTGTAATGCGGGGATGATGTGAATTATTTATTAAAAGAGAATTCGTGATAAAAGTGATGAAAAACCTTTTAAATCATAAAAGATAGTAGATTTTATTCTCTACTTGACTTTTTTAATGGATTAACTTGTTCACCGTAGTTAAACTTGACGTTTGTTATATTATATCAGTTTAACACTGTTAAAGGCTAACGATAATTTATTTTGTATTATCTTAGTCATAATATTTCATGATGGATAATTTTTCATGATAATATAGTTACAATGAATTTTATAGGAATGATTGAAGTTATAATTTCATGATTCTTCATGTTAATGTTTTTTCAGATCTTTATAAATATAACAATTTTATTGTGTACGTAGCAATAATTAGTTAATGAGATTATGAAAAAATTTGAAGCACCCCAGAATTAATTGATCAGATATGGGAGAGAACTAAATAGATTTCCTTGTTTTAAATATATCATTGAAAGACAATGGACTGGTTCAATGTATCATTCCCCACCTAATTTGGCCAACTACATAAAGAAGGCGTGAGAGGAGGAAGGCAACACGTTGTTGGTGTTAAATTCCTAAAAATATACACGTGATATCTCCTTGTTGGTAAATATTTTTAATATTAAAATAGCAAGAAAACATTTAAAACAAAAGACTTTGGGATTGTACAAGTTATACATAATTAAATTATCCGATACTGAAACCTTTTTCTCTTCTAGTCTATTATCATTCAATTTTTTTGATGAAAAGGTAAAATGGTAATCCCCACCTTTCTTCAAAAGTGTAATATTAAATATATTTTTATTTCATGTATATTTTTATAAAATTAAATTTTAATTTAGTAATGGTGCTATAATAATAAAATTTTAATATATATATATATATATATATATATATATATATATATTATGCCATTCCATATTACTGTCAATTATAAAAAAATTATGTAGTATTCAGTTTGTGGATGGGAGGGAGTAATACTAAAATAATTTATAATTTTTTTAATTTGTCAACAAAACAACTTTAAATATCCCTTTTTAAGTTAAAAAATAAATGATACATAAAACAAGATTCATGTATATGGAGTATATAGCATATATTCACCTTAAAGGCTTAAACAAAAACTAAAAAAACCTCTCCACCTCCTCTCGAGGGTTTTATCAGTAATTTCTCCCCAAAAATCAACCTTCCAAACAATCTATATATACCAAATAATATTTACTTTTCAAGTTATTAGTGTTTATTTTTAAATAATGTGATAAATTTAAGTAAATAAATTAAGTTCAACTAATTAATTAGTCATTTATAAATGAAGTAAAAGTATAGTTTTAGTTAAATATATAAAGTCATTAAACATTGCTACAACCTTGTGTGTTGGTTTATTGCTATAATTCTAAATGTACACATATCTAGAGGGGGCTAATGTAAGAATGACAACTTTTAAATTTTTTATTACAAGATTAAATCAGACAGGTAAGACATGTCTTTTGGTGCACTTAATTCAGACAGTAAAAACTTGTGAGTGATGGTGTACAAATTAGCTCACTCAAGATATCAGCAGAACAATATTATACAAAATATATATATGAATTAATTTAGTGGCCTAATTAATCCACGTCCAATACCAATTAATATTGAATCTGTGTTCAAATAAGCTTTGTCATGTTTTGGACACCGACTGCCACCATGCACTTCCGCAACTTTTGCACAGATGCAACTCTTACAACTCTACAACCTTTAAAGCTTCATTTGAACCGTCTTCTCTATTCACTACTGGATCGATCAAGTCAAATAAGACTTGAAAACAGATTTTAATACGAAAAAAATATAATTACAATATAGTATGATTTTCAAACTAAAGGAGATTAAGGTGCTGTTTGTTTATATCTGATTGCCTCTTAATGGACTGCCTCTTATTCGCTAAGAGGCATGATGTTGTTTGTTTATTTTTTTGTTACCTTTGAATGCCTCTTAAACAGTAAGACAGAAAATAAAATCTTAATAATTAAGAGGTATCTCTTAATGAGATTTTTTTGATAATTTTTTTTTATATAAATATATTTAACAATATTATGCACTCATTTTTATTAAATTGAATATTTAAAATTATTAAATAAAATTTTACCCTTTAAAATGGTAAAATAGTGTCATTAAGAGACAACTTATTTTTTAGTTATCAAACAATTTTTTAGATTCAAATCTCATAACCATTCAGATAATCTAATTTATTAAGAGATCATAATCATTCAGATCTTAATTCCCAGGTTTATCAAACACAACCTAAGAACAAGACACAAATAGTAGCTAAATTTTTTATTTGAAAGCTCTTTTATCTCGGTAGATGTATTGCAGTATCTTTTATTGCCGAGAAGGAATAATATATTTATAATATTTGAACCAACAACTATATAATGCTCAGATTACGGTTGGAATAAAATATATATTTTTAGCAGCTAAATATTATCCAACGGATATGACAGTATTGTTTTCCAATTGAATATTTATAAATCAATTTGAAAAAGCTTAATTGAAGGAAAGAATATCAACAAACAGATTTGATAAGGAAACATAGTAATGAATAAGATAAGCCACACAGATTTTTTTAAAAAAGTACAGATGAAAAGAAAAGAACAGTAAAAGTTAAGCTGCACTTAACAAAAACATTATACACGATATATATTTTCTCCAAGGCTTGTCCTATGTTAAACTAGATAAAGGTACACTGAAAACTTGAGAGCAAGGCCTACGCATCTGCTGTGTCTTCAGTTTTCCCATGTTGAATGCAATCCGTAATGGACGCCTTTCCCTTAATATCAGAAGCTTCTGTTCGACTCGTATCCACGTCTTTTTCAGCATTTGACCTTCGTAGAAGTTGAAGCTGGTCTTGCAAGACCTGTGAAAATAGGGAGCAAACCCAGTGAATCACAATTTTCCAGTCTAGTATTTCTTTCATTTCTACCCATTTTTCTGCAGAAAATAAAAAATTACTTTATCCACATGCTTCTCTATAAGAATATCAGATATCAACTTTTACTGATGCTACCTCCAACACATGAAAGCTCATCATCATATAGATTATCACCAAGTCGCCAGCAAAAACTGGTTTTCCGGGACATTTATTTTATTAATAAAAAGGGACTTCATCAATATAATTGAGCATTCTCTAACAATTGTAAGATAAATAATCAGAAAGAAGAATATCCCACAAATATATAGATCACTCTATACCTCAATTTGCTGTTGAATAAATTTCCTTTGCCCCTCCAATTGAGAGTCTGGTATATTTGGATTGCTAACTAAATTCTGCGCATGGTTCACATTGAGACCAGGAGTTTGGAAGGGAATGAAAGGGGACTGTGGGAGATGAGAGAAAGAGAAGTTTGAAGGTCCACCAATGGTTGCAAACTGATGTTGCTGTGTTTGTCCAGAGGAAGCTCGTTCTCCACCAGAATCTGCACCGCTAGAGTCAGCTAGAGATTTGTCTGCTTGGGGAAGTAAAGCATATCCAGGGGACCTGCAAAAGAGAAATTGATTCTATGTTATCCCCTATCTTCTGGCATAGTTCTCAACTGTATTCCTGCATTCACGGTATGTATTGACACAGTAGGGATATCAATCTTGTATCTCGACAGAGAAGCCTCTAAATATAGCCAGCACTACATCCCATTATCAATTATCAAACTCCACTGCCCAATATTTGATTTTTGGATTGCTCAACCCAATTGAATGTCCAGGTGCAACCATAGACATCATTCAATACACACACATATATATGGGAAAAATGTATGTCCACAGCTGTGTAGTACACAGTCGGATATGGTGACGGTTTTTTGGGCTATAGTGACGGTTTCACCCGTCACCATAGCTACTAGGCTACGGCGAAGGGTGAACTGTCGCCGTCGCCATAGCCCGACTGTGTAATACACAGCTGTGTATATACATATAGCCCTATATATATATATATATATATATATATATATATATATATATTGATAGATAGAGATGACATAGAATAACATACTGGTGGTTACTTAGCACTCACCTTAGCCTATGAAAGTTGCTTTTTATATTAGCCATTATATCTTTAATCTAATGGTACATGGATGCAATAGACTAAAATCAGGCATTAAACAACAAGTACACCATTCAAAATTATTTAAAGAAATTTAAAGTAATCACACTAGGCAACTCCTTCCATAGTTGATTCCTTCTACACTGCAAGGCAAGAAACTCTCAAAAGTAATAATCCAACAAGGGCAACTTTCGTGCAATTACTTTTAAAAACAAGGGATATTATCAATGGTGGTTAAATTTGGAGATGAAATTTCTTCTGGATGTTTTTCTCTCTCAAAGATCTCATGGAAGGGAGAGATTTCAATTCGTTGGCTAACTTGGATTCATCTCTCTCTATTCATTCCTACCTTGATTAAAGTTGTCTAAAGTGTGGATTTCCTAAGCCAACACAAGACACCGCAATGTACAAACATTTTGGATAAGAACTCAAAACTGAATTGAAGAAGAAAAAACCCAAACCGTTCACTTGTTCTATTACCATTGCCTTTAAATTACAACCACCCAAATTAATACCTGTTCTTTCCAATATGAACTACTACATCTTTTTTATTACTTCCATAATCCATATGCAGCCTCCACAACAATTAATTGCATGTAGCATCTTCAAATGCTAATCTGCATGCAACCTTACCTAACAAACTGTACACAATAGTTTCTTCCTTAAGTAAGGCCTCAGCCCTTCAGGACAGCTATTTACAATAACAAATGAGTTGCAATTAGCATACTTCTCACATGATGAAATATTAGTCACCTATTTACATTGCAAATGGAAACGCGGGCTTAGCCATCTATGATCTATATATGCCTAAAAATAGTATCTTGGGCAGAATATACTTAAAAAGCTTGGGTAGAATTTATGCAGACAACTCATTCATTGAATGCAGTCCCATGACTGGACTTCGATATAATCTAGACTTTAGGTAATAGGCCAAGTTACGCATGTCATCATCAAAAACACAAATGCAAAGTAGAAGAAGAGTATACCAGACTAGCGTACTTGGAGATGGATAAACATAAGATTTCTCATATATTGAGGCAGCGGCAGCTGCAGCACGGAGTCTGGCCTGATGGGGGCTAATATTACCATTTGCCAAACCATCACTGGTTGAACCCTGAGAAGATGTACCTGCAGTGCTTGTTCCTGTAACCCATCAAAATTAGTTGGTGTTTTCATAAAACATCACATTAACAAATACACATGGATCTGAATATCTGATTTAATAATGTCGAAAAATGTAGTTCACCAAAAGATTCAACACCAAAAATGTTAACATGATCTAAACCACCTCATTTTCTTTGCATTCTAATTGTGACAGAACAAAACTTCCGGGAAAATCAAGATTCGTTTCACCAATTTAGCCAAACAAGAAATGAGTAACTACAGTTGAATACCTCCAGATATAGTACCAAGCATAATTGTCATGGCTGGAGAAGGCCAACGTGGACACCGAGCTGCCATGGCCTTGGTAGCTAGCCCAAAATTAAGTGATCAAGTCATTTTTCACACTTGACTCATCATACTTGTTATGTGGTGCAATTTTATTACTTTCTTGTTTGTTGACTTGTTCTACTAGTTTTTAATGTCAAGTGTTTTAGTTTTGAATTTTGATTGTCAAGTTTTCATATTATTGTGTTTTAAATTGTATTCCATAGTGTTAGTTATTATGTTTTGAATTTTAATGTATATGAAATTTTTGAGGTAAAATTAAAAATATATAAATTGCACACTATTAATGACTTGTCGCCATATGAACGCCTTGTCACCTACCGCCACATTGGCGCATGACAACTATGGTACCAAGTGTAAGGATAAATAGGAAAGTTCAATCAATGTATAATAATCAGTCAGACAGATACACAAGCATAGAAACAGACAGGGAAGGAGGAAAATATTAAAAAAATTACACTGGGCATGAAAATAACAGTTGACTGAAATCCTTTCTATAAGCACCCAACTTATTGGTGTGTCTTTTCTTTTTTATTCAAAATGATCTTTTAAGGGAATATATTCTACATGAAAAACAACACTTGCCAATCACATATGCCTCAACAGATAAGGAAAAGTATAATAAGTAGAAAAAGTTGGAGCTTAAAATATTCAAGAAGAATAGTGATTTCAAAATTTTTATTACATGAATGATCAAAATGGTAAATGTTGTGATTTTAAAATATTATGCAACAACAGTTCTAGATTTTCTATCTTTCCTTTCTCTTAACTGTAAAATGTGCAAACTGAAATGCACAAAAACTATGAATACTCCATTTAACAAACAACCTCAAGGTCAATATCAGATCAAAAGCTCACCCAAAATTTTGAATTCATTTTTGCGGTAGAGAAGAATTGAAGAGGAGCTAAAAATGATCCAAATAATAAAGAATATTATTACCTTGTTGATGAACATCAGATCGGGAACCAGCTGTACTTGTCCCATTTTCAGGAGGTACAACCAGGGCTCTGCAAGTAGGACATGTGTGTTGCCGCTCTAACCATGATCGGAGGCAGTGAACATGAAAAAGATGCCCACAAATTAGTTTCTTGGCTGTTGTCATCTCCTCACGACAGATAATGCAGGTTGCATCACTTCTGCACAAGTATCACAAATAATTCAAAAATCTAAAACAGCAAGGGAGTCCCAAGAATATCAACAGGCAAAACTCGTGTTCAAAAGCAAGTACTCACAAGTTGAGCTCTTCGGGTGTAGCATCTGGAAAACGATCATTCATATTTGAAGTGATCTTCCGGTAACGAATGTAATCAGCAACACGAACCTTAAAGTTGCGGAATGTCTCATAAAGCTCCCGAATCAAGTGAAGAGGCACACCATAGTTCCTGAAGAAACCAAAGCATCATCCAACAATTACCATGTCAACAAAAATTGAAATATTCGTGGAATAAATGACGAATCAACTTTTATAAAGATGTTTGAAAAGAATTAAACTTTTATAAAGTTTGTTTTTTATTTCACTATTCAAAGATAGCATATGTAACAAGAGAAATCCAACTACACAATGACGAGGATGCAGATGTAATTTTTTGCATATATTTGGAGGAACACCATATGAGGATCACATTGCAATTTGCCACTTCAAGTTGTCATGTATTTCTATTAAAGGGTAAAGGGACAATAATATATTTTCTTTGACCATATTTAAATTAAATGATCTGACAATCATTATGGATAGTAAAATTGCATATAATACAGGACACGTTTGTAAGTAGATAACAATTTTTAGGGAATAAAGGTGATTTATATGCTACCAATGCAAAACTAAATTCCTCATCACAAGACCCCACCTCATATTTAAATACATATATCTCATGTCTTCCCCATAAAAAGTATGATGCCTAAGAAGAGCCACTAAGCTAACACAAAAATCAGTAAATCATATTTGTAGCAGAAAAACTAGGCTCACAAAGTCTGTTACAGTCCAGGTCTTCTTATTAGCGCCAAATATGGATATTCTAAACATGGTGATGTACATCAGCTACATAACATCTAGTAGAATAGCATCACTAAAATAAAGTCCAAAGAGATTAAGAATCCCGAATTTAGTATGTCAAACTAAAAGGTTAATAAGCAGGCAGTACGCACGCAAGCTGAAAGTATTATGGCCAATCACATAATTTGCCATATTAGATGCAGATTAATACAGAACTTTGACTTAAGCTAATCCCATGAAGCTGTAGAAGATAACATATCTACGCCAGACTAAATTGTCTAATAATAAGTGCGACATTATCATTCAACAAATTTGGAAAAGTCTACCTACTTACGATGCTGAAGATAAAACTGAACAACAATTAGTGGGAGAACTGGCAGATGCCTTGAGGAGTTACCATAAGGTGGTTGCAATCCCCATATTTGGAACCAAAATTACCATTAAAAAAGGATGTATAATTAAAATTACATTTTAAAGTATCAAGCATAATAGCGACAACACTCATACATCATCCATCCATATAAGTTAATCACCCATAACTTCTAAAAGCTGTCAGGAAACTATAATGATTTTGTGAAACAACCCAAAAAGGATTACGTAATAGAGATGTTGATTATATAGAACTTCCTCTGTTCAAAAGTTAGTGATACATTTCCCTTCGTAGTTCGTTCCAAAACCAAAATTAGTGATACATTTCTACTTTTGGATTATAAAGTGACATAAAGTTCCAAACAAACCTTTACTATATTCTAGGTAGATTGAATACTATCAAGCCACCATAACTTCATTTTTATTTTTTCCAAAAGTTAAAGTTATTTTTGAAAATTAAAATTTTCCTAGTCATCGTTTAAAATGCATCTCTAATTTTGGAACGGAGGGAGTAATATGTGCAAGTGCTAGTAAATAAAAGCACGGAAAATATATAACCCAGTAATACTTGAATTTAGGTTTTTTTTTATTCTAGTTATTTGATTATTTATCCTTTTATGAGTAACAAAGAAATGACAATACACCCTTTAAATTCGTCGCTACAAGGTAATTACAAAATTTTTGATGTAAAACACCATTCACAAGCTTTCTCCATGGACTTGAACTCAATAACTCGAGGTAGTACAACCCTGATAACTTAAAGCCTGAGATACCAGTATGGGTTGCCTTCAGCTTAGTCAAATAAATTCATACAGCAATATTGTTATATTTTTAATAAGTAAGTTCATAAGACCATATTATGTAAAACTGAAAGTAAGAACTCTGACAAAAGAATTGTACACATGACATATATAAAAATTTTATACATTCATTACAATGTGCGTGTCTCTGTGCGTGTGTATATAACATGCTTGCAATCATATTAGCAAACATATAAATTATATCAGAACGTCTTGTCTATCTACTATTAATGTTTGTGATAAGTGTAACATTGACAGGAACAAGGTAATTATTTACTTACATGAAAATCACAAGGAAAAAGCACAAGTACATAGACAAGTGCAGCAAGTCCCGAATCAGTTCCAAGTAAAAGGTGTAGACAGCCTTTTTTTCCCACTGTCCTTCCATGAGCATGTCACTAACATAGAAAATATATTTTACAAATGTTGATACTGTTGACGTTGCTAGTATCATGTATCTGAAAAACATAGCTTTCAGATATTATTTCAAATAGAAGACTTGAAAAGCATGGCCTACAAAATTACATACAATTACAATTTTCTAAAACAATTGAAAGCTATGAAAGATGGATAAGTAACTTTTCACATGCAAACAAACAATAAACATCAAAAAGTGGTATCTATAGAAAAAAGTAACATCCGTGGACCCTAGTCAAATAGGATAACATAAAAACACAAGAGGCAATTAAAAAGTGAAAATGTAAATGTCGTCTAGGAAGTATCATACTGTCAATATAAATATGCTCATGCATACAACTACGAGTTAATAAACATAGAAGAATCAGAACTTAGCAATTCAGTCTTATTGATGTGTTTTACGGGTTCAAATGAATCAAGATCCACTATTTAAAATATAATTGTAAGCAATGATGACGTAGGACAAAATGGAAAATAAGGCTAAAAACTACAACCACAAGCCTTAAAAATCAATAAAATTCATTCAATCTATATCATAATGATGTTTAAAACGATTTATATATTACTTAATGACCATGATTAACCTAAATAAATAAGGAAATAATATACTACTAATTAGTAATTATCTACTAATATAAATAAATAATATTCCAAAATATTCTTTTACATCCAAGTAATAATATTGGTAAAAGATTAACAGCTAATGTCTTGATCTACTTATGCAGCATATTAAATGAGTTCTTACAAGGCCTACCAAACAACTTTGTCGCTTGTAAATAAAAACATTAATCAGGTTTCATTTTTCCAAGCAGACGAAGAAAACGCGAAGAAATACAAAGAAGGCAATTGGCACTTTTGAATCTATAGCTTTTTTCTTACTACAAACAATGTCAGTTTCTATAAAGTAGCCAGTTGAAGAATGACGTATAGTTGTACACAAACTGTCAAAATACAAATATATATATATATATATATATATACACACACACACACACATGTATATATTTAGAGAGAGAACTAAAATATTTCTACATAAAAGAAGATTCTATTAGAGAAACTACTTAAACTTTCCTTCATTTTTGTTTGGTTTGATTATTTTGAAAGACGGGAAGTCATGGTTTGTGACGTAAGCTCATTGGCAAAATGACATGATTATCAAACAACCTTTGTTCTACAATATCCTCTTGGTTTTTCAGACTTTCTGTTAATAATAATCAAATGTTACATATAATTTCTACTCCTTTATAATAACACACGTACCAGCCTCAATAATTTCACCAGATAAGGTTTGCATTCATAAGTTAGATAGTAAAGGCCGTAATTTCCTACACAATAATATGCCACAACTACGTTTCGTAATTATTATGAAGAAGAAATATGGTTCAAAAATAAGGCAGCTAATTATGAACATATGTTCAACCGAATTGAAAATATACTTACTCAAAGGCAAAGAAGAGAGAAACTGAAGCCTGGCGGGTTTCTATCAAATACTTTATAGAATTGTACAAAAAGATACTGTCTATAAGGAAAAGGAATCCCATGAAAGAAACAATTCGGACATGAGACAACATGGGAACAGATGGAGTTGTTTCGATGTACTCAACCCTCTTCTGAGCCAACCAATGCAAAGCCTTGATTAACAAAAGAGCAGTGACCATAGCAAGAAATATAACTGAAAAGTCCTGTCGGAAAATAGTGATGGCAAAAAGTATTTCCATAACTTCCCGCCACGACTGCTCATTCAGCCTCTCAACCTCCGCTTCTCGGAGAGAACCAAGGAAAATACATTTAGTTAGTTGCCACAATATGCACATGACGACCAGGCCCATGTTGAGGAGAAGCACCAAACTAACCTTGGAGGTGGATAAATAAACCATTGCTGGGTAAAATTGCTCTCTACTACTAAAAGCATGATAAATAACAGCTAGTGTAGCAACCAAACTAAGTCCGGCATATGTTTGCAGCCTTATCATCTTTGCTCTATGTCACTGTAACACACAATCATAGAATAATTAATTCTACTGAAAACATATAATTCACTCAAAAATACTATAGCATAAAACACAAATTAAATTCAAAATAGTTTCTGCCATGATAATCTTGTTTGAATGTTTTAGATATTGAAACCAGTATACAAAATAACCCAAATTACTCGTCAATTACACTTTGAAACTTTGAATGATACAAACAAACCCCGTGAATAGAATTCTAGGTTGAGTAAAAACTATAAAATCCCCAAAAAACAAATTTTCAATTCCAATTTCCACGTTGTTCTAGAAACCCAAATAGATTTAAGGCCCATTCATGTGTTTACGATCGAAAACCAAAATTAACCAAAAAAGATGTTCGAATCAGGGAGTAGTGTTGCCAATTCAATCCAGCTTCGAAACAATTCAACAAACATTGAAATAGTTGTACTACATATGAGATTGACATTCCCTAAATAAATAATCAAAATCTAAATAATTATTTATAAAAAAAATTGACATGAATTTGTAACTCTATAATTCTTGATACATGTGAAGAATTATATATATATAGACATATATTACGGGTACCTGTTGACACTTTCTTCCGTTTGTAAAAATTCTGTTCAGGTGAGGAAGAATCCTAAACCCAAATCATATATTTATGTAAGTACATATATGTAATTTCTGTTATTGCCAATGGCAAATTTAAATTACTGGATCGGTAGACAGGAGAGGGTCGAAGACGAACCATAGAAAGGGAAAACGGGATGTGTATCTAACGCGTCACCGGTTGAAATTTCTCCAATGGAATGTCACCACGTGTACCTTTTTTTTCCTTCTTTTTCTATTTACTATATACTCGACCGTCCCAAAATTTAATGCTTATCTTTTGGAAAGAAAATAATAAATGTAACAAAGTACTAATGTCTAATAATTTTATTTCTAGAATATTATAAATGAAATACAAATATATTATTAATTTGTTAGAAAAAGAGTGCACATTTTTTTTGGTAGTATAAATTTATACTATATTCTTAAATTCATCATAACTATTTATACCATCAATATAAAGCTAAACATTAAATAATGTAAGAGTTAATAAGAAAAAATAAATCTTTAAAATCAAGAAAATTTGAAAAGAATATTCATTTTGTGAAATACAAAAAGTAATACTTGTGATTGTATTGTTTAAATTAAATTAGTTTTCATAGTTTAAAATTTCTAAATTTTGGAAATCAACCTTAAAAAATTAAAATGAAACACATTTAGTGAGATGAAAAAAAATACTAATTATTATAAATGTATAATTTTAAAATAAATAAATAAGTACCTATGTATATATAAGATTTTCTAAATATTTATTGTTATTGCAGATTTTACTGTCCCTAGTGTAGTTTCGCCCCTACTTACAAATCAATTGTAAGACCCCAACTTTTATGAATAAAGATGAATTTTCTATAATTATTATTTTTGGAATAAATTTGATATAATGTTATAGTTGTGGATAATATTTATAAATTTTGCAAAGTACGCAAGCTGTTATATAATATTCGATTGGTGGGGAATATTCATTTTAAATGAGGAATATTCGTATGCGACAAGACAATCATTAGTGGACCCCTGGCGGAATTATTATTTGATTGAGAAAATGACAAAATATTTTTATGAAAATAACTATGTTTTTACCATTAACTGTTAAAACACCCGGTGTTAAAAGTACGAGAATATGTGTGGTTGCATAAGTAGCGCACCAGATTGATTATCGATACTTACGCGAGAAGTCATTCAGTTTTATTCAATTATTATCGATATTTTATATATTATTAAATCAATAATTGAGATGACAAAGTTATTAATATTATTTTTGCATTATTAACGATGTCTGAAGTTCTGCCAAGGAGAGGTTTGGACACCTAATCAAGCTACGCAATAGGGATAAATCCTTATCAAAAGTCCCTCTTTCTTTAAAGCGATCCTATTATTAATAGTGTGAATAATAATAATGATGATTAAGTTTTGTTTTATTAGTATTATTAATGTAATAAAACAGAAAAGTTTTTTATATAAAAAAGAATACTTTTATAAAGTTATTCGTTTTATTAAATTTAATAAGAAAATCTTTTATATAAAATGTAATACTTTCATAAAGTTATTCGTTTTATTGTACAATAATTAGAATATATTATATTTTATTATGATAGTGTTTGCGTAGTAAAATCTTTTTAAAAGTTATTCGTTTTATTAGATTATAAATAGAATATATTATATTTTAATCTGGGCTGTCCGTTTAAAGTAAATCGATCTGGACCGTTCATGGATTGGTTACTATTCAGTCCATTCTTCTATAAATAGAAGTTCATTCCTTCATTATTTCTTACGAATTCACTGAAACTCTAGAGAGAGAAAACTGTAGAGAGAATTATTCTTCTATCTTGAGCGTATTATTTAGCGTTTAAGAAGGCTTTGAGCGTAGTGCAAGTTTCTTCAAGTATATCCCCGCCTTACCGTCGGAGTACTCTTCTTTATAAGGTAAGGGGTATTTTTTTTTCATATTCATGAAGAGAACTTTTGTTATTCAATTCGTTATTATTCTGTTAGAATATCCTGTTTGTGCGTTATACGCCGGACTTGGTTCCGTCTTTATTATTCTGTTGGAACATCCTATCTGTGCGTTTTACGCTTTAACTGGTTCCGATTATTTATTATTCTGGAATAACTTTTCTACGCCTGCAAGTACCGCATGCATGGTGATTTTGTTGTTATTCCATTCTTTATTATTCTCATTGGAATATCCATCGCTTGCGTATTACGTCCCGACTGGTTCCGTTATTTATTATTATGTTGAATAATGTATACATGCCAAGCACCGCATGCATGGTGATTTCTTTTGTTATTCCATTCTTTATTATACTCGGTTGGTTAAAGTTTTGACTTATACTCCATGAAATTGGTGGAATATCCTCGATATTTACGCTTCATCCAATATCTTTTCGTGAAAATATTCTTCCGAGCATTCTTAAATTTTACTCTACAAAGAAGTATCATGTTGGCAATTGGACGTTATTAGTTCTGAATAAATTAATTCTTGAACTTGTTTTATTGAATTCTTATATCATTGTCATCATTCTCATATTTATATTTTGTTAAAAGTCATCTCGTATTCAGAAGGTGCATAGATGGACTTGGTATGATTATGACTGTGGATTATTCGGTGTAATCATGGCCGTAATGTTACAAATGATGTGGTAAAAGTCCTCATCGGCCCGTAGTGCATTGATGAATGCAGTTGTTGGCATGATCATGACCATTGATGAATACACGAATATCCTCGGCCAGTAGTGCATGGATAATTTTTGGTTGTGATACTTATGAATATCCTTAAGCAGTAGTGCGGGGGATGAGGTGGATTATTTATTAAGTTTGAGTCCCAATGATAAAACCGATGAAAAACCTTTTAAATCATAAAAGATAGTAGTTTTATTCTCTACTCAACTCTTTTAATGGATTGCATGTTCCACTGCGCAGCTTAAACTTGATGTCTATTATATTTTATCGCTTTAACAATCGCTGAAGACTAATGATAATTTTGTTAGGTTTGTAATATTCATGTGCGCAATCAAATTGCAAAAATAATGCGGAAACGTGTAAAATCAGAGTTTTAAAATTTTACAAATCATAAACCCGGATCACCCTTTATGCACAATTATTAATTAAACGAAAAGATAAAGAATAAAATCATACCCTCAAGATCGAGCTTCCTCGTGTGAAGTTCACCTCCAAATCCTTTCGCTCAACTTGAATTCACCGGTTTTGGTTCCTTCCTTTGATCAACGTTAGCCACCCATGTGTTTGGCCTCTAGAGGTGATCCACCAAGGAAGAATAAAGATTCAAGTAAATGGGTGGTTGGCTAAATCCTAGTTTTTCTATCTCTATAGAAAGGGCGTACTCTCCAACAATTGGAATAACGTATATCTGATATCTGATATAAGACTCCTCTTATAAAGATATCAAGTAACCCTATTAAAATAAGGTATTATTTAATTAAAAACCTTTTAATTAAATGGGCTCCCTAATCTTATTAGGGATAATTAATTAAACTCCTTTAATTAATTTTCCCTCCTAATCCTATTAGGATAAATGAGAGTACTTATATTAAATTAATTCCTAAACTCTTTTAGAAATTAAAATAATAATAATTGTAATAATATTAATAAGACTCTCTTATTAATTTATATTTAATATTTCTAAAATATTAAATAATAAATATTAAGCTATTTAATTTATTCTATCACCATAGATTAAATTAAGTATACTTAACATATTATTACGATTATGCCATTAACTTCTTAAATAATTATTCTTCCTTTTATGGTGTGACCCTTTAGGTTCTCCATATTAAACCTATTGTGAATAAATCAATTAGAACAATTCTAATTATTTAAATAAATAAATTAAACAATTAATTTATTTAAATAAATAATATTTATTCTACAATAGGGATAAGCCTCCCTAACGATCAACGACTTTCCGTATAATATAGATTTCAACATTAATCATAAAAGAACCTTTGAGTAAATAGTTACCGTGATAATTCAATCCTTCCACCATACAATGTCCCAATTAAATATAAGATATGGAATTACTATCAAATCTTATTTTATTTAATTATATGTATTTCACTCTTAAATGCACAACTCCAAATAATGCAAATTAGAAACTCCTTTCTAATTTCATTCTCGCTTGCCAAGGACTACCGGGGGTTGTCATTTATCGAATCACATAGACACATTCTCTTTCTTTTAATAAAGTGGTAGATTCTTTATCGATCATACATTATCTCCATGTACAACTTATTATACCCAAGCATACCATTTGATATACCCTAAGGGTCTTAAGGAATAAGTCAAAGTATAACTCATCATACACAAGATACTATGATGATCTCAAGTCCAAGGATCACACTAGACTACTATCACTACAGAAATTCTATCGACAGGCAAGTAAAACTCCATTAGGTATTCCTTAATGAGCCAATGCTCAATGAACTTATTCTCTAATAAGCACCTACATACTTGCTTTAGTGTCTCCACACAAATGATCGTGAGATCAATCATCCTCATCCAATGAAGCGAAGAACGTATGTACCAATCTATCCGGATTCACTAATCCCCAATTTAGTAATCCAACGATTGAGAACTATTTTAGTTTTAAGCTTTCAAAGAATTTAGATCTCATTAGAATGATCATCATCATTATTCTAAAAGCATTGCTTAAAACTATGGGTTTATCACATATTATAAAACAGCATCATGTAGATAATTAAAAGCCTTTAATAAATTAATACTTTTATTAATAAATGAATAAGATTGTTCTGAAAGTATATGCTTTATCATCAAACATGATTGGCTTGTATACATATTACTTTCAATCTCCCACTTTTTAAAGCCAATCGCCATTGTATCTTATACTCTTCTTCTGCAAAGTGACGATTATCCCGTGGCATTGTTGGATAAGCTTTAGTTAATGGATATGTAATGTTGTTCTTGAGAGTCCACCATCTCTATAGTGATTTCCCATCTTTCAATGATTCTTATAATCAAATGAAAGTGCCACAACACATGTTTAGATCCAAGATGAGACTTAGGAACTATTCCTAGTTCTGTAATGAACTTTTAATCCAAACAATCAACTTGCAGCTTCATTTATAGCTATATACTTTGTCTTTATCACTAAACCAAAGAACTCTTCATTGTTTGGAACCTTTCCAATTCACTCGTACATGCCTTTGCTCAAGATAACGCTTTACCTTAAAGTGGATTTTTCATCATCTTGGTCATCTGAAAAACTTGAGTCTGTTAAGCCCTCTAGTTTTAATTTAGACCCACCATGAATATGATCGCATCCTTAGTGCCGGTTAAGCACTTTAAGATGTTTTTCACTGACTCATAGTGAACTTCTCCATAATATGACTTATCAACATCAGGTCTCGTATATTTCATTGCATACATGATTGTTACTCATGCGACCTCTCTTTTCAGGAGACTGTGGGGACTATTAGGAGAGATACACTCCATAGCTCATCGACATGAGACATCTCTTGGAGTTTGCCATGCTAAATGACTTTAGCATCAAATGAATATACGTTCCTTTGGTTAAGTCGAGCATCCTCTTAAATCTATCTATATATAGATTTATATCCCCAATTAAGATACTCTTCCAAATCATTCATGGAGGAATGTTTAGACAACTTTATCTTTACTGATTGTAGCATTGGTATGTTATTCCTCATCCATAGTATATCAACATATAATACTAGAAATTTCACGACGCTCCCACTGACCCTTTTGTACACACTAGAAGTCTTACATCATCGCATGTAACTAACAACGTTACGAAAATAATCAATTTTGGCATGATGAGTAGTTAACCAATTAATCCCTAAAATCACATCAAAAGCAAGTATCTTTAAAGAAATAAGGTCAACAGGTAATGTGACGCCCCCAAAATTAGGTATACGTCACCCATCTTGGGTCGCCACTTACATGGTACAGAATTTAAATACAACTTACTAATATAACTGCTGGTGTATGATACGACATAAAACCGTGAGTTTGAATACAAATATTGTCTACTAGATATTAAACAAACTCAAAAGGAGTCCTCATTACAATTATTATCACACTATTTCACGTAATAGTGAGGACTACTAATGCTATCCTCTCGGACCATTACTCCGCTCCTCGACTCGTCCCAAATATATTCTCATTTCACGAAGAGAACAAAGGAAAGAAAGGGTGAGCTCAACTAGCCCAAAGAAGAAATATTATAACTAAGATAATGCGAATAAATTATCAATAGTCTTCAACAATGTTAAACCGATAAAATACAATAGACAACCGGTTTAAGCTGCGGTGAATATCTGATCCATTAAAAGAGTCAAGTAGAAAATAAAGTCTACTATCTTTTAGGTTTTAAAAGGTTTTCATCAATTTTTATCACTAAGACTCGCTTTAATGAATAAACCACAATATCTAATCATCCCCGTACTACACGGCCAAGGATTTTCATCAAATTATCAATGGTCATGACTATACCAAATCACCCCCTCGGTCATAATCATACCAAAACTATCCATCAACGCATTACAGTGCCACCGAGGACTTTTGTCACATCATTTATAACAAGCCCCGATTATACCGAATGATCCTCGGTCATAATCATATACTAAGTTCATCTATGCACGTAAGCGAAAGATAACATAATATAACACGAGTATGATGATAATGACATAATAATTCAATAAAACAAGTTCAAGAATTATTTTATCTAGGAATTATTAACGTCCAAATTGTCAACAAGATCTTGTTTTGTAGAGTAAAATTCAAGAATGATCGGAAGAATATTTCCATGAAAAGATCTTTGGATGAAACGCAAATATCAAGAATATTCTACTAATTTCATGGAGTATAGAAGTCAAAGTTTTAACCAACCGGGTATAATAAAGAATGGAATGACAAAGGAAATCACCATGCATGCGGTGATTGCGATGGCGGTTTATTCCAATGTAATAATAATAACGGAACCGTGTCGGTGAAATTCACACCGAAGCGGGATGTTCCAACGAGAATAATAAAGATGGAACCGGATCCTGTAAAACACATGAGATAGGATATTCCAACGGAATGATAAAGATTTTAACCAGTCCGGTGTAAAACACATGAGCATGGATGTTCCAATGGAATAATAATAAAGATTTTAACCAGTCCGGTGTAAAACACACGATGTGATGTTCCAATGAATAATAGAAGAATGTCACCAAGTATAGGGTAAACCATGTTTACAGATTATGTATAGGGTATGCCACAGATACAAAGTTATTCCAACGTAATAATAAAGAATGGAATAACGAGAGGATTTCACCAAGTATAGGGTATGCCATGATACAAAGTTATTCCAATGAATAATAAAGAATGGAATAATGAAGTTCTCTTCATGAATAAGAAAGAATAACACCCTTTACGAACAAACAAATAATATCACTTACCTTAGAAGAACTGAATATTGGAAAAGTGAAGTAGCGAGAATACTTTTCTTCTTTCTCTCTATAGATTTTCTCTATATAGTTCTCTCTATAATTTCTCTCTCTAGAGTTTCAAAGGAATTAAGTGAAAATAATGAAGGAATGAGCTTCTATTTATAGGAAAATAGAATGCGTAGTAATTAATCCATGAATCATCCAGTTGATTTACTTTTAATCGATTTTCCATATTTAAAGCAAAATCTTTTAAATAAAATATCATATATTCTATTTATATAAAAACATTTTACTATGCAAACACTACGCAACACTACGCAAAACACTACTGCAACACTATGCATAATAAAATATAATATATTCTATTTATAGAATAACTTTAATAAAGTAATACATTTTATATAAAAGATGTTTCGCTTTTATTACGTTAATAATACGAATAAAACAAAACGTCATTATCGCTTATAATAATTCATATTATTAATCGACAATAATAGAATCAAACCGGTGACTTCTCACATAAGCATCAATAATCAATACCGTGTCTTCTTACTGCGACCACACGACATCGACTTCGTACTTTACTACTGAAGTAGTTCAACAATGTCAATCGAAAACTTCCGTGCAGTTATTTCAATAAAATATTTTTGTCGTTTTCTCAATCCGACAATAATTCTATTGTGGGGTCCACCAATGATTGAGCCGTTGTACAAATATTCCCTGCTAAACCGAATATTCCCCGACCAATCGAATATAATATACCCACTTGCATACTTTGCAAAATTTATAAATACTACCCACAACTATAATATTATCTCAAATTCACACCATAATATTAAAAATTATTTCGACAAAATTTAAATCTTTATTGATAAAATCTCGGGTCTCACAGGTAATGTGATGGTGCCAACTTGGATCAAACAAGATTTATAAACAGTGGATGTGATGAAAGTTTCTCCTAACGGAGTCTCCACAGATAAATCAAAGTCTAATTTCTCCGGAGTTAAGTTTAAACGTTGAGCACAAGCAGGAGAGATAAATGAATGGGTAGCACCAGTATCTAGTAAGGTATAAACTTCGCAAGAATTTATGATTAGCTTACCCGTGTTCACCTCGTTTGGGTTCCTCGCATTTTGACCAGTCACGACAAACGCTCTTCCCGGAATCATTGACTTTAACTTTTCTGGGACAGCCTTTTGAGTCACCATCCCCGCTGGACTTGGTTTTGCTACTGTATAATCTCGAGCGATATGTCCTTCCTTTCCACAATTATAACATACCTTGAACTGTTGTGCGCAGTTTGGACTGATATGTCCCTCTTTCCCGCATTTATAGCATACGACCGGTGTTCGTTCTCCTCCCTTAGAACCAGTTGCTGCTGGTGCTAACGTCTTTGCATTGTCATTGTTGAATATTCTCTTTTTAAAATCTCCCCCCGACTCGCTTCTCCTATGTTCATGGCCATGATTACCACCAGAGTGGTTACCATTCTTGTCCGTATTTTTCTTTCTCCGCTGGTTATCGTTGTTTTGATGATCTACATCCATAGATTATGATCCTGGATGTGGTCCCCGGTTGAACGTGATTTCGTTATCTCGCTCTAATAATTGAGCCTGTTGACAACATCTGAATAGAGAAAAATTATGAGAAATGAGATATTGACGTATCTGGAAGTTTCAAACCTCTCAAAAACATCCGCTATATACGTTCCTCATTCTCCACCAAATGAGGTCTGCAAACTCAATAATCGTGCAAACTTCGCCTCATACTGGGACACCGTCATGTTGTTTTGTTTCAATCTAATAAACTCCACTTCCATCATATGACGAATACTTTCAGGAAAGTACTTGTCATTGAACAGATTCTGAAATGTCTCCCAAGACATACGCCGAAAATTTGGATGGGTACGCCTCATAGATTCCCACCAAGAATCAACCTCATTACTTTAAACATAAAGGTGGCGAATGAAACCTTCTGTTCCTCCGTGCATCCCAAGATATCGAATATCTTGGTAATTTTCTTGACACACGTTTCTGCCTTAATTAGATCAGGCTTTCCCCAGAATTCTGGTGGTCCCAACTCTTTGAACTGCTTGGCGGTGAAAAACCGCATTTATTATCATTTCCACTGTATTTTGAACACGAGTCTTCCTCGTCGATTTTGCATGAATCGCAAAAGCTTCTAAACATCCGTCGTTCATCATCTCGCTTTCAGTTGGTGTTGTTCACGGGAGGAACATTGCCAACCTGTTGCACGTTCTCCTCGTTGGTGAGTAAAAAGGTGTCTCCACGGTCTCATTTACTCCACTCATTAACATTCTCGATCGACATTCTCAAATCTTGCCATAAAACAAGGGTTAATTAAAGAAATCAACATATCACATAATATCCCTATATACTGACCAACCAATAAATAAGCTTAGGTAAGACACACTAGCGAAGGTTTTACTCGTCTCTCCCCTCCTAGTTCTATTCTCCGATCTCCGCAAGAGATCATATCCCTAAGCTCTGATACCAACTGTGACGCCCCCAAAATAGGTTTACAACACCCATTCTGAGACGTCAATATCATGGTACAGAAATAATTACAACTTTATTAATACAACATAAAAACTGTGAGTTTAAATACAAATATTGTCTTCTAGACAATATCAACACTCTAATAAGTCCTCATTATAATTATTGATATATTATCTTACAAAAATGGTGAGGACTACTAAAACAACTCTCTAAGACCTTCATTCAGGTACTCGACTAAGTTTCGCTACATTCTCGCCTCCCGAGAAGAAAAAATGGAACAAAAGGAAAAGGGTGAGCTCAACTAGCTCAGTAAAGAATATTATGACTAAGATAATATAGAACAAATTATCATTAGTCTTCAACAGGAAAAAATCTGATAAAATACAATAGACAATAAGTTTCAGATCAATATTTGCAGCGGAAACAATAATTCATAGATGAGTTACGTAGAGAACGAATTTAAAAGTCCATCATCAATATTTTATCCCTGTAACATCAATCAATATTCATCTTGAATCAAATATTCATCGTTGCACTACAGGCCAAAGATATTCATCAGTTGGTCATGTTCATCTTTGCACTATGTGCTAAAGATATTCATAAGAAAATCATTAATCTTTGCACTACAGGCCAAAGATATTTAGTAATATCATCATTTAGGAACGACGATGATGAAAAATGTTTTAAAGAAAACGAATCCAGTGAAACAAAAGAACAAATACTAAGGATTCGTACTTTAAACAATCCGAGTTCAAAAATACTCATAAATAATCATAGTGGAGCAAAATTCAAGGATGATCAAAACATGGATACAATCAAAGCTAGTATCCATAATAGATATTTTGGACAAAAAATGAAAATCTAATTTTTTTTGTGAATAGTACCGTATACGTGAATAATGCCGTATACGTGAATAGTAACCCCGACACTAAAAGACAAGAATTTCACAAGACAAATACTATCAATATTCCGGCATAATGATATTGAAAGAAATAATATCATTTTTAAAAAATAATATCCCTTACCTCGAAAAGAATAATACTTCTGGCTGGAATATCAGATATAACGTTGAAGGAACTTGTACCGTATAGCAACACTCAAAGTATCAAAATACTCACAAGAATACGCTCGATAATATAGAGAGAGAAAACTTTAATTTCTGGTGTGATTTTTAATTCTAACTTAAGCACCCTATTTATAGGAAATTGCTTAGAACACCAAAGCAAAAAATTTAATATAATATTAATATTTATAAAATAAATCATACACAAACTTGAAAAACTTATATCAGCACATTTACATCACATTCAAGACCCACTCAACTCACCAAAAACGTTTTTTGTAAAAAAAAAATTTAAAACTTCAAAAATTAATTATTCTGGAACCTCGGAACTTCAATAATTCATAATAAATAGCCCTTTTATCAGAAAAATTCAAACCTTATGTCTTTTCCATAGGAAATTCCATTATCTACAACTTTGCAGAAGAAAGTTTTTCCAAATTCCAAACAGAAATTGACCGAAATCCATAAACAGGTGATTTTACAGGCTATAATCAAATTTTAGTCAAGAAATGGTCCCACAAACATGTTTAACATGTTTTAAACAATTTTTAGTGACAAAAATACTCTTCCTCCTTATTTATTCATATATCCCACATTCATTGTAAAAATATCACCATTATTATATTATTAAAATATAATAATATATTTAAATGAATTATTTTATCGAAAAAGATAAAATATCAATTTTCAACAATTGTCACATTAAATTTTTTTTTCATCTATATCCACATAAAATGAATATTTTCCTTATCATAATAATCAATAATTAATTATTTACAAATAATATTACAAAATCACAATACCGACAACCAGGCCGTTCCCAGGAAAGAGGGGGCTTTCCAATAAGGATTTCTCCTTACTGGCGCGCAATTAAGTGACCAAACCTCTCCTTAGACAGAACTTTATAGACATTGCCAATAATGTTATCTAATAATATCATTCAAATAATATGAATTATTGATCAGATAATAAAAATACTGTGTAGTGATAATTATTGAAACAACAACAATATAAAATATCAACGCATCAATTATTGAATCAATAAAATAAAATATTGAACAATAATTACTGTAACAATTATTGATTAGTGTCTTCTTACATAAAAATAAATAATTGGTGCAATAATCACCGTAATCACTCGTGTGTTTTAACCACCGGGTATTCCAACAAGATAATCTATGAATAACTACGCTGTAGCTATTTATAACCAACTTATATTTATCGTTTTCCTTCATCCAATCGCTTTTTCATTATGGGCCCACACAAAGGTCTTGTACTGGTCGCATTTAATATTCCCCGACAAAGAAATAATATTCCACGACCAAAAGAATATTCCCAGATAATAATGAATATTTTATAACCGCTTGCTTATTTGAAATATTTGCGCATTTTACCCATAACTAACCACATTAATCAAATCAACCCTTACTATTTCAAAATAATAAATAGAGGAAATTTAATTTTATTTATAATAAGTTGGGGTCTTACAGTGACAATAAGCGTGGAGGGAATCAACATTCCAGAAATTGTAAACACTTCGGTGGTAATCATGGCCAAAGCAATAAGAATGGACATTTCAAGAAGAGGAGATTCAACAATGATGGAAAGACGTCAGCCTCAACACATGTTGTTAAGGAAGGAGAACGACCACCTATCATATGCTTCAAATGCGGAGGGGAGGGACACATCAGTCCAAACTGTGCGATGCCGTCCAAAGCATGTTATAATTGTGGAAGAGAAGGTCACCTAGCCCGATTTGTCATTCACCGAAGATAAGTTTAGCTAGGATGGAGGCATCAAAGGACGCCCCAGAAAAGTCAAAGCCAGTAGTGCAAGGGAGAGCGTTTGTCGTGACCTCCTAGAAAGCAAGGAACCCAAATGAGGTCATACCCGGGTAAGCTTATCATAAACTCTAAATAAGTATATACCTTATTTGATACCTGGTTCTACCCATTCCTTTATTTCTCCTACTTGCGCTCAACGTTTAAATTTGACTTGAGAGAAATTAGACTTTGACTTATCTGTTGAAACTCGCTTAGAGAAACCTTCATTACATCCACTATTTATAAGTCTTGTTTGGTTCAAATCGGTACCCTCACATTACCTGTCGATCTTATTTTATTGAAAATACTTGCATTTGATGTAATTCTAGGGATTGATTGGTTAACTACTCATCATGCAAAAATTGATTATTTTCGTAAGGTTGTTAGATTTCATATTCCTAATCAACCTATTATGCGAACTCAAGCAACCAAACCATTAAAATCAATCACTGTCATCTCAAGCCATAAAGCTATTCGTTTATTGAAAAATGGATGTCAAGCTTTCTTAGCTCATGTCACGTATCTAAACAAAAAATACGTCAGTTTTGAATGATATTTCTATTGTTAATGAATTTCCTGACGTATTCCCTGAAGAACTTCCTGGCCTACCCCCAGAACGTGAAATTAAATTTTGTATCGAACTTGAACCCAGTACAAAACCCATTTCCAAAACCTCATATCGAATGGCTCCTATTGAACTTCAGGAGTTAAAGACCGAACTGCAGGAATTGTTAGACATTGGCTTTATTCGTCCTAGTACTTCCCTTTTGGGTGCTCCTGTCCTATTCGTGAAAAAGAAAGATGGGAGTATGTGACTTTGTATTGATTATCGGGAGTTGAATCATGTCACCAATAAAAATAGGTACCCATTACCACGTATTGATGACCTGTTTGACCAGTTGTAAGGCGCCAAATTCTTTTCAAAGATTGACCTTCGTTCCGGATATCACCAATTAAAGATTAGAACCGATGACATTCCAAAAACGGCTTTCAGAACTTGGTACGGGCATTATGAATTTCTAGTCATGTCTTTTGGATTGACTAATGCTCATGCTGCCTTCATGGATATGATGAACTGAGTATTCAAGGAATATTTGGATCACTTTGTGGTCGTCTTTATTGATGACATCCTTATTTATTTCAAAAGCCGTGAAGATCATGAGCAACACTTGAGGCTGATACTCCAAAAGCTTCGTGAATATAAGCTTTATGCCAAGTTGAAGAAATGTGAGTTCTGGCTTGAGGAAGTAGCATTCCTTGGTTACGTGGTATCAAGTCATGGAATATCTGTTGACCCAAAGAAAGATCAAGCTATTCAAAGTCGGGAGCAACCTAAATCGATGATGAAGTACATAGCTTTCTCTTAACTAGGGTTATTATCGGAGATTCGCAGAAGGTTTTCTCGGCGCTTTACTCCATTAACTCAAATTGACTCGAAAAAATACAAAATTCGGTTGGAGTGAGAAATGTGAAAGAGTTTTCAAGAACTCAAGAGAAAACTCATTTCGAAACCTCGCTCGACAATACCATCCGCCTCGAGGGATTTGTCATCTCAAAGGATGCTTCGTGCAAAGGTTAGGATGTGTTCTCATGCAACATGGGAAAGTCATAGCATATGTCTCTTGACAACTCAAAGAATATGAGAGGAATTATCCTACTTATGATCTTCGACATACATTTTGGTGGGGCAATATGAAGAGGAAGATAGCATTGTTTATCTCAAGGTGTTTAACCTGTCAACGATCAAGTACCAAAAGGTCCATTGCAACCACTTGAAATTCCAGAATGGAAGTGAGAGCACATTACCATGGATTTCGTTAATGGTCGTCCCAAGGTTTCTCAAGTTATTGATGCAATTTGGGTCATTATTGATAGATTGACCAAGTCTGCTCATTTCTTACCTATACGAGAAACTTATACACTTGAACGTCTTGCTCGTATGTACATAAACGAAGTTGTAAGATTACATGGTATGCCAGTATCCATTGTTTCTGATCGAGACCCAAGATTCACTTCACGATTTTGGGTTAGTTTGCAAAAAGCTATGGGCACGGATTTACGATTTAGTTCGGCATATCATCCTCAGTCGGACGAAAAATCAGAGAGGACTATTCAAACTCTTAAAGATTAATTAAGACTCTGTGTCCTTGACTTCAAGGAAACTAGGGACAAGTTCTTACCATTGGTTGAGTTTTCCTACAACAACAGTTATCAAACAAGTATTGGCATGGCTCCATTCGAAGCGTTGTATGGGAGAAAGTGTCGTTCTCCAGTATGCTGGGATGAGGTGGGTGAAGCAACGTTGTTGGGACCGGAGTTGGTACGTATGACTACGGAAAAGATTCAAACGATCCGACAACGTATAAAAACCTCACAAGACCGACAAAAGAGTTATGCTGATCTTCATTGAAAGGACGTAGAATTCGATATTGGAGATCATGTGTTGTTACGTGTTGGTCCATGGAAAGGAGTTACGAGATTTGAAAAAAGAGGAAAGCTCAATCCACGATTCATGGCCCATTTTAATCCTCGATCGAGTAGGAATCGTAGCCTTTATAGACTCGCTTTTTCTGCCAAGTATGTCTCGTGTTCATAATATTTTTCATATATCCATGTTACGTAAATATGTGAAAGACCCGAACCACATTATTGAGTTAGAACCGGATGAAATAGCGGAAGATTTAACGTATGAAGAGGTTCCTATTCAAATCTTGGATAAGAAGGAACATATTCTACGCTCTAAAGTTATACCTCAAGTCAAAGTTTTATGGAGGAACCACGATGTTGAGGAAATGACCTGGGAGTTAGAATCTGAAATGAAATCAAGGTATCCTTACCTCTTCGACATACCAGGTACGTACCCTAATTTCGAGGGCAAAATTTCATAAGAAGGGGAGAATGTAAGACCCCAACTTTTATGAATAAAGATGAATTTTCTATAATTATCATTTTTGGAATAAAATTGATATAATGTTATAGTTGTGGGTAATATTTATAAATTTTGTAAAGTACGCAAGTTGTTATATAATATTCGATTGGTGGGGAATATTCATTTTAAACAGGGGAATATTCGTATGCGGCAAGACAATCATTAGTGGACCCTACATAACGAAATTATTGTCGAATTGAGAAAAACGACAAAAAATATTTTTTATGAAAATAACGACGGAAGTTTTACCATTAATCGTTGAAACACCGTTGTTAAAAGTGCAAATACGCGTGGTTGCATAAGAAAGACACTCACGGATTGATTATTGATGCTTACGTGAGAAGTCATTCGGTTTTATTTAATTATCATGGCGCCCCCAAAATAGGTATACATCACCTATTCGAAGTTGTCAATACATATGCGTAAACAACTACAACTTTATTATTACAATAGTAAAACTCGTGAGTTTGAATACAAATATTATCTTCTGAATAATATCTATACTCAAATAAATCCTCATCACATTTATTGATACATTATTTTACAAAAATGGTGAGGACTACTAAACAATCCTTTCTAAAACCTTCATTCCATACCCCGACTCAGCTTCGCTTATATTCTCGCCTCTAGAAGAAAAATGGAACAAAAAGGAAAAGGGTGAGCTCAACTAGCCCAAGAAAGAATATTATGACTAAGATAATATACAACAAATTACTCATTAGTCTTCAACAGGAAAAATCTAATAGAATACAATAGACAACAAATTTTAAATCAATATTCGCAATGAAATAATAATTCATTAGAGAGTTAAGTAGAGAATGCAAACTACTATCTTCTATGTATGAATTTAAAAGTTCATCGCCTATCTTTTATCCTGTAACATCAATCAATATACATCTGAATCAAATATTCATCTTTGCACTACTACAACCAAAGATATTCATCACCAAGTCATATTAATCTAAACACTGCTCATCTTTGCACTACTGACCAAAGATATTCTTCAGAAATCATTCATCTTTTGCACTACTGCCAAAGAAGATATTCAATAATATCATCATTTAAGACCGAGGATGATGAAAAAATATTTTTAAAGAGCGAATCCAAAGAAACAAAATGACAAGGATTAAGGATTAAGGATTCGTACTTTGTTTTATCCATGTTCAAAAGATACCTCAAAAATAATCATAGTGATGTAAAATTCAAGAATGATCAAAACATGGATCTGATCAAAGCTAGTATCCGAATAGATATTTTGGACAAAAAGAAGAAATTTTATTTTTTGGTGAATAGTCTTCAGATATCGTGAATAATCTTGCCGTATCGTGAATAAGAACTCGACACCAAAAGATAGAAATTCCACAAAAACATCTTCATGCTTCGTGAATAGTACCGTGAATAAGAACTCGTGAATAAGTAACTCATGAATAAGAACTTCGTGAATAATAACTCATGAATAAGAACTCCCGATACATGAAAAGTTCCAAATTTGATAAAAGTTCCAACCAATATTTCAAAGATAATGATATTGAAGAAATAATATCATTTGAGAAGAAAATAACATCCCTTACCTCGAAAAGATCAAGATTTCAAATTTGAAACACCTGGATATAAAGCTATGACTTGAACTTGCCATTATAGCAATACTTAAACTATACTCAAAATACTCACAAGAATACGCTCGATAATATAGAGAGAAAAAACTCAGCTTACGGTGTGATTTTTAATTCTAACCCAAGCACCTATTTATAGAAATTCGCTAAACACCAAAGCGTAAAATTTAATAAATTAATATTATAATTTTTCTACATCCTCCTACGCATCAAACATCTGAATTCAGCAACATGACATGTGTTAAAGATGCCCACCAAACACAAAAAACGTTTTTGTGAATATAAATATTTAAAACTTCCAAAAATCAATTATTTGAGCTTCTAACTTCAATAATTCACAATAAATAGCCCTTTTATCGAAAATTCGAATCTCGCGAATTTTTATAGGAAATTCAATTCTCTACAACTTTGCGAAGAAAGTTTTTCCGAGTTTCAAACAAAATTGACCAAAATCCACAAACGGGCAATTTTACAAAGTATAATCAAATTTCATCGATAAATGGGGTCCACCGACATGTTTAACATGTTTTAAACATTTATTGCAACAAAATACTCTTCCTCCTCGTATACTCATATATCCCACATTCGTTGTAAAAATATCACCATTATTATATTATTAAAATATAATAATATATTATTTATCGAGAAAAGATAAAATTTCAATTTTCAACAATTGTCACATTAAAAATTTTCTCCATCTATATCCACATAAAATTAATATTTTCATCATCATATGAATCAATAATTAATTATTCACAAATAATATTACAGTAATCACAATATCGACAACCAAAGCGCCTCTGTGAAGAGGGGCTTTCCAATAAGAATTTCTTCTTCACTCGGCGCAAGCAATTAGGTGACCAAACCTCTCCTGTGATGTAACTTTCTAGACATTGCCAATAATGTTATCTAATAATATTATTCAGATAATATGAATTATTGCTTCGATAATGAAAAATACGCAGTAATGACAATTATCAAAACAACAAAGAATATAAAATATCAACGCAACAATTATTAACTCAATAAAATATTTGAATAAGAATTATCGTAACCATTATTGAGTAGTGCCTTCAATAATTGGTGCAATACTGCAGTGTCTTCTCGTGTTTTTTAACCACCGAGTATTTTAACAAAGATTAATCTTGAATAACTACGCCAGTTATTTTTTAACCAACTTATATTTGTCGTTTTCTTTATCCAATCGCTTTCAAGTATGGGGCCCACACATGGTCTACTGTCGCATTTAATATTCCCGACAAGATTTAATATTCCACGACACCAAACGAATATTCCCGAATGACAATGAATATTTTATAACCAATTGCTTATTTTAAAATATTTGCGTATTTTACCCCTAACTATCCACATTAATCACATCAACCCTTACTATTTCAAAATAATAAATAGAGAAAATTAAATTTCATTAATAATAAGTTGGGGTCTTACAATTATTGTTTATATTTTATATATTATTAAATCAATAATTGAGATGTCGAGTTATTAATATTATTATTCGCATTATTAACGATGTCTGTAAGTTCTACCAAGGAGAGGTTTGGTCACCTAATCAAGGCTATGATAGGGAGAAATCCTTATCAAAAGCCCCTCTTTCCTCGGGAACGACACGGTCGATTAATAGTGTGAATAATAATAATGATGATGAAGTTTTGTTTTATTAGTATTATTAATGTAATAAAATGAAAAGTTTTTATATAAAATGTAATACTTTTATAAAGTTATTCGCTTTTATTAAAGCTAATAAGTAAAATCTTTTTATATAAAACAAGATACTTTTATAAAGTTATTCGCTTTATTAGACAATAATTAGAATATATTATATTTTATTATGCATAGTATTTGCATAAAATATACGCATATAGTATTTAGATAGTAATTTTTTTAAAAGTTATTCGTTTTATTAGATTATAAATATAATATATTATATTTTATTGTAAACCAATCTGACCGGTCCATTTAAAGTAAATCGATCTCGACCGTTCATGGATTGGTTACTTATTCACCCATTCTTCTATAAATAAGCTCATTCCTTCATTATTTCTTACGAATTTACTGAAACTGTAGAGAGAATTATTCTTCTATCTTGAGCGTATTCTTTAGTGTTTAAAAAAACTTTGAGTGTAGTGCAAGTTTCTTCAAGTATATCCCCACTCTACCGTCGGAGTACTCTTCTTTATAAGGTAAGGGGTATTTTTTTCATATTCATGAAGAGAACTTTTGTTATTCCATTCGTTATTATTACATTAGAATATCCTCATGCATGCGTTATCTGGGACTCGGTTCCATCTTTATTATTACGTTGGAACATCCTATCTCATGCGTTTTTACGGGACTTCGGTTCCGTTATTTATTATTCTATTGAATAACTTTTTATGCATCAAGTACCGTATGCATGGTGATTTCGTTGTTATTCCATTCTTTATTATTCTGTTGGAATATCCTCGTCCGGTCAAGTATTACGCTTTGACTGGGTTCCGTTATTTATTATTCTCATTTGACTAACTTTTTGTACATCTAAAATACCGCATGCATGGTGATTTATTTTGTTATTCCATTCTTTATTATCAGTGACGCCCCAAAAAATAGGTATACATCACCCATTTTGAGTCGCCAAATAAATGGTACAAAAATCAAATACAACATAATAATACAACCGTTGCAGTACAATATACGATGAAACATAATCGAGAGTTTAAATGTAAAATATTATCTTCTAGATAATATCCACTCTCAAATAGAGTTCTCATTACATTTATTATCACACTATTTTACTGTATAGTGAGGACTACTAATGCTATCGTGCGACCGTCACTCCATTCCCCGACTTGTCTCAATATTCTCATTTCTCAAGAAAACAAAGAAAGGAAAGGGTGAGCTCAACTAGCCCAGTAAGAAATATTATGACTAAGATAATACAGAATAAATTATCATTAGTCTTCAACAATGTTACACTGATAATATACAATAGACATCAAGTTTAACTGCAGCGGAATATGCAATCCATTAAAAGAGTCAAGTAGAGAATAAAGTCTACTATCTTTTGCGTACTTTGCAAAATTTATAAATACTACCCACAAATATAACATTATATCAAATTCATTCCATAATACTCAAAAATAATATTCATCGAAAAATCATCTTTATTCATAAAAGTTGGGGTCTTACAACCTCCCCTTCTTATGAAATTTCGCCCTCAAAATTAGGGTACGTACCTGGTATGTCGAAGAGGTAAGGATACCTTGATTTTATTTCAGATTCTAACTCCCAGGTCATTTCCTCAACATCGTGGTTTCTTCACAAAACTTTGACTTGAGGTATAACCTTGGAGCGTAAAATATGTTCCTTCCTATCCAAGATTTGAACAAGTACATCTTCATACGTTAAGTCTTCCGCTATTCATCCGATTCTAACTCAATAATGTGGTTCGGATCTTTCACATATTTACGTAACATGGATATGTGAAAAACATTATGAACACGATACATACTTGGCGGTAAGGCGAGTCTATAGGCTACAGTTCCTACTCGATCGAGGATTGAAAATGGGCCAATGAATCGAGGATTGAGCTTTCCTCTCTTTCCGAATCTCGTAACTCCTTTCCATGGAGCTACACATAACAACACATGATCTCCAATATCGAATTCCACGTCCTTTCGATGAAGATCAGCATAACTCTTTTGTCGATCTTGTGAGGTATTTATACGTTGTCGGATCGTTTGAATCTTTTCCGTAGTCATACGTATTACCTCAACTCGGTCCCAACAACGCTGCTTCACCCACCTCATCCCAAAGATAATCAAGAATGACACTTTCGTGACGTCCCCAAAATAGGTCCATTCCATCCAACCCATTCTCGAGTCGCCAAATACATGGTACGTAAACAACTACAACTTTATTATCACAACAATAAAATCAGTGAGTTTAAATACAAATATTATCTTCTGACAATATTTATACTCAAATAAATCCTCATCACATTTATTGATACATTATTTTACAATAATGGTGAGGACTACTAAACAACTCTCTTTAGAACCTTCATTCCATACCCACTAGTACTCGCTACATTCTCGCCTCCCGAGAAGAAAAATGGAACAACAAGGAAAAGGGTGAGCTCAACTAGCCCAAGAAAGAATGTTATGACTAAGATAATATACAACAAATTATCGTTAGTCTCCAACAGGAAAAATCGATAGAATACAATAGACAACAAGTTTCGAGATCAATATTCGCAATGGAAATAATAATTCATAGAAGAGTTACGTAGAGAATGAAATCTACTATAATCTATGAATTTAACAATCCATCATCAATATTTTATCCTGTAACATCAATCAATATTCATCTCAAATCAAATATTCATCTTTGCACTACAGCCAAAGATATTCATCAATCGGTCATGTTCATCTCAACACTGCTCATCTCTTTGCTAAAGGCCAAAGATATTCATCGATCGGTCATATGTTCATTTAAACACTGCTCATCTTTGCACTACGGGCCAAAGATATTCTTCAGAAATCATTCATCTTTGCACTACAGCCAAAGATATTCAATAATATCATCATTTAAGACCGAGGATGATGAAAATATTTTAAAGAGAACGAATCCAAAGTGAAACAAAATGACAAGGATTAAGGATTAAGGATTCGTACTTTGTTTTATCCATGTCCAATATACCTCAAAAATAATCATAGTGGTGTAAAATTCAAGAATGATCAAAACATGGATACAATCAAAGCTAGTATCCGTAATAGATATTTTGGACGAAAAGAAAAATTTCATTTTTCTATGAATAATAATCAAGATATCGTGAATAGTGTCAGAGATATCGTGAATAAAGGCCAGATACGTGAATAAGTAACTCAGACACCAAAAGATAGAAATTCCACAAAAAAACATTTTCACGCTTCATGAATAGTACTCGTGAATAAGAACTCGTGAATAAGAACTCATGAATAAGAACTCGTGAATAAGAACTCATGAATAGTAACTCCCCATGAAAAAGTTCCAAATTTGATAAAAACTTCAGATCAATATTTCAAAGATAATGATATTGAAGAAATAATATCATTACTTAAAAAAAATATATCCCTTACCTTAAAGAATCAAGATTTTCTAAGGAAAGGCTCAAGTGATCTTTGAATGAAACTTGTCTCAACAAAGAACTCTCAAAGTATCTAAATACTCACAAAATACGCTCAATAATATAGAGAGAAAGAGAAAACTTTGTTTCGTGTGATTTTCAATTCTAACTTAAATTTCTATTTATAGGAAAATGTTAGCCCAAGCAGACTTTGACTGCCACTTTTGATGGCTTTACTCGCTACTATTGCCACCCACCACATTTGAAATAAAATTCAGCACATTTTTCACCAACCACAAGTGGGGCCCACTCAATTCAAGAATTTTCCACCAAAATCAATTATAAACCTAATTTCCTAATCCGACACCTCTTAAAATTCACAACAAATCATTCGTGCATTTTTAACGGTTCAAAATTTGTGGACATATACTCAACTTATGTATGTATAACATATCCAAAAATTACAACGATCCAACTATTCGGATTAAAAATTATAACCCCATAATATATCTCAAAACCCCCGATTTGATTTTTAACACCTCCAATCCGATAAAATACCGATAAAACACCTCAACATTAATTCCTTCATTAATAACCACATAAATAAATCCATCATTTATATTCATATAAAATAAATATTTCCTTATCATATGAATCAATAATTAATTATTCACAAATAATATTACGTAATCACATTTATAACAACCAGTCGCTCCCGGAAAGAGGGGCTTTCCAATAAGGATCTCTCCTTCTCGGGCGCAATTAGGTGACCAAACCTCTCCTTAGACGTAACTTTCTAGACATTGCCAATAATGTTATCTAATAATATTATTCAAATAATATGAATTATTGATCCGATAATGGGAAATATTGTGCGATGACAATTATCAAACAAAGAATAATATAAAATACCAACGCAAAGAATTATTGAATCAATAAAATAAACTATTGAACAAGAATCATCGTAATAATTATTGAGTAGTGCCTTCACGTACGTAAGGATCAATAATTCAACCATACTGCAAGCAATACCGTCGGTGCCATCGCTTTCTAACCACGCCAGACATCAGTATTTTAACCACCGGTATTCCAATGATCTTAATTCAGAATAACTACGTAGTTATTTTTAACCAACTTATATTTGTCGCTTTCCTCATCCAATCGCTTTCCGTTATGGGGCCCATACATACGGTCGCTTGCATCGCATTTAATATTCCTCGACAAAGATTTAATATTCCACGACCAAACGAATATTCCCCGACAAAAATGAATATTTTATAACCACTTGCTTATTTTGAAATATTTGCGTATTTAACCCTTAACTATCCACATTAATCAAATCAACCCTTACTATTTCAAAATAATAAATAAAGGAAATTCCTTTTTATTTAAAAAAATTTCGGGGTCTTACACTTTCTTCCATACAACGCTTCGAATGGAGTCATGCCAATGCTTGCTTGACAACTGTTGTTATAGGAAAACTCCACCAAAGGTAAGAACTTGTCCCAACTTCCCTTGAAGTCAAGGACACAGAGACTTAATAAATCTTCCAGAGTTTGAATAGTCCTCTCTGATTGTTCGTCCGTCTGAGGATGATATGCCGAACTAAATCGTAAATCCGTGCCCATAGCTTTTTGCAAACTAACCCAAAATCTTGAAGTGAATCTTGGGTCTCGATCGAAACTATGGATACCGGCATACCATGCGCCTTACAATCTCGCTTATGTACATACGAGCAAGACGTTCAAGTGTATAAGTTTCTCGATAGGTAAGAAATGAGCGACTTGGTCAATCTATCAACAATGACCCAAATCAGATCTATGCCTTGAGAAACCTTAGGAAGACCAAGAATGAAATCCATGGTAATGTGCTCCCACTTCCATTCGGAATTTCAAGTGGTTGCAATGGACCTTTTGGTACTTGATGCTCCGCCTTGACTCATTAACAAGTTAGACACCTTGAGATAAACAAATGCTATCTCTCTTTCATATTGCTCCACCAAAATGTGTGACGAAGATCACGATACATTTTGTACTCCCAGATGGATTACAAACGGTGTGTTATGCGCCTCCATCATGATTTTATACTTTAACTCGTGGTCGTTAGAACACAAAGTCCGGAGTTGACTCAAGTATTCCTTCTTCATCGATTCTTGCTTCCTAAGATAGTACCTTCTTGAACTTTCTTCCTCATACGCGCCGCCTGTGTCCTGCGTAGCTCGAGCGCTTTAACTTTATCGATTAAAGTCGGTTCTACTCGTATATTCGCCATCATCACGTGGGTCCCTGGAGTCTTTATCTCTATTTCCATCATTTGTAAGTCATACAAGATGGGCCTTTGCATTGACAATATCGTACTCGTACCCGCATATGATCTTCTACTCAATGCGTCAACTACCACGTTTGCTTTTCTAGGATGGTATTGGATGGTATGATCATAATCTTTCAACAGTTCAAGCCAACGTCGCTGTCGCATATTGAGTTCCTTTTGAGTGAAGAAATATTTGAGGCTTTTATGATCCGTAAAGATCTCCACTTTCTCCCCATACAAGTAATGCCTCCAAATTTTAAGTGCGAAGACAACAACTGCCAACTCTAGATCATGAGTAGGATAATTTCTCTCATATTCTTTGAGTTGTCGTGAGGCATAGGCTATGACTTTCCCATGTTGCATGAGAACACAACCTAACCCTTTTGCTCAAGCATCATCAGAGATGACAAATCCTCCGAGCGGATGGTATTGTCGAACAAAATCTTTGAAATGAATCTTCTCTTGAAGTTCTTTAAAACTCTTCTCACATTCTTCACTCCAACCGAATTTTGTATCTTCCGAAGTTAATTTGAGTTAATGGAGTAAGCGCTTCGAAAAACCCTTCACGAATCTCCGATAATAACCAAAAGCCAAGAAAGCTACGATTTCTTGATCATCGATTTAGGTTGCTCCCAGCTTTGAATAGCTTCAATCTTTGCTGGGTCAACATATATTCCATGACTTGATACCACGTGCCCAAGGAATGCTACTTCCTCAATCCAAAACTCGCATTTCTTCAACTTGGCATAAAGCTTATATTCACGAAGCTTTTGGAGTATCATCCTCAAGTGTTGCTCATGATCTTCACGGTTTTTGGAATAAATAAGGATGTCATCAATAAAGACGACCACAAAGTGATCTAAATATTCCTTGAATACTCGGTTCATCATATCCATGAAGGCGCAGGGGGCATTAGTCAATCCAAAAGACATGACTAGAAATTCATAATGCCCGCATTCTAGTTCTCAAAAGCCGCTTATGGAATGTCATCGGCTTTAATCTTTAATTGGTGATATTCTAACGAAGATCAATCTTTGAAAAGAATTTGGCGCCTTAACCGGGTCAAATAGTCGTTAATACGTGGCAATGGGTACCTATTTTGATGGTGACTTGATTCAACTCCCGATAATCAATACAAAGTCGCATACTCTCATCTTTTCTTCTTCACGAATAGAACAGAGAGCACCCCAAGGAGAAGTACTAGGGACTTAATAAAGCCAATGTCTAACAATTCCTGCAGGTTGGGTCTTTAACTCCTCGAAGTTCAATAGAGCCATTCGATATGGGCTTTGGAAATGGGTTTTGTCTGGGTTCAAGGTCGATACAAAATTCAATTTCACGCTCTGGGGTAGGCGTGAAGTTCTTCGTGAATACGTCAGAAATTCATTAACAATAGAAATATCATTCAAAACCGACGTATTTTTGTTTAGATCCGTGACATGAGCCAAAGAAAGCTTGACATCCGCTTTTCAATAAATGAATAGCTTTATGGCTTGAAATGACAAAGTGATGGATTTTAATGGTTTGGTCAGCTTGAATTCGTATAATAGGTTGGTTAGGAATATGAAAGCTAACAACCTTACGAAAATAATCAATTTTTGCATGATGAGTAGTTGACCAATCAATCACTAGAATCACATCAAATGCAAGTATTTTCAAAGAAATAAGATCGACAGTAACGCGTCTGCCACCGATTTGAATCAAACAAGACTTATAAACCGTGGATGTAATGAAGGTTTCTCCCAACGGAGTTTCAACAGATAAGTCAAAGTCTAGTTTCTCCGGAGTCAAATTTAAATGTTGAGCGCAAGTAGGAGAAATAAAGGAATGGGTAGAACCGGTATCAAATAAAGTATAAACTTCGCTAGAGTTTATGATTAGTTTACCCGTGATCACATCGTTCGGATTTCTCACTTTTTGGGAGGTTACGACAAACGCTCTCCCTTGAACTACTGGTTTCGTCTTGTCCGGGACACCCTTAGATGCTTCCATCCCAGCTGGACTTGACTTTAGTGCACGACAAAATCGGGCTAGGTGGCCTTCTTTTCCACAATTCTAACATACTTTGGATGGCATCGTGCAGTTTGGACTTATGTGTCCTTCCCCTCCACATTTGTAACATACGATCAGCGGTCGTTCTCCTTCCTTAACAGCGAGTGTTGATGCTGACGTCTTTCCATCTTTGTTGAACCTTCTCTTCTTGAACTTTTCACTCCTATTATCTTGGCCATGATTACCACCGAAGTGGTTATCATTTCTGGCAAGTTGATTCCCTCCACGTTTGTTGTCACCGTTTCGATGATCGCTACCATTGGTATTATCGACTTGTCGGCTTACTCTCTTGGTTGGGTTGACTCATTATCGCTACTTCCAATAATCGAGCCCTATTCACAACATCTGAATACAAACACAATTTATGAGAGATAAGGTATTGACGTATCTCGGGTTTCAAACCTCTTAGAAACATCCGCGTCATTCTCTCCTTATTATCAACCAAGTGGGACGCAAATCGAGATAACTCAGCAAACTTAGCTTCGTACTGCGCCACGATCATATTGTTTTGCTCAAGCTTGATGAACTCTACCTCCTTCAAGTGATTTAATACTTTCGAAAAAGTACTTGTCGTTGAATGTACTCTTGAACTTCTCCCAAGACATCTTCAAGCGGTAGGTTGAGTACGCTTTACGATTCCCACCAAAGAATCGCTTCGCACGTAACATGAAGGTGGCAAAAGGAACCTTTTGATCCTCGAGCATCCCAAGACATCAAATATCTTGTTGATCTGTTTTATCCACGCCTCCGCTTTAAATGGTTTTGGCTCTCCAAGAACTCCGGTGGGTCCCATTTCTATGAATCGCTTAGCGGTGACCGCTCGAGAGTCATCGTCGTGTTTCCACCTACATTTTGACAGGAAGAGCCGCCACCGATGCCTTTGCATGAATTCTAAGAAGCTCCTAAACATACCGTCGTTCGTCATTTGATCAGTGTTGTTGTTTATAGGAGGATTATCGTCATCCTGTTGCACATTGTCCTGATTATTGATCTGTGGAGACTCAACGGTCTCCTGTGCTCCAATGATGTTCATGTTCTCAACATTCTCGGATGCCATTTTCAAACACTGCCACAAAACAAGGGTTAATTATCATATCACATATTATCCCTATAATCGACCACCAATTAAATACCAAATAAACTTAGGTAGGTCATACTAACGAAGGAATTCCCGCCTCCCCCCTAGTTCTTGTCTCACATTTTAGCCGTGGATCATATCCTAAGCTTTGATACTAACCATGACGCCCCCAAAATAGGTATACATCACCCATTTTGAGTCGCCAAATAAATGGTACAAAAATCAAATACAACATAATAATATAACTGTCGTGTACAATACGATGAAACATAACTGAGAGTTTAAACATAAATATTGTCTTCTAGACAATATCCACTCTCAAATAGAGTCCTCATTACATTTATTATCACACTATTTTACAGAATAGTGAGGACTACTAATGCTATCGTCTGGACCGTCACTCCATTTCCGACACGTGTCCAAATTATATTCTCATTTCAAGAAGAAAAAAGAAGGAAAGGGTGAGCTCAACTAGCCCAGTAAGAAATATTATGACTAAGATAATACAGAATAAATTATCATTAGTCTTCAACAATGTTACACTGATAATATACAATAGACATCAAGTTTAACTGCAGCGGAATATGCAATCCATTAAAAGAGTCAAGTAGAGAATAAAGTATACTATCTTTTATGTTTAAAAAGGTTTTCATCAATTTTTTATCGCTGAGACTCAGCTTAATAAATAAACCACCACATCTAATCATCCCTGTACCACGGTCAAGGATTTTCATTAAATCATCAATGGTCATGATTATACCGAATAAACCCTGGTCATAATCATACCAAAAACTATTCATCAATGCATTACAGGCCACTGAGGACTTTTATCACATTATTTATAATAGGTCATGATTATACCGAATGATCCCTTGTCATAATCATACTAAGTCCATCTATGCACGTAAGCCAAAGATGACTTTCAACATAATATAACATGAGGATGATGACAATGACATAATAATTCAATAAAACAAGTTCAAGAATAAATTTATTCATGAACAAATAACGTCCAAATTGTCAACATGATACTTCTTTGTAGAGTAAAATTCAAGAATGCTCAGAAGAATATTTCCATGAAAAGATACTGGATGAAGTGCAAATATCAAGGATATTCCACTAATTTCATGGAGTATAGAAGTCAAAATTTTAATCAACTGAGTATAATACCGAATGAAATAACAAAAGATATCATCATACATGCGGTACTTCGCATAGACAGGTTATTCTAATAGAATAATAATAACGGAACGAATCGTCGTCGTAAAATTCACACCGACGGGATGTTCCAATGTAATAATAAGGAATGGAATAACAATGAAATCACCATGCATGCGGTGCTTCAGATGACAAAGTTATTCCAATGTAATAATAATAATGAACCAGTCATGTGAAATTCACAATCGGCGTGATGTTCCAACAGTAATAATAAATGCGAATAATAAACAATGGAACCAGTCCTGTAAAACACACGCATGTGATATTCCAAATGTAATAATAAATGCGGAATAATAAATAATGGAACCAGTCCTGTAAAACACACGCATGTGATATTCCAACGTAATAATAAAGAATGGAATAATGTAAGAAGATCACCAAGTATAGGGATTCCGCTTATACAGTTATTCCAATGTAATAAATAAGAATGGAATAACATAAGGATTTCACCAAGTATAGGGTATGCCATGTACAAGGTTATGTATAGGTATACCACTTTTACAAAGTTATTCCAATGTAATAATAAAGAATAGAATAATGTAAGTTCTCTTCATGAATAAGAAAGAATAACACCCCACCGTAAAAGAAATTGGATATAAGTAGTAAAGTAGCGAATACTCTTTTTCTTTCTCTATATAATTTCTCTCTGAGTTTCAATGAATTCGTAAGAAATAATGAAGGAATGAGCTTCTATTTATAGAAAAACCGAGAGTGGCTCTTGGTCTTATCGAAGGGTCAAAATGACTCTCGTAATATTGAAGAGGCAACTACTATTCATGAAGGGTAATTAACTCTTGGAACACCAAGAGGCAAATAACTCTTGAAAACCCGAAAGGACAAGTTACTATTAAAACTCATGAATAGTAACTCGTGAATAAGAACTCATGAATAAATAAGAACTCGTGAATAGTAACTTCCATAAGCACCTAAAAGTTCCCCAAATACCCGATTGAACAATATAACCTCCAGACATCAATTATTATCGAAATAAATGTCAATTTTCACTAACACAAATAATTTCAACACAATGGAACTATCAAATTCATCTTTAATCAATACGAACTTATTCATCATTAATATCATAACTCACAATATTTAACAACCAGGTCGTTCCCAGGAAAGAGGGGGCTTTCCAATAAGGATTTCTCCCTATTGACGCGCAATTAGGTGACCAAACCTCTCCTTGACAGAACTTCTAGACATTGTAAATATTACAATTTAATAATATGAATAACTTTGTCATCTCAATTATTGATTTAATAAAATAACATATTATGCATATGATATTGTGACAATAATTGAATCAATAATATGAGAGATATAATGCATCAATTACTGTAGCAATAATGCAGTATAACTGAGTGACTTATCACGTAAGCATCAATAATCAATACCGTGTGCTACTATGCAATCAATGCCAGACATCGTATTTTTACTACTAGGGTAGTTCATCAGCTTTTAACAATAACACCTCCGTAGTTATTTATAAAATATTTTTGTCGTTTTCTCAATCCGACAATAATTCTGTTGTGGGGTCCACTAATGATTGTGTCGTTATACGAATATTCCCTACAAAAAGAATATTCCCCGACCAATCGAATATTTATAAGACAACTCATGCATTTCTTTGCAAAATTTATAAATACTACCCACAACTATAACATTATATCAAATTCATTCCATAATACTCAAAAATAATATTCATCAAAAAATCATCTTTATTCATAAAAGTTGGGGTCTTACAATTATACTCAGTTGGTTAAAGTTTTGACTTCTATACTCCATGAAATTGGTGGAATATCCTTGATATTTACGCTTCATCCAATATCTTTTCGTGAAAATATTCTTCTGAGCATTCTTAAATTTTACTCTACAAAGAAGTATCATGTTGACAATTTGGACGTTATTAGTTCCTGAATAAATTAATTCTTGAACTTATTTTATTGAATTCTTATATCATTGTCATCATCCTCATTTATATATTTTTTGTTGAAAGTCATCTACGTGGCTTTTAGTGCATAGATGGACTTGGTATGATTATGACTAGGAATTATTCGGTGTAATCATGACCGTAATATTATAAATGATGTGGTAAAAGTCCTCATTGGCCCGTAGTGCATTGATGGACAGTTGTTGGCATGATCATGACCATTGATGAATACACGAATATCCTTGGCCCGTAGTGCATGGATAATTTGTGGTTGTGATACTTATGAATATCTTTGGTAGTAGTCACGGGGATGAGGTGGATTATTTATTAAGTCGAGTCTCGTTGATAAAAGTGATAAAAACCTTTAAATCATAAAAGATAGTAAATTTTATTCTCTACTGACTCTTTTAATGGATTGCATGTTCATTATGAGCTTAAACTTGATGTCTATTGTATTTTATCGCTTTAACATCATTGAAGACTAATGATAATTTATTCTTCATTATCTTAGTCATAATATTTCTTACTAGGCTAGTTGAGCTCACCTTTCTTTTATTGTTCTCTTCGTGAAATGAGAACGTAGCCGGACTAGTTGGGGAACGGCTGATCGGTCCAGATGATAGTATTAGTAGTCCTCACTATTCTCATTAAATTGTGTGACAATAAATATAATGAGGACTTATTCTGAAAGTGGATATTGTCTAGAAGATAATATTTGTATTAAAACTCACAGCTTTCTTGTTGTATATTAAAGATTGTATTTGTATTCTGTACCATGTATTTGGCGACTTAGAATAGGCGATGTATATCTATTTTGGGGGCGTCACATCAATTGTCTTTCTCGCTTAAAACTATAAAATGAACAAATAGTTCAGATTTGATTCGTATTTGCTCAATTAAAAGTCTGATTCGAACTCGACTCGAAATATAAATAATTCAAATATGAGAAAATTTTTAAATTCGATAATGTGACGCCCCCAAAATTAGGTATGCATCACCCATCGAGCTAAGTGACCTTCTCTTCCACAATTATAACATGCTTTGGACTGGCATTTATGTGCTTTGATCGATGTGTCCCTCTCCTCCGCATTTGAAGCATATGATAGGTGGTCTTTCTCCTTCCTTAACAATGGGTCTTTGGTCTTGACGTCTTTCCATCATTGTTGAATCTCCGCTTTCTTGAAATGTCCATTCTTATTGTTTTGGCCTTGATTACCACCGGCGGTTACCATATCCGGCCCGCTGATTCCTCCACGCTTGTTGTCACCGCTTCGATGACTACTCTCATTGGTATTATAATTTTGCTTACACTTTCTTTTAGTTGCGTTGACTCATTATCGCGTTCCACTAATCGAGCCCTATTTACAACATCCTAATACAAACACGCTTTATGAGAAATAAGATGTTGACGTATCTCCCGCTTCAAACCTCTTAAAAACATTCGCCATTCTTCTCTTCATTATCCACCAAGTGGGACGCAAAACCGTGATAACTCCTCAAATTTTGCCTCGTATTGCGACACGGGCCATATTGTTTTGTTCCAACTTGATAAACTCCACCTCCTTCATATGGCGAATACTTTCGAAAGTATTTGTCGTTGAATGACTCCTGGAACTTCTCCCAAGATATCTTCAAGATGCAAAGAAGTTGAGTACGCTTTTACCGATTCCCACCAAGAATCGCCTCTCGCAAGCAACATAAAGGCTTACAAAAGGGAACCTTTTGCTCTCTGAGCATCCCAAGACATCAAATATCTTGTAATCATTTATCCATGCTTCCGCCATAAGTGGTTTTGCTCTCCTTAAAATCCAAAGTGGTCCCACCTTGAATTGTTTAGCGGTGACCGCCCGAGAGTTTTCCGTGTTTCCACCTACGTTTTGGACAGAGTCGCTCTCGCTTCATTTGTTGCATAAATTGCATAAAGCCTCCGAACATTCGATCATTCATCATTTGGTCGGTGTTGTTGTTTGCGTGAGGATTATCGCCTTCCTCGATGCACATTATCCTCGATTATTGATATGTGGTGAATCAACGATCGCTCAAGCGCTCCATTGCTATTCTCAACATTCTCGGATGTCATTTTCGACATCTTGTAAAACAAAAGGTTAATTGACATGTAACAAATTATCCCTATCTTCCGACCAACCAATAAAATAAAGCATATAAACTTAGGTAGGTCATACTAAAGAAAAGTATTCCCGCCTCTCCCTCTAGTACTATTCTCACATCTTAGCCAGGATCATATCCTAAGCTCGATACCAACCGCGGCGCCCCAAAATTAGGTATGCATCACCCATCTCGGTCGCCACTTACATAGTACGTAATTTAAATACAACTTATTAACATAACTGCACGTGTACAATACGACATAAATCGTGAGTTTAAATACAAATATCGCTACTAGATATTATACAAACTCAAAAGAAAGTCCTCATTACAACTATTATCACACTATTTCACGTAATAGTGAGGACTACTAATGCTATCTTCGGGACCATCACTCGCTTCCCCGACTCGTCCCCAAATATATTCTCATTTCAAGAGAAAGCGGTGAAAGAAAGGGTGAGCTCAACTAGCCCAAGAAAAATATTACGACTAAGATAATGCGTAATAAATTATCAATAGTCTTCAACAATGTTAAACCGATAAAATACAATAGATAACCAGCTTTAATCATAGCAATGAATATCTGATCCATTAAAAGAGTCAAGTAGAAAATAAAGTCTACTATCTTTTAGGTTTTAAAAGGTTTTCATCATCATCGTTATAGCCGAGACTCGCTTTTAATAAATATTCCACATCATCGAATCACCCCGCACTCTACGGCCGAAGGATATTCTTTAGATCACGACCACAATTATTCACTGACTACTACGCCAAGAATATTTGTGTATTCATTAATGGTCATGATCATGCCAACAATCGCTCCACCAATGCACTACTACTAATCGAGGATTTTTATCACATCATTTGTAACATTACGATTACCATGATTACACCGAATAGTCTCTCGGTCATAATCATACCAAGTCCATCTATGCACTACAGCACGTATGACTTTAAAAAAAATATAAACACGAGGATGATGACAATGATATAAGAATTCAATAAAACAAGTTCAAGAATTATTTTATCCAGAATTATTAACGTCCCAAATTATCAACATGATCTTGTTTTGTAGAGTAAAATTCAAGAATGATCGTAAGAATATTTCCATGAAAAGATATCGGATGAAACGCAAATATCAAGGATATTCTACTAATTTCATGGAGTATAAAGTCAAAGTTTTAACCAACCGGGTATAATAAAGAATGGAATAACAAAAGAAATCACCATGCACGCGATGTAATCAATTGCAAAAGCGAGTTATTCCAACAGAATAATAAATAACGGAACCAGTCCCACAGAAAAGCGCATGCAGACAGGATGTTCCAATGTAATAATAACAAAGGCGGAACTGTGTCCTGTAAAACACATGCATGTGATGTTCCAAATGTAATAATAATAAAGATTTTAACCAGTCCTGTTGTAAAACACACGACATGTGATGTTCCAATGAATAATAATAAAGATTTTACCGTGTCCCAATGTAAAACACACGCATGTGATGTTCCAACAGAATAATAATAAAGATTTTAACCAGTCCGTGTAAAACACATGCATGTGATGTTCCAATGTAATAATAGAAGAATGTCACCAAGTATAGGTAAACTGCAGATACACAAGTTATTCCAATGTAATAATAAGCAATGGAATAACAACAGCCTCTCTTCATGAATAAGAAAGAATAACACTCCTTACATTTGGTAGGAGATTGAATCTTCTTGACAGTGAAGTAAAAATACTCTTCTTCTTTCTCTCTTATTCTCTATACTTTCTCTCTATATAGCTTGAATGAATTCGTGAAAAATAATGAAGCCCTCAGGCCTCTATTTATAGAAGATTTATAAATTTAAAGACCTCTGCCGTGTGAAAAGCGCAAGTGGCTTGACGACTAATGATGTGAAAAGAAAAGTGGTTTGACGCACCGCGATGTGAAACGACAAGTGGTTCGACGCAGTAATGTGAAACGACAAGTGGTTCGACGTCTGGTAAAGGTAATTACTATTAACGAAGGTAAATACTATCGACGAAGGTAAATACTATTCACAAGGGTAATTACTATCGACGAAGGTAATTACTATCGACGAAGGTAAATACTATTCACAAGGGTAATTACTATCGACGAAGGTAATTACTATCGATTTAAGGTAAATACTATCGACGAAGAGACTCTTAGATCGATGACATACGAGCCCCCCCATAAAATAATCAAACTTACCACAAATCATTTTTTTTCATCAACACATATTTAATCTTTCAACAATTATTAATCATTTATAACTCATAAATCTCAATTATTGATTTAATACTATAACATATTATACGTATGATAATGTGACAATAATTGAATCAATAATATAAGAGATATGATGCAATTAATTATCGTAGTAATAATTGAAAGTAGGTGGTGACTTCTCACGTAAGCATCAATAATCAATACTGAGTGTCTTATACGCAACCACGCCAGACATCGTATTTTTTTACCAAGTAGTTCAATGGTTTAACATCAGAATACCTCCGTAGTTATTTTTATAAAATATTTTTGTCGCTTTCTCAATCCGACAATAATTACGTTAATGGGTCCACCAATGATTGAAAGTTATTGCATTTAATATTCCCTAACAAAAATATTCCCACCAAACGAATATTTTATAACAACTTGCATACTTTGCAAAATTTATAAATATTACCCACAACTATAACATTATATCAAATTTATTTCATAATATTCAAAAATAATATTTATAGAAAAATTCATCTTTATTTATAAAAGCTGGGGTCTTACAGATAAATTACCCGAACATTCTAAAATTGTACTCCCTCAATTCCTAAATAAGTGACGTTTTAGAAGAAAAATTTTGTTTCAATTTATTTGTCGTTTATAACTTTTGAGGAGAATAAATTATTTACTTTCCTATATTACCCCTACCTTCTCTCATTGTCCCAAGAAATTCTCACACGTAGTATTAATAGTTTTCAACTTCACATAAAGGGGTAGTTATGAAATTTTACACATATTTTATCTATTAAATGATATTATTAAATGACTTTCTTAATTCACGTGCAAAAACCTTAAAGACACTTATTTAGGAACGGAGGGAGTAATTTTTTATTTATTCTCGGATCATATTCGTTCGAAAAGTTCAAATTATTCGGGTTCGATTTGAGATCGTGCTTGACTCAGTAGCTAAACGAGTCTTAATTAAACTTTATTTTATATTCGATAAATTTTATGAATCAAATCTAAATAACTCAATTCGATTCATTTACACCATTAAGCCCGTTACTCATTTCACCTCATGCACTTTAACTTTTCACCTTTCACTTGTTCATGGTAGTCACTAGTGCAAAAGAATTAATACTAAAGATCAAGTTTAATATCAAAGGAGTTCTATGTAATTATTAGAAAATATAATTAAGGAAATTATAAACCATAAAAATTATAAAAATTATTATTATTTGTATTCTTCTTAATTTTTAACCAAGTATTTTTTTTTAATAATTCTAATATTTTGCAGAATTGGTTTTAATATTATGAATTATCTATAACTTTATTGGATCATCATTAACAAAGAAGATCTTAAGATAATTGATACTAAACACGCTACTTAAAAATAAGAATGATACTAAAATTAGTTCTTAACAAATTAATTATTCAGTTAGTCTAAAATCAGATGTATCATTAATTTCAAACTCATGATTGAGTGCAAATATATATATATATATATATATATATATATATTTATGAAGTTTATCATGATAATATATATGTACATATACAAAATGAATTTTATATGAATGATTGAAGTTATAATTTCATGATGATTCTTCATTTAGAACGTGTTCATATTTTTTTCACATCTCTATAAATATTAACAATTTTGTCGTATATATTTATATTAAAATTTGTGTACCAATAATTAATTAGTTGATGAGATCGATTATGAAAAAATTTGAACAACAGAAAAATTAATTAATGAGATGGAGGAGAAAACTTAATAGATATCCTCGTTTTAAATATATGTAGACGATAGATGGATAAGTGAAACTAAACACAAAGTGGTGAAATGAGTTGAAAATGAAGATATTGTATATATAATAGAATTAAGAGAGGAGGAATAATTGATATATATATAAATGATTCATAATATATATTTGATAACTAAACATTTTCATAAATTAAGGGTTTAGATTTAAATCCGCAACTCAATCAGCGGACACATAAATTCTGGACCAAATTGCCCCATATCAAGCCATTTACAGATATTTGATAGTCTGGTCTACATATGTTGAATATCACCATTGGGTGAACCTTTGCCGAGAGGCTCGTCGGTGACGGCGCGAACTGCAGTATCGTTTGCTCACGCGATGCCATTTGGGAAAATTAAAAGTGCTCTAGCAAATCGCCCATATCAAAGCGATTTTGATATTTTTAAAATAATTTTAATATTGTATCCCCTCTATTTGTTTATAAGTTCTCATTCATACGCAGAGAGGTGTAATTAAATGGCCAACCCACTCAATCTAAATTTTTTCGAGGATTCTCAAACCATTCTCTCCTGTTGCGATTTCCTCGAACCCCTCTTGCTGCGATTTCGAGATTCTCAAACCATTCTCTGCTGCAATTTCGAGGATTCTCAAGCCCCTTCATTCCATATGTGACACTTGCATTTGTATGCTATATGTAATGCGTCTACAATTTTTTCTTGTACATGAATCTATGTGAAAAGAGGAGCAGCTCAGAAATTTTTTAAGTGGTTGCATTTCCTCCTGTCTAGTACATTGCTTATGAGTAGAGATGATATTGCAGTTCTTTAGTTATAACATATGTGCAAGTTTTACTTGTTTGTCGCCACATATATGCGAGTGAATTGATCATTTACAGCTGTGTTTATGAGGAATGTATATGTTTTTGATTGTGGCAATATGAATTTGGTAAATCAGAGTTTAGGGTTAAATCAGAGTTTCTGAAGTGGGTTTATGCAAAGTTTGTTTCTTTTTAGTTAGGACTTATCAAGGGATCTAAAATCTCTACATATTTGATTGTATGAAGGGATAATTTGGTTGTGAGCTGATTTTTTTCATTATTTTGGGCACTTACTTGAGATAAGTTTTAAGAAACTTTACAATTGTAGAAAGGAGCTAATGATGAATGGATTGGTCCATTGAGGGATGAATGGATTGGATCAAGTAAAGATGCGAAAGGGTACTGTTTTAACTATTGCTGGTACTGTGTCGGTGATCCTCTTCTCAAACTCAATTAGCATTGTCAAGATTCAGAACAAAGGTGCTAAGGTTGGTACCATGACACCAATGGATCAGGTTCTTTGGAGGACCCGCTTGCTAGAGGCTTCTCTCATGGGTATGATCCCTACTCCTGCTATATGAGCATTTATATAGTTTCTATGATTTTGTTTGTGAATAGACTTGTGTCTCAATTGGTTGATTGTGTGCGATCCATTATGTCTATATTTGATTTTTTTTTTTTTTACATCTTTTACTTATTTACCAAAAAATGAGAATTATGTCATTTCACTGGTGATCCCATAAATATATATAATCAGCCTCTTTTTTTTTTTTTTTTTTTTTTTGTAATTTTGAGATGTTGTGTATTTTGTGTGTATTAATTTGATTATGTAATCCTAGAAAACCTTTTGTTTTAGAATAGAGAAATTCCCTATTTTGATATCTTTATTTCCCTGTTCCTTTACAAGGCTAAGTAAGTATCTTTGGACATGGTTTTTTTAGTTGCCTCTGATGAATGAATCTTGTATAGTCCATCCATCCAAAAGTAGAGATACATTTTTAGGCTTGGATTATAAAGCGACATGAAGTTCCTAACATGCCATTACGATGGATTAATTACTATCGTGCCCTTATTACTACATTTCTAGCAAGTGTTATTATTATCTTTGGAAAATAAAGTTTCTTAAACATCATCATTTCATAAATTTCTCTCTAATTTTGTGTCGGAGGAAGTGTAAACTAATAGGATTGCACGAGAAATTTCTTTATAATGAGGTTACCACCCTTCAATTTATCTATGTTTGGTGGGAAGTAGGCCATTGTTCTTATACCGTTTGGAATGAGTTTATTCTGTATTCCTTTAAGATTATGCTTGGAAGTAGGCAGTCAAGTTGCTTTTGTTGATTTCTTTTTTTTGCGGAGTTTAGCCTCGGGACTTGATAGGTTACGTGTCAAGGTGGTGCAGGTTTTGGCAGTTTTTTTGTTACTCTGTCACTGTTCATGGTAGCACACTGGCACTCCCTTGGTGCCTCTTTAAATATGAATAGCAAACCTTCTTCATATCTGTGAATTTAAACTTTGATCCCCTTCCAATAAATTCATCCTTCAAATGTGACCTTAAATTTGATAGTAGAAATACAAGCATGTTGTAGAAATAATAAAAAATGGAATAGAAGAATGATGATAGAGGCTTTTGTATTATTGTCCAGATAATCAGTGAGAGATGCTTTACTTGTTTGTAGCTTTTTAAGCTTAATATTGTGCCCTTAAAGGCCTAAACTGATCTTGCAGGTTTTTCGCTTTTTCTTGGATTCTTAATTGATCGCATGCACTATATCTCCGAAAATTAATCAGCTTGAGAACTACAGTAGGAGCTTCAAGAAAGGAAGTTGAAAAGCTTGAGAAAGAAAAGCTGCAACTTAAAGAAAACGAAGCAAAAGCAAAAGAAGAAACAAAGCTTCTGCAGAAAGAAATCTCCGAATTAACTTAGAACTTGGAGAAGCTTAAGTTGGAGTATGAAGGAAAGGGCAGTCGGGTTGAGACAGCTGAAGGTCATGTAGCTGCCCTTCAGAAACAAATGGCAGATCTACTCCTGGAATATGATTGTCTGTTAGAGGACAACCAAACTCTTCAGGCCCAAACTCTAGGAGGCAGGAGTTGAGATTTGGTTTCATGTGCAAGTTTCTCCTTTATTGTGCAGGATGTGTCGATCGGCCATTCTTATTCTTATAAGACGAGAAAGAGAAAGGGGAATGGGTTGTTCAGCCCAATGTTGAAAATTTTGTATGTTTTTATTATTTTGTCAAATAGAGATTCTATCATCTGTTTGGTTCCTGAACCTGGCTTTTCCATTTTTTATCTTATTTTCTTTTCCAACTAATGGTGTAACCTAATTGAATTTGTTGATGACTACTATGTTCTTAAGTTTGTTTATTTTGTGAGTAGATAAAATATGATGAAATTAGATCATTGTAACCTTCTGTGAATTGATTGGAACGCCATATTGGTATTTTGTTTCCTCTTGTGATTTGATTGGAACGCCATATTGGATTGCATGGCGCATTGACCGTTCCTTGTTTGTTTCGTTGTTTCATATTGGAACCTCTGTTTGTTTCATATTGGAACGCCTGTTGGATTGCATTATCCAACAAGCATGGAACGCCATATGTGATTTGTTGGCATATACATCCGCTAGTTCGGATGACATCAAACAATTAGATTTGCCGAAATTTTTTTTAATGCGTTCGCTAGTTGAACTAGCGAATGGTGTATTTTTTTTTTAAATCTCAGCCCTTAATATATGTAATGTACGGTTATAATATTATTTGTCCATTTTTCTTCCATAGCAAATACATGTTATGCTATGGATCATTCCCCATATATATATATATATATATATATATATATATCAAAGTTTTCCGTCCAAAATTGGCTTGATTTGAATTTGAAAGAAAATTTTAATAAGTAATATTTTTATAATTCCCATATTATCCTCAACTTTTAATATAATAAATTTTAAATTACAACTCATGTCCTCAATTTTAAATTTTCTATTTTTTTCTATTAAGAACTCAGAAACAACACAAACGAAAACTTCAAGTTTTCTATTCTTTTCTTTTATGTTCTAATTTAAGTTTTCTATTCTTTTCTTTTTTGTTCAAAACTCAAAAACAAAGGGGTAGTGTTGCCTTGAAGAATATTGGCCTTGTATACGTGCATCCATCATGGCCTTGTATGCTGATGCTGCATTGTCGGAGGAGTCATTAATTAGTTGTCTAATTGTCAAAGTAATTAATTAATTGGGTCATGTATACTTATAATCTTAGGCGTATATACATGCACACGCCTTAAGACCAGCTCAACTGAAGGTCAGGCCATCTAAAACCACAAGTGTCCCTAAAAACACTGAAACCCATGTAATGAACCTCTTCTTCAATCCCTTTTAAATACCAATACTCCTAGACCAAAATAATTAATAAACAGTGTCCAAAAAATATTTCTACTCTTTCAACCAATTAGAAATATCCAAAAGTTGTATATATATATATAACCAATTCCTTAATTAGTTTCCAATATTATCCCAGAACAAAAACAAAAGAAAATCACCACCATAATTAATTTAATTTAATTAATTAACAATGGCTCGCCTAAGAATGGCACTTTTGTGCCTGGTTACGGTAGTGTTGGTATTTGCAGTGTTGATTGGACAAACAAATGGGGACATCGACGTGGCGTCGAGCTTTACGGGTGCAACTGATCTGATAAAGGATGCAGCCCGCGGTGATGCAGCCGAACAGATTAATGATAAATCTGGTGGTTTTTTTGCGGGTGGAAATGTTGAAGTCAACAACGTCCAGGGTGGGGATGCTGTGAGTAATGCAAATGTTAATAGTGCTAGTGCTACTGCTGGTACCAATGAAGGTTTTGAAGAAGAGGAAGGAACCTTAGGAGGAGACTGGCGTGTCATTGGACACTGATCCAATTAATTAAACATATATCGACGGATCATCAATATGCATTTCATTTCATTGCATTGTATTGCATGCATGTTTATATAATTTAATTTCATTCTGCTTAATTATTGCATATTTCTCCTTAATTTTATGTATTTACTAGCTAGCTTGGATATATATATATATATATATATATATATATATATATATATATATATATATAAATTAGGATGCATTGTCAAGAAATTTATAATGGGACTGCATGCTTAATTAATTCCTTGGTATTACATGAATATCGATGATCACTTGGTTCATTTTATTATTCTTGTTATATATTCTGTCTGTAAGTTTCTGTGCTTGCTTTATTTATGAGCCTACGGCTTAATTATTTTGCTTTATATTATGTTAATTAATGATCCTATTTGTGAATTATCAAACTATATATAGACAGACAAAGCTTTGATATATAATTTGCTATGGATGAAAAATGGGCAAATAACATCATATATAACCCTCTATTGCAATAATCAAGGACAGAGAGATGTTTGGATATGGCATTGTCATGTCATTTAAAGAGCTTCTTTTGTGTCATTCGTCCGCTAGATAGTCTAGCAGACCTTTATAAACCTTTCTCTAAATGAGGTCATCTTGGTATAATTTTTTTTTAAATTCCGTCGGCTAGAAGGTCTAGCGGACGCCGTCCCAAAAAATTAAATTCCCAGTCGTTGCTTTTTACAATGAACGTTTAAGATGCTATTTGCTCATTTTTGATCTATAGCAAATATATGTTATGGATCATTCCCCTATATACATATATATATATATATATATAGCATGCAAAAGTTGTTATAACTTACATGGCTAATTTTGGGAGAGAGAGGGAGAGTAGTGTGAAAGTTTTCCGGTATATTTTTTCTACCTCACACTTACCAGCCGCAAGAAGGTGTTGCGGCACTACTTTTGTCTTCAATTTACCAGCTTAATGTGATAGAGCTACAAGCATTTTCATTCTTACACTTTCTTTTTTAACGTACTTGTATTTATTTTGAAAACATTTATTTCCTTCTTTAATATATTTATAATAATAATATATTTCCTTCTTTAATCCTTTTATAAACTCATATTATATATTATATATTATTATTATTATGGTTCCAAAAGTATAAAATATGCAACAACAAAAAATTACAATATGCCTTTCGTTCCAAAATAATATGTATAAAAACATATCCTAAAACAACTTTTATGATTACAAATTATTTTGTTTCCACATTCCACTATATATATATATATATATATATATATATATAACAACAATAACAAAAAAATCAAAAGGAGAAAAAATTAATAATAATAATAAACACATGTATATTTTAAACCAATTCTTATTACACAAAAACCAACCTTCATTCTGGGAGATGACCTTGCGACCCATTTGACAAGACCAAAAGCTAACACCATTCCTATCGGTCGTCAATGTTAATGTTGTTATGGGTGGCTTTTGATCTTGTCAAACGGGTCGGAAGGTCATACTCATATAATTGAGAGAGCATTGGAGTGTCTATATATATATATATATATATATATAGCATGCAAAAGTGGTTAATTTTGAGAAAGAGAGGGAGAGTAGTGTGGGAGTACTTTTCCGGTTGGTAGGTATGTTTTTTGTTCCCTCTTTCATAATCATTGGTTTCTGCACCTTACCATGCGTTCCTCAATGTTTCAAAATTCAACTAACTAAACTTAAACTAATTTTATCATGAGAAACTAAACCAACCTACCAATAAAAATCCCTTTTCAATCAATTTGTGAAAGTTTAATTAAATTAAAAATGACTTGGATTTATTTGATTTTAAAAATACTTGTGATAATATATGAAAGTCATTAAATATATATGTTAGTATAAAATGTAGTTTTCATGTCACGATGAATTTTATATGAATGATTAAATTTATAATTTCATGCTTCTTCATCCATGCTTTTCACATCTCTATAAATATAACTAACAATTTTGTTGTATTTATATTAATAGATAGTTGTGTATCAATAATTAATAATTAGTTGATGATACCGATTATGAAAATTAAAAATCATACTGTGCAGTAATAGTTAATTGATAAGATTATGAAAAAATTTGAATAATTAATGAGATATGGGAGAAAACAAAATACTTGAGAAGAATAGGACTGATGTTCTTTCAATGGATCATCTACCGGCTAATTCGCATTGATTTAATCAGAAGTTTTGTTATGTCATAATTTGCAAAAAAATGAGGTTGGTTTAGATGATGTTAACATTTTTCGATTTATTAAATCAGATATTCAGATCCATGTGTATTTGTTAACCAAGCATAAGAATTCAAAAAATTTCATCAGCCAAAGATTATATTTTAATTTAATTAGTCCTCTACATTCCAATTATATAGATAGTGCACAAAAATATATAGATATTATTGTAATATAATTATCCTCATTGACTCAAACTTTTTTTTTGAGAAAAAATTGAATTTCATAACTGGAGATCAAAACTTAAAGCATTACAAATAAAAGGAGGGAGACTAGAGTCATATTCCTGAACATCAGACATAGAATTTGAAGCACGAGCTAAGAGATATGCAACAAAATTCGCTGACCTCCTAACAAAATAAATGCGACAATCGACTATAGAAGCAACCAAATTCTTACATTCATTCATCACCAAACCCACATAATTCGGAGAGGAAGATGAAGCCTGAATAACTTGTATTAACATGGAAGAGTCAAATTCAACAATTACTTGTGAAGCACCAAGTCTTTTAAGCCAAACTTAAAGCCTCCCTAAAGCTGACAGCCTCAGCCAAAACAGAATCTACAGGACCCGAAATTGAACCACATCGAGATGCTATCATCGTCCCCTCAGAGTTGCGAAGAACCATGCCAAAACCCAACTTACTTTCTGATGAGAACACAACTCCATCTACATTACATTTCAGCCAACCGCAAGCAGGTTTGCACCAGCTCACAACGCCAGAATTTTGATCAGAGAGTAGGTCACCATTTATGAGGATTTGGGCATCTTGCCATTGAGCAAGAAAGGAACTAGCCAGGTTGACAATCGCCGAAGGCCATTTACGCAAGTTTTTCTAAATCACATCATTTCGATTTTTCCATAGAGACCATAAAAGCACACAAGACAGTTGGATGGCCTCACTGTTGTTGCCCATAATAAGAGCTTCAATCCATTGGATAATGTCAGCACCATTGAGAGAGGGAAGCAATAAAGCTGAAAGTCTCCAACACTCAACAGCAATTGGGCAGTGAAGAAATAGATGTGAAGCCGTCTCCATGGACTAAACACAAACTGAGCAAGATGAATCTACATCAACCCGTCTTTGTCTTAGATTCTCTTTGGTTGGAAGACAACCTTGGCAAATGCGCCAAATTAAATTCCGCACTTTAGGAGGGATCTTGAGCAACCATAATTTCTTCCAAATTTGAGAGGAATGAACAGGATTAATAAAATTCAAATGAGCGGTGAGAGTTCGATAGAGCACTACTGACCAATACATACCACTTGTGTCCTTGCACTGAAAAAATATTATCACAGAACGTAGAAGCAGGAAGAGGTACCTGTAGAATTAGAGCACAATCTCGAGGAATGAAGAGATCATTGATTAGATCAATATCCCAACATTGTTCATTTGGGATCATCAAAGACTGTACCGACTCACTCAGCAACCCAGGAATCGGAGGAGAGGAAATTCGAGGGTTAGCTTCATCAGGGAGCCAAGCGTCTGCCCAAATATTGATAGATGAACCATCTCTCACTCGCCATCTAACATTGTGCTTAATTAGATCCTGGGCAGCCAAGATACTGCTCCAAATGAAACTAGCATTATTCTTCTTGTTGGCATGCAGAAAATCAATTCTTCTATAGTATTTAGCCTTGTAGACACGGGCAACAAGAGAATTGGGGGAAGTTAACAGTCTCCAACCATTTTTTCCCAACATAGCTAAATTAAACTTGTGGAGCTTACGAAATCCAAGTCCCCCAAATTGTTTGCTAGCACAGAGAGCATTCCAGCTCTTCCAATTAATACTCGATGACTCTCCAGAGTTAGATCGCCACCAAAATCTGCTCATAATTCTTTCAAGATCCGCACATAAATTTAAAGGAAGAAGAAAAACACTCATAGCATACGTTGGTAGAGCTTGGGCAACTGTTTTAATCAAAACTTCCTTGCCGACCTTTGATAGAAACCTTTTCTTCCAGCTTGCCAAACGAGACCAAAACTTCTCTTTAAGAAAAGAAAGAATTTGGGTCTTATTTCTTCCAATAAAAGAGGGTAGACCAAGATACTTGTCATGGCCTGTAGTTCGTTGAACATTCAAGGAAGAGCAAATTAAATGCTGTAAAGGCAAAGGAGTATTCACACTAAAAGAAATAGAAGATTTCTGGAAGTTGATTTGTTGACTCGAGGCTCGTTCATATTCATTGATGCAAGCTCGGATGATGTCACATTCGAGTATATTTGCCCGAAAGAATAAAAAGTTGTCGTCATCGAAAAATAAATGAGATATAACTGGAGCGCTTTGGGCAATTTTGCAGCCATGAAGAAGTCCCCGTCGTTCATATCTTCTCAACAAGGCCGAAAAACCTTCTGCACATAAGATGAATAGATAGGGGGAGAGGGGGAAACCTTACCTTAACCCTCGAGAAAGAATGAATTTTTCAGTTTCAAAGCCCCCATGAACAATCGAATAAGTCACCGACCGAATACACATTAACATCCAATTAATCCATTTAATCGAAAACCCCATTCGAACCATCACCCTCTCTAAAAAAGCCCATTCAAATTTATCATAAGCTTTGCTCACGTCAATCTTCAAAGCTGCATAACCATCACGACCTTGACGCTTACTCTTCAAATAATGGGATACCTCGTAAGCAATCATGATATTATCAGTTATCAATCTTCCCGGTATGAAAGCACTTTGAAAATCGGAGACTAAACTGCTTAGAACAACTTTGAGTCTATTTGCCAGCATCTTCGAAATTATCTTATAAAGGACGTTACATAACGCAATAGGCCGTAAATCAGATGCCACTTCCGGTGAGTTTTTCTTAGGAATTAGGATAAGATTGGTATGATTAAGATCAATTGGGAGGGAGGAATTATGAAGAGCATTGAGACATGCAGAAGAGACATCCACACCAACAATAGACCAAAATTTCTGATAGAATGTTGGGTTCATACCATCCGGACCCGGGGCTTTATCTGGACCCATAGAGAAAAGAGCCTCCTTCACTTCATCATTGGTAAAATCTGCAATTAAAAATTTTTGTTGCTCCTCAGATAAACAAGGTCAATGTTATTAATAATCTCTCCGACAACACAGCCACGAGAAGAAAATATATCTTTGAAATGCGATGTGAGCAAGTTGGCAAGACCAGAATCCCAAGTCTGCCAATATCCATTTTGGTCTTTTAACTGAGAAATAAGAATTGCGTTTTTTCCTGGCAGAGGCAGAAATATGGAAATAGCGAGAATTGCAGTCACCTTCCTTTAACCAATGTTGTTTTGATCTTTGTTTCCAGAAGACCTCTTGCTGAGCTAGGAGTTTATTATAGTTCCTTTTAGCCTCTTCAAATTGGTGGATAGAGACCGAATCATATTTGGATCGAAGGGAGTTCATTTGAGCCCGACAGTCTTTAATACGCTCCTTAAATCGACGAGATAAAGACTTCTCCCAACATAGTAAATCCTCTCCACATCTTTCTAATTTTAGTTGGATTGGGATACTTGCAGTACTCACCCAACTAGACTCAATCACACCTCTGCATTATGGTTCCCTTAGCCAGGTGTTCTCAAATTTAAAGGTGCGGGTTCTGTACACCGGTGTTATTAACAGTAACATCAGTCAACGACACATCAGGTGTTATTAATTGTCCGTAAGTACGACGGTGTTTTTGATACGTAATAATAATCCCATTATCTACAGCAGCTTCCACATTTATAGGATAATGGGCTTGATTGACGTTCCAGCAGGGAGATCTTGTAAATCATGGAAAATTTTGGTAGTAGTTGTCAAATGAGGCATTTTTACCTGATAATTAGAGACTTTTGTCGTGCAAGACAGTTGTCCTAGGTGTACCAGGATTACTCGGAGAACCCAAATCCATGTCAACACCCGTATTGGACTCATGGTAGTCTGAGGAGGCGGTCTTTTTAGGAAGTCCCGAGCCACTTATCGGCCCATTCGGTAGAGTTATTATGATGACGGGGTTGGGAGCGGAGCCACAAGCCAAAAGGGAATTCTGACGGAGGAACGAGATTTTCTAATGAGAGGTGGCAGAACTTTTTTGAATGATCCATAAAACCACAATAGAAACAAAAGGTGGGCAATCTTTCATACTTAAATTGAATCCAAAACCACTCCCCACCAGGTCTCTTCATTTTCATTTTACAGACTAGAGGTTTGTAAATATTCATCGCAACCCTAATGCGCATAAAAGTTTTCAATTGACCATCGAAGTTACGTTCATCAGAAAGAACATATTTACCAATATAGTTCCCAATTGCCCGACCAACTTTCTCTGACAGATAACCCAGTGGGAAATCATATGCTTGCACCCACATCTCAACATGATCCAATGGGACTTGTGACGGTTGTTCGCCAGGAAGCAGACGACGAAGAATGAGAATCTGGTAGCTCAAGGACCAGGGACCATCATTAAACACACGACATAGATCCCGTTCATGGAAAAAATGAAGGATGTAGCGATTCTGGCCAAGCTCTTTCACATCCATGCCCTTTATCGGCTGCCAAATCGAAATAAGAGTATTCTTCATTGCTTCAAAATCCATCTTTTTCTCGGTGAGGAAGTGGCCCACTAGACAATTGGTATTCATCCACTAGAGATGGAATCAGATCATCATCGAGAATAAGACCTTCTGATTCGGCATCATTCAGGTTCAAATTTCGGCATGCATCAGCCAGATCTGGTTGGGTATTGGGTTGCACACGTTCCATGGATACAAAAAGAAAAAATAAGCCTTTTAAGCAAGAACTAACATGCTCTAGGCAAGAGGAAGAAGCTTGTCAGACGACAAGAGGAAAAATTTAGGCAGTCTGTGCAATTATTATGTAATTAAATGGAACTTGCTTGTTTTTCTCCTTCCATTGACTCAAACTTAAGATTATATAGATAGTGCACAAAAATATAGTCAGAAAGCGAATTTGCACAACCATATTTTATGATAAAAGGATTTTGTGCCTGATTGTACATCTAATTAAACCTGTAAACAAACACAAAGCCATTGAAAAAATTGTGTTTCAACAATAAGTAGATAACATTATGAAAAAATTTGCACCACCCCAGAAATATCTTTGACTTAATATAATAGTTTATTGCTCGAATCATGCATCTTCTAAAAATAAAGTTTATTTTTAGTAGGAATGTTAATTAATTATTTCTAGAAGGTCCTAGCTATTTTTATTAGTAATATTTAATAATAATAATAATAGTTCCAAACATATATTATAATACGTACTACTTAGCATCTCTGCTAATACATCTGAAGTTAACAGAGTCCAATAAGCAATTTGCACTCTCGGATCAGCCCCTTGTTCCATATGTAAATGATGTTTCGTATTGAGCTCTATAAATCCAAATACCCCACAAACATCAAATTCAAATAAAGCTTCTGATTAAATTAGATAAAGCTACCTCCTAAACATGCCCGAACTTTGAAGTGTTTTGCAGTACTCAGAAATGATTGAAGAGTTCTTCACTAGCTCCCATATCTTGGCAGAATTCTTAAGCCAATCACGTTCAGAAACAGTTCTTGAAAAGGACGGGCTATCCATGGATAAAATCTGGAGTGCAAAAGGAAGTACGTCAATGTCGAGTAATTTCATGATTTAGATGGATGAAAGAAGACCAACACTAACAAGAACAGGCTATATCCAAGGGCGTCCTATATAAACCTTATTGTTAAAAAGAATGGTAAAACTCTCATTTCCAGACTTAGGTAGTAATGTAGTATAAGATATGTGTATATATATAATTATCTGTATATATAGAGATAAATATATGAGATGTGTATTTATCTATCTATCTATATATATGTATATGTATATTTATAGAGAGAGAAAGGGGGAACCTGATCTCGTATTTTCCATAACATTGTAGCATAACTATCATAAAGTGCCGTTGGGGAATCATCTTTTCTCAGATAAGGGAGTAAAAATAATTTCAGTAGTGCAGAATCTGAATCATCAATCAGGCTCATAGAAGATGCAGAAGAATTGTTGCGACGTTTCCCAGCAAATCGTTTTTTTGATTTAACAAATGAAGAGGAACTAAAATATTGAGAAAGCCCCTTCTTTAGTTGCGCCATATTATGAGGAGCAAGATCTTGATCATGCAGTCTATGGAGAGAGAGGGGGAGAGACAATAAAGATTAGCAGCTGTACTCATAACAAAAGACGAACTAAAGAGGATGTCATCTAGAATTAGACTAGAAGAAGAAGAGAGTTTTTACACATAATATAGATTTAGTGATATCGCAAAGGATCACATGGTGACGAACAGTTCAAAACAAACTCTAAATATTTGGGATAATTTTCGGCTAATTCAAATGCAAGTTGGCAACAGTATTACAACAGTCATGTTGATTTTAGATACTCACTTCGCATGCACAAAAACTGGAGTAGCCACATACTCTTCTCCGCCCTCCTGAATTTTATCTTTGCTCTCTTTATCAGAAGATCCCAAATTTGAGCTCTGTGGGTGGGAAAGGGTTAGGGAAGATGGGTCAGGTATGCCGTGTTTTAACAAGTCTACCTGCAAATGACCATGGAGAACATACCATAAACTAAGAAAAAGCAAGGTTAAAAAAGTACGCATGATATAAATACAGATCTTGACTACAACAATTTCTTAAATTCTAAAGTGATAGGGAATCTGAAAAGAAACAGAGCTCGCCAAACAGTAAGGAATTTATTCACCAGATGTCAGGTTACATTAATTATTAACCCACCAAAAAACTAGGGTAATAGTAGTAATTAAGAAATATCTTTTTGAAAATGGATTTAAGAACATGAAACGAACAAAAACAATGTAAAAAACGAAACTGTCACTTTTCATGTCACCCGCAGAATAGGGGAAAATTAGGCAAGTGACTAACTAGTTTACTTAACTGATCAGGCCAATAAGAGATAATAAAAAACTAAAGGAGAATTAGCTACGTGAACCCCAAGGCCTAGCTCAAGTGGTAGTGAGCTTGATAAGTGCTTCTAGTAAGTACTTGTCATAGGTTCAAAACTCTGTTGGAGTACTTTGGGGGGGTCATGGGAGCCAGTGCAAACCCTAAGGGTAGTGGCTATGGGTGCCACCACAAAAAAAGTAAAATGAAAGAGATTTATCTACATGATATCCAATCTTTATCGTACGAATTGTAATTTGCTCATGATAGAATTGAAAAAGTAAGCTTTGAAACCAATAAAATGGTAATTTCTAGAATATTAAGATTATCCTTTTTTTTCACATAAAAAGCAGTTGAAACGGAGAATGAATCACAAGCTGCTGCATAGGATAGGTTTCTACTTATCATGCTCAAGAATTTTGGGCCTGTTGAAAGGCCCATATCTTAATGACGTCTGACCAAGAAGGGAGGGGGAGAGAGAGACAAAGAGGAAGAGGCAGGGATGTAAGCTTTATTAACCCCTTATATATGTATGAAAATTAGGTTCAACAAAAAAAAGAATTGTGCAGTTGTATAATAATATGTAACCCAAGGAAGAAACAGGGGTGGGCAGTTGAGGAATCAGCGTAACAGGAGATTTTACATAGTTTAAAATATTTTAACATGAAACTCAAAAGAGCAGCACATCATAATGACCATCTTTCACAAAAACAAGAATCTTCAGATCTGGATTCTCCAGTTCTTAATGAACAAATAAAATTAAGTGATGAGAATAAAGGACTACCGTTGACATTAAATTCCACATGTTCATATCGTGAAATCCCTCTGATACCACCAGTACTATGTGACAAATGGATGCGAGGAAAACGCCAAGCTAGAAGGGTTCCTTGCAGCACCCAGGACAGAAATTCAATAAGACTGCTCTAGCACGGCAGCAAGAAATTCAATAAAATAATTTCGCTTAGGAGCAATGAAATGCATTTGGACATTACCTGTATACCCATCAATTCATGAGCTAACTCAGCAGATAGAGATTCACCACTTAAAATAGATATCGTGGATGAGCCATCAGGTCTAATCATCTCAGCAAGTACAGAAGGACTAAAAACAGGCTGCATATGAGAAAGCAATGGGTCACCAGATCCTTTGAAGCTGAAGAAAAACTGAAAACAACATGAGAAGATTATCTGGGGCATCAATCTAACATGACAGGACTACGCTACTGGTCCTACTCAAAATGAAAGCTGGTGTGCTTTCATCTATTGCAATCATTTTATCTAATGGATTATCCAGTACACTACTATTTAATGGGGGACAGGTTTTTTTGGGACAAAGGATATCTCACACAAAAGTCATTTAATTCTTAAAACAATAGAGTACTTCCCTGTTTATAATACTCCTAAGCAACTTTCCTAATCTAAATTGGATTCTAATAAGATAAGTACCAAAATTACAAACAAAGTAAATAATTAAATACGATTTCTAGATTATTTTTTTTATTTATTCATCCAACCAAGTCTCGCTGGCTCACCCTGCATCACTATTCCTCCCTGATATTGTTTCTTAAACTTAAATGAACATGTACTTTATTAAAATTCTTTACTTTTATTAGCACTCATCATAATTTTTTTTTCCAAACATAATTTAGCAACATCACCACAGCAATACTCATCATAATCATCGGAATTTAATAATAAAGAATAACCACATAGTAAAAATGCAAGTATACAACATAATCACATACCAAATATCTCTGACCCCAGTCACCCCACCCCCAAAATAATGATAACAGAGATAGTAAATGAAAAAAATGATTAGTGACAGGAGACCTGGGTATCAAGAAGTATGATTCGTTCATTGGAAATTCTGGGTTCAATGCCAACAGTACAATGCCTTGCAGATGCCTTGGTTTCTTCTGACTCTATTGCAAACGAAGGCAGCATCCCTGCAATGCATCACTACTGTGAAAAATTCCACAAGAAGCAAATACATGACTAGTCTATCTTTACTTGTCTTTCTATTAGTCTTTCCCAAGCACTAAGTAAAAATCCATAACTGACTGCAATCTTTTTGCATAGCATTAAGCATGCGTGTGCATTTTAGGTGAAGTAGAGGAACATATAAGAACTTTGAGTTACTATAGATACCTGGAGAGCTTCCATCAAAGCCATAAATCTCATTCAAGATAGTCGACTTGCCTACCCCTGGTGGACCAATCACCCCAACCACCGTAAAATCAGTATTATCTGTCAGAAACTGTAAAACCAACAATAAATTCTCAAGTTTAGACACATCAAATAAATTCTCAAATTTACACACCCTGCTAGTTGTGAAGCAACAGAGAATCTAATACTATTTATGCTACACAGAGGAGCTTTCTACTCTCAAATTATATGGATTCGATAGTCATGGAAAATGCTATGCCAACAGCCATAGAAAACACAGTCTCACATCCACGGATACGTATGTTTGGAGACTATAAGGCGGAGCGTTTAGACATTTTGCCTTGGGTAATAATTGTATAATGATAGCATTCCCAATTGTAGAAAGACTTCTTCAATAAAATCTATTGCAACTGCAGAAAATTGTTAAATACTCCTTTCAGTCCTCAAAAACATGTTCGAAAGTACACTAGCATTTTGGCCTCAATAGGATGTCTAAAATTACACAAACGAAATGTAAAATAGGTTATAAATACTAATTTACCACAAAGTGCACATATACAAAGACTCTACTCCCTAGTTACTTTTTGAATTTGTGTGGGGACATACAAATGTATAATTGGAACAAATTTTTTACAGTCTCTCCTTAATTTCCAACATTAATTTGTGATCCCATTGAGGTAGTATGTCTTTCTATTATGAATAAAGAAACTGAGTTGTGCATTATTACACAAATGGAAAGACTCAAGGCATAGCTAGGTTTTATAGGGCATAGAGTGAATAGTTGAGAGTGTGTCCTTTGTTGTGATGTATTTGTATGACAATTCTAAATAAAATTGACTCGCATTCCACCAAAGTTTGTGTTTTTTCTTTGTATTGTTTTGCCAATATTATTAGCAGGTAACTATTAACAAAAATGATTACATTCATATACATACCCAAAAATATAAAAACAAGGAAGAAAATAGATATACATACAGGAAGAAAGCGGTCCGAGTGGAAATCCCAGGAGGAATCGGAGATTAGATTGAGAGAACCGATGGAGGGAATGCGAGACCGAATAGATACAGAGGAGTCGTCTTCGCCGCCAGCACCGGCGCCGCCGCGACTAAATTTTCCGGCGGAAGAAGTGACGAGAGCTGGCTTAGCTAATAGGATTTTGGGAGCAGTTGATGGTGGTGGATTCGAAGAAGAGGAACTCCCACCGCCTCCGCCGCTTGCTGCCATGGTTTTCACGTTTGCTTTGAGGCCTTTTGGGTCTCTTTGTAGTCCAACTTGTAACCAGAGTTTGGTTTATATTTTAATTTATTTCGATTATAATTCTTTTTTAATCTATTTTATTATAGGAAAGTATTTTTAATTTATTTCGTTTATAATTTTTTTAATCTATTTTATTATATAAAAGCACTAAAAATAATTGATCTTGAAATTAATTCTCTTCATCTCTCTCTCATTTTTTATTTCTAAAATTTTCCTGGATTTCCTTATTTATATTTATAAAATTTATATTTTAAAATTACACTCACATAATGATTGCCACAAATACTAATTTTAACTTTAGTTTTATAAAAGAAAAAATTGTAAAAGTAGTTATAAAGTAAAAATAAAAGATTTATTTCAACTTATTTTAAAATAATTTATAATTTAAATTTCTAATTTATTTTAAGAATTTTAACTAATAAGTTGGAGCGTTTTTGTTTATATAATTTTTATAAAACAATTTATTAAAAAATTAATGTTCAATAAAAATAAAAGAGGTAAGATAGTGTATATTAAAATTAACATTCGTAAATTAATTTATAATATTAAATAACATAATTGTTTAAAACATATAAATAATTTCACATTTTTTATTAATTGATGAACATGTGAATTTTTAATAAATTTTTAATGATTAAAAATATTTTAAACTTTTGACGTTAAAAATAATTGTAGTGATTCTAATTTTTAGTATAAGTAATCTTAATAACATAATTGTTATAAAATTATGTTTAGATTCATTATATAATGGATGTCTAGTAACTCCCATGTTCATTGAGTTTTGTAACTCATGACTCTTGAGTTTTGTAACATCATAGTAGTTATGTTAGTATTGATGTTATTATATCTATATATAATAACATTTGTAAAAGTAAAAGTGAGATGAAACATATACAATTACAAGATATGAAATGAGAATGCTTCTTCCTCGATCATCATCTTTGTTCTTCATATTATATATTAATCTTTTATAATACGTTATCAGCACGATTTGCTTCTCACTTTCGTCTTAAAGCAGATAATTATATTTGGTTTATTGATAAGAAGTAGAAGGTATATTTATCTATTATTTATACAAATTATTAATATACTTTTATGCATGTCTTCAATATCAGATGTTGTAGGATTCTGGTGACTATGCTTTCATTTGAAAGCATGGTGGCCTAAACAGGTCTATATTTGCTCATGCGGGATTTGATTTGTTAAAGCATGCTAGTATAACTAATTTCAGTTTCACTGGTTGCAAAAGCTGAGAAATTTGATAGTAAGGGATAGTAAGTAATTAACTGTCTGACTTTGTTTTGGTTTTTGATAAATGGAAGACTCAACTCAGCTATACTTGGAACCTATAGAAAATAGAAATTAATTGGAGTTCGGGATGCTTTTAGATTTCAAATCATGGTGGTGATGATGATAATATCACCTCAATACTGAGATAAATTGTTTACTTTGATTTAGGTTCACGAGATTAAGTAGCCTTAACACGGGGTGAGATTTTCTTTTTAGTTATATTATGTTATCTCGCCACTGCTTAAAGATTTGTAGTGAAGTCGATTACTGTCATGATTTTATCTATCCGATAAATTCACCAACTAGTTGAAGCAACTTTATAACAATTAATGTGGCAAAATTCTTAACCCTTCTTTTCAATTTGAACCAAGTCTTTGCTTGTAACATTGGTGAAAGATAAAGAAAAAAAAACAAGTAAGCATTCAAAGTGTAAACTTTCTTGATTATTTGGCCCTTGATTACTTGTCTCTTTATGGTTGGTCCATAGCTCAGTGATAGAGCATTTGACTGCATCAAGAGAAACACCCAATTATTGCCATATCAATTTGATAATAATAGCAGTATAGTAACTAACATAAATAGAATCTTACATTGCAAAGCTTCATATCCATTTGGACCCTGCTTTGGGTCATAGCAAATATACTTAGTAGTGTTGGCTTGTTATTTAGTTTTAGTAGAAAAAATTTAGTTTCGTATTTTACTGCATTTCTATAAATTGTTTCATTATAATTAAAAATGAACATATATAATTATTTAATTTGATGGAAAATATGTTTAGTTATTTAATATTCAAATTTTATAAATTTGAATTTGTTGCCCTTGATTTATATCGAGCAAGAATTGTTTGTAATGGAATCTTGATGTTGAGATTCATATAAAGGCAAAGAACCTTGGAGATACAATTAAAGTTGACAATCATGCATCCCTGTAGGATCATGCAAAATTAATTATTTTTATTAGCTATCATCTCCATAAAAAAAAAAAATTTGATAAAGACATGTTAGAAAAAAAGAAGAAGAAAATATTTACTATATTTCATGCCTCGAATATGCTCCCTCAGAGTAGCAATATTGTGAGTATAAGTTCATAATATATTCCACAAGCGATAAAGGAAATTATATTCCTAGAAGTGATATCATTTCTTCTAGTGGTCAGACAAAATAATGAGTTTTTCTTTGAAAAATCAACAATCTAGCTCGATGGATTACATTACATTCCACAAGTGAATGGAACCTCATTTGATAATCATAGAAAATTATGATTGTGGTTATGGTAGTAGACGTGAAAGGAATAATCAATATAGAAAAGGAATGTACCTGTCGTACTCCTAAATATTTGGTATATAGATTTGTACCAAGACTCCATAAAAGAAAAGAAAATGGAATTAAAATAAATTTTATTGTTCATAATGATCCTGAAGATCCCATGGATTATTTTGACTTTTCAAATGGAGTGGATATAACTCATTTTGATATCTATGGTTTCTTTGATTTTATGTTGATAAATGTTCATACTAATTAATTATTTTTATTTCATTATATTATGACATTATATTAAGTATTTTTATTATATGTTTTATTTATGTTTCAAGTAATAAAGTTAAATTTATGTTTTGCATATATGAAGTTGTATGGGCTAGAAGCTCATCAAACTTAATTAAAGTCTCTGGACGATTATAATATTGTCAAAGAGCACAAAACTTTGTATTGATGATTCTTTATATTCTTCTGAGGCAAGCAGAAATTTGCTCAGTTTTAAAGATATACGTTATAATGATCATCCATTGAAGAACCAGAAGATTTTTCAATTTAAGGAATTTTCATGTGCTGCTTGTTCTCAAGGCAAATTGGTCATTAGACCATCACCAGCTAAATTTGGGATTGAATCTCCAAAGTTTCTAGAACGTATTCAAGGAGATATTTGTGGGCCTATTCACCCACCAAGTGAACCATTTAAATATTTTATGGTTTTAATAGATACATCTACAAGATGGTCACATGTGTGCTTATTATCAACTCGCAACCAACCTGGCGTTTGCGAGATTACTTGCTTAAATTATTAGATTACGAGCACAATTTTCGAATCATACAATCAAAACTATTCGTCTTGACAATGCTGGTGAATTTACATCCCAAACATTTAATGATTATTGCATGTCACTTGGGATATATAATGAACATCATGTTGCCCAGGTTCATACTCAGAATGGTCTTGCTGAATCATTTATTAAACCCCTCCAGTTAATTGCAAGATCATTGCTCATGAGAACAAAACTTCCTGTCTCTGTTTGGGGGCATGCTATTTTATTGAAGGCAGTGAAGAATTTCTTATATTACTTCAATAATATCGGGCCAGAAGCTCATATTAGAAAAGCTGTAAATTTTCTCTTCTGGGATATATTATACTAAAATGAGAATAGTTGAAATAAATGTTGTAATACACCAGAAATATATAATACACCAGAAGTGTTCAGATCAAAAAGATTTTTATTATTTAGCATGATCATATTGATCATCCAGGATCAATAATGTTGCATTGAATTATTGAAAACTCCCATGAACATCCTGTAAGGAACCAGAAGATTCTTTTAATTGTTGATTATATCAAAGTAAATTAATTACCAATACATGCTTGGGGTCATGCTATTCATAACCTCAATAAGTGATATTTTTAAGGTATAATTTGAGGATTGTTATTTTAATGAAACAGTCTTCCCACCATTAGGGGGAGAAAAGTCGTTGCCTAAAGCACGACGTTAGATCGTTGCCTGAAGTACGATGGGAGATTAATTAGAATGTTTCAACGTTATTTAATCTTGATCCTTATACAAATCAATATGAACTAGAAGTTCAAAGGATAATTCATTTGCAATGAATTGCAAATTAATTACCATAATTATTCACCGATAATAAGAAAATAGTGATATATCACATTCTAGCTACTAATACTCTGGCAGATTGATGTCCCTGTAGGACAATCAATTAATGCAACAGTAAATTGAATCTAAGTCACACCAAAAACATGAAAGAATGATCGGTGTTAAAGATAGAATTTCCCAAAAGAAGAAAGTACAAGAAAAATAAGTTGCAGCCTATAAAGAGGCTATACCTGTGACGCCCCCAAAATAGGTATACATCACCTATTCCGAGTTGTCAATACATGGTGCGTAAACAACTACAACTTTATTATTACAACAAGAAAAGCGTGAGTTTGAATACAAATATTATCTTCTAGACAATATCTATACTCAAATAAATCCTCATCACATTTATTGATACATTATTTTACAAAAAATGGTGAGGACTACTAAACAATCCTTTCTAAAACCTTCATTCCATACCCCCGACTGCACTCGCTTATATTCTCGCCTCCCGAGAAAAATGGAACAAAAGGAAAAGGGTGAGCTCAACTAGCTCGATAGAAGAATATTATGACTAAGATAATATACAACAAATTATCGTTAGTCTTCAACAGGAAAAATCTAATAGAATCTGATAGACAACAAATTTTAAATCAATATTCATGCAATGAAATAATAATTCATTAGAAGAGTTAAGTAGAGAATGCAAACTACTATCTTCTATGTATGAATTTAAAAGTTCATCGTCATCTTTTATCCTGTAACATCAATCAATATACATCCTCGAATCAAATATTCATCTTTGCACTACGGGCAAAGATATTCATCATTAGTCATGTTCATTTAAACACCTATTCATCTTTGCATTACGGGCAAAGATATTCTTCGAAATCATTCATCTTTGCACTACAGTGCCAAAGATATTCTTAAGAAATCATTCATCTTTGCACTACTGTGCCAAAGATATTCCATAATATCATCATTTAAGACCGAGGATGATGAAAAATATTTTTTAAAGAAACGAATCCAATGAAACAAAATGACAAGGATTAAGGATTAAGGATTCGTACTTGGTTTTATCCACATCCAAAATACCTCAAAAATAATCATAGTGGTGTAAAATTCAAGAATGATCAAAACATGGATACAATCGAGTTAGTATCCGGAATAGATGTTTTTGACGAAAAAGAAGAAATTTTATTTTTCTATGAATAATCAGATATCGTGAATAGTCTTGAGTATCGTGAATAGTAACTCAGACACCAAAAGATAGAAATTCCACAAAAACATCTTCACGCTTCATGAATAGTACTCGTGAATAAGAACTCGTGAATAAGAATTCAATGAATAAGAACTCGTGAATAAGAACTCATGAATAAGTAACCCATGAATAGTAACCCCAGACATGAAAAAGTTCCAAATTTGATAAAAACTTCGGATCAACATTTCAAAGATAATGATATTGAAGAAATAATATCATTACGAAAAAAATAATATCCCTTACCTCGAAAGATCGATCTTTCAAAATTGAAACACCTGATATAGGCTATGACTTGGACTTGCATAGTATAACAATACTCAAAGTATACTCAAAATACTCACAAGAATACGCTCGATAATATAGAGAGAAAACTTCGATTTACGGTGTGATTTTCAATTCTAACCTAAGACCCTATTTATAGGAAAATGCTTAGAACACCAAAGCGAAAATTTAATAAAATATATTATTATTAATAAATTTCCTCGCCTCTTTGGAAATCAGATCCCAACATTTCCCACATGCCAACCTTCTAGAAAGAAATGATAAAAACGTTTTTCATAAAATAAATAATTAAAACTTACAAAAATCAATTATTTTTGAGCTTGAACTTCAATAATTCATAATAAATAGCCCTTTCATCAGAAAATTCAAATCTCGCGTTTTTTATAGGAAATTCAATTCTCTACAACTTTGCGAAGAAAGTTTTCCAAATTCCAAACAAAAATTGACCAAAATCCACAAACAAAGCGATTTTACGGTTATAATCAAATTTCAAATCGATAAATGGGGTCCAATTTACATGTTTAACATGTTTTAAACATTTATTGCAACAAAAATACTCTTCCTCCTCGTATACTCATATATCCCACATTCGTTGTAAAATATCACCGTTAATATATTATTAAAATAATATATTTAAATGAATTATTTTATCGTAAAAGATAAAATATTAATTTTCAACAATTGTCATTTTAAAATTTTCTCCATCTATATCCACATAAAATCAATATTTTCCTCATCATATAAATCAATAATTAATTATTCACAAATAATATTACAGAATCACAATATTGACAACCAGGCAGTTCCAAGGAAAGAGGGGGCTTTCCAATAAGAATTTCTTCTTACTTGGCAAGCAATTATTAGGTGACCAAACCTCTCCTGCAAGCAGAACTTTCTAGACATTGCCAATAATGTTATCTAATAATATTATTCGGATAATATGAATTATTGCTTCGATAATGAAAATACTTGTGTAATGACAATTATTGAAACAACAAAGAATATAAAATATCAACGCAAAGAATTATTAACTCAATAAAATATCTTGAAGAATTAATTCAGTAACCATTATTGAGTAGTGCCTTTCTTACGTAAGAATCAATAATTGGTGCAATACTGGTGTCTTCTTGTTCAACAACGCAGACATTAGTGTGTTTTAACCAACGGGTATTCCAACAATGTAATCTGTGAATAACTACGCCAGTTATTTAAAAACAACTTATATTTGTCGTTTCTTCATCCAATCGCTTTCCATTATGGGGCCCACATGGTCAACTTGGCCGTCAAATTTAAATATTCCCCGACGAATCTTAATATTCCACGACCAAACGAATATTCCCCAGCGATAATGAATATTTTATAACCACTTTGCTTATTTTGAAATATTTGCGTATTTAACCCTTAACTATCCACATTAATCAAATCAACCCTTACTATTTCAAAATAATAAATAAAGGAAATTCCTTTTATTTAAAAATTTCGGGTCTTACAACCTCCCTCCTTATGAAATTTCGTCCTCGAAATTGACGACGACGTTCGGTGTTTCAAAAGGTGAGGATACCTCGCTTTCATTTCCGCTTTCCATTCCCGTGTCATTTCCTCTATAAAGATGATTCCTCCACAAAACTTTAACTTGTGGTATAACCTTTCAAGGCAGCGTAGGACATGCTCCTTCCTATCCAAAATCTTGACAGTACCTCCTCATACGTTAAGTCTTCTAATATCTCGTCCCTGGGTTCTAACTCAATAACATGGTTTGGGTCTTTCACATATTTACTGAAATACGGATATGTGAAACACATTATGAACACGAGACATACTCGAGAGGTAACGCAAGTCTATAGGCTACATTTCCTACTCGGTCAAGAATTTGAAATGGACCAATAAATCGTGGATTGAGCTTTCTCTCTCTTCCCAAATCTTGTAACTCCCTTCCATGGAGCAACTCGCAACAATACATGATCCCCTACATTAAATTCCACGTCCTTTCGATGAAGATCCGCATAACTCTTTTGTCGATCTTGTGCCGCTTTGTATACATTGTCGAATCATTTGGATCTTTTCTAGAGTCATACGTACTAACTTTCGGGTCCCAACAATGTTGCTTCACCCACCTCATCCCAACATATTGGAGAACGACATTTTCGTCCATATAATGCTTCAAATGGAGCCACACCTATACTTGCACGATAATCTGTTGTTGTAGGAGAATTCCACCAATGGTAAATACTTATCCCAACTACCCTTGAAGTCTAGGACACGAGTCTTAATAGATCTTCAAGAGTTTGAATAGTCCTCTCTGATTGTCCGTCCGTTTTGGGGATGGTATGCAACTAAATCGCAAATCTGTGCCCATAGCTTTTTGCAAGCTAACCCAAAATCTTGAAAGTGAATCTTGGGTCACGATCCGAAACTATGGATACAGGGCATGCCATGCAACCTCATAATCTCATTCACGTCATACTAGCAGCAAGACGTTCAAGGAATAAGTCTCCCGTGTCGGCAAGAAATGAGCGCGACTTGGTTAATCTATCAACAATAACCCAAAAGCATTGATGCCTTGAGAAACCGTAGGAAGACCCGTAACGAAATCCATAGTAATGTGTTCCCACTTCCATTCCTAGGAATCTCAAGTGGTTGCAACGGACCCTTAGGTACAAGATGCTCCGCCTTTACACGCCGGCAAGTTAAACACATCGAGATAAACTTTGCAATCTCTCTCTTCATATTGTTCCACCAAAATGTATGTCAAGATCACGATACATTTTAGTACTTCCGGATGGATTACAAATGGCGTATTGTGTGCCTCCATCATAATCTTGTACTTCAAATTAGAGTCGTTAGGAACACAAAGTCTAGAGTGGACTCGAAGTATTCCTTCTTCATCAATTCTCGCTTTTCGGAATAGCTCCTTCTTGTACTTTCTTCTTCATACGCATCACCGGGTGGGGCTTGAGCAACCTTAACTTTTTCTATTAAAGTTGGCTCTGTCGTATACTTGACATCATCGCACTTGTTCCGCGTATGATCTTCTACTCAATGCGTCAATTACCACGCTAAACTTTACGGGATGGTATTGAATAGTGTGGTGGTCGTAGTCTTTCAATAGCTCGAGCCAACGTCATTGCCCGCATGTTGAGTTCTTTTGAGTGAAGAAATATTTAAGGCTTTTATGGTGCAATATATCTCCACTTTCTTCCCATATAGATAGTGCCTCCATATCTTTAAGCGTGAAAACGATCGCCGCTGACTCTAGATCATGAGTAGGATAATTCCTCTCATACTCTTTAAGTTGTCGCGAGGCATAGGCTATGACTTTCCCACGTTGCATGAGAACACATCCTAACCCTTTGCTCAAGCATCGTCGCTGTAGATAACAAATCCATCCAACCAGATGGTATTGTTAGAAACAGTCTTTGAAATAAGTCTCTCTTAAGCTCTTGGAAACTTTTCTCGCATTCTTCGCTCCAAAACGAATTTTGTATCCTTCCGAAGTTAGTTTGAGTTAATGGAGTAGCGATTCGAGAAAACCCTTCCACGAATCTCCGATAATAACCAAATTAAGCCCAAAAGCTACGTACTTGGGCTCACCGACTTGGTTGCTCTAACTTTGTATTGCTTCAATCTTGGCCGGATCAACAGATACTCCATGTTTTGACACCATCGTGCCCAAGGAATGCTACTTCCTCGCCGCCGAACTCGCATTTCTTCAATTTGGCATATAGTTGGTTTTCACGAAGCTTTTGAGTACCGACTAAATGAAGCTCATGATCTTCACTACTTTTTGGAATATATGAGGATGTCATCAATAAAGACAACAACGAATTGATCCAAATATTCCTTGAATACTCGATTCATCATATCCATGAAAGCCAGCGGGAGCATTAGTCAATCCGAAAGACATGACTAAGAATTCATAATGCCCGCATTAGAAGTTCTAAAGGCGTCTTTTGGAATATCCTCGCCTAATCTTCACCGATGATATCCGGAATCGAAGATCGATTTTGAAAAGAATTGTGCCCTTGCAAATCGGTCAAACAAGTCATCAATACGAGGTAGAGGATACCTATTCTTGATGGTGACATGGTTCAATTCCGATATAGTCAATACAAAGTCGCATACTCCGCCTTTCTTCTTTACAAATAAAACAGAGCACCCCAAGGAGATGTACTTAGGGATTTAATGAAACCGATGTCCAACAATTCCTCGTAGTTGGACCTTTAACTCCTGAAGTTCAATAGGAGCCATTCGATATGGGGTTTTAGAAATGGGCTTTGTACCGGGTTCAAGATCAATAAAGAATTCAACTTCACGTTACGGGGTAGGCCAAGGAAGTTCTTCTGAAATCGTCGGAAAGTCAATAACAACAGGAATATTATTCAAATTTGACGTGTCTTTATTCAAATCCATAACATGGGCTAAGAAAGCTTGACATCCGCTTTTTAATAAGCGAATAGCTTTATGATTAGATATGATGTTGATCGATTTTAATGGTTTAGTTGCTTGAATTAAATGACAAAGTTGGTTAGGAATATGAAAACTAACAACCTTACGAAAACAATCAATTTTGGCATGATGAGTAGTTAACCAATCAATCCCAAAATCACATCAAAAGCAAGTATCTTTAAAGAGATAAGGTCAACGGGTAAGGTAATGGTGCCAACTTGAATCAAACAAGATTTATAAACAATGGATGTGATGAAAGTTTCTCCTAACGGAGTTTCCACGAGATAGGTCAAAGTCTAATTTCTCCGAGTCAAGTTTAAACGTTGAGCACACGCGGAGAGATAAATGAATGGGTAGCACCGGTATCAAGTAAGGTATAAACTTCGCAAGAATTTATAAATAGCTTACCCGTGATCACCTCGTTTGGGTTCCTCGCATTATGACCAAATCACAACAAACGCTTCTTCCTTAATTGTTGACTTTGACTTTTCTCGGGATCTTTTTTGAGTCACCGTCTCATTGAACTAGGTTTCATTCTTGTCATAATCTCGAGATATATCCTTCCTTTCCACAATTATAGCATACCTTAAGCTGTTGTAGGCGCTTGGGTGATATGTCCCTCTTTTTCGCATTTGTAGCATGTAATGGGTGGTCGTTTCTCTCCCTTAGAACCGATTCTTCAAGAGCCTTTGTCATCTTCATACGTAAGTCGTTGTTAAATCTCCTCTTTTTAAAATCTCCTCCCGACTCGCTTTTTCTATTTTCATGGCCATGATTACCACCAGAGTGGTTACCATTTCTGTCCGTCTGCTTCTTTTCTCCGAGTTATCATTATTCATTGACCGCTATCTCCTGATGCGATCCTGGTTTGTGGTCCTCGGTTGACCGTACTTTCGTTATCTCGCTCTCTAATAATTGAGCCTGCTATTTACAACATCCTGAATAAAGAGAAAATTTATGAGAAATGAGATATCGACGTATCTTGGGTTTCAAACCTCTAAGAAACATCCGCGTAATACGTTCCTCATTCTCCACTAAATGAGGTCTGCAAACTGGATAACTCTATGCAAACTTTGCCTCGTCTTCGAGACATTGTCGTATTGTTTTGTTCTAATCGATGAACTCCACTTCCTTCATATATTGAACACTTTCGTGAAAGTATTTGTCATTAAATAGCTTCAAACGTCTCCAAAGACATGCTGAGTGCGTTTGGATGGGTACGCTTCACGACTCCCACCGATGAGTCCGCCTCGCCCACTAAACATAAAGGTGGCGAATGGAACCTTCGTTCCTCCGTGCATCCCAAGACATCGAATATCTTGGTAATTTGTTTGACCCATGTTTCACGCCATGATCGGATCTGGCTTTCCTTAAATTGGTGGTCCCAACTCTTTGAATCGCTTGGTATTACAACCCGTGAATTGCTATCATTTCCTCCTCAGATTTTGAACACGAAGTTTCCTCGTCTCGATTTTGCATGAATCGCAAAAAAAACTTCTAAACATCCCTTCGTTCATCATCTCCGCTCAATGGTGTTGTTCACGGAGGAACATTGCCAACTGTTACGCGTTCTCCTCGTTGGTGAGTACAGAGCATCTCCACGGTCTCATTTCCATTGTTAATATTCTCAATCGACATTCTCAAATCATGTCGTAAAACAAGGGTTAATTAAGGAAATCAATATATCACATAATATCCCTATATACTTGACCAACTAACAAATAAGCTTAGGTAGGACACACTAAGAAGGATTTACTCGTCTCTCCCTCCTAGTTCTATTCCCGATCTCCGCAGAGATCATATCCTAAGCTCGATACCAACCATGACGCCCCCAAAATAGGGTATACATCACTCTATTCCGAGTTGTCAATACATGGTACGTAAACAACTACAACTTTATTATTACAACAAGAAAAGCTGTGAGTTTGAATACAAATATTATCTTCTGACAATATCTATACTCAAATAAATCCTCATCACATTTATTGATACATTATTTTACAAAATGGTGAGGACTACTAAACAATCCTTTCTAAAACCTTCATTCCATACCCCAGGCTTCGTACTCGCTATATTCTCGCCTCCACGAGAAAAATGGAACAAAAAGGAAAAGGGTGAGCTCAACTAGCTCGATAAAGAATATTATGACTAAGATAATATACAACAAATTATCGTTAGTCTTGAACAGGAAAAATCTAATAGAATCTGATAGACAACAAATTTTAAATCAATATTCGCAATGAAATAATAATTCATTAGAAGAGTTAAGTAGAGAATGCAAACTACTATCTTCTATGTATGAATTTAAAAGTTCATCGCTCTATCTTTTACCCCATAACATCAATCAATATACATCTCGAATCAAATATTCATCTTTTTTCACTACGGGCCAAAGATATTCATCATTAATCATATTCATTTAAACACTGTTCATCTTTGCATCACGGGCCAAAGATATTCTTCAAATCATTCATCTTTTACACTACAGGGCCAAAGATATTCTTAAGAAATCATTCATCTTTTTCACTACTGGGCCAAAGATATTCCATAATATCATCATTTAAGACCGAGGATGATGAAAATATTTTTTTTAAAGAAACGAATCTAGTGAAACAAAATGACAAGGATTAAGGATTAAGGATTCAGACTTGGTTTTATCCACGTCCAAAATACCTCAAAAATAATCATAGTGGTGTAAAATTCAAGAATGATCAAAACATGGATACAATCGAGTTAGTATCCGAATAGATGTTTTAGACGAAAAGAAGAAATTTTATTTTTCGGTGAATAATCACAGTATCACGTGAATAGTCTTAGTCAGATCGTGAATAGTCTTATATCGTGAATAAGAACTCAGACACCAAAAGATAGAAATTCCACAAAAACATCTTCACGCTTACATGAATAGTACTCGTGAATAAAATCGTGAATAAGAACTCATGAATAGTAACTCGTGAATAGTAACTCATGAATAAGTAACCCATGAATAGTAACCCCGACATGAAAAAGTTCCAAATTTGATAAAAACTTCAGATCAACATTTCAAAGATAATGATATTGAAGAAATAATATCATTACGAAAAAAAATAATATCCCTTACCTCGAAAAGATCAAGATTTACAATTGAAACACCTGGATATAAAGCTATGACTTGGACTTACAATCGTATAACAATACTCAAAGTATACTCAAAATACTCACAAGAATACGCCGATAATATAGAGAGAAAACTTGATTTACGGTGTGATTTTCAATTCTAACCCTAAGACTTTTATTTATAGGAAAATCTTAGAACACCAAAAGCGAAAATTTAATAAAATATATTATTATTAATAAATTTCCTCGCCTCTTTGGAAATCAGATCCCAACATTTCCCACATGCCAACCTTCTAGAAAGAAATGATAAAAAACGTTTTTCATAAAATAAATAATTAAAACTTACAAAAATCAATTATTTGAACTTGAACTTCAATAATTCATAATAAATAGCCCTTTCATCAGAAAATTCAAATTTCGCGAGTTTTTATAGGAAATTCAATTCTCTACAACTTTACAGAAGAAAGTTTTTCCAAATTCCAAACAGAAATTGACCAAAATCCACAAACAGGCGATTTTATTACGGTTATAATCAAATTTCGATCAATAAATGGGGTCCACCGACATGTTTAACATGTTTTAAACATTTATTGCAACAAAAATACTCTTCCTCCTCAGTATACTCATATATCCCACATTCGTTGTAAAAATATCACCAGTTAATATATTATTAAAATAATATATTTAAATGAATTATTTTATCGAAAAAGATAAAATATTAATTTTCAACAATTGTCATTTTAAAAATTTTCTCCATCTATATCCACATAAAATCAATATTTTCCTCATCATATAAATCAATAATTAATTATTCACAAATAATATTACAGAATCACAATATTGACAACCGAGCGCGCCTTCCTGGGAAGAGGGGCTTTCCAATAAGAATTTCTTCTTCTTGGCGCAATTAGGTGACCAAACCTCTCCTTAGATGAACTTTCTAGACATTGCCAATAATGTTATCTAATAATATTATTCAGATAATATGAATTATTGCTTCGATAATGAAAAATACTCGTGTAATGACAATTATTGAAACAACAAAGAATATAAAATATCAACGCAAAGAATTATTAACTCAATAAAATCTTTGAGCGATAATTCCGTAACCATTATTGAGTAGTGCCTTCTTACGTAAGAATCAATAATTGGTGCAATACTGGTAAAGCTTCTTGTTCAACAACGCCAGACAGTGTGTTTTAACCACCGTATTCCAACAATGATAATCAGTAACAACTACGCCAGTTATTTAAAAACAACTTATATTTGTCGTTTTCTTCATCCAATCGCTTTCCATTATGGGGCCCACACATGGGCTGTGCCGTCATTTAATATTCCCCGACAGCATGCGAATATTCCACGACCAAACGAATATTCCCAAGCGATAATGAATATTTTATAACCACTTTATTATTTTGAAATATTTATGATTTAACCCTTAACTATCCACATTAATCAAATCAACCCTTACTATTTCAAAATAATAAATAAAGGAAATTCCTTTTTATTTAAAAATTTGAGGTCTTCTGATACCCATGAAACAAGTACAAAATTTATCAATCTATCCAAAATTTATGAACAAAATCTCTCCGTAAATAAAACTCTTGAAGAGTTATCCTCAAGAGGATCAGTACACGAAAATAACGAGATCTCGATACATTATGTATATCTGAGGAGACGTATATATTGGATAGAAATAAAATCGTTATCGACAACATATTTTCATATAAATTTATATGGATATTACCGAGTAATGATCATCGTTGATGAATGTAGAAATATTTGGCCAATGTAGAAAGAGAGGCGATTCAAGCGATTAAATTCACTAAGTAAATATGAAGTTTTTTGGACTGTGAGTCCAACACCTAAAGGTGTAATGCTCAGAGAATACAAATGAGTATTTATGCGAAATAAGAAAAATAAAATTATATGGTACAAAGCGCAACTTGTAGACAAGATTTCTTCATGAAAGACATGATATTAATTATGAAGAAACATATGCTCCTGTAATGGACACAATTACATTCAGATTTTTAATTAGCTTGGTAGAAAGAGAAATTAATGGATGTTGTTACATCATATCTGTATGGATCATTATATAATATATGAAAATCCACAAGGATATAAAATGCACAAGCATATAATTCTACATCTTGAAATATGTATTCTATTAAGCTACAAAGATCTTTATATGGGTTAAAGCAATCCAGATGCATATTGTTGTATAATCGCCTAAGTAGATATCTTTTGAAAGAAGGATTTGAGAATAATCCAATTTATGCATGCATTTTTATCAAAAGATCATAATCTGGATTTGCTATTATTACTGTATTTATTGATGAAAGATTTTGCTCCAGAAGAGTCGACAAAAATAACAAATTTGAGATGAAAGATATTGGAAAGACAAATTTTTGTCTTGGCCTACAAATTGAACTATAGAATTCTTGTACACAGAAAAAGTCCTGAAGTAACTTTACATGAATAATGTTAATCCTTTGAGTACTCCAATGATGGGATTTGTCACTTGATATCATGAAAAATCCGTTTTGACCACAAGAAAATAATAAAGAAACTTTTGGTCTTGAAGTACCATATATTAGGTCCTGAAGTACCATATCTTAGTGCAATTGATACTTTGATGTATCTTGCAAATTTATTAAGACTTGATATAACATTTGCAGTTAACTTACTAGCAATGTATAGTTATGCACCAACTCGTAGATATTGTAATGAAATTAAACATATTTTACGTTGTCTTCGTGAGACTATTGATTTGGGATTATTTAATCCAAATGGTAATAGAACCAAACATATTGAACCAAAATTATTTTATACACATGAGCCCCAGAAGAATGGCAATATTGATCATGTGATAATTTGGTTGATATATTCATTAAGTCATTACCAACTATGATTTTGAAGAAGATGGTGCACAATATTGGCATACTCGACTTAATGATATTTTTACCACGAACAATGGAAATTCTATGTACTTATGAAGGGGAGTAAAAGGATATATCTTTGATTGTACTCTTTTTCCTTCGCTAAGGTTTTTCCCAATCGGGTTTTCCTTTGCAAGGTTTTAATGAGGCAATCCCAAGGCACTAGAAGTTATACAAGAATATTGTACTTTTTTCCTTCGCCAAATTTTTTCCCACTGGGTTTTTATTTGGTAAGGTTTTTAACGAGGCATATTCTTAGAAAATTGCTACAAAAGAACTCCATCCATTCTGTATGAAGACAATGTTGTATGTATAGCTCAATTAAAGGGAGGATACATCAAAGATAATCTAGCAGATCAACTGCGATGTTTTGAAGGATTCATACTGCAATATTGGAATCTGACAATTTGAAGAACTTAAGTATACATTCATGAGGGGGAGCTAATGCGCGCTGCATTTTTTTCCCTTAACCATGGTTTTTTCCCATTGGATTTTTCCTGGTAAGGTTTTTAATGAGGCAGTTTTCAATGCATATTCTTTATACTGATAGACATCCAAGGGGGAGTGTTATAAAATTATGTCTAGATTCATTATATAATGGATGTCTAAGAACTCCCATGTCCATTGAAGTTTTGTAACTCATGACTCTTGAGTTTTGTAACATCCTAGTAGTTATGTTAGTATTGATGTTATTATATCTATATATAATAACATTTGTAAAGTAAAGGTGAGATGGACATATACAATTACAAGATATGAAATGAGAATGCTCCTCCCTTGATCATCATCTTTGTTCTTCATATTATATATTAATCTTTTATAATAATAATTATATAATTAACATATTTTAATTATTATTAACAAAATTATAAAAATTGAATATATTTTAATTATGTTTGTTTGGGATATTAATATTAATCTCAAGGGTCTTGTTTATTTTTAAATTTAGACTTGAAACTATAAATTTATGGATTATAAAATAACTTCATAGTGTCGGAATTATTATAATCTCGAAATTATAATCATAAGAGATTAATCTAATTAGGATTATAATCACGAGATTATAATTATAGTCGTGAGACTATTAAGGCATTTTATACTCTCTAAATTAACAGTCTCAATGTGACGCCCCCAAAATAGGTATACATCACCTATTTTGAGTCGTCAAATACATGGTACAGAATACAAATACAATCTTAAATATACAACAAAAGCTGTGAGTTTTAATACAAATATTGTCTTCTAGACAATATTCACTCTCAAAATAAGTCCTCATTACATTTATTATTACACTATTTTATAGAATAGTGAGGACTACTAAGACACCATCTCGGACCGTCATCTGCTTTCCGACTAGTCCCATTTACGTTCTTATTTCCTGAAGAGAACAGTGAAAGAAAGGGTGAGCTCAACTAGCCTAGTAAGAAATATTATGACTAAGATAATGCGGAATAAATTATCATTAGTTTTCAACAATGTTAAACTGATAAAATATAATAGACATCAAGTTTAACTGCAGCGGAACAAGCAATCCATTAAAAGAGTCAAGTAGAGAATAAAATCTACTATCTTTTATGATTTAAAATGTTTTCATCACTTTTATCATTTGGGACTCGACAATAAATAATCCACATCATCCCCACTTTACTACCAAGGATATTCATTAATATCACGACCACAAATTATCCATTGCACTACGGGCGAGGATATTTGTGTATTCATCAATAATTAAATGTGATCATGTCAACAACAATCGTCCCAATGCACTACGGCCAATGAGGACTTTTACCACATTATTTATAACATTACGGTCATGATTATACCGATTCATCCCTGGTCATAATCATACCAAGTCCATCTATGCACAACACGCCACAGATGACTTTCAACATAATATAAGCATGAGGATGATGACAATGATATAAGAATCCAATAAAATAAGTTCAAGAATTAATTTATCCATAATTCAATAACGTCCAAATTGTCAACATGATACTGCTTTGTAGAGTAAAATTCAAGAATGCTCTAATAATATTTCCATGAAAGATCTTTGGATGAAACGCAAATATCAAGGATATTCCACTAATTTTATGGAGTATAGAAGTTAAAACTTTAACCAACTGAATATAATAAAGAATGGAATAACAAAAGAAATCACCGAACTGCGATGAGATCGCATCAGGCGGAGTTATTCCAACAGAATAATAAATAACGGAACCGGTCCCACGTAAAAGCATGCAGACGAGGATATTAACGGAGAATAATAAAGAAGCGGAACCGTGTCCCAAGAAAAGCATAAACAGGATATTCAATGTAATAATAAAGAATGGAATAACAGAAGAATTTTACCAAGTATAAGGTAACCCGCGTATATAGGTTATTCCAACAGAATAATAAATAATGGAATAACAGAAGAATTTCACCAAGTATAGGGTAGCCCGCGTGTGACGCCCCCAAAAATAGGTATACATCACCCATTTTGAGTCGCCAAATAAATGGTACAAAAATCAAATACAACATAATAATACAACTGTCGTGTACAATACGATGAAACATAACTGAGAGTTTAAACAGAAATATTATCTTCTAGACAATATCCACTCTCAAATAAAGTCCTCATTACATTTATTATCACACTATTTTACAGAATAGTGAGGACTACTATTGTGACGCCCCCAAAATAGGTATACATCACCCATTCTGAGTTGTCAATACATGGTACAGAAATAACTACAACTTTATTATTATAACAGTAAAACTGTGAGTTTGAATACAAATATTATCTTCTAGACAATATCTATACTCAAATAAATCCTCATCACATTTATTGATACATTATTTTACAAAAATTGTGAGGACTACTAAACAACTCTCTCTAGAACCTTCATTCCATACCCCGACTCGTACTCGCTATATTCTCGCATCCTTAGAAGAAAAAATAGAACAAAAAGGAAAAGGGTGAGCTCAACTAGCCCAGTAAAGAATATTATGACTAAGATAATATACAATAAATTATCGTTAGTCTTCACGGAGAAAAAATCTAATAGAATACAATAGACAACAAGTTTTAAATCAATATTCGCAATGAAAATAATAATTCATTAGAAGAGTTAAGTAGAGAATGCAAACTACTATCTTCATGTATGAATTTAAAAGTTCATCGCTCATCTTTTATCCCCTCGTAACATCAATCAATATATATCCGAAATCAAATATTCATCTTTGCACTACTGTGCCAAAGATATTCATCACCGGTCATGTTCATCTAAACACTGCTCATCTTTGCACTACGGGCCAAAGATATTCATCGAAATCATTCATCTTTGCACTACAGCCAAAGATATTCAATAATATCATCATTTAAGACCGAGGATGATGAAAATATTTTTAAAGAAACGAATCCAATTGAAACAAAATGACAAGGATTAAGAATTAAGGATTCAGTACTTTGTTTTATCCATGTCCAACAATACCTCAAAAATAATCATAGTGGTGTAAAATTCAAGAATGATCAAAACATGGATACAATCAAAGCTAGTATCCGAATAGATATTTTGACGAAAAGGAAAATTTTCATTTTTCATGAATAGTGCGAGATTCGTGAATAATCTGCGTATCGTGAATAATAATTAGTATCGTAAATAGTAACTCCAAACACTAAAAGTTCTAAATTTGATTAAAAGTTCGGATCAATACTTGACATAATGATATTAGAATAAATAATATCATTAAAAAAATAATATCCCTTACCTCGAAAGATCAAGATTTAAATTGAACCAATTTGGATATAAAGCTATGACTTGAACTTGCAATCGATAACCAATACTCAAAATATATTCAAAATACTCACAAGAATACGCTTCGATAATATAGAGAGAAAACTTCATTTACGTGTAATTTTCAATTCTAACCCAAGCACCTATTTATAGGAAAATGCTTAGAATACCAAAGCGTAAAATTTAATATAATATTAATATATAAATTAAAATTTCCTACACCAACCTTCCAAGAACTGAATTCAGCTCATTCAACACACATGTAAACACACCATAATGAAAAAAACGCGTTTTGTTATTTAAAATATTTTAAACTTTCAAAATCAATTATTTTGAGCTTGAACTTCAATAATTCACAATAAATAGCCCTTTTGTCGAAAAATTCAAACTCGCGCCTTTTTATAGGAAATTCAATTCTCTATAACTTTACGTAAGAAAGTTTTTCAAATTCCAAATGAAAATTGAATCAAATCCACAAACAGGCGATTTTACAAGCTATAATCAAATTTCGATCAAGAATGGGATCCACAAACATGAAAAACATGTTTTAAATATTTTTAGTAACAAAAATACTCCTCCTCCACATATACTCATATATCCCACATTCATCGTAAAAATATCATCATTATTATATTATTAAAATATAATAATATATTTAAATGAATTATTTTATCAAAAAAGATAAAATTTCAATTTTCAACAATAGTCACATTAAAAATTTTCTCCATCTATATCCACATAAAATCAATATTTTCCTCATCATATGAATCAATAATTAATTATTCACAAATAATATTACGTAATCACAATATCGATGACCAGCGGTTCAGGAAAGAGGGGGCTTTCCAATAAGAATTTCTTCTTACTTACACACAATTAGGTGACCAAACCTCTCCTTGACGTAACTTTCTAGACATTGCCAATAATGTTATCTAATAATATTATTCAGATAATATGAATTATTGCTTCGATAATGAAAAAATCTTGTGTAATGACAATTATCAAACAACAACAATATAAAATATCAACGCAGTAAATTATTAAATCAATAAAATATCGAATAAGAATTATCGTAACCATTATTGAGTAAAGGCCTTCTTACGTAAGAATCAATAATTGGTGCAATACTGCAAGTGTCTATTGTGTTTTTAACCGCCGAGTATTTTTAACAGTATTAACGTTAACAACTACGCCATTATTTTTAAACAACTTATATTTGTCGTTTTCTTCATCCAATCGCTTTTCGTTATGGGGCCCACAAAAGACTGCGCCGTTGTACGAATATTTCACGACCAAACGAATATTCCCCGACAACAATGAATATTTTATAACCACTTGCTTATTTTGAAATATTTGCGTATTTTACCCATAACTATCCACATTAATCAAATCAACCCTTACTATTTTAAAATAATAAATAGAGAAAATTAAATTTCATTAATAATAAGTTGGGGTCTTACAACTTATTAATAATAAGTTGTATCATTAATAATAAGTTGTATCAGAGCTTAGGAATATGATCTCTGACGGAGATCGGGGAATAGAACTAGGAGGGGAGAGATGAGTAAATCCTTTGCTAGTGTGTCCTACCTAAGCTTATTTGTTAGTTGGTCAGTATATATGGATATTATGTGATATATTGATTTCCTTAATTAACCCTTGTTTTATGACAGTATTTGAGAATGTCGACCGAGAATATTAACAATGGAAATGAGACCGTGGAGACGCTTTCAGACTCACCAACGAGGAGAACGTGCAACAGTCGGTGGCAATGTTCCTCCCGCGAACAACACCAATCGAAAGCGAGATGATGAACGAGGGGATGTTTAGAAGCTTTTGCGCTTCATGCAAAATCGGGCGAGAGGAGACTCGTGTTCAAAATACAGAGGAAATGATAAAGATTCACGGGTTGTCACAAACAAGCGCTTCAAAGAGTTAGACCACCGAATTTAAGGAAAGCGATCCGATCACGGCGGAAACATGGGTCAAGCAAATTACCAAGATATTCGATGTCTTGGGATGCGAGAGGAATGAAGGTTCCATTCGCCACCTTTATGTTAAAGTGGCGAGGCGGAACTCATCGGGGAGTCTGTGAAGCGTACCCATCCAAATTTTTCAAGATGTCTTGGGAGACATTTCAGAAACTATTTAATGACAAATACTTTCACGAAAGTGTTCATTATATGAAGGAAGTGGAGTTTCCATGAAAAGATATTGGATGAAGCGCAAATATCGAGGATATTCCACTAATTTCATGGAGTATAGAAGTCAAAATTTTAATCAACCGAGTATAATACCGAATGGAATAACAAAAGATATCACCATGCACGCGGTATTAGCATGTAGTATTCCAACAGTAATAATAATAATCGGAACCAAAGTCGGTGAAATTCACAATCGCAAGCGGGATGTTCCAATGTAATAATAAGGAATGGAATAACAATGTAAATCACCATGCATGCATGTCTTCGCAGTGAGCGTTTATTCCAACATAATAATAATAATCTTAACCAGTCGTGAAATTCACAATCGATGGATGTTCCAAATGTAATAATAAGGAATGGAATAACAACAAAAATCACCAAGTATAGGGATTCCGCTTTATCAAAGTTATTCCAATGAATAAATAAGAATGGAATAACATAAGGATTTCACCAAGTATAGGTATCGCCATATCACAAAGTTATGTATAGGTATGTCACTTTTTACAAAGTTATTCCAACGGAATAATAAAGAATGGAATAATGAAGTTCTCTTCATGAATAAGAAAGAATAACACCCCTTACCGTAAAAGAAATTGGATATAGAAGTAGTAAAGTAGCATAATACTCTTCTTCTTTCACTCTATAATTTCTCTCTCTAGAGTTTCAGTGAATTTGTAAGAAATAATGAAGGAATGAGCTTCTATTTATAGAAAAACTGAGAGTGGTTCTTGGTCTTATCGAAGGGTCAAAATGACTCTTGGTAATATTGAAGAGGCAACTACTATTTGCGAAGGGGTAATTAACTCTTGGAACACCGAAGAGGCAAATAACTCTTGGAAAACCGAAAGGACAAGTTACTATTAAAACTCGTGAATAGTAACTCGTGAATAGTAACTCGTGAATAGTAACTCATAAATAGTTACTCATGAATAGTAACTCGTAAATAGTAACTTCTGACACGAAAAGTTCCCTAAATACCCGATTGAACAATATAACCTCCAGACATCAATTATTATCGAAATAAATGTCAATTTTCACTAACACAAATAATTTCAACACAATGGAACTATCAAATTCATCTTTAATCAATAATGAACTTATCCATCATTAATATCATAACTCACAATATTTAACAACCAAAGTTATTCCCAGAAGAGGGGGCTTTCCAATAAGGATTTCTCCTATCATAGCCAATTATTGGTGACCAAACCCAGAAGACCCCAACTTATTATTAATGAAATTTAATTCTCTCTATTTATTATTTTGAAATAGTAAGGGTTGATTTGATTAATGTGGATAGTTAGGGTAAAATACGCAAATATTTCAAAATAAGCAAGTGGTTATAAAATATTCATTGTTGTCGGGAATATTCGTTTGGTCGTGGAATATTCAGATGCTTTGGGAATATTCGTATGACGCTGCCAAATGCCCATGTGTGGGCCCCATAACGAAAAAGCGATTGGATGAAGAAAACGCGACAAATATAAGTTGTTTAAAAATAACAACAGAAGTTGTTACCACAGATTATCTTTGTTAAAATACTCTATGGTTAAAAAACACGTAGAAGCATTACCAGTATTGCACCAATTATTGATTCTTACGTAGAAGGCACTACTTAATAATGGTTACGAATAATTCTTTCATTCGATTTTTATTGATTCAATAATTCTTTGCATTGATATTTTATATTACTTGTTGTTTCAATAAATTGTCATTACACAAGATTTTCTATTATCTAACAATAATTCATATTATCTCGAATAATATTATTGGATAACATTATTGGCAATGTCTAGAAAGTTCTGCTCAAAGGAGAGGTTTGGTCACCTAATCAAGCTGCCAAGAAGTAAGGAGAAATCTTTATTGAAAGCCCCTTTCACCTTGAACTATGCAGTCATTAATATTATGATTACGTAATATTATTTGTGAATAATTAATTATTGATTCATATGATAAGAAAATATTTATTTTATGTGTATATAGATGGAAAATTTTTTTAATGTGACAATTGTTGAAAATTAAAATTTTATCTTTTTCGATAAAATAATTATTTAAATATATTATTATATTTTAATAATATAATAATAGTGATATTTTTACAACGAATGTGGGATATATGAGTATACGAGGAGGAAGAGTATTTTTGTTGCAATAAATGTTTAAAACATGTTAAACATGTTGGTGGACCCCATTTATCGATGAAATTTGATTATACTTGTAAAATCGTCCGCTTTGTGGATTTGGTAAATTTTTGTTTGGAATTTGGAAAAACTTTCTTACGCAAAGTTGTAGAGAATTGAATTTCCTATAAAGAGTCTCAAGATTCAATTTTCCGCAAAAGGGCTATTTATTATGAATTATTGAAGCTCAAAACTACTGAAATAATTAATTTTGGAAGTTTAAAATATTTAAAATTAGAAAAACGTTTTTTTTGTTGTTAGTCTTGTGTAGTGGGCTTGGTTGGTGGTGATGTTGGGCAAATTAAGTGTATGCGTTGGAAAAATATATATATATATATATATTAATTTATTAAATTTTCTAACTTTGGTGTTCTAAGCAATTTCCTATAAATAGGTGCTTGGGTTAGAATTGAAAATCACACCAAACTCAAGTTTTCTCTCTATATTATCGAGTTTATTCTTGTGAGTATTTTGAGTATACTTTGAGCATTGTTATACTGATGCAAGTTCAAGTCATAGCTTTATATCCTGTTTTTGACTAGAAATCTCATGTTTTTGTGAGGTAAGGATATTATTTTTTTCAGTAATGATATTATTTCTTCAATATCATTATGTTTGAAATATTGATCTAAAGTTTTTATCAAATTGGAACTTTTGGTGTTTGAGATTACTATTCACGATATCTGACCTTTATTCACATATCTGACACTATTTACGAATCTACAACACTATTCATAAAAAATGAAAATTTTCCTTTTCGCCTCTAAAATATCTATTGTGGATACTAGCTTTGGTTGTATCCATGTTTTGATCATTCTTGAATTTTACACCACTATAATTATTTTTGAGGTATTTTTGGACATGGATAAAACAAAAGTACGAATCCTTAATCCTTAATCCTTGTCATTTTGTTTCAATCGGATTCGCTTTTTAAAAATATTTTCATCATCCCGATCTTAAATGATGATATTATTGAATATCTTTGGCTTGTAGTGCAAAGATGAATGATTTCGAAGAATATCTTTGGCCCGTGGTCAAAAAGATGAACAGTGTTTAGATGAACATGACCAATCGATGAATATCTTTGGCTTTAGTGCAAAGATGAATATTTGATTCCGAGATATATATTGGTTGATGTTTGGGGATAAAAGATAGATGATGAACTTTTAAATTCATACATGAAGATAGTAGTTTGCATTCTCTACTTAACTCTTCTAATGAATTATTATTTTCATTGCGAATATTTATTTAAAATTTGTTGTCTATTGTATTCTATTAGATTTTCCTGTTGAAGACTAACGATAATTTGTTGTATATTATCTTAGTCATAATATTCTTTATCGGGCTAGTTGAGCTCACCCTTTTCCTTTTGTTCCATTTTTCTTCTCGGGAGGCGAGAATATAATGATGCAGTCGGGGTATGGAATGAAAGTTCTAGAGAGAGTATTTAGTAGTCCTCACCATTTTGTAAAATAATGTGTCAATAAATGTGATGAGGATTTATCCGAGTATAGATATTGTCTAGAAGATATTATTTGTATTCAAACTCACGCTTTTATTGTTGTAATAATAAAGTTGTAGTTGTTTACGAAAGTAGTATGCACACAAGCCAATCATGTTTGATGATAAAGCATATACTTTGTAACAATCTTATTCATTTATTAATAAAAAGTATTAATTTATTAAAGGCTTTTAATTATTTACATGATCTTTGTTTTATAATATGTGATAAACTCATAGTTTTAAGCAATGCTTTTAGAATAATGATGATGATCATTCTAATGAGATCTAAATTCTTAGAAAGCTTAAAACTAAAATAGTTCCCAATCATTGGATTACTAAATTGGGATTTAGTGAATCCGGATAGATTGGTACATCGTTGCTTGCTCATTGGATGAGGATGATTGATCTCATGATCATTTATGTGGAGACACTAAAGCAAGTATGTAGGTGCTTATTAGAGAATAAGTTCAATTGAACGTGGCTCGCTAAGGAATACCTAATGGAGTTTTACTTTTTGTCAATAGGAATTCTGAAGTGATAGTAGTACAAATGATCCTTGGACTTGAGATCATCATAGTATCTTGTGTATGATGAATTATACTTTGACTTATTCCTTAAGACCCTTAGGGTATATCAAAGGGTATGCTTGGGTATAATAAGTTGTATATGGAGATAATGTATGATCAATAAAGAATCTACCACTTCTATTAAAAGAAGAAAATGTCATATGTGATTCGATAAATGACAACCCAATGAGTCCTTGGCCAAAGCGAGAATGAAATTAGAAAGGAGTTTCTAATTTGTATTATTTGGAGTTGTGCATTTAAGAGTCGAAATACATATAATTAAATAAAATAAGACTTGACAAAGAATTCCATATCTTATATTTAATTAGGACATTGTATGGTGGAAGGATTGAATTGTCACAGTAACTATTTACTCAAAGGTTCTTTTATGATTAATGTTGAAATCTATATTATCTGGAAAGTCGTTGATCGCATTGAGGGAGAACTTATCCTATTGTAGAATAAATATTATTTATTTAAATAAATTAATTGTTTAATTTATTTATTTAAATAAGATTAAATTATTCTAATTGATTTATTCACAACCTGTTTAATATGGAGAACCTAAAGGGTCACACCATAAAAGGAAGAATAATTATTTAAGAAGTTAATGGCATAATCGTAATAATATATTATGTATATTTAATTTAATCTATGGTGATAGAATAAATTAAATAGCTTAATATTTATTATTTAATATTTTAAAAATATTAAATATAAATTAATAAGAGGGTCTTATTAATATTATTACAATTATTATTATTATTTTAATTTCTAAAAGAGTTTAGGAATTAATTTAATATAAGTATTCTCATTTATTCCTAATTGGATTAGGAAGGAAAATTAGTTAAAGGAGTTTAATTAATTATCCCTAATAAGATTAGGGAGCCCTTTAATTAAAAGGGTTTAATTAAATAATACCTTATTTTAATAGGGTTACTTGATATCTTTATAAGAAGAGTCTTATATCGTATATCAAGACTACGCGCATGATTCATATAGTTGGGAGAAAGACGCCTTTCTATAGAGATAGAAAAGTAGGGTTTAGCCAAACACCCCATCTTCTTGAATCCTTCTTCTTCCTTGGTGGATCACCTCTGAGGCCAAACACTTGGGTGGCTAACGTTGATCGAAGGAAGGAACCAAACCCGGTGAATTCAAGTTGAACGCGAAAGGATTTGGAGGTGAACTTGTACTTGAGGAAGCTTCGGATCTTCAAGGTATGTTTCTTATTCATCTTTTTGTTTAATTAATAATTGTGCATAAAGGGTGATCCGGGTATATGGTTTGTAAAATTTTTAAACTCGATTTTCCACGCTTAAAACTTATTTTTGTAATTTGATTGCGTTCATGAATATTACAAACCTAACAGTGGCATCAGAGCCAAACCTTTATGCGAATTATTAATTATTTTAATTTGATATGTATATTGATATGTGTTTAGAATAATTTAATTGGGCACAATTTTATTGTATAAAATTTATTAAAAAAAAAAAAAAAAAATCCCGCGTCATCCACGATTCCACGTAATTCTCATGAATCCTTACTTACAGAGTGTTTTCAAGGAATCACGTTATTGCTAATATAGTAATCATGATTACATTATATACTCCAGGAAGTTAACGTGATTAACTTTATCTATATATATGATTATTATCCTGATGCTTTATATTAGTTGGATAAAGCATTGCTTAATATCATAAAGCATGTTAGTTAATTCACGGAAATCAAGGAAATAAAGGATCAGGAGTCAGGATATTATATATATATGATATATATTAACGGTTATATATATATAATATCTTAATGATTTTATAATTAAAATAAAAGTTTATTTTAATTTTAAAATAAAAGGTTTATTTTAATATTAAAATAAAAAGTTTATTTTAATTTTAAAATTAGAATTTCATGCTAACTAATTAGAGTTGGAATTGGATTCCATGATAACTAATTGGAGTTGAAATTGGAATCCTAATTTCCTTAAATAAAGGAGTTTATTTAGATATGAAATAAGATTTCATATTATTCAAAATAAAGAAGTTTATTTGTGAATAGGAAAGTGAATCCATCTTTCCTTAAATAAAGGAGTTTATTTAAATATGGAATAAGATTTCATATTATTCAAAATAAAAGAGTTTATTTGTGAATAGGAAAGATAATCCGTGTTTCCTTTAATAAATTTTTTTTTACTTGAATTTGATTCCATAATTAATTAAAATAAAGGAGTTTATTTTAATTAAAGATTTTGATTAAAATAAAATAGTTTATTTTATTCAAAATTGGATAAATTAAAATAAAATAGTTTTATTTTGATTTAAATTTGGATTAAAATAAAGGAGTTTATTTTGATTCAAAATTAGATTTTATACTAACTAAATTTGCCCATTAAATGATATCAATATATATATTGAATGTTTATTATTATTATGAGATGAATTTTATTTATTGATGCATATGGTGATGTGTATGATAATAAATGGGATTGATTATGGATTATTGACAATGATTGGATTTTATTTTAGTTGGATGCATGAATGTATGAGTTTTATTAAATGGGGTTCTGCGTACCTCGCCTTCTCTAATTTTTCTTAATGTAAATTCTATCTCCTCCTATGTACTTTCCTCGATCACGATCAAAGTTTCTATTTATTTTAAAATAATTTTGTAATAGGAATATTTAGAATTAATTTTAAAGAATTAGAGATCAAGGGGCAAGGAGCACTTCAAGACCCGTTTGTAATGGAGCCCAGAATTAAATGTAATAGTTATATTTAAATATTAATTCTTGCACCCCTAGGTTTGACCTTTTGGTTCACTTGGTGGCTCTAGTGAACCAAACTAGAATAAAGTCCATAATCAATCCAGTAGAATATAGTATTCTATATGTAATGCTTATCTTATATATATATATATATATTATGCAAACATGCTTCGCGTGTTCATTAATATATTGCCGTATTTTATATATATATATAAATGCGCTAAAAACAAGATGAGATAAATTAATAACAAACCCCTCAATTTTTTATATTAAGTCCTAAGCGTTCAAAGATATTTAGAATATCGAACGTCGCCTTCTAGCATGATAAAATTAATAGAGTATTAAATATTTAATATGAGTTTGTTGTGTCACCACAAGGCAAGTATTAAGTATTTAAGATGTTAATTTATCACATTTGATGCTTATAAAGAAAATTGAACAATATTATTTTGTTGTGTCACCACAAGGTTGATATTTTTCTTTTTTGAATATATGGAGTGCTAGGTCGGACTTAACTTGGATAATTTTGATTCGGATGTGCCACCACTGATCAAAATAATCTAAGAGGCAAAAAGAAAAGGAGTTGCATAGTTGATGTAATTGACAAAAGTTGTCTACCTATTTATTTATATATAGTTTGTTGTGTCACCACAAGGCTATATACATTTGAAATGGGATCCTTATTCTCACTAAAGAAATCTTTAATTAGATTTTGCCGAACTATATAAGTGAGGTAATATAGTTTGAAGAAAATAGTGGGAGATACCAATTTAAAACAAGACCTAATTTATTTTGGTAATTAATAAAAGAATGTATGTTAAAATGTTGTTAATTACAAATTCATTTACGAGAATTTTATAATGTCTAAAATTACTATCATCACGAAGCATATTAGATGCTAAATTAACGGGCATCAATTAAACGGATTGGTTAAGGAATTTGAGAATAGTTCTCATAATTTGAAAAGCTATCTTATGTCCTTAATATCGCCTATCCTCGCAATGGTTGTTGCAGATAATGCCTCTGAGGAAGAGATTTCTACTTTTAGAAAGTGGCAAGATGATGTACAGTTGGCTCGATGCATCATGCTCGCATCCACGAGTAACGAGCTTCAAATACAAGAAAACTATGGATGCTCCTACTATATTCCCGCACATCAAGTAGTTGATGGTGAGGAAAGTAGGGGCTGATAGATATCGATATCTAAGGAGCTCTTCCGATCTAGAATGGCCAATGGCACTATAATCTGCATAAAAAGTTCTTAACATAATCAATTTGATTGATCAATTAGAACAACCGGTTTTGTCATGGATGGAGAGTTGAGCCAAGATTTGATCTTGCACTCATTCCCGGACTCCTTTCACAATTGTTGTGAATTTTTCATATAAACAAGCTAGATATCAGCTTCGTTGATTTGCTTAACATGTTGAAAAATGATGAGAGTCACTTTCCAACCAAGAAAGACCGTGTCTTACTGGTAGGGGCCAAAGGATCTTCTGAAAAAAAGAACAATTCAAAGAAGGTAAATAGAAAGGCATAAACAAAGGATAATAAGAACAAAGCTGATACGGATAGCAAAGGAGCTTGCTTCCACTGCAATAAGCCTGGACACTGGAAAGAAACTACGAGAAGTATCTTGCAGAGGCTAACCAAAGAAGCTTAGTGAAGTTTCGGTTATAAATACAAATTTGTTCATGATTTAAAATAAAATTTTCTTTAAGTCAAGGTTCTACTTGGGTATTGGATACCGACTTTGGTTATCATAAATATAGATTTATGAATGGACCAAGAAGAAGTAGAAAGCTAAACAAAGATAAATAATCTTATGTGTGGGAAATGAAGCAAAGGTTGCTACATTAGCCATAAAAACTTATAGTTTAGCAATGCCTACGGGCAAGTCTATTAAGTCAATAAGTTGTTATTGTATTCCAGTTCTCGTTAGAAACATTATTTCCATTTTATTGTTGGACAATGACATCTTTGGTATTATATTTAAGAACAATTGTTGTTCTATTTATAATAATAATGTTTTGTATAGGACTGGAATATCACTTAATGGATTTAGTATACTTGACTTACGTGAAAATAATTTTACAAATTGAACAAACTAGTATAAGAAAAGGAGATGATCATTCAAAGAGTTGAATGTGTGTATTTGCTGAAATACAATTGTGAATTATTTGAAAGGTTCAAAGAATTCAAAAGTGAAACAAATTGGCAAAGTATTAGGATTCTTTGATCGGATCAAGGAAGGAATACTTGTGCAATAAGTTTCTAGATCATCTCAAATGGTTTTCTCATAATGGACGCTCTCGATACATAATAATTGATTGATGTATCCGAAAGGAAAAATTGTACCTATTTGAACATAGTGCGATCCATAATGATTTTACCGACATTCCAAAGATCCTTACAGGGTCATGTCCTAGAAATGGTACGCATATCTACGAAAAGGTAACCTCAAAATCCAAATCCAAGACTCCATAAAAGTTATGGACATGGAAGATTCCTAATCTTAAGTATGTTAAGATAAGTGGTTGTCAACTTATGTGAAAAGGTTTCAAAGGATAAGCTTGGGACAAGATTTGACAAGTGTCGATTTGTGGGACATCCTAAAGTAAGTTTAGGATATATGTTCTATAATCCTCTTAGCAAAAAGGTGTTTATTGCGAACACGCGCCTTCAAGATAAATGTGTTTATCATTGAAGGGCTAGTGGGAGGATAATAGATCTTGAAGAGTTCAACAACCACAAAATACTATAAGTCAAATAAGAGGAACCTATAGATAGATCTATTTTACCACAACCAATCAGTAAATCTAGAATAATCTCAAGAAGATACCTAGGAGGTATGGATTCATCATGAATGATGATGATGAGGTACACATCATAGAAGATGATGATCTAGAGTTACATACTGATGAGGTAAGAGTTACTAGTGTGTATGAAAAGGGTCGATTGGAGCGCGTCGTGACATTCCTAGTATTATATGTTGATATACTACGGATAAGGAATGACATACTAAATGCTACAATCAAGAAAGATAAAGTTGTCTAAACATTCCTCCATGAATGATTTGGGAAGAGTATCTTAATTGGGGATACAAATCTATATAGATAGATTTAAAAGGATCCTCGACTTAACCCAAGGAACGATATATTCATTTGATGCTAAAGTCGTTTAGCATGGCAAACTCCATGGGATGTCTCATGTTGATGAGCCCTTGGGTGTATCTCTCCTAATAGTCCCCACGACTCACGAAAAGAGAGGTCGCATGAGTGACAATCATGTATGCAATGAAATGTACGAGACTGATGTTGATCGGTCATATTATGGAGAAGTTCACTACGAGTCGGTGAAAACATCTTAAAGTGCTTAACCGCACTAAGGATGTGATCATATTCATGGTGGGTCTAAATTAATACTAGAGGGCTTAACAGACTCAAGTTTTTCGAGACGAGACCAAGATGACGAAAAATCCACTTTAAGGTAAAGCGTTATCTTGAACAATTGGTGCGATGAATTGGAAAGGTTCCAAACAACAAAAGAGTTCTTTGGTTTAGTGATAAAGACAAAGTATATAGCTATAAATGAAGTCGCAAGTTGATTGTTTGGATTAAAAGTTCATTACGTAACTAGGAATAGTTCCTAAGTCTCATCTTGGATCTAAACATGTGTTGTGGCACTTTCATTTGATTATTGTAATCATTGAAAGATGGGAAATCACTATAGAGATAGTGGACTCTCATGAACAACATTACATATCCATTAACTAAAGCTTATCCAATAAAGAGGATAATTGTAAGACCCAACTTTTATAAATAAAGATGAATTTTCTATAAATATTATTTTTGAATATTATGGAATAAATTTGATATAATGTTATAGTTGTGGGTAATATTTATAAATTTTGCAAAGTAAGCAAGTTGTTATAAAATATTCGTTTGGTGGGAATATTCTTTTTTTCGGGAATATTCGATTTACTACGGCTCAATCATTAGTGGACCCCACAACCAAGTATTGTCGTAGTTGGAAAATGACAAAATTATCTTTCTATAAAAATAACTACGAGGTGTTACCGTTAAAAGCTGTTGAACTACCCTATGGTAAAAAATACGATGTCTGGCGTGGTTGCATAGTAGCACGCGGTATTGATTATTGATGCTTACGTGAGAAGTCACTTAGCTATACTCAATTATTACTACGATAATTCTTGCGATCATATCTCTTATATTATTGATTCAATTATTGTTACAAAGATCATCCGTATAATATGTTATATTATTAATTGAGACGACAACAAGTTATAAATGATTATTAATTGTTGAAAGATTAAAAATGTGTTGATTAAAAATAAAATGATTTGTGGTAATATTTATTCAATCCTTGATGTATATAAAGAGTCTATTATATGAGACGTTTGTGGTAAGTTTGATTATTTTATGGGGGCCCATATGTCATCATCTAAGAGTCTCTTCGTCAATAATAGTAATTACCTTTATCGATAGTATTTACCTTCGTCAATAGTAATTACCTTCTTCAATAGTATTTACCTTCGTCGAATAAGTAATTACCTTTGTGAATAAGTAATTACCTTTGTGAATAAGAATTACCTTCGTTAATAGTATTTACCTTCACAATAGTAATTACCTTCTTCAATAGTATTTACCTTCGTCGATAGTAATTACCTTCACAATAGTAATTACCCTTCCACAAATAAGAGTTGTCCCTTCATATTACCAAGAGTTAACGCCTCTTGATTGTTCCAAAGGTTAATTACCCTTCGCAAATAAGAGTAGTTGTCTCTTTCAATATTATCAAGAGTCATTTTGACCCTTCGTTAAGACCAAGAGCCACCCTCGCTTTTTCTATAAATAGAAAGCTTCATTCCTTCATTATTTCTTACGAATTCATTGAAACTCTGAAAGAGAAACTATAGAGAGAAAGAAGAAAAGTATTCTCGCTACTTCACTTTTCCAATATTCATTCTTCTAAGGTAGGGAATATTATTTGTTGTACCCGAAAGGGTGTTATTCTTTCTTATTCATGAAGAGAACTGTTGTTATTCCATTTCTTATTATTCATTGGAATAACTTTGATACGCTGTGATTTACCCTATACTTGGTGACATTCTTCTATTATTCTTTGAACATCCATGCATGTGTGTTTTACCGGACTGGTTCCGCCTTTATTATTATTCTTTTTGAATATCCTGTGCGTGTGTTTTACACCGCACTCAGTTCCATTTTTATTATTCCGCTTTATTATTCTGGGAAATATCACATGCATACGTATATACTGTAAACTCGGTTCCATCATTTATTATTCCGCATTTATTATTCTGTTTGGAACATCCTCGTTGCGGTGTGAATTTCACCGACCTTTGTTCCGTTATTATTATTACATTTTAATAACTTTTATACATCATCAAGTCTGCATGCATGGTGATTTCTTTTGTTATTCCATTCTTTATTATACCCAAATTGGTTAAAACTTTGACTTCTATACTCCATGAAATTAGTGGAATATCCTTGATATTTGCGCTTCATCCAAAGATCCTTTCATGGAAATATTCTTCTCGATAATCTTGAATTTTACTCTACAAAGCGTAATCATGTTGATGATTTGGATGTTATCGGTTCCTAGATAAATTAATTCTTGAACTTATTTTATTGAATTCTTATATCATTGTCATCATCCTCATGTTTATATTATGTTGAAAGTCATCTGTACATGGCACTGTAGTGCATAGATGGACTTGGTATGATTATGACCGAGGACTATTCGATTAATAATCATGGTAGTAATATTACAAATGATGTGGTAAAAATCCTCGATGTCAGTAGTGCATTGATGGACAAGTTGTTGGCATGATCATGACCATTAATGAATACACAACTATTCTTGGCCCGTAGTGCATGAATAATTGTGGTCGTGATACTAAAAGAATATCCTTGGCAGTAGTGCGGGGGTGATTCGATGATGTGGAATATTTATTAAAGTTTGAGTCTCAAATTTATAATAAAGATGATGGAAAACATTTTAAATCATAAAAGATAGTAGATTTTATTTTCTACTTGACTCTTTTTTATGGATTGCTTGTTCACGCAGCTTAAACTTGATGTTTATTATATTTTATCGCTTTAACATTTTGAAGGCTAATGATAATTTATTACGCATTATCTTAGTCATAATATTTCTTCTTGAGCTAGTTGAGCTCACCCTTTCTTTCAACGTTTCTTCTCTTGAAATGAGAATATAGGCGGGACGAGTCGGGAAGCGGAGTAATGGTCCGAGGATAGCATTAGTAGTCCTCACTATTCTGTGAAATAGTGTGATAATAATTGTAATGAGGACTCCTTTTGAGTTTGTATAATATCTAGTAGACAATATTTGTATTCAAACTCACGCTTTATGTCAGTATTATAAACAGCAGTTATATTAATAAGTTGTATTTAAATTATGTACCATGTATCCGACTACCCAAGATGGGTGATGTATACCTAATTTTGGGGCGTCACGGTTTAGTATCGAGCTTAGGGATATGATCCCTGGCTAAGATGTGAGAATAGTACTAGGAGGGGAGAGACGGGAAATACCTTCGCTAGTATGACCTACCTAAGTTTAGGTGCTATTTTATTGGTCGGTCAGAATATAGAGATAAATTGTTACATGTCAATTAACCTTTTGTTTTGTGACAGTATCTAAAAATGACATCTGAGAATGTTGAGAATAGCAATGGAGCACAGGCGATCGTTGATTCACCACATATCAATAATCAGGATAATGCGACAATCCTTATGCAAACAACAACACTGACCAAATGATGAATGATCAAATGTTTAGAGGCTTTATACAATTTATGCAACAACAGGCGAGAGCGACTCCTGTCCAAAACATAGGTGGAAACACGGAAAACTCTCTGCGGTCACCGCTAAACAATTCAAGGAGTGGGACCACCGGAGTTTAAGGAGAAACTAAAACCACTTCCAGGAAGCATGGATAAAGCAGACACCAAGATATTTGATGTCTTGGGATGCTCCGAGGAGCAAAAGGTTCCTTTGCACTTTTATGTTGCTTGGCGGAGAGGCGATTCTTGGTGGGAATCGGTAAAACGTACTCAACTTCTTTGTCTTCAAGATATCTTGGGAGAAGTTCCAGGAGTCGTTCAACGGCAAATACTTTCCCGAAAGTATTCGCCACATGAAGGAGGTGGAGTTTATCAAGTTGGAACAAAACAATATGACCGTGTCGCAATACGAGGCAAAATTTGCGGAGTTATCACGGTTTTATGTCCCACTTGGTGGATAATGAAGAGAATGAATGACGAATATTTTTAAGAGGTTTGAGGTCGAGATACGTCAACATCTTATTTCTCATAAACCGTGTTTGTATTCGATGTTGTAAATAGGGCTCGATTAGTGGAAGCCGCGATAACGAGTCAACGACTAAAAGAGAAGCGGTAAGCAAAATTATAATACCGGCGAGTAGTCATCGAAGCGGTGACAACAAGCGTGGAGGGAATCAACGGGCGGATATGGTAACCACTTGGTGGTAATCGTACAAAACAATAAGAATGGACATTTCAAGAAAAGGAGATTCAACAATGATGGAAAGACGTCGGCAGACAAAGACCCGTTGTTAAGGAAAGAGAAAGACCACCTATCATATGCTTCAAATGCGGAGAGAGGGACACATCGATCCGAATCGCACCATGCCGTCAAAAGTATGTTATAATTGTGGAAGAGAAGGTCACTTAGCTCGATTTTGTCGTTTCATCAAGACAAATTCAACTAGGATGGAGGCACCAAAGGCCGCCGCCAGAAAAAGTCAAAACCGTAGTAGTCTGAGGAGGCGTTTGTTGTGACCTCCCGGAGAGCAAGGAACCCGAATGAGGTCATCACGGGTAAGCTTATCATAAACTCTAATGAAGTCTATACTTTATTTGATAACGGGTTCTACCCATTCTTTTATTTCTCCTACTTGCGCCATCGATTAAATTTGACTCAGGAGAAATTAGACTTTGACTTATCTGTGGAAACTCCGTTGGGAGAAACCTTCATTACATCCACTGTTTATAAGTCTTGTTTGGTTCAAATCGGTACCTCACATTACATCGATCTTATTTCATTAAAAATACTTGCATTTGACGTGATTCTAGGGATTGATTGGTTAACTACTTATCATGCAAAATTAATTTTTTTCGTAAGGTTGTTAGCTTTCATATTCCTAATCAACCTATTATCTTGAATTCAAACGACCAAACCATTAAAATCAATCACGGTCATCTCAAGCCATAAAGCTATTCGTTTATTGAAAAAGCGGATGTCAAGCTTTCTTAGCTCATGTCACGATTTAAACAAAATACGTCCGCTTTTGAACGATATTTCTATTGTTAATAAATTTCTGACGTATTCCCAGAAGAACTTCCCTGCCTACCCCGGCGTGAAATTGAATTTTGTATCGACCTTGAACCCAGTACAAAAACCTATTTCCAAAGCCCCATATCGAATGGCTCTATTGAACTTCGAGGAGTTAAAGACCCAACCGCAAGAATCGTTAGACATTGGCTTTATTCGTCCTAGTACTTCTCCTTGGGTGCTCTGTTCTATTCGTGAAGAAGAAAGATGGGAGTATCGACTTTGTATTGATTATCGGGAGTTGAATCATGTCACCATCAAAATAGGTATCCATTGCCACGCGTATTGATGACTGTTTGACCCGATTGCAAGGAGCCAAATTCTTTTCAAAGATTGATCTTACGTTCCTGATATCACCAATTGAAGATTAAAACCACCGACATTCCAAAGACGACTTTCGTAACTCGATGCGGGCATTATGAATTCCTAGTCATGTCCTTTGGATTGACTAATGCTCTCTTTGCCTTCATGGATATGATGAACCGAGTATTCAAGGAATATTTAGATCACTTTGTGGTCGTCTTTATTGATGACATCCTTATTTATTCCAAAAGCCGTGAAGATCATGAGCAACACTTGAGGCTGACACTCCAAAAGCTTCGTGAATATAAGCTTTATGCCAAGTTGAAGAAATGCGAGTTACGGCTTGAAGAAGTAGCATTCCTTGAGCACGTGGTATCACGTCGTGGAATATCTGTTGACCAAAGAAAATTTGAAGCTATTCAAAGTCGGGAACAACCTAAATCGATGATAAAATCGTAGCTTTCTCGGTTTAATTTGGTTATTATCGGAGATTCGTGGAAGGATTTTCTTGAATCGCTACTCCATTGACTCACCGACTCGAAAAGATACAAAGTTCGGTTGGAGCGAAGAATGTGAGAAGAGTTTTCAAGAACTCAAGAGGAGACTTATTTCAAAGATCTGCTCGACAATACCATCCGCTCGGAGGATTTGTCATCTCACGATGATCCTTTGGGCAAAGGGTTGGGATGTGTTCTCATGCAACATGGAAAAGTTATAGCTTTATGCCTCATGACAACTCAAAGAATATGAGAGGAATTATCCTACTCATGATCTAGAGTTAGCATTTGTTATCTTCTTGACTTAAAATTTGGAGGCATTACTTGTATGGGGAGAAAGTGGAGATCTTTACGGATCATAAAAGCCTCAAATATTTCTTCACTCAAAAGGAACTCAATATCGCGACAACGACGTTGGCTTGAATGATTGAAAGATTATGATCATACCATCCATACCATCCTGAAAAGCGACGTGGTAGGCGGCGCGTTGAGTAGAAGATCATATGCAAGAATCTGAGTGCGTTATTGTCAACGCAGCGCCCATTTTGTGTGACTTGCAAAGGATGGAGATAGAGTTAAAGACTCAGGGACGCGTGTGATGATAACGAGTATCTGAGTAGAACCAACTTTAATCGATAAAGTTAAAGTCGCTCAAGCTACGGACACGGAGGTGATGCGTATGAGGAAGAAAGTGCAAGAAGGTGCTATCTTAAAGTAAGAATCGATGAAGAAGGAATACTTGAGTCAACTCCGGACTTTGTGTTCCTAACGACCACGATTTAAAGTATAATATCATGATGGAGGCGCATAACACACCATTTGCAATCCATCTCAGGAGTACCAAAATGTATCATGATATTCGCCATACACATTTTGGTGGAGCAATATGAAGAGAGAGATAAGCGCTTTTATCTCAAGGTGTTTAACTTGTCAACGAGTTAAAGAGGAGCATCAAGTACCAAAAGGTCCATTCAACCACTTGAAATTCCGTAAATGGAAGTGGGAGCACATTACCATGGATTTAGATATCGGCCTTCCTAAGGTTTCTCAAGGCATTGATGCGATTTGGGTCATTGTTGATAGATTGACCAAGTCCGCTCATTTCTTACCGATCTGAGAAACTTATACACTTGAACGTCTTGCTTGTATATACATAAATGAGATTGTAAGATCGCATGGTATCTGGTATCCATAGTTTACGAACGAGACCCAAGATTCACTTCACGATTTTGGGTCGGTTGCAAAAAAGCTATGGGCACAGACTTACGATTTAGCTTCGGCGATATCATCCTCGATGATTTTGACGATCGGAGAGGACTATAAAACTCTTGAAGATCTATTAAGACTCGTGTCCTTGATTTCAAGGGAGTTGGGACAAGTTCTTACCATTGGTGGAGTTTTCCTACAACAACAGCTTATCAAGCAAGTATTGGCATGACTCCATTCAAGCGTTGTATGGAAGAAAGTGTCGCTTCTCGGTATCTTTGGGATGGGATGAGGTGGGTGAAGCAACGTTGTTGGGACCGGAGTTGAATGCGTATGACTACGGAAAAGATTCAAACGATCCGACAACGTATAAAAAACCTCACAAAATCGACAAAAGAGTTATGCTGATCTTCATCGAAAGGACGTGGAATTCGATATAGGAGATCATGTGTTGTTAAGAGTTACTCCATTGAAAGGAGTTACAAGATTTGGAAAGAGAGGAAAACTTAATCCTCGATTCATCGGTCCATTTTTAATCCTCGATCGAGTAGGAACTGTGGCCTATAGACTCAAACTTTACCGCCAAAATATGTCTCGTGTTCATAACGTTTTCAAATATCCATGTTACGTAAATATGTGAAAGACTCGAACCATATTATTGAGTTAGAACCGGACGAAATAGCGGAAGATTTGACGTATGAAGAGGTTCCTGTTCAAATTTTGGATAAGAAGGAATATATTCTACGCTCCAAGGTTATACCTCAAGTCAAAGTTTTGTGGAGGAACCACGATGTTGAGAAATGACTTAGGAGTTAGAATCAAATGAAATCAAGGTATCCTTACCTCTTGACATACCAGTCGTACCCTAATTTCGAGGGTGAAATTTCATAAGAAGGGAGGTTGTAAGACCCCAAGCTTTTATAAATAAAGATGAATTTTCTATAAATATTATTTTGAATATTATGGAATAAATTTGATATAATGTTATAGTTGTGGGTAATATTTATAAATTTTGCAAAGTAAGCAAGTTGTTATAAAATATTCGTTTGGTCGGGAATATTCTTTTTTACGGGAAATATTAAATGGTGCTCGATCATTTAGTGGACCCCATTAACGGAAGTATTATCGTAGTTAAAAAGCGACAAAATTATCTTTCTATAAAAATAACTACGGAGGTGTTACTGTTAAAACCTGTTGAACTACCCAAGTGATAAAAAATGCAAGATGTCTGGCGTGGTTGCGTAGTAGAGACACGGTATTGATTATTGATCTTTACGTGAGAAGTCACTTAGCTATACTCAATTATTACTCTGATAATTCACTGCATCATATCTCTTATATTATTGATTCTATTATTGTCACAATATCATCTCAGATAATATGTTATATTATTAATTGAGACGACAAGTTATAAATGATTAATAATTGTTGAAAGATTAAAAATGTGTTGATTAAAAATAAAATGATTTGTGGTAATATTTATTCAATCCTTGATGTATATAAAGAGTCCACATTATGAGGCGTTTGTGGTAAGTTTGATTATTTTATGGGGGGCCCATATGTCATCATCTAAGAGTCTCTTCGTCAATAGTAATTACCTTTGTCAATAGTATTTACCTTTGTCAATAGTAATTATGTGACGCCCCCAAAATAGGTCCATTCCATCCAACCCATTCTGAGTCGCCAAATACATGGTACAGAAATAACTACAACTTTATTATTACAACATATAAACTGTGAGTTTAAATACAGATATTACCATCTAGACAATATCCACACGCAAAATAAATCTCCATCATAATTATTGATACATTATTTTACAAAATGGTGAGGACTACTAAACAACTCTCTAGAACCTTCATTCCATACCCCGACTAGTAGTACTCGCTACATTCTCGCCTCTTGAGAAGAAAAAATGGAACAACAAGGAAAAGGGTGAGCTCAACTAGCCCGAAGAAAGAATATTATGACTAAGATAATATACAACAAATTATCGTTAGTCTTCAACAGGAAAAATCTAATAGAATACAATAGACAACAAATTTTAAATCAATATTCGCAATGGAAATAATAATTCATTAGAAGAGTTAAGTAGAGAATGCAAACTACTATCTTCTATATAAAATTTAAAAGTTCATCGTCGATATTTTATCCTCAGAACATCAATCAATATACATCTAGAATCAAATATTCATCTTTGCACTATAGGCCAAAGATATTCATCATTAGGTCATGTTCATCTAAACACTGCTCATCTTTGCACTACTGGGCCAAAGATATTCTTCGTAAATCATTCATCTTTGCACTACAGAAGCCAAATATATTCCATAATATCATCATTTAAGACTGAAAATGATGAAAAATATTTTTAAAAGCGAATCCAAAGAAACAAAATGACAAGGATTAAGGATTAAGGATTCGTACTTTGTTTTATCCACGTCCAAAATACCTCAAAATAATCACAAGGTGGTGTAAAATTCAAGAATGATCAAAACATGGATACAATCAAAGCTAGTATCCGAAATAGATATTTTAGACGAAAAGAAAAATTTTCATTTTTATTGAATAGTCAGTATTAAGTGAATAGTGTCGTATCGTGAATAGTAACTCCGACACCAAAAGATAGAAATTCCACAAAAAAACATCTTCACGCTTCATGAATAGTACTCGTGAATAGTAACTCGTGAATAAGTAACTCATGAATAGTAACCCCAGACATGAAAAAGTTCCAAATTTGATAAAAAGTTCCAACCAATATTTCAAAGATAATGATATTGAAGAAATAATATCATTTGAGAAGAAAATAACATCCCTTACCTCGAAAGATGCAAGACTTCTAGTTGAAACACCTGATATAGGCTATGACTTGAACTTGCATCAGTATAGCAATACTCAAAGTATACTCAAAATACTCACAAGAATATGCTCGATAATATAGAGAGAAAAACTTGATTTAAATTGTGATTTTCAATTCTAACCTAAGACCCTATTTATAGAAATTGCTTAGAACACCAAAGCGAAAAATTGAATATAATATTAATATAATTATACAAATTTTCCTTAGCCCACCTTTTGGTCAAAAACACCAGCCACACATGTTAATGATGTCCAAAAAATACAAAAAACGTTTTTCTAACAAAATAATTTAAACTCCAAAAATCAATTCACACCCGATATATCTAAAACTTCAATAATTCACAATAAATAGCTCTTTTATCAGAAAATTCGAATCTCGCGACTTTTTATAGGAAATTCAATTCTCTACAACTTTGCGAGAAATTTTTTTCCAAATTCCAAATGCAAATTGACCAAAATTTACAAACGGGTGATTTCTACGGTATAATCAAATTTCTATTAATAATTGTGTCCACCAACACACAAAACACGTGTTAAACATTTAATGCCACAAAAATACTCTTCCTCCTCATATACTCATATATTCCACATTTATTGTAAAAATATCACCATTAATATATTATTAAAATAATATATTTAAATGAATTATTTTATCGTAAAAAGATAAAATATTAATTTTCAACAATTGTCATTTTAAAATTTTCTCCATCTATATCCACATAAAATCAATATTTTCCTCATCATATAAATCAATAATTAATTATTCACAAATAATATTACGAATCACATTATTGACAACCGTGCGCTTCCTCAGAAAGAGGGGGCTTTCCATAAGAATTTCTCCTTCTTGGCGCATGATTAGGTGACCAAACCTCTCCTTAGACGTAACTTTCTAGACATTGCCAATAATGTTATCTAATAATATTATTCGGATAATATGAATTATTGCTTCGATAATGAAAAATACCGTGTAATGACAATTATTGAAACGACAATATATAAAATATCAACGCAACAATTATTAAATAAATAAAATATCGAATAAGAATTACGGTAACCATTATTGAGTAGTTCCTTCTTACGTAAGAATCAATAATTGGTGCAATACCGCAGTGCTTCGCTCAACAACGCCAGACATTCTTGTGTTTTAACCATCGAGTATTCCAACAAGATTAATTCTGTAATAACTACGCTATTTTTATAAACAACTTATATTTGTCGCTTTTCTTCATCCAATCGCTTTTTAGTTATGGGCCCCACAAAAGATCAAGTCGTCAGAATATTCCCGACAAAGCATTTAATATTCCACGACCAAACGAATATTCCCGACAATAATGAATATTTTATAACCACTTGCTTATTCGAAATATTTATGATTTTACCCATAACTATCCACATTAATCAAATCGACCCTTACTATTTCAAAATAATAAATAGAGGAAAATAAATTTCATTTATTAATAATTTGGGGTCTTACAAATTACCTTCTTCAATAGTATTTACCTTCGTCAATAGTAATTACCTTTGTGAATAGTAATTACCTTTGTGAATAGTAATTACCTTCGTCAATAGTATTTACCTTCGTCAATAGTAATTACCTTCTTCAATAGTATTTACCTTCGTCAATAGTAATTACCCCTTCGCAAATAGTAGTTGTCCCTTCAATATTACCAAGAGTTAACTGCCTCTTCGGTGTTCCAAAGGTTAATTACCCCTTCGCAAATAGTAGTTGTCTCTTCAATATTACCAAGAGTCATTTTGACCCTTCGTTAAGACCAAGAGCCACCCTCAGTTTTTCTATAAATAAAAGCTCATTCCTTCATTATTTCTTACGAATTCATTGAAACTCTGAGAGAGAAACTATAGAGAGAAAGAAGAAAAGTATTCTGCTACTTCACTTTTCCAATATTCAGTTCTTCTAAGGTAGGGAATATTATTTGTTGTGCATCTAAAGTGTGTTATTCTTTCTTATTCATGAAGAGAACTGTTGTATCTGTGCTGCCACCCTATACTTGGTGACATTCTTCTATTATGTTGAAAGTCATCTGTGGCTGTAGTGCGTAGATGAACTTGGTATGATTATGACCGAGGGACTATTCTTAATCATCACGGTCAGTAATGTTACAAAATGATGTGGTAAAAATCCTCGATTAGTAGTAGTGCATTGATGGACGATTGTTGGCATGATCATGACCATTAATGAATACACAACTATTCTTGGCCCGTAGTGCATGAATAATTGTGGTCGTGATACTAAAGAATATCCTTAGCCGTAGTGCAGGGGTGATTCGATGATGTGGAATATTTATTAAAGTTGAGTCTCAGCTATAACAGTGATGAAAAACCTTTTAAATCATAAAAGATAGTAGATTTTATTTTCTACTTGACTCTTTTAATGGATTGCTTGGTTAAACTTGATGTTTATTATATTTTATCAGTTTAACACTGTTGAAGGCTAATGATAATTTATTCTGCATTATCTTAGTCATAATATTTCTTACTGAGCTAGTTGAGCTCACCCTTTCTTTCACCGCTCTATTCGTGAAATGAGAATATAAATTTGGACGAGTCGAGGAACGGAGTAATGGTCCGAGGGATAGCATTAGTAGTCCTCACTATTCGTGAAATAAAGGTGATAATAATTGTAATGAGGACTCCTTTTGAGTATGTATAATATCTAGTAGACAATATTTGTATTCAAACTCACGCTTTATGTCGTATTGTATACCTACGCTTATATTAGTAAGTTGTATTTTAATTCTGTACCATGTATCTGACTACCCAAGATGGGTGATGTATACCTAATTTTGGGGGCGTCACAATAATCGTCACTTAGAGAAGAAGAGTATGAGATACCATGACGATTGGCTTTAGTGCAAGTGGGAGATTGAAAGTAGTATGCACACAAGCCAATCATGTTTGATGATAAAGCATATACTTTGTAACAATCTTATTCATTTATTAATAAAAAGTATTAATTTATTAAAGGCTTTTAATTATCTACATGATGCTATTTTATAATATGTGATAAACCCATAGTTTTAAGCAATGCTTTTAGAATAATGATGATGATCATTCTAATGAGATCTAAATTCTTAGAAAGCTTAAAACTAAAATAGTTCCCAATCATTGATTACTAAATTGGGGATTAGTGAATCCGGATAGAATGGTACATACGTTGCTTGCTCATCGGATGAGGATGTTGATCTCATGATCATTTGTGTGGAGACACTAAAGCAAGTATGTAGGTGCTTATTAGAGAATAAGTTCATTTGAACGTGGCTCGCTAAGGAATACCTAATGGAGTTTTACTTGCATGTCAATAGGAATTCTGAAGTGATAGTAAAGACAAGTGATCCTTGGACTTGAGATCATCATAGTATCTTGTGTATGATGAGTTATACTTTGACTTATTCCTTAAGACCCTTAGGGTATATCAAAGGGTATGCTTGGGTATAATAAGTTGTATATGGAGATAATGTATGATCAATAAAGAATCTACCACTTCTATTAAAAGAAGAGAATGTCCTATGTGATTCGATAAATGACAACCCAAAGTAGTCCTTGGCAAGCGGCGAATGAAATTAGAAAGGAGTTTCTAATTTGCATTATTTGAGTTGTGCATTTAAGAGTCGAAAATACATATAATTAAATAAAATAAGACTTGACAAGAATTCCATGTCTTATATTTAATTGGGACATCAGATGGTGGAAGGATTGAATTGTACTGGTAACTATTTACTCAAAGGTTCTTTTATGATTAATGTTGAAATCTATATTATCCGGAAAGTCGCTGATCGCTAGGGAGGCTTATCCCTATCAGAATAAATATTATTTATTTAAATAAATTAATTGTTTAATTTATTTATTTAAATAAAGATTAGAATTGTTTTAATTGATTTATTCACAACCTAGGTTTAATATGGAGAACCTAAAGGGTCACACCATAAAAGGAAGAATAATTATTTAAGAAGTTAATGGCATAATCGTAATAATATGTTATGTATATTTAATTTAATCTATGGTGATAGAATAAATTAAATAGCTTAATATTTATTATTTAATATTTTAGAAATATTAAATATAAATTAATAAGAGGAGTCTTATTAATATTATTACAATTATTATTATTATTTTAATTTCTAAAAGAGTTTAGGAATTAATTTAATATAAGTATTCTCATTTATTCCTAATTGGATTAGGAAGGAAAATTAGTTAAAGGAGTTTAATTAATTATCCCTAATAAGATTAGGGAGCCCTAATTAAAAGGGTTTAATTAAATAATACCTTATTTTAATAGGGTTACTTGATATCTTTATAAGAAGAGTCTTATATCGGATATCAAGACTACGTTATGATTCATATAGTTGGGAGAGTACGCATTTTCTATGAGATGAAAACTAGGGTTTAGCCAAACACCCATCTTCTTGAATCCTTCTTCTTCTCCTCGGTGGATCACCTCTGAGGCCAAACACTTGGGTGGCTAACGTTGATCGAAGGAAGGAACCAAACCCGGTGAATTCAAGTTGAACGCGAAAGGATTTGGAGGTGAACTTGTACCGAGGAAGCTTCGGATCTTCAAGGGTATGTTTCTTATTCATCTTTTGTTTAATTAATAATTGTGCATAAAGGGTGATCCGGATTATTTGGTTTGTAAAAATTTTAAACTCGATTTTCCACGTTTCCGCTTTTTTTGCAATTTGATTGCGTTTCATGAATATTACAAACCCTAACAGTTTACATACCATGTATTGACAACTCGGAATGGGTGATGTATAACTATTTTGGGGGCGTCGCAGTTGGTATCGAGCTTAGGGATATGATCTCTGGTGGAGATCGGGAATAGAACTAGGAGGGAGAGACGAGTAAATCCTTCGCTAGTGTGTCCTACCTAAGCTTATTTGTTAGTTGTCAAGATATAAGGATATTATGTGATATATTGATTTCCTAAATTAACCCTTGTTTTATGGCGATGTTTGAGAATGTCGACTAAGAATATTAACAATGGAAATGAGATCGTGAGAAGCTCAGACTCACCAACGAGGAGAACGTCGTAACAGTGGCAATGTTCCTCCCGTGAACAACACCAATTGAAAGGTATGATGAACGAGGGATGTTTAGAAGATTTTTGCGATTCATGCAAAATCGATTTGAGAGACTCGTGTTCAAAATACGAGGAGAAATGATAGCAATTCACCGGTTGTCACAAACCCAAGCGCTTCAAAGAGTTGGGACCACCGAATTTAAGGGAAAGCCGATCCGATCATGGCCGGAACATGGGTCAAACAAATTACCAAGATATTCGATGTCTTAGGATGCACAGAGGAACGAAGGTTCCATTCGCCACCTTTATGTTCCGTATGCGGCGGCAGACTCTTCGGTGGGAGTCTGTGAAGCGTACCCATCCAAACAAGACTCAAGATGTGTCTTGGGAGACATTTCAGAATTATTTAATGACAAATACTTTCCTCAAAGTGTTCGCTCGTATGAAGGAAGTGGAGTTCATCGATTAGAACAAAACAACATGACGGTGTCTCAAAGACGAGGCAAAGTTTGCAGAGTTATCCAAGTTTGCACCTCATTTGGTGGAGAATGAGGAACGTATGACGCGGATGTTTCGAGAGGTTTGAAACCCAAGATACGACAATATCTCATTTCTCATAAATTTTCTCTATTCGGATGTTGTTAATGTGGCTCAATTGTTAGAAGCGAGATAACGAGTATGTTCAACCGAGGGACCATAACCAGGGATCGTACGTAGAGATAGCGGTCAATGTAATAATGATAACCAAATGAGAAAAAAATGTAGATGGGCAAAATGGTAACCACTCGGTGTTAATCATGGCCATGAAAATAGAAGAAGCGAGTCGGAGGAGATTTTAAAAGAGGAGATTTAACAACGACCATGTGAAGACGACAAAGTCTGCAAGAAAGAATCGGTTCTAAGGGAGGAGAACGACCACCGGTCATATGCTACAAATGCGGGAAAAGAGGGACATATCACCAAACCGCCCACAACAGCTTTAAGGTATGCTATAATTGTGGAAAGGAAGGACATATCGCCGAGATTATACGATGAAGCGAAACCCTAGTTCAATGGGGACGGTGACTCAAAAGATCCGTCCTGTAGAAAAGTCAAAGTCAACGATTCCGGAAGAAGCGTTTGTTGTGATCGTCAAAATGCGAGGAACCCAAACGAGGTGATCACGGGTAAGCTATTTATAAATTCTTGCGAAGTTTATACCTTACTTGATAATTGGTGTTACCCATTCATTTATCTCTCCGCATGTGCTCAACGCTTAAACTTGACTCGGAGAAATTAGACTTTGACCTATCTGTGGAAACTCATTAGAGAAACTTTCATCACATCCACTTGCTTATAAATCTTGTTTGATTCAAGTTGGCACCATCACCTTACCGTTGACCTTATCTCTTTAAAATACTTGCTTTTGATGTGATTTTAGGGATTGATTGGTTAACTACTCATCATGCCAAAATTGATTTTTTTCGTAAGGTTGTTAGTTTTCATATTCCTAACCAACCCATTGTACAAAATTCAAACAACTAAACCATTAAAATCAATCAACGCATCATATATCTAATCATAAAGCTATTCGCTTATTGAAAAACGGATGTCAAGCTTTCTTAGCCCATGTTATGGATTTGAATAAAGACACGCCAAATTTGAATAATATTCCTGTTGTTATTGACTTTCCCGACGATTTCTGAAGAACTTCCCGCCTACCCCGAACGTGAAGTTGAATTCTTTATTGATCTTGAACCTGTACAAAGCCCATTTCTAAAACCCCATATCGAATGGCTCCTATTGAACTTCGTGAGTTAAAGGTCTAACTACAGAGAATTGTTGGACATCGGTTTAATTCGTCCTAGTACATCTCTTTGGGGTGCTCTGCTTTATTCAGTAAAGAAGAAAGACGGGAGTATGCGACTTTGTATTGACTATCGGGAATTGAACCATGTCACCATCAAGAATAGGTATCCTCACCTCGTATTGATGACTTGTTTGACCAAATGCTAGGAAGGCACAATTCTTTTCAAAATCGATCTTCGCTCGGATATCATCAAATTGAAGATTAGAACCGAGGATATTCCAAAGACCGCCTTCGTAACTCCGGTATGGGCATTATGAATTCTTAGTCATGTCTTTCGGACTAACTAATGCTCCTATGGCTTTCATGGATATGATGAACCGAGTATTCAAGGAATATTTGGATCAGTTTGTTGTTGTCTTTATTGATGACATCCTAATATATTCCAAAAGTCGTGAAGATCATGAGCACCATTTGAAGCTGGTACTCCAAAGGCTTCGTGAAAACAAACTATATGCCAAATTGAAGAAATGCGAGTTACGGCGAGGAAGTAGCATTTCTTGGGCACGTGGTGTCAAAACATGGAGTATCCGTGGACCCTGCCAAGATTGAAGCAATACAAAGTTGGGAAATGCAAGTCGGTGGATCAAGCACGTAGTAGCTTCGGGTCTACAATGGTTATTATCGGAGATTCGTGGAAGGGTTTTCTCGAATCGCTACTCCATTAACTCAAATTAACTCTAAGGATACACAAATTCGCTTGGAGCGAAGAATGCGAGAAGAGTTTCCAAGAGCTTAAGAGGAGACTTATTTCTAAGACTGCTTCTAACAATACCATCCGGTTCGGATGGATTTGTTATCTACAAACGATGCTTCGCAAAGGGTTAGGATGTGTTCTCATGCAACGTGGGAAAGTCATAGCCTTATGCCTCGCGACAACTTAAAGAGTATGAGAGGAATTATCCTACTCATGATCTAGAGTTAGCAAGATCGTTTTCGCTTAAAGATATAGAGGCACTATCTATATGGGGAGAAAGTGGAGATATATTCGGACCATAAAAGCCTTAAATATTTTTTCACTCAAAAGAACTTAACATGCGCGCAATGACGTTGGCTCGAGCTATTGAAAGACTACGACCACACTATTCAATACCATCTTGAAAAGCGAACGTGGTAGTGACGCGTTGAATAGAAAGATCATATCGGGAATGAGTGAGATGATGTCAAGTATACGCACAGAGCCAACTTTAATAGAAAAAGTTAAGGTTGCTTTCAAGCCACCCAATCTTGGGTGATGTCGCGTATGAAGAAGAAAAGTACAAGAAGGAGCTATTCCTAGGGCGAATTGATGAAGAAGGAATACTTGAGTCCACTCTAGACTTTGTCCCTAACGACTGATTTGAAGTACAAGATTATGATGGAGGCACACAATACACCATTTGCAATCCATCTCGGAAGTACCAAAATGTATCGTGATCTTCGACATACATTTTGGTGGAACAATATGAAGAGAGAGATTGCAAAGTTTATCTCAATGTGTTTAACTTGTCAACGTAAAAGGCGGAGCATCTAGTACCTAAGGGTCCGTTGCAACCACTTGAGATTCTCAAATGGAAGTGGGAACATATTACCATGGATTTCGCTACGGGTCTTCCTACGCTTTCTCAAGGCATCAATGCTATTTGGGTTATTGTTGATAGATTAACCAAGTCCGCTCATTTCTTGCCGATACGGAGACTTATTCCTCGAACGCCTTGCTAGTATGTGCGTGAATGAGATTGTGAGGTTGCATGGCATGCCTGTATCCATAGTTTTGGATCGTGACCCAAGATTCACTTCAAGATTTTGGGTTAGCTTGCAAAAAGCTATGGGCACGGATTTACGATTAAGTTCGCATACCATCCTCAAACCAGACGGACAATCGAAAAGGACTATTCAAACTCTTGAAGATTTATTAAGACTCGTGTCCTGAGACTTCAAGGGCGGTTAGGATAAGTATTTACCATTGGTGGAATTCTCCTACAACAATAGTTATCGTGCAAGTATAGGTGTGGCTCAATTTGAAGCATTATATGGACGAAAGTGTCGCTTCCAAAGATGTTGGGACGAGGTGGGTGAAGCAACATTGTTGGGACCCGAGTTGAAATGCGATGACTACTTTTAAAATCCAAATGATTCTACAACGATACAAAATGGCACAAGATCGACAAAAGAGTTATGCGGATCTTCATCGAAAGGACGTGGAATTTAGTATAGGGATCATGTATTGTCATGCGAAGTTCTTCCATGGAAGGGAGTTACAAGATTTGGGAAGAGAGGAAAGCTCAATCCACGATTTATTGGTCCATTTCAAATTCTTGACCGAGTAGAAAATGTAGCCTATAGACTCGCGTTACCTCCGAGTATGTCTCGTGTTCATAATGTGTTTCACATATCTCATGCTTAAAGTAAATATGTGAAAGACCCAACCACGTTATAGAGTTAGAACCGGATGAGATAGTAGAAGACTTAACGTATGAGGAGGTACTGTCCAAGATCTTGGATAGGAAGGAGCATGTCCTACGCTTGAAAGGTCATACCACAAGTTAAAGTTTACGTGGAGGAATCATGTTATAGAGAAATGACACGGGAATTAGAAACGGAAATGAAAGCGAGGTATCCTCACCTTTTCGAAACACCAGGTACGTGCGTCAATTTCGAGGACGAAATTTCATAAGGAGGGTAGGTTGTAAGACCCCAACTTATTATTAATGAAATTTAATTTTCTCTATTTATTATTTTGAAATAGTAAGGGTTGATTTGATTAATGTGGATAGTTAGGGTAAAATATGCAAATATTTCAAAATAAGCAAGTTGGTTATAAAATATTCATTGTTGTCGGGGAATATTCGTTTGGTCGTGGAATATTCGTACTATCGGGGAATATTCGTACGACGGCGCAGCCATGTGTGGGCCCCATAACGAAAAGCGATTGGATGAAGAAAATGACAAATATAAGTTGTTTAAAAATAACAAAGATAGTTATTCTGCAATTATCTTGTTAAAATACTCGATGGTTAAAACACGAAGAAGCACCAGTATTGCACGAATTATTGATTCTTACGTAAGAAAACACTACTTAATAATGGTTACGGTAATTATTTGCTTGATATTTTATTGATTCAATAATTGTTTGCATTGATATTTTATATTATTGTTGTTTCAATAAATTGTCATTACACGCATTATTTTCCATTATCTGAGCAATAATTCATATTATGTGAATAATATTATTGGATAACATTATTGGCAATGTCTAGAAAGTTCGTCTAAGGAGAGGTTTGGTCACCTAATTGCATACGCAAGAAGGAGAAATCTTTATTGAAAGCCCTCTTCCTGAACCGCACGGGTTGTCGTCATATTGTGATTCTGTAATATTATTTGTGAATAATTAATTATTGATTCATATGATAAGAAAAATATTGATTTTATGTGGATATAGATGGAGAAAATTTTAATGTGACAATTGTTGAAAATTGAAATTTTATCTTTTTCGATAAAATAATTCATTTAAATATATGATTATATTTTAATAATATAATAATGGTGATATTTTTACAACGAATGTGGGATATATGATTATACGAGGAGGAAGAGTATTTTGTTGCAATAAATGTTTAAAACATGTTAAACATGCTCATTGGACCCCATTTATTGACCGAAATTTGATTATAGCTTTTTAAAATCGCCTGGTTTGTGGATTTCTGTAAATTTTTGTTTGAATTTGGAAAAACTTTCTTCTCAGCAAAGTTGTAGAAATTGAATTTCCTATAAATAGTCTCAAGATTCTAATTTTCTCGCAAAGGGCTATTTATTATGAATTATTGAAGCTCAAAGCTCAAAATAATTGATTTTTGGAAGTTTAAAATATTTAAAATTAGAAAAATATTTTTTTTGTTGTTAGTCTTGTGTAGTGGGCTGGTTGGTGGCTGATGTTGTTGGGCAAATTAAGTTATGCGTTGGAAAATATATATATATATATATTATTAATTTATTAAATTTTCTAACTTTGGTGTTACTAAGCGAATTTCCTATAAATAGGGTCTTAGGTTAGAATTGAAAATCACACCGTAAACCGAAGTTTTCTCTCTATATTATCGAGCGTATTCTTGTGAGTATTTTGAGTATACTTTGAGTATTGCTATATGTAAAGAGTTCAAGTCATAGCTTATATCCTGTGTTTCAACTACCAAGATCTTGTCTTTGTGAGGTAAGGGATATTATTTTTTTCAGTAATGATATTATTTCTTCAATATCATTATCTTTGAAATATTGATCTGAAGTTTTTATCAAATTGGAACTTTTGGTGTCGAAGTTACTATTCATGTATACTGACCTTATTCACGATATCGACACTATTTTCTTAATACAAAGACTATTCATAGAAAAATGAAATTTTTTCCTTTTCGTCTAAAATATCTATTGTGGATACTAGCTTTGATTGTATCCATGTTTTGATCATTCTTGAATTTTACACCACTATAATTATTTTTGAGGTATTTTTGGACGTGGATAAAACAAAGTACGAATCCTTAATCCTTAATCTTTGTCATTTTGTTTCACTGGATTCGTTTCTTTAAAAATATTTTTCATCATCCTCAGTCTTAAATGATGATATTATTGAATATCTTTGGCATGTAGTACAAAGATGAATGATTTCTGAAGAATATCTTTGGCCCGTAGTACAAAGATGAACAGGTGTTTAGATGAACATGACCAACTGATGAATATCTTTGGCCTGTAGTGCAAAGATGAATATTTGATTCCAGATACATATTGGTTGATGCTACAGGGATAAAAGATAGATGATGAACTTTTAAATTCATACATAGAAGATAGTAGTTTGCATTCTCTACTTAACTCTTCTAATGAATTATTATTTCCGCTGCGAATATTGATTTAAACTTTGTTGTCTATTGTATTCTATTAGATTTTTCCCTGTTGAAGACTAACGATAATTTGTTGTATATAATCTTAGTCATAATATTCTTTCTTGGGCTAGTGAGCTCACCCTTTTCCTTTTTGTTCCATTTTTCTTCTCGGGAGGCGAGAATATAAGCGATGCAAGTCGGGTATGGAATGAAAGTTCTAGAGAGTTTATTTAGTAGTCCTCACCATTTTTGTAAAATAATGTGTCAATAAATGTGATGAGGATTTATCCGAGTATATAGATATTGTCTGAAGATATTATTTGTATTCAAACTCACGCTTTTATTGTTGTAATAATAAAGTTGTAGTTGTTTCGTACCATGTATTGACAACTCGAATGGGTGATGTATACCTATTTTTTGGGGCGCGCCACAAAACCTCTCCTCGATGTAACTTCTAGACATTGTTGTTAGGTTTTGTAATATTCATGAACGCAATCAAATTGCATAAAAAGTGCGGAAACGTGTAAAATCAGAGTTTAAAAAAATTTACAAACCATATACCTGGATCACCCTTTATGCATAATTATTAATTAAACGAAAAAGATGAATAAGAAACATACCCTTGAAGATCCGAGCTTCCTCATGTACGAGTTCACCTCCAATCCTTTTCGCGTTCAACTTGAATCCACCGGGTTTGGTTCCTTCCTTTGATCAACGTTAGCCACCCAAGTGTTTGGCCTCTAGAGGTGATCCACCAAGGAATAATAAGAATTCAAGAAGATGGGTATTTGGCTCAAACCCTAGTTTTCTATCTCTATAGAAAGGAACATACTCTCCAACTTTTGGAATAACGTATATTTGATCTCTGATATAAGACTCCTCTTATAAAGATATCAAGTAACCCTATTAAAATAAGGTATTTTTAATTAAACTCTTTTAATTAAATGGGCTCCCTAATCTTATTAGAGATAATTAATTAAACTCCTTTAATTAATTTTCCTCTCTAATCCTATTAGGAATAAATTAGAAATACTTATATTAAATTAATTCCTAAACTCTTTTAGAAATTAAAATAATAATAATTGTAATAATATTAATAAGACTCCTCTTATTAATTTATATTTAATATTTCTAAAATATTAAATAATAAATATTAAGCTATTTAATTTATTCTATCACCATAGATTAAATTAAATATACTTAACATATTATTACGATTATGCCATTAACTTCTTAAATAATTATTCTTCCTTTTATGGTGTGACCCTTTGGGTTCTCCATATTAAACCTGTTGTGAATAAATCAATTAGAACAATTCTAATCTTATTTAAATAAATAAATTAAACAATTAATTTATTTAAATAAATAATATTTATTCTACAATAGGGATAAGCCTCCCTAGCGATCAACGACTTTCCAGATAATATAGATTTCAACATTAATCATTAAAGAACCTTTGAGTAAATAGTTACCGTACAATTCAATCCTTCCACCATACAATGTCCCAATTAAATATAAGACATGGAATTACTGTCAAGTCTTATTTTATTTAATTATATGTATTTCGATCCTTAAATGCACAACTCCAAATAATGCAAATTAGAAACTCCTTTCTAATTTCATTCTGCCTTGGCCAAGGACTACCGGGTATTTCAGAAAATACACACATTCAACTCTTTGAATAATCATCTCCTTTTCTTATATTAATTTGTTCAATATGCAAAATTATTTTCATGTAAGTCAAGTATACAAAATTTATTAAGTAATATTCCAGTTCTATACGAAACATTATTATTATAAATAGAACAACAATTGTTCTTAATTATAATACCAAAGATTTCATTGTCCAACAATAAAATAGAAATAATATTTCTAACAAGAATTGGAATACAATATTAACTTATTGACTTAATAGATTTGCCCGTAGGCATTGCTAAACTATAAGTTTCTATGGCTAATATGGCAACCTTTGCTACATTTCCGCACATATAGGATTACTTATATTTATTTAGCTTTCTACTTCTGCTTGGTCCCTTCATAAATCTATATTTATGATAACCAAAGTCGGTATCCAATACCCAAGTAGAACCTTGACTTAAAAAAAAAAAAAAAATTATTTCAATCATGAACAAAAACTGTATTGTAACCGAAACTTCACTAAGCTTATTTGGTTAGCCTCTGCAAGATGCTTCTCGCAATTTCTTTCCAGTGTCCAGGCTTATAGCAGTGGAAGCAAACTCCTTTGCTATCCATATCAGTTTTGTTCTTATTATCCTTTGTTTATGCCTTTCTATTTACCTTCTTTGAATCGTTCTTCTTTTCAAGATCCTTTTGGCCCCTACCAAGTAAGACTTGATCTTTCTTGGTTGAAAGTGACTCTCAACATTTTTCAATATGTTAAGCAAATCGGTGAGGCCGATATCTAGCTTGTTCATATGAAAAATTCACAACAATTGTGAAAAGAGTCCGGAGTGAGTGCAAGATCAAATCTTGGCTCAACTCTCCATCCATGACAAAATCAGTTGTCCTAATTGATCAATCAAATTGATTATGTTAAGAACTTTTTATGTCATACTATAGTCTTATTGGCCATTCTAGATCGGAAGAGCTCCTTAGATATCTCGATATCTATCAGTCCCACTTTCCTCACCATCAACTACTTGATGTGCGGGAATATAGTAGAGTATCCATAGTTTCATCTTGACGTCGAGCTCGTTACTCATGGATGCGAGCATGATGCATTGAGCCAATCACATGCATCATCTTGCCACTTTCTAAAAGTAGCAATCTCTTCCTCGAGGCATTATGCGCAACCATTGCGAGGATAGGCGATTAAGGACATAAAATAGCTTTTCAACTATGAGAACTATTCTCAAATTCCTTAACCAATCCGTTTAATTCATGCCCGTTAATTTAGCATCTAATATGCTTCGCATGATAGTAATTTTAGACATTGTAAAATTACGTAAATGAATTTGTAATTAACAACATTTTAACATACATTCTTTTATTAATTACCAAAATAAATTAGGTCTTGTTTTAAATTGGTATCTCCCACTATTTTCTTCAAACTATATTATCCTCACTTATATAGTTCGCAAAAATCTAATTAAAGATTTGCTAGTGAGAATAAGGATCCCATTTCAAATGTATATAGCCTTGTGGTGACACAACAAACTATATATAAATAAATAGGTAGACAACTTTTGTCAATTACATCAACTATGCAACTCCTTTTCTTTTGCCTCTTAGATTATTTTGATCAAGTGGTGGCACATCCGAATCAAAATTATCCAAGTTAAGTCCAACCTAGCACTCCATATATTCAAAAAAGAAAAAAATATCATCCTTGTGGTGACACAACAAAACAATATTGTTCAATTTTCTTTATAAGCATCAAATGTGATAAATTAACATCTTAAATACTTAATACTTGCCTTGTGGTGACACAACAAACTCATATTAAATATTTAATACTCTATTAATTTTATCATGTTAGAAGGCGACTTTCGATATTCCAAATATCTTTGAACGCTTAGGACTTAATATTAAAATTGAGGGGTTTGTTATTAATTTGTCTCATCTTGTTTAGTGCGCATGCACATATATATATAAAATACGCGTCATATTAATTAACATGCAAAGCATGTTTGCATAATATATAATATATATAGTATAAGCATGCACATATAGAATACTATATTCTACCCGGATTGATTATGGACTTTTATTCTAGTTTGGTTCACTAGAGCCACCAAGTGAACCAAAAGGTCAAACCCTAGGGGTGCAAGAAATAATATTTAAATATAACTATTACATTTAAACCCTGCTCCATTACAAACGGGTCTTCAAGCGCTCCTTGCTCCTTGATCTCCAATTTTCAAAATTAATTCTAACTATTCCTATTACAAAACTATTTAAAATAAATAAAACCTTGATCGTGATCGAGGGGGAAGTACATAGGAGGGGAATAGAATTTACATTAAGAAAAATTAGAGAAGGCGAGGTATCTGAGACCCCATTTAATAAAACCCATACATTCATACATCCAACTAAAATAAAATCCAATCATATTAATTCAATAGTCCATAATCAATCCCATTTATTATCATACACATCACCATATGCATCAATAAATAACATTCATCTTATGAATAATAAACATTCAATATATATATTGATATCATTTAATGGGCAAAATTAGTTAGTATAAAATTTAATTTTGAATTAAAATAAATTCCTTTATTTCAATCCAAATTTAAATCAAAATAAAACTATTTTATTTTAATTTATCCAATTTTGAATAAAATAAACTATTTAATTTTAATCAAAATCTTTAATCAAAATAAACTCCTTTATTTTAATTAATTATGGAATCCAATTCCATGTAAAAAAAAAATTATTACAGAAACACACGGATTATCTTTCCTATTCACAAATAAACTCCTTTATTTTGAATAATATGAAATCTTATTTCATATATAAATAAACTCCTTTATTTAAGGAAAGATCGATTCTTTTTCCTATTCACAAATAAACCTTTTATTTTTGAATAATATGAAATCTAATTTCATATCAAAATAAACTCCTTTATTTAAGGAAAATAGAATCCAATTTCAACTCTAATTAGTTATCTTGAAATCCAATTCCAACTCTAATTAGTTAGCATGAAATTTAATTTTAAAATTAAAATAAACTTTTTACTTTAAGATTAAAATGAACTTTTTTATTTTAAAATTAAAATAAACTTTATTTTAATTCTAAAATTATTAAGAATAATATATATATAACTATTATATATATATATATATATTTATAATAACCGTATATATATATTGAATATATATATATATATATATATAACATGGTTCCCTTGATTTCGTCTTCATTTGCTTCAAAAAAAAAAGCTCATATTAACTACTGCGTTTCCATTCCGTGAATTCCATTAAAACCGTTATTATTTTTTATTGATTTAAAAGCAGGGACTACTAACATAGCATAGCATATGTGGCGTGACTCACTTGGATTAGAAATAAGAATCGGCGTGAAAAAAAAAAAAATAGTACGCCATTGGAAATTTTCAAAACAGTTTCGCGTTTTTTTTTTTTTTAATAAATTTTATACAATAAAATTATGCCCAATTAAATTGTTATAAACACATATCAATATACATATCAAATTAAAATAATTAATAATTTGCATAAAGGTTTGGCTCTGATGCCACTGTTAGGTTTGTAATATTCATGAACGCAATCAAATTGCATAAAAAGTGCGGAAACGTGTAAAATCAGAGTTTAAAAAAAATTTACAAACCATATACCCGGATCACCCTTTATGCATAATTATTAATTAAACGAAAAAGATGAATAAGAAACATACCCTTGAATATCCGAAGCTTCCTCGTGTACGAGTTCACCTCCAACCTTTTTCGCGCTCAACTTGAATCCACCGGGTTTGGTTCCTTCCTTTTGATCAACATTAGCCACCCAAGTGTTTGGCCTCAGAGGTGATCCACCAAGGAATAATAAGAATTCAAGAAGATGGGTATTTGGCTCAAACCCTAGTTTTCTATCTCTATAGAAAGGAACATACTCTCCAACTTTTGGAATAACGTATATTTGATCTCCGATATAAAGACTCTCTTATAAAGATATCAAGTAACCCTATTAAAATAAGGTATTTTTAATTAAACTCTTTTAATTAAATGGGCTCTAATCTTATTAGAGATAATTAATTAAACTCCTTTAATTAATTTTCCCTCCTAATCTTATTAGGAATAAATTAGAGTACTTATATTAAAGTAATTCCTAAACTCTTTTAGAAATTAAAATAATAATAATTGTAATAATATTAATAAGACTCCTCTTATTAATTTATATTTAATATTTCTAAAATATTAAATAATAAATATTAAGCTATTTAATTTATTCTATCACCATAGATTAAATTAAATATACTTAACATATTATTACGATTATGCCATTAACTTCTTAAATAATTATTCTTCCTTTTATGGTGTGACCCTTTAGGTTCTCCATATTAAACCTAAGTAGTGAATAAATCAATTAGAACAATTCTAATCTTATTTAAATAAATAAATTAAACAATTAATTTATTTAAATAAATAATATTTATTCTACAATATAGGGATAAGCCTCCTAACGATCAACGACTTTCCAAATAATATAGATTTCAACATTAATCATTAAAGAACCTTTGAGTAAATAGTTACCGCACAATTCAATCCTTCCACCATACAATGTCCCAATTAAATATAAGACATGGAATTATCACAAGTCTTATTTTATTTAATTATATGTATTTCGATCCTTAAATGCACAACTCCAAATAATGCAAATTAGAAACTCCTTTCTAATTTCATTCTCAACGCCAAGGACTACCGGGTTGTCATTTATCGAATCACATAGGACATTTCTCTTCTTTTAATAAAGTGGTAGATTCTTTATCGATCATACATTATCTCCATGTATAACTTATTATACCCAAGCATACCCTTTGATATACCCTAAGGGTCTTAAGGAATAAGTCAAAGTATAATTCATCATACACAAGATACTATGATGATCTCAAGTCCAAGGATCACTTGTCTTACTATCACTACAGAATTCCTATTGACGCAAGTAAAACTCCATTAGGTATTCCTTAGCGAGCCAATGCTCAAAGGAACTTATTCTCTAATAAGCACCTACATACTTGCTTTTAGTGTTCCACATAAATGATCATGAGATCAATCATCCTCATCCAATGAAAGCGAGCAACGATGTATTCAATCTATCCGGATTCACTAATCCCCAATTTAGTAATCCAATGATTGGGAACTATTTTAGTTTTAAGCTTTCTAAGAATTTAGATCTCATTAGAATGATCATCATCATTATTCTAAAAGCATTGCTTAAAACTATGGGTTTATCACATATTATAAAACAAAGATCACGTAGATAATTAAAAGCCTTTAATAAATTAATACTTTTTATTAATAAATGAATAAGATTGTTACAAAGTATATGCTTTATCATCAAACATGATTGGCTTGTGTGCATACTACTTTCAATTGTAAATATTGCAATTTAATAATATGAATAACTTTGTCGTCTCAATTATTGATTTAATAAAATAACATATTATGCACATGATATTGTGACAATAATTGAATCAATAATATGAGAGATATGATGCGAAGATTATCAGTAGAATAATGCAAAGATAACCGAGTGACTTATCACGTAAGCATCAATAATCAATACCGCAGTGTACTACTTTAACGACCACAGCCAGACATCGTACTTTTTACTACCGGTAGTTCAACAGTTTTAACAATAACACCTCCGCCGTTATTTATAAAATATTTTTGTCGTTTTCTCAATCCAACAATAATTCTGTTGTGAGGTCCACCAATGATTGTGTCATTGTACGAATATTCCCTACAAAAAGAATATTCACCGACCAATCGAATATTTATAAGACAACTTGCGTACTTTGCAAAATTTATAAATACTACCGACAACTATAACATTATATCAAATTCATTCCATAAAACTCAAAAATAATATTCATCGAAAAATCATCTTTATTCATAAAAGTTGGAGTCTTACACCGCGTATATAGGTTATTCCAACAGAATAATAAAGAATGGCATAACAGAAGTTCTCTTCATGAATACAAAAGAAATAATACCCCTTACCTTAGAAGAAACTGGATATAGAAGTAGTGAAGTAGCAGAATATTTTTCTTTTTTCTCTCTATAGTTTATCTCTCTAGAGTTTCAGTGAATTCGTAAGAAATAATGAAGGAATGAGCTTTTATTTATAGAAGAATGGACTGAATACTAACTAATCCATGAACGGTCCAGATTGATTTACTTTTAAACGGACGGTCCAGATTGATTTAATAAAAAAATAAAATCTTTTAAATAAAATATAATATATTCTATTTATAATCTAATAAAACGAATAACTTTATAAAAGTATTCTGTCTTATATAAAAAGATTTTTACTATGCAAACACTATGCATAATAAAATATAATATATTATAATTATTGTCTAATAAAACGAATAACTTTATAAAAATATTCTGCTTTATATAAAAAAATCATTTTATTACATTAATAATACTAATAAAACAAAACTCATCATCATTATCATAATTCACACTATTAATCGATCGTGTCGTTCCCGAGGAAAAGAGGGGCTTTCAATAAGGATTTCTCCCTATTAAATTAAATTAGGTGACCAAACCTCTCCTCGCGTAACTTACAGACATCGTTAATATTGTAAATAATAATATTAACAACTTTGTTATCTCAATTATTGATTTAATAATATATAAAATATTGACAATAATTGAATCAAATAACGTGAGATACTATCATTATATTATTGTAGCAATAATTGAACAAAACTAAGTGACTTCTCACGTAAGCATCAATAATCAATCTTGTGTTGCTCTTTATGCAACCACAGCCAGTATTCTTGTACTTTTACTACTAAGTAGTTCAACAAGATTAACTGTAAAACTTCCGCCATTATTTTTAATAAAATATTTTTTGTCGCTTTCTTAATCGAATAATAATTCCGTTATGGGGTCCACTAATGATTGCTACTGGTCGCATTTAATATTCCCCAACCAATCGAATATTATATAACAACTTGCGTACTTTGTAAAATTTATAAATATTACCCACAACTATAACATAATATCAAATTCATTTCATAATATTCAAAAATAATAATTATAGAAGATTCATCTTTATTCATAAAAGTTGGGGTCTTACAATCTCCCCTTCTTATGAAATTTCACCCTCGAAATTAGGGTACGTACCTGGTATGTCGAAGAGGTAAGGATACCTTGATTTCATTTCAGATTCTAACTCCCAGGTCGTTTCCTTAACATCGTGGTTCCTCCATAAAACTTTAACTCGAGGTATAACCTTGGAGCGTAGAATATGTTCCTTCTTATCCAAGATTTAAACAGGAACCTCTTTATACGTTAAATCTTTATTTATTTAAATCTGTTCTAACTTTCAATATAAAGTGGTTCGGGTTTTCACATATTTATGTAACATGGATACGTGAAAACGTTATGAACACGAGACATACTTGGCGATAAAGCGAATCTATAAAGCTCGATCCCTACTCGATCGAGGATTAAAATGGGCCAATGAATCGAGGATTGAGCTTTCCTCTCTTTCCAAATCTCGTAACTCCTTTCCATGGAGCAACACTTAATAACACATGATCTCCAATATCGAATTCCACATCCTTTCGATGAAGATTAACATAACACTTTTGTTAGCGGTCTTGTGAGGTTTTTATACGTTATCGGATCGTTTGAATCTTTTAGTAGTCATAATACGTACCAACTCCGGTCCCAACAACGCGTACTTCACCCACCTCATCCCAAAGATATTGGAGAACGACACTTTCTTCCATACAACGCTTGAATGGAGCCATGCCAATACTTGTTTGATAACCGTTGTTGTATGAAAACTCCCCAATGGTAAGAACTTGTCCCAACTTCCCTGAAGTCAAGGACACGTAGTCTTAATAAATCTTGAAGAGTTTGAATAGTCCTCTCGATTGCCCGTCCATTCGAGGATGATATATCGAACTAAATCATAAATCCGTGCCCATAGCTTTTTGTAAACTAACCCAAAATCGTGAAGTGAATCTTGGGTCTCGATCGTAAACTATGGATCTTGGCATACCATGCGATCTTACAATCTCGTTTATGTATATACGAGCAAGACATTCAAGTGTATAAATTTCTCGTATTGGTAAGAAATGAGCAGACTTAGTCAATCTATCAACAATGACCCAAATTGCATCTATGCCTTGAGAAACCTTGGGAAGACCAGTAACGAAATCCATGGTAATGTTCTCCCACTTCCATTCTGGAATTTCAAGTGGTTACAATGGACCTTTTGGTACTTGATGTTCCGCCTTGACTCGTTGAAAAATTAGACACCTTGAGATAAACAGCTATCTCTCTCTTTATATTGCCCCACCAAAATGTATGTTGAAGATCATGATACATTTTGGTACTCCTAGGATGGATTACAAATGGTGTGTTGTGCGCCTCCATCATGATTTTATACTTTAACTTAGGGTTGCTAGGAACACAAAGTCTGGAGTTGACTCGAAGTATTCCTTCTTCATCGATTCTTTCTTCCGGCATAGCACCTTCTTGTACTTTCTTCCTCATATGCGCATCACTCTCGTGTCCAGAGCTTGGCGACTTTAACTTTATCGATTAAAGTCAGTTCTACTCGTATATTCGCCATCATCACGTGGGTTTCTGGTGTCTTTATCTCTATCTCCATCCTTTGCAAGTCATACAAAATGGGCCTTTGCGTTGACAATATCGCACTCGTACCAACATATGATCTTCTACTCAATGCGTCAACTACCACGTTTACTTTTCGAGATGGTATTGGATGGTATGATCATAATCTTTCAACAGATTCAAGCCAACGTCATTGTCGCATGTTGAGTTCCTTTTGAGTGAAGAAATATTTGAGGCTTTTATGATCCGTAAAGATCTCCACTTTCTCCCCATACAAGTAATGCCTCCAAATCTTTGGTGCAAAAGCATTGCTAACTCTGGATCATGAGTAGGATAATTCCTCTCATATTCTTTAAGTTGTCGAGAGGCATTGGCTATGACTTTCCCATGTTGCATGAGAACACATCTTAACCCTTTACCCGAAGCATCACTAGAGATGACAAATCCTCAAGAGCCGGATGGTATTGTCGAGCAGGTCTTGAAATGAGTCTCATCTTGAGTTCTTGAAAACTTTTCTCGCATTCCTCACTCCAACCGAATTTTGTATCTTTTCGAGTCAGCTGAGTTAATGGAGTAGCGATTCGAGAAAACCCTTCTACAAATCTCCGATAATAACCAGCTAAGCCGAGAAAGCTACGTACTTCGGTCACTGATTTAGGTTGTTCCCAGCTTTGAATGGCTTCAACCTTTGTCGGGTCAATAGATATTCCATAACTTGATACCACGTGCCCAAGGAATGCTACTTCCTCAAGCCAGAACTCGCATTTCTTCAACTTGGCATAAAGTTTATATTCACGAAGCTTTTGGAGTATCAGACTCAAGTGTTGCTCATGATCTTCACGGCTTTTGGAATAAATAAGGATGTCATCAATAAAGACGACCACAAAGTGATCCAAATATTCCTTGAATACTCGGTTCATCATATTCATGAAGGCAACAGGAGCATTAGTCAATCCAAAAGACATGACTAGGAATTCATAATTTTTCGTCTGAGTTACGGCGAGTCTTTGGAATGTCATCGGTTCTAATCTTCAATTGGTGATATCCGGAACAAATATCAATCTTTGAAAAAAAATTGGCGCCTTGCAACTGGTCAAACAGGTCATCAATGCGAGGCAATGGATATCTATTTTTGATAGTGACATGGTTTAACTCCCGATAATCAATACAAAGTCGCATACTCCCATCTTTCTTCTTCACGAATAGAACAGGAGCACCCCAAGGAGAAGTACTAGGACGAATAAAGCCAATGTCTAACAATTCCTGCAGTTGGGTCTTTAACTCCTAAAGTTCAATAGGAGCCATTCGATATGGGACTTTGAAAATGGGTTTTGTACCGGGTTCAAGGTCAATACAAAATTCAATTTCACGTTCTTGGGGTAGGCCAGGAAGTTCTTCAGGAAATACAAAATTAAACGTTGAGCGCAAGTAGGAGAAATGAAAGAGTGGGTAGACCCTGTATCAAATAAGGTATATACTTCGCTAGAGTTTATGATTAGCTTACCCATGATGACCTCGTTCGGGTTCCTTGCTTTCTGGGAGGTCACGACAAACGCTCTCCCTTGCACTACTGACTTTGACTTTTTTGGGACGTCCTTTGGTGCCTCCATCCTAGCTAAACTTGTCTTCAGTGAACGACAAAATTGGGCTAGGTGACCTTCTCTTCTACAATTATAACATGCTTTGGACGGCATCACGCAGTTTGGACTGATGTGTCCTTCCCCTCCGCATTTGAAGCATATGATAGGTTGTCGTTCTCCTTCCTTAACCACGGTCTTTGGTCTTTGACGCCTTTATCATTGTTGAATCTCCTCTTCTTGAAATGTCCATTCTTATTGTTTTAGCCATGATTACCAATCAAGTGGTTACCATTTTAGCATGTTGATTCCCTTTACGCTTATTGTCACCGCACGATGGTATTATCACCGGTATTATCATTTTGCCTACCGCTTCTTTTTGATTGGGTTGACTTCATTATCGCGCTCCAATAACCGAGCCCTATTAACAACATCTCGAATACAAACACACGGTTTATGAGATAAGGGACACAAACCGGATAACTTTCGGTAAACTTGGCTTCGTCTTCGTGACACGGTCATGTTTTTTTGCTCTTCAGCTTGATGAACTCTACCTCTTTCATGTGACCGAATACTTTCGGAAAGTACTTGTCGTTGAACAATTCTTGGAACTTCTCCCAAGTCATCTTTAGTCGGCGGAGTTGAGTACGTTTACTGATTCCTACCAATGTCTGCCTTTACACGCAACATGAAGGTGGAAAAGGGAACCTTTTGGTCCTCGAAGCATCCCAAGACATCAAATATCTTGCAGATCTGCTTTATCCACGTCTCCGCCTTAAGTGGTTTTAGCTCTCCAAAAAACTCCAGTGGTCCTAGTTTCTTGAACTGCTTAGCGGTGACCGTCCGAGAGTTGCCAGTGTTTCCACCTGCATTTTGGATAGGAGCCGCTTTTGTCTGATGTTGCATGAATTGCATAAAGCCTCTAAATATTCCATCGTTCATCATCTGGTCAGTGTTGTTGTTTGCCTGAGGATTGTCGCCTTCCTGATGCACATTATCCTGATTATTGATCTGTGGAGACTCAACGGTCTCCTGTGCTCCATTGATGTTCTCAACATTCTCGGATGCCATTTTCAAACACTGCCACAAAACAAGGGTTAATTAACATATCACATATTATCCTTATACTCTGACCGACCAATTAAATATCAAATAAACTTGGGTAGGTCATACTAGCGAAGAATTTCCGCCTCTCCTCCTAGTTTTTGTCTCACATCTCGGCCGGGGATCATATCCCTAAGCTTTGATACCAATGTGGCGCCCCAAAATAGTTATACATCACTGATACGAGTCATTGAATCGTGAGTACGAATACAAATACAATCTTAAATATCTGACAAAAGTATTTGAGTTTTAATACAAATATTGTCTTACAGACAATATCCACTCTCGAATAAGTCCTCATTACATTTATTATTACACTTTTTTTTATAGAATAGTGAGGACTACTAAGACACCATCTCGGATGATCACTTGGGTTCCCAAGAAACTAGTCCATTCTACGTTCTCATTTCTGAAGAGAGAGCGGTGAAAAAAGAAGCGACTCAACTAGCCCGATAAAAATATTATGACTAAGATAATGCGAATAAATTATCATTAGTCTTCAACAATATTAAGCGATAAAATATAATTGACATCAAGTTTAACTACAGCGAACAAAGCAATCCATTAAAAATTCAGTAGAGAATAAAATCTACTATCTTTTATGATTTAAAGGTTTTCATCACTTTTATCGCTGGGACTCGACAATAAATAATCCACATCATCCACGCTTTTCGACCCGCGGATATTCATTAGTATCACGACCACAATTATCCATACACTTTCACGGGCGAGGATATTACAGTATATTCATCGATAGGTCGTGATGATGCCAACAATTTGTCCGTCGATACCTTTGCGGGCGATGAGGACTTTACCACATCATTTGTAACATTACGATTAAATGATTATCTGGAGTTAATCCACAGATCGTAATCATACCAAATCCATCTATCTTGTGACGGGTCACGAGATGACTTTCAACATAATATAAGCATGAGGATGATGACAATGATATAAGAATCGATAAAACAAATTCAAAATTAATTTATCCGAAATTGATAACGTCCAAATTGTCGACATGATACATCTTTGTAGAGTAAAATTCAAGAATGCTCGAAATAATATTTCCATGAAAGATCTTGGATGAAGCGCAAATTTCAGGATATTCCACTAATTTCATGGAGTATAAAAAGTCAAAACTTTAACTTTTGAATATAATAAAGAATGGAATAACAAAAGAAATCACCGAACTGCGATAGAGCGCTTGCAGGCGAGGTTATTCAACGAGAATAATAAATAACGAGAACGGTCGTCGTAAAGCAGCTTGCAGACGGGATATTCAACGAGAATAATAAAGGCGGAACCCGAATCGGCGTAAAACACAGACGGGATATTCAACGAATAATAAAGATGAATAAAGATAGAACTTGAAATTTAAAGATTGTAAAAAAGCATGAGATAGAAATTGGCGATAAACTCTATAACCAAACTCCCGGACTTACAATCTCGGAAATTAGAAATGCATCGAGATAGAACTTGCCAATTTCTGAGATTGTAAGTCTGAGAGTTTGGTTATAGAGTTTATTGCCAATTTCTATCTGTGCGTTTTACAATCTCAAAAATTTTAAGTTCTATCTTTATTCATCTTTATTATTACATTGGAATATCACATTTGTCGCGTTTTTCGCCGGACACGGTTAAAATCTTTATTATTACATTGGAATATCACATGCATGCGTTTTCGGCCGGATCAGATTCCGTTATTTATTATTACATTGGAATAACACTTGTCGCGATCTATCGCGAGCTAGTGATTTCTTTTGTTATTCCATTCTTTATTACATTCACTTGGTTAAAGTTTTGACTTTTATACTCCATGAAATTAGTGGAATATCCTTAATATTTGTGCTTCATCCAGTACCTTTTCATGGAAATATTATTTTGAGTATTCTTGAATTTTACTCTACAAAGCAGTATCATGTTGACAATTTGGACGTTATTGAATTCTGGATAAATTAATTCTTAAACTTGTTTTATTGGATTCTTATATCATTATCATCATCCTCATGCTTATATTATATTGAAAGTCATCTGTGACCTGTTGCGCATAGATGGACTTGGTATGATTATGACCAGGGATTAATCGGTATAATCATGACCGTAATGTTACAAATGATGTGGTAAAAGTCCTCGTTGGCCGGATTTTAGCAGACGATTGTTAACATGATTATGACCATTGATGAATACACGAATATCCTTGGCTTCAAGTAGTGCATGGATAATTTAATGGTCGTAATACTAATGATATCCTTGGCGTAGTGGTAAGCGTGGATGATGTATTATTTATTAAGTTGAGTCCGTGATAAAAGTGATGAAAAACCTTTTAAATCATAAAAGATAGTAGATTTTATTCTCTATTTGACTCTTTTAATGGATTTCTGGGTTTACGCAGTCGATATACAATATATTTTATCGGTTTAACATTGTTGACATAATTTATTACGTATTATCTTAGTCGTAATATTTTTCTTGGGCTAGTTGATAAATTACTCTTGATAAATTAATTACTCTCAGTTACATAAAATAGTGTAATAATAAATCTTATTACGAGTCACGATATGTCCATAATAGGTGACATAAATCGATTTAATTACTAGTTCAAAAACCGAACTAGTTCACAATACGATGTCCAAGTCAATTTCTTAGATAAAAATACGAATCGTCCACACCATAAATGATACCGACAAGTCAAAGGCTTAAAAAAGCAAAGCACAAAAGTATGACAACTACACAATATTCCTTACTTGTATGAAATCTTAAAATCCTTAAAATCTACTGTGAAGTTTCTCGCTCAAAATGAATATCAAGACAAATATCCAAAACATCCATGCATTTAAAATTCATGTGTGTGCGTGTACTATGTACCCTTTTGTGTCAGGTATTTGACATGAACTTGAACAAAATTTACAAGGAAATCATGACGGGGGCCAAAACAATCCATAAATAAAAGAAAAATAAATATACTCGTTAAGTAGAAGACACCCAGATAAACAGCCAATCTTAGAGGCTGAGGAATCACCGGAGATCGCCGGGAGATCCGGAGAGAGCCGGAGTCGCCTAACTGCAAAAGGTGTAAAGAGATCCGGAGTAGAGAAGCAAGAAGAGGCTGAGGAATATCTCAGATCTGTGACTGTGAGCGACGGCCGACGGCGACGGCTACTCGGCTAGGGCAAAAAATGAACTCAGATCTGAATAAGTGAAGTGAAGCGACTCGACGAGACGACGACTACAAAGTACAGACTAGTACTACAACCGAAGACTACAGACTAATATTTAGATAATAGATAGTTAGATATCACTCCATGGCAGCAACCAACAAGTATAAAATTATTATTTTTTAAGTATTAAATTTCGGTTATTCGGATACCCGAATAACCTATTTTTGAGAACCGGAACCGAAACCGAATATTGAATAATAATTCGGATATAATCGAAATTCCAAAAAAAAATGAAAAATCGAAATAATTCGGTTAAAAAAATTTGATTCGGTTCGGTAGTTCAGTTTTATCCGTTTTTTGCTCACTCCTAATTTTGGGAGCGTCATATTGAGACTGTTAGTATAGAGAGTATAAAATGCCTTAATAGTCTCATGACTATAATTATAATCTCGTGATTATAATCCTAATTAGATTAATCTTATGATTATAATTCTGAGATTATTATAACTTCGACACTATGAAGTTATTTTATAATCCATAGATTAATAGTTTCAAGTCTAAATTTAAAAACAAACAAGACATTTGAGATTAATATTAATATCCCAAACAAACACAATTAAAATATATTCAATTTTTATAATTTTGTTAATAATAATTAAAATATATTAATTAGATAATTATGTTATTAAGATTACTTATACTAAAAATTAGAATCACTACAATTATTTTAACGTCAAAAGTTTAAAATATTTTTATCATTAAAATTTATTAAAAATTCACATATACATCAATTAATAAAAAATGTCAAACTTATTTATATGTTTTAAACAATTATGTTATTTAATATTATAAATTAATTGACGAATGTTAATTTTAATATACACTATCTTTACCTCTTTTATTTTATTTTTATTGAACATTAATTTTTGTAATAAATTTTTATAAAAATTATATAACACAAAACGCTCCAACTTATTGGTTAAAATAAGTTTAAAATTTAAAATAAAAATTATTTTAAAATAAGTTGAAATAAATCTTTTATTTTTACTTTATAACTACTTTACAATTTGTTCTTTTATAAAACTAAGGTTAAAATTAGTATTTGTGGCAACCATTATGTGAGCGTAATTTTAAAAATATAAATTTTATAAAATATAAATAAGGAATATGTGAGCGCAAATTGTTATATAATATTCGATTGGTCGGGAAATATTCGTTTTAACAGGGAATATTCGTACGACAGCATAATTATTGGTGAACCCCACAACGGAATTATTGTCGGATTGAGAAAACGATAAAAATATTTTATGAAAATAACGGCGGAAGTTTTATCGTTAACTGTTGAAACACCCAGTGTTAAAAGTACATGAATACGCGTGGTTGCATAGTAGCACACGGTATTGATTATGGATGCTTACGTGAGAAGTCACTCAGTTTTGTTCAATTATTGCTTCAGTAATTGTTGCATAGTATCTCACGTTAATTGATTCAATTATTGTCGATATTGTATATATTATTAAATCAATAATTGAGACGACGAAGTTATTAATATTATTATTTGCAATATTAACGATGTCTAGAAGTTACGCGAGGAGAGGTTTGGTCACCTAATTCTTTGGTCAATAGGAGAAATCCTTATTGGAAAGCCCCTCTTTCTCACAGGAACGACGTGGTCGATTAATAGTGTGAATTATAATAATGATGATGAATTTTGTTTTATTAGTATTATTAATGTAATAAAATGCAGAAAAGCTTTTTATATAAAATGTAATACTTTTATAAAGTTATTCATTTTATTAGACTAGAATATATTATATTTTATTATGTATAGTGTTTGCATAAATGCATGCATAGTGTATGACATAGTAAAATCTTTTATATAAAAAATGTAATACTTTTATAAAGTTATTCGTTTTATTAGATTATAAATAGAATATATTATATTTTATTTAAAAGATTTTGTTTTATTAGAATATTTTATAGTAAACCAATTTGGATAATCTGCTTTTAAAGTAAATCAATCTGAGCATCGCTTAGGAATCGATTCTATTCAAGAGATACATTCTCCTATAAATAGAAGCTCATTCGTTCATTATTTCTTACAATTTCTTTGAAACTCTAGAGAGAAGAAGCTAGAGAGAGAAAGAAGAAAAGTTTTCTCGCTACTTCACTATTCCTATATCCAAATTTGTTCTAAGGTAAGGGGTATTATTTTTTCGTATTCATGAAGAGAAATTACATTATTCTATTTTTTTTATTCTCATTGAATAACTTTGTATCTGCCATCTCTACCCTATACTTGGTGAAATTCTTACATTATTCCATTCTTTATCATTAAGTTAGAATAACTTGCCTACGCAAAGTACCGCATACATGGTGAAATTCTTACATTATTCCATTCTTTATTATTCATTGAAACATCACATGCGTGCGTTTACGCACGACCGATTCCGTTATTTATTATTCTGTTGGAACTTCCCATCGATGCAAATTTACTTTGACACAGTTCCGTTATTTATTATTCATTGGAATAACACATGCATGCGATTTATCGCATGCACGTGATTTCTTTTGTTATTCCATTCTTTATTATACTCGGTTGGTTAAAGTTTTGACTTTTATACTCCATGAAATTAGTGGAATATCCTTGATATTTGCGCTTCATCTAGTATCTTTTCATGAAAATATTCTTTTGAACATTCTTGAATTTTACTCTACAAAGAAGTGTCATGATGACAATTTGGACGTTATTAGTTCCTGGATAAATTAATTCTTGAACTTGTTTTATTGAATTCTTATATCATTGTCATCATCCTCATGTTTATATTATGTTGAAAGTCATCTGTGGCCTGTAGTGCATAGTTGGATTTTGTATGATTATGATCAAGAATTAATCGGTATAATCATGACCGTAATGTTACAAATGATGTGGTAAAAGTCCTTATTGGCCCGTAGTGCATTGATGGACAGTTGTTGGCATGATCATGACCATTGATGAATACACGAATATCCTTGGCCCGTAGTGCATAGATAATTTGTGGTTGTGATACTAATGAATATCCTTGGCCGTAGTGCAGGGATGATGTGGATTATTTATTAAGCCGAGTCCCAACGATAAAAGTGATGAAAAATCTTTTAAATCATAAAAGATAGTAGATTTTATTCTCTACTGACTCTTTTAATGGATTGCTTGTTCATTGCAGCTTAAACTTGATGTTTGTTATATTGTATCGGTTTAACATCGCTTGAAGGCTAACGATAATTTATTACGTATTATCTTAGTCATAAAATTTCTTCTTGGGCTAGTTGAGCTCACCCTTTTACTTTCATTGTTCTCTTGAGAAATAAGAACGTAGCGAGGACTACTAGTCGGGAGAAGCGGAGTGACGGTCCAGATAATAGCATTAGTAGTCCTCACTATTCTGTTAAATAGTGTGATAATAAATGTAATGAGAACTCAATTGAGTGTGGATATTGTCTAGATAACAATATTTGTATTAAAACTCACAACATATGTTTTATCGTATTTTACACGACTGTTGTATAATTAAATTTTATTTGAATTTTATACCATGTATTTGGCGATTCAAGATGGGTGATGTGAGACCCCAGATTTTATCAAAAAAGATTTAAATTTTGTCGAAATAATTTTTAATATTATGGTGTGAATTTGAGATAATATTATAGTTGTGGGTAGTATTTATAAATTTTGCAAAGTATATGAAGTGGTTATATTATATTCGATTGGTCGGGAATATTCGGTTTAGCGAGGAATATTAAATGACAACTACTCAATCATTGGTGGACCCAGCAATGAAATTATTGTCGGATTGAGAAAACGACAAAAATATTTTATTGAAATAACGGCGGAAGTTTCTACCGCTGATCTTGTTGAACTACTCGGTAAAAGAAATACGATGTCGTGTGGGTTGCATAGTAGCACTGCGGTATTGATTATTGATGTTTATGTGAGAAGTCACCGGTTTGATTCCATTATTATCGATTAATAATATGAATTATTATAATGATAATGACGTTTTTGTTTTATTCGATTATTAACGTAATAAAACAAAAACATCTTTTATATAAAATGAATACTAAATAAAATTATTAAAGTTATTCTATAAATAAAATATATTATATTTTATTATGCGTAGTGTTATAAAGTGTTTTGCATAGTGTTTTTTATAGTAGTTTGCATAGTGTTTGCATAGTAAAATATTTTATATAAATAGAATATATGATATTTTATTTAAAAGATTTTGCTTTTAAATATGGATAGTCGATTAAAGTAAATCAATCGGACCGCTTCATGAATTAATTACTATGCATTCTATTTTTCTATAAATAGAAGCTCATTCCTTCATTATTTTCTTACTTAATTTATTGAAACTACAGAGAAAACTATAGAGAGAAAGAAGAAAAGTATTCTCGCTACTTCACTTTTCCAATATTCAGGTTCTTCTAAGGTAAGGGATATTATTTGTTGTAAGTAAGTGATATTATTCTTTCTTATTCATGAAAAGAACTTCATTATTACATTCTTTATTATTACATTGGAATAACTTTGTAAAAGTGGCATACCCTATACATAACTTGTATACGGCACCCTATACTTGGTGAAATCCTTATGTTATTCCATTCTTATTATTATTACATTTGGAATAACTTTTGTATGCGTGGTTTACCCTATACTTGGTGACATTCTTCTATTATTACATTGGAACATCCTGTGCATGTGTTTTTACACCTTTGACTGGTTCCGCTCTTTATTATTCTGTTGGAACATCCTGTGCATGTGTGTTTTACACCTTGACTGGTTCCGCTCTTTATCATTCTGTTGGAATATCCTATCATGTGTTTTTTACACCGGATCCGGGTTCCATCTTTATTATTCTGTTGGAACATCCCAGCTTGTTGTGAATTTCACCGACTTCGTTCCGTTATTATTATTCTCATTGGAATAACTTTATACATCTGAATCTGCCGTCATTTGGTGATTTTTTTTGTTATTCCAATCTTTATTATACCCAGTTGGTTAAAACTTTGACTTCTATACTCCATGAAATTAGAGGAATATCCTTGATATATGCGGCTTCATCCAAAGATCCTTTCATGGAAATATTCTTCTCAAAGATTCTTGAATTTTACTCTACAAAGCGATGATCATGTTGATGAGTTTGGATGTTATTGGTTCCTAGATAAATTAATTCTTGAACTTGTTTTATTGAATGTCATTGTCATCATCCTCATGTTATATTATGTTATCTTTGGCTTACGTCGTAGATGAACTTAGTATGATTATGACCGAGGATCATTCGGTATAATCATGGCTTGATATAAATGATGTGACAAAAGTCCTCGGTGGCTTTGTAATGCGATGATGGATAGTTTTGGTATGATTATGACCAGGAGTGATTCGGTATAGTCATGACCATTGATAATTTGATGAAAATCCTTGACCGTGGTACAGAGATGATTAGATATTGTGGTTTATTCATTAAAGCTGAGTCTCAGCTATAACACTGATGAAAAACCTTTTAAATCATAAAAGATAGTAGATTTTATTTCCTACTTGACTCTTTTAATGGATTGCTTATTCCGCTGCAGTTAAACTTGTTGTCTATTGTATTTTATCAGTTTAACACTGTTGAAGGCTAACGATAATTTATTCTGCATTATCTTAGTCATAATATTTCTTACTGGGCTAGTTGAGTTCACCCTTTCTTTCACTGTTCTCTTCAGGAAATGAGAATATATAATTTGGGACGAGTCGAGGAAAAGAGTGATGGTCCCAAGATAAGCATTAGTAGTCCTCACTATTCTCATTAAATAAAGTGTGACAATAAATGTAATGAGGACTCCTTGAGTATGGATATTGTCTAAATGATAATATTCTATTAGAACTCTCGGTTTATGTATTGTCGTATGTTACTACGACGGATGTATAATTAAGTTTGTATTTGAATTTATGTACCACGTGTAAGTGGCGACCCAAGATGGGTGACGTATACCTAATTTTGGGGGCGCATAGTTGGTATCGAGCTTAGGGATATGATCCTGGCTAAGATGTGAGATAAGAACTAGGAGGGAGAGAGGCGGAAATTCATTCGCCAGCAGTATGACCTACCTAAGTTTATTTGGTATTTAATTGGTGGAACGTTGTATAGGGATAATATGTGACATGTTAATTAACCCTTGTTTTGTGGCGATTTGAAAATGGCATCCAAAATGTTGAGATAAGCAATGGAGCACGAGAGACCGCTTGAGTCTCCACGATCAATAATCGTGGATAATGTGCGGCAGATGGCGATAATCCTCCCGTAAACAACAACACCGATCAAATGATGACGCGACGATACGTTTAGGAGTTTTTAGAATTCATGCAACATCGGACGAAGGCGGCTCCTGCTCATAAAGCAGTGAAAATAATGGCAACCCACTATTGGTCACCACATTAAGCGATTCAAGGAGTTGGGACCACCGGAGTTTTTGGGAAAGCGTAACCACTTAAGGCGAGACGTGGTTAAAGCAGATCACCAAGATATTTGATGTCTTGGGATGCTCGAGAGAAAAGGTTCCATTTGCCACCTTTATGTTGCGTGAAGAGGCATTCATTGGGTGGGAATCAGAAAGCGTACTCAGCATCGACATACTCGAGATGTCTTGGGAGAAGTTCCAAGAGTTGTTCAATGACAAGTACTTTCCGAAAGTATTCGTCACACGAAGGAGGTGGAGTTTATCAACTGGAGCAAAATAATACGACCGTGTCACAAGATGAGGCTAAGTTTGCGAAGTTATCTCGGTTTCAGCATCCCATTTGGTCGATAATGAGGAGCCGAATGACGCTAATGTTTTAAGAGGTTTGAAACCCGATATACGCCAATACCTAATTTCTCATAAACTTTGTTTGTATTCAGATATTGTGAATAGGGCTCGCGATTATTGCGGCGATAATGAGCCAAAGACAACCAAAAGGTAACGACCAACAACATAATAATAATCGTATTCTATGGGCAACGACCATCTAACAACGATAACCATCGTGGGGGAAATTATCATTTCAAAGTAACCATGGCCAAGATAATAGGAATTGAAATTTCAAGAAGAGGAAATTCAACAATGATGGAAAGACGTCAGCACCAGCACCCGTTGTTAAGGAAGGAGAACGACCACCTATCATATTATTCAAATGCGGAGGGGAGGAACATATCAGTCCAAACTGCATGATGTCATCTAAAGCATGTTATAATTGTGGAAAAGAAGGTCATTTAGCCCGATTTTGTCGTTCACCAAAGACAAGTTCAGCTAGGATGGAGGCACCAAAGACCTTTCCAGAAAAGTGAAAATCGGTAGTGTAAGGGAGAGCGTTTTTCGTGACTTCTCAAAAAGCGAGTAACCCGAACAAAGTTAGCACGAGTTAGTTAATTATAAATTACGAAGTCTATACCTTATAAGATACCGGTTCTACCTATTATTTTATCTCTCTTGCTTGCGTTCAACGTTTAAATTTGACTCCGGAGAAGTTAGACTTTGACTTATTGGTTGAAACTTCGTTAGTAGGAGCCTTTTTTACCTCTACTGTTTTTAAATCTTGTTTAATTCAAATAAACACTTTCACATTACTTGTCGATCTTATTTTTTAAAAATACTGGCCTTTGATGTGATTTTAGGAATCAATTGGTTAACTAATCATCATGTTTTTCGTAAGGTTATTAGCTTTTATATTCATAACCAACCTGTTATGCGAATTCAAGTAACCAAACCATTAAAGTCAATCATTGTCATATCAAGCCATAAGTAAAGATCCCTGAACCTTTCGTTGTTGACTTCCTTGTGTGGAATGCACCGAGGCCAGACTTTCTCTAGGCGACATCATGAAAGAAGATGGCGAGTTGATAGGCATCATTATGAGGTGCTATCTAGGTTAAAGGATAGAAGTCACAGTTGGTATCAATGTGACGTATTATCCAAGTTTTGGATGAGAGTCACAGTTTTGAATGATATTTCTATCATTAATAAATTTCTTGACGTATTCTTGAAGACTTTCTAGCCTACCCTAGAGCGTGAAATCGAATTTTGTATTGACCCCAGTACAAAAACTCATTTCTTAAACCCTCAAATATTTCTTCAACTAAAATGATCTGTTTACGTGGATTATGATGAAAGTCATAATAAAAGCATTGGACTAATGAAAATCATGGGTATACGTGGTATTAGTAAGTGTTATAATGAGTTATGAGAAAACATGAAAGTTTCTTAGAAATCACAAAGAGTTGAAAATCAGATTTTGTGAAAAACGTAACATGAAATTCAATTGACCATATCTCCTAATATATTTTGAATTTTTCAGTATGGTCAAGTTCTAGAGTTATATCTATGAGTTTTGTAGCATCTCCAAGTGGAATCACTTTGAAAAGGTGTTGTAGATTTACTGCGTGGACCGATTTTAATAAAGAATGAAAAAGTGAAAATTTCAAAAAGCTCTGATTTTATTTTTAAAAGGGCATTTTCGGCCACTTAAATTATGAGAAAAATTCTAGCCTTTTGGGAAATAAAAGTATATGGTATAAGGTAACTCCTGTCCAAAAATGAGCTTATTCGACTTAAAATGAGCAAGTTATGACCATTTTCAATATTTAGGTTTTTTCGATTTAAAATGATATAACCTAGGAGTTCTACAACTCAGATGACCATGAAATTTAAATCGAGGCTCACATTAACATGTGTAAGGTCCTGCCAAGATTTGGGAATTTCTGAAGTTAACCTTGAGGTAGCTAATTTCTTAAGGAATTAATTAGAAATTGATTTTTGAAAAATAGTAAATGAATTTTAAAATTCGAGAAAATGTGTATGTTCATTATGGGACTATATTATGCTAAATTCCAGAAAAGAAATATATTTGGGACTGATTTGGTATTTTCTATGAAAATAGTTTAGTTACGAACATATGAGTTAAATATGTTATGTGAAGTAACAAAGTTGAAAATAGGATTTTATGGCTAGAGAATCCTATATAGAGTATATGCATATTTTTTTGATGAGGGATTTGATAATTGGTGATGATATCGTATGAGTATGGCATTTTTGAATGATTAAATGCATTATATGGTAAAGCGTAAACAATTGAGATAAATTGTTTATAAATTTAAGAAGTGATTAAAATATTGTTATAATATTAATGATATTAGATTATGAGATTATTAAGTGATTGATAACATGGGGATATTCTTGAATCCTGGATAAATTATATTATAAATGTTTAATATTTATCCTTTATCTCATTTGATTGATTCTTTATATCATTATCCTCATGCTTATATTGTGTTGAAAGTCATCTGTGGCTTACGTGCATAGATGGACTTGGTATGATTATGACCGTGGATTGTTCGTTATAATCATAACCGTAATTGAAAAACACGATTATCTTTAGTAGTAGTGCATGGATAATTTGTGGTCGTTGATACTAATGAATACACGATTATCTTTGGTAGTAGTGCATGGATAATTTGTGGTCGCGATACTAATGAATACACGATTATCTTTGGCCGTGATGATCGTTTAATGAATACACGATTATCTTTGGTAGTAGTACATGGATAATTCGTGGTCGTGATACTTAATGAATATCCTCGGCCGTAGTGCGGGGATGATTCGATGATATGGATTAATTATCGAAATGAGTCTCGTGATGAAATATTAATTCATGGATGTGGTAAAAGTCATCTTTGGTAGTAGTGCATTGATAGACTTGGTATGATTATGACCAAGGATTATTCGGTATAATCATGATCAGATTGAAAACACGAATATCCTTGGCGATGAGTGCATGGATAATTCGTGGTCACGATACTATTGTCGAGTCTCAAATTATTGGTTTTATACAGTTGTATATCTTTGGCCAGTAGTGCAAAGATGAATTGTTAATGAATATCTTTGGCCGATTGCAAAGATGAATTTAATGTTTTCAACGATAAAGGTATTCAAGGTATCCTCACCTCTTTATCATACCAGTATGTACCACTAATTTCGAGGGCAAAATTCCATAAGGAGGGAGATTGTGAGACCCCATTTTATCAATAAAGATTTAAATTTTATTTAAATAATTTTTAATATTATGGTGTGAATTTGAGATAATATTATAGTTGTGGGTAGTATTTATAAATTTTGCAAAGTATGCAAGTGGTTATATTATATTCGATTGGTCTGGGAATATTCGGTTTAGCAGGAATATTCGTGATAACTACTCAATCATTGGTGGACCTAATAATGTAATTATTGTCGGATTGAGAAAACGACAAAAATATATTATTGAAATAACGATGGAAGTTTTACTGGTTGATCTTCATTGAACTACTCTCAGTAGTAAAAGTACGATGAATACGTGGTTGCATAAGTAGCACTACGGTATTGATTATCGATGCTTATGTGAGAAGTCACTCACTTTGATTCCATTATCACGATTAATAATATGAATTATTATAATGATAATGACGTTTTGTTTTATTCAGTATTATTAACGTAATAAAATGTAAATATCTTTTATATAAAAATGTAATACTAAATAAAATTATTAAAGTTATTCTATAAATAAAATATATTATATTTTATTATCGTAGGTTGCATAGTGTTTTACATAGTGTTTTGCATAGTGTTGCATAGTGTTTGCATAGTAAAATGTTTTTATATAAATAGAATATATGATATTTTATTTAAAAGATTTTGCTTTAAATATGGACCACGATTAAAGTAAATCAATCTGGATCGTTCATGGATTAATTACTATGCATTCTATTTTCCTATAAATAAAGCTCATTCCTTCATTATTTTCTTAACGAATTCATTGAAACTCTGGTAGAGAAAACTATAGAGAGAAAGAAGAAAAGTATTTTCTTACTTCACTTTTCCAATATTCAGCTTCTTCTAAGGTAAGGAATATTATTTGTTGTACCTGTAAGGGATATTATTCTTTCTTATTCATGAAGAGAACTTCATTATTCCATTCTTTATTATTCTCGTTGGAATAACTCGTAAAAGTGGCATACCCTATACATAACTTGTATATCGCAGACGTACTACCCTATACTTGGTGAAATCCTTATGTTATTCCATTCTTATTATTATTCTCATTGGAATAACTTTTGTATCGTGGTTTACCCTATACTTGGTGACATTCTTCTATTATTCTCATTGGAACATCCTGCTCATGTGTTTTACAGGACTGGTTCCGCTCTTTATTATTCTGTTGGAACATCCTGTCTCAGTGTTTTTATAACCTGACCGGTTCCGCTTTTATCATTCTGCTGGAATATCCTATCTGTGTGTTTTACACCGGATCCGGTTCCATCTTTATTATTCTGTTGGAACATCCCGCTTGGTGTGAATTTCACCGACCGGTTCCGTTATTATTATTCCATTGGAATAACTTTTATACATACGCAATCTGCATGCACGGTGATTTCTTTTGTTATTCCATTCTTTATTATACCCAGGTTGGTTAAAACTTTGACTTATACTCCATGAAATTAGAGAATATCCTCGATATTTGCGGCTTCATCCAAAGATCCTTTCATGGAAATATTCTTCTCGAAGATTCTTGAATTTTACTCTACAAAGCAATGTCACGTCGATAGTTTGGATGTTATCGGGTCCTAGATAAATTAATTCTTGAACTTATTTTATCAATGTCATCATCATCATCCTCATGTTATATTATGTTATCTTTGCTTACGTGCATAGATGAACTTAGTATGATTATGACCAGGATCATTCGGTATAATCATGGCTTGATATAAATGATGTGACAAAAGTCCTCGGTGGCTCAGAATGCAGTGATGGATAGTTTTGGTATGATTATGACCGTGAGTGATTCGGTATAGTCATGACCATTGATAATTTGATGAAAATCCTCGGCCAAGTAGTACGTGGATGATTATATATTGTGGTTTATTCATTAAAGTGAGTCTCAAATTTAAAACAATGATGAAAAACCTTTTAAATCATAAAAGATAGTAGATTTTATTTCTACTTGACTCTTTTAATGGATCGCTTATTCCACCGCAGCTTAAACTTGTTGTTTATTGTATTTTATCGCTTTAACACTCATTGAAGGCTAACGATAATTTATTCTCGCATTATCTTAGTCATAATATTTCTTCTTGGGCTAGTTGAACTCACCCTTTCTTTCACCTGTTTTCTTCAAGAATGAGAATATAGTTTGGGACGAGTCGGGAAAAAAGAGTGATGGTCCCAAGATAAGATTAGTAGTCCTCACTATTCATTAAATAGTGTGATAATAAATGTAATGAGGACTCGAGTATGGATATTGTCTAAATGACAATATTCCTATTAGAACTCTCAGTTTATGTATTGTCGTATGTTACACGACAGATGTATAATTAAGTTTGTATTTGAATTTATGTACCATGTAAGTGGCGACCCAAGATGGGTGACGTATACCTAATTTTGGGGGCGTCACAGTTGGTATCTACCTATTTTGGGGGCGTCACACTCGACATTAGAAAGGGTTTATAGGCCCAATGGGCCAAAGCCCCCGAAACAGATGAAGGGGTTCGGTATCCGAATCCTTTGAACCGGATCCCTATTGTGGTGTATAGTGTTTGGGGTCAGGCCTTCAAGTCCTTTGATTTGAAGCTCGACAAATATGATGGGTTCTTTAGGGTTGGAGTCATGCAGTGAAATTGCGTATACGATCCTGAGTCCCGACAAGTATTTGAATAGGATAACTCCAAAGGTAGTATTTGGATTGGATTTCACTTCCACCTTTTAGGGAGATTGTGTTGAACCCAAATTATGGTAACTACCATGTTTAGGAGTCTTAATTCGATTCGGATAAGAATTCTAAGGTGACGAGAGTACTATAAATATAAGACTAGGGTTACAATTAACAGATAATACTTTCTTACAAAAACAAACACGACAGATTAATAGTCTTATCACAAATACAATCCTTCCAAATAAATATATTCTAAGAATATAAGTCTTTCTCTACTAGTACTTTATCATAACAAAATTATGTGTATAGACTATAATCTTTCTTTCTCTATTCGTATATAAATTGCAATAATTGATTGTGAGATTGTAATAAAACTTGTGCCCTTCATTTCTCAATCTCTCTTGTTCTATAACACATTGAATAAAATTATAGAATAGTGGAATCTTCTACGACCGTGTTTGTTTATAAAAAATTTATTTGGGAATTGAATTATTTGTCTTAATTTTTAACGATTAGTCTTATTTGAAACTATTAATCATATAAAACTATTTGATAGGTTAAAATAGATTGAGAACTATTAATAAAGACATTGATTATGAAATTATATAATCCTTCATAAAATATAAATATAGCCTTTGAACTAGAAATCCCCATCATAAGATAAAAAAATTTAAATAATATTAAATTAAGATAAATATTTAAATCCCAAATATATATATATATATATGAAAAAATATATGTATTTAATCATGATTATATAATGCAATTGGCTACTTTTTTTGGAATATATATATATATATATTAAAATATAATTGATTTTAAATTTTTCGCTCACCCTAATAAATTATTTGAGCGATTCAAAATTTGATAAAAATCCTACTGTACATGTAGTGTCTGATACACGAAACACTGTATATCTAATAAAACAGAACTGATTTTAAATTTCTCTCGCCCATTATAATAAATTATGTGGGCGGTCCAAGTTCATGCAGGGGCGGAGGGACGGGACATAGCTAGTGTATAAATAAGGAGACAAATCCTCTTTCACTCGTCACTACATCAGCTTACACACACTCATTCATGTTATCCTCTTCCCTCCAATGGCTGGTGTAGGACTGCAAATGCTAAAACTCCAATCCCTCCTCAACTAAAAGCACCATCAACCTAATAACAACAAATATCAATCAATGGAAGCTCTAAAATCCTCATTCATCTCCACGAACCCCTTCAATTCCACAGCTTCAAAACCCTCCAAAACCCCCAAATCAAAAAGCGCCATCATATTATGCTCAGTCTCACCAGACCCATGGTCCCTCAGCGACGGCAACAACCTCAACATACCAAAACCCAAGTCCAAAAACCCCAAAAATCGACTCTCCGATGACAACGCCCGCCGCATAATCAAAGCAAAAGCCTAATATTTAAGCACCCTTAGGCGCAACCAGGGCTCACATGCCCAGACCCCAAAGTGGATCAAGAGATCGCCGGAGCAAATGGTGCAGTATTTGGAAGATGACAGAAATGGGCATTTGTATGGTAAACATGTTGTGGCGGCTATACAGCGAGTTCGGAGTCTGGCTGGGAAGCCTGAAGGGTCTTATGATATGAGAGAAGTGATGGGTTCTTTTGTTACCAAGCTCACTTTTAGAGAGATGTGTACTGTGTTGAAGGAGCAAAAGGGTTGGCGCCAAGTGAGGGATTTTTTTGGTTGGATGAAATTGCAGGTTGGGTTTTTTATTTTTATCTTTTATAGAATTTATTGGGTGTTATAATTGTAATGCTGCAGTTAATGTAATCTGTTTTTTGCCCTGAAAATCTTCCTTATTCTGTAGTTTTGTTAATTTGTTATTGTTTTTCTGTTGAGATTAAGTTCAGTAACAAAAGCTGGTTATAGAATACCACATTTTGCAGACATGTCATAACTGGTGATTTAATGCAGATTAGGGAAGTAAAAGGGAATCAAATTTGAAAACCAAAATGTTAGTTTATGAACCAAAATTTAACATTACCCTTAAAATTCTCTAACATCAATAAGTGCTTGTACTTATAGCGGGCCTCATAAAAATTATAGTCTCTTTGCAGTAATATACACTATTGACTTTGGTAAAGGGTCTATCACTTTGGGACAAAAATAAAAATCAATTACGGATCTTTGCGGGATGGAGGGAGTAAATAGTTCTCTTTCCGGTTCATATATTTTCCATATGTTGTACTATAAAAAGTTTAGAGGGCTAAAAGTAGTCTATAGGTATGGCGGTACGTTTGATAACTTCTTGTTGTGCCTTTTGGCTTTCATGGTAATTTATAATCATTGTCAACTAGTATTATGAAATGTTTACCCACATTTCTTGGTTATTTCTGGAAAAAAAATCAGTGATTTTATAAAGACTTAAAACAAAACATAACTATAACAATATGGGCATTCACCTGATCACCAAGTCAAGCTTACAGTCTTATACAAATGGAATAAGATTACAAAGTTTTACATGAATGTAATGTATTAGAACCCTGATTATTCATAGAGTAGCCAATCTTCCAAGTTCCTAGGTAGATTCCAGTCCATAAACCTAGGATTTGAGTAAACTATCAAATCTTTTCAAACCAAATTCCAAGGTCTCTGTTAGTATTTACTTTTATAAAGAAAAGTTATCTGTTAGTATTTGTATATTCTACAAATGTTCTCTTGCCATAAGATATAGACTGTATTATGCTTCAGAAAATTCAATCCTCCTGATGTTAGTAGCAAGGATATTCTTTTATAAAGTTAGATTCTATAATGAAGTTCATACTCCCTTCTTATAGCAGTTCTACTGACCGAACAACTATTTAGAACTTCTCTCCAACTTTTGTTGCAAAAGAAATTGAAGGAATACATGATCAGTAGATTCTGTTGTTTGGTTAGTTTTTGTTTCCAAAACTTATGGTCAATAATAAAAGCTGACTGTAGATTCCTTTAAGATATTATACTTTACTTTCATGATTTATACATAGAAATAATTTCAATAACTTTAAAACTTTTATTTCATCAGCATAAAAATACAGTAAGAGAAAATCATTAAACCAAATGCATACCAAAGTTTGTACTGTTTTTTTGTAGTTTTCATGTTATATGTTACAATTATGGAATTAGATGGCTTTGAAGTCAGAGGACTTGGGCTTATCTTTTTCATCATTTTTTGAATCTGTTTCTATGTTTATTGTGTAAATTTGTTAAAATTCAGTGAGACTGAGATATTGACTTTTTAGTGGTTCATTTCCCTGAAGCAATCCTTATTGTTAGTAAAGTTGTATAAAGAATCTGCACATATTAATTTGGTGTAATGTTAGATTTATGGTTGACAGTTAAGCTACCGACCTAGTGTTATTGTCTATACAATCATGGTACGTATGTATGGTCAAGTTGGAAAAGTCAAGCTTGCGGAACAGACGTTCTTGGAGATGCTTGAATCAGGGTGTGAGCCAGATGAAGTTGCTTGTGGTACCATGCTGTGCACATATGCTAGATGGGGACGACACAAGGCTATGTTGTCATTTTACTCTGCTGTACGTGAAAGGGGGATCTCACTCTCTGTTGCAGTTTTCAATTTTATGCTTTCGTCTCTGCAGAAAAAATCACTCCATGAAAATGTTATAGAGTTGTGGAGGCAGATGGTTGATACAGGAGTAGTGCCGAATCGTTTTACTTATACAGTAGTGGTAAGCTCATTTGTTAAAGAAGGTCTAGCTGAGGAAGCTCTTAAAACTTTCAAGGAGATGAAAAGTTTAGGCTTCATACCAGAGGAGGTAACTTACAGCCTCCTAATAACTGTATGTTCCAAAATGGGTAACAAAGATGAAGCTTTCAGACTCTATGAGAACTTGAGATCACAAGAAATAGTTCCAAGTAATTTTACATGTGCATCACTTCTAGCCCTGCACTACAGAAACGGGGATTATTCTAAAGCCCTTTGCCTTTTTTCAGAAATGGAAAGATATAAAATTGCTGCAGATGAGGTTATCTATGGTTTACTTATTAGGATATATGGGAAACTTGGTCTCTACGAGGATGCCCAGAAAACTTTCAAAGAGATAGAGAAGTTGGGTCTACTAAGTGATGAGAAAACATACATAACGATGGCGCAAGTCCATCTCAATTCAGGAAACTTTGAGAAAGCTTTGTGCATAATGGATCAAATGAGGTCTAAAAACATTTTGTTTTCAAGATTTGCTTTTATTGTCTTATTGCAATGCAATGTTATGAAGGAAGATTTGGCATCTGCTGAAGCTACATTTCAAGCTCTGTCAAAAACTGGGCTTCCTGATTCTGGTTCTTGTAATGATATGCTCAGATTGTATATGAAACTGGGCTTGACTGAAAAAGCAAAAATCTTTGTTATCCAGATAAGGAAAGACCAAGTAAAATTTGATGAGGAGCTTGTCAAAACAGTCATGAAGGTATATTGCCAGGAGCAAATGTTAAGAGATGCTGAGCAATTGATAGATGAGTTGAGTACAAGCGAATCATTTAAGGACAATAAATTCATTCAAACATTTTCTATGGCTATGAATGGAGAATCCTGGAGATCTGAAGTTGCTCTTGAGCCCTTGGACCCACGTGGTACTATGGCTTTTGGGATGATGCTTAGTCTGTATTTGGCATATGGCAATACCAGTAGAACAGAAGAAACAGTCAAACTGTTGCTCAAGACTGCTAATGGTTTGACAGTTGCCAGCCAACTTGTTATCAATTTCATTAAAGAAGGCAAGAATCACTTATATGGTTGGTCATTTTAAAGATCATACATATATATATGTGTGTGTGTCAGCTCAGATTTCATTTATTTGAAGCTTTTTTTTTCTGCATCTTGCATAACTTTAAGTTCAGTAATTATAACAATTTTGTAATACAATGGTTAATCTTAAACATCAAAACTGAATGTAAATATAGGTGACACATCAAAAGCAGAATATCTGTATGAGGTATTGATCAAGCTAGGACACAAGCCAGAGGATGCTGCAAGTGCGTTTATGATAAGTTTGTATGGGAAGCAGCAGAAGCTGAAACGGGTGCAAGAAGTCTTTGCAGCAGTGGCAGATTCCTCCACGGCTAAAAACCCTTTATATAATTCAATGATTGATGCATATGCCAAGTGTGGTAGATCAGAGGAGGCATACTTATTTTTCAAAGAAGAGACTGAGAAGGGGCATCATTTGGGTGCTGTTGCCATCAGCATGCTTGTGAATGCTTTGACCAATTGTGGTAAGGATGGTGAATCTGAAGTGAGTGATGTTATATTAAGAGTGATATCATTGGGGAATTCACGAGCTATTATTCTGCCTAAGTTTTAGATATTCACAACAAGCCACTCATATTCTGGATTCTTCAATATGTGATCTTATGCCTTCTAAAAATTGGTTAAATTATCTTTTTCCTTCAGGGATGCAGCCAATAAATAGGAAAAGGATACCTAAACCCATTCTTAGAAGGCATCATACAGAATGGATTGTCATGAATGTCTTTATTTTGAGTAACTAATATAAATTATTGATAAGTAAAAATTAGGGGTTTAGAACCTGAATTTTAAGATGAAAAGTGTAGAAGGTAGTAAGTTCTGCAGCCATACTAAACCTGAAAGAAGGCAATTTTTTTTTAAATTTCAAGTTCATTGCCTAGAACACTGTGACAGAACACATCATGTATGGGCTTGAAAATCTTGTTGTAGATTATATAGGTTGTAGGGATTGTAATTTTACTGAAATTAGGAAGTCAAAATAGATAACATTGGTACAAACAATTTCGAAGCATAAGTTACAAGCGGAGACAAATTTCTTTTGTTTTTCTGATGAGTAAGCCACACAATAGCATTCGAAGAGGCTCAATAACATGAGTTGGTTACTTGATTCTTTAGGACCCATGGACCACAACAACATCCCACGTGTAGCAAAGTAACATTACCAAACTACCCTTTGATGCTAATTCACATAAAGTTGTATAGAACGTATTAGCGGTTATACTGCAAAGAAATGAGTTAAAGCTTTTGTAGAAGGTCTGGTGCTTGCTCAGGCAGTTTGAGGTTATATATTCGTAACCCGAAAACTAACATTTGCAGGCTGTAAAATGCCATCTTTTTACTTCTAAATAAGCCCTAATGTAATATAGTAATGCTTACATGCAAACAATTAAAGGGTTTATTAGGAGGTATGGTGAAATGCTGCTTGGTTTGTTATAACTGTGATATTTTTTCTATAGGTTTAGACCGTTTAGTATAATCTTGATAAACTCATTTCAGGCAAATACCGACTAGCAGAGAATGTAATTCGTGATAGCATTCATTACAAATTGGAGCTTGATACTGTAGCATTTAATACCTTCATCAAAGCAATGCTAGATGCAGGTTAAGTTATCCTTTCCTCCCCTTTATTTAGTGAGGAATTTAAAGGCAGAAAAAGTTGGGATGACACTTGTAGACAATTTGATGGTGCAGGTAAATTGCACTTTGCAGCCAACATTTATGATCACATGCTTTCATTGGGTGTTGCTCCATCAATTCAGACATACAACACAATGATCAGGTAAGAGCTAAACTTTCATGGTCGAAGCCTTTATAGTCTTGTGGTAATAGTGCAGACATGACAATTAAAGGGAGTAGTTTGGGGTCAGGGGTTCATTTTCATCACTAGATGTATAGAAAATTGAAAATATCAAAGAAGAAGAAGCATTTGACTTGCTTATCCTTATAAAAGAGGTGAAGCACACAGAAATAGCATGTAGTTTATTTGCTAATGAAGCAGTTGATAACGTGTGTAGTGTGCATGGACGCGGTCGAAATCTGAGTAAAGCTGTGGAGGTATTTAACATGGCTCAAAGCATGGGAGTGGCTTTGGATGAGAAGGCATACACTAATATGATATGCTACTATGGGAAGGCTGGTAATATGTTATTTCGTTTTTCGATCTCATTAAATATCATAGAAGTATAGAACTAGGGCTGATGTCATGCTTAAAAAGTCTGATGGGAGGTTCTATAAGCAAATTGAGTTTAAAATGGAATTAGAGACGGTTTGTATTGACACGGGATTTTGATTACTTCATAAACTTGCTAATTTATTATCAACCTAGTCATCGCCATCTCTGCAATGGAACTACTGATTTAGAACAAAAAGAAATAACCCCGCATAGTTTTCTGGTTTACTGTGATAATCTTAAATTGCTAGATAATTCTGTTGTAATTCTCGAGGATAATTTTTTTAACTACTTGTAGGTAAAAGCGATGAAGCATCCCTTCTATTCGCCAAAATGCAGGAAGAAGGAATAAAACCTGGGCAGGTACACACGTTTTTCCAAAGCTTTAATGTTAAAAAGTGATAGAGATACCATAGCATAAGTAATTGGTCTGAAGAAAACCCACTTTTTGTTTAGGGTCCTTTATAAATTATAACTTTTAGCAAATGTGTCGCAACGGAAAACGGAGTAACAACAAAATCAATCACATGAATTGAATCTGGAACTTTACGATCACAGGAATTCACAAAAGAGAGATAAAAGAATGTAGAACAACTGTCTCTGATAATTCAATAATGAGAGTTCTTTTATAATAATAACCCTAATAGATTATTTATACTACCTAAATCCTAAAATTAAATAAAATCCAATAAACTTACAAATTAAGCCCAAAACATAAACAGGCCCAAAGTAATTAAATCTACTAGGCTATCCTAATTAATAAATAAAAATACATCAAATATTTAAATTGTCCATAAATACCAAAACATAAATTATAACAAATTTTGGCCGATAACTTTTCCTGTGTCATTTTCCTTTTCTTGGAGAAAATTCGACCTCGAATTTTAAAATGTAGTATCAAGCACCAACAATTAGACATTCGCTATCTTCTTTGTACCATGTATTCACGATGTTGTTTCTCAAAGAAATTTTTTAAAATAATCAAAGCTTTCATATTAACCTGCAATTTCAACAAATGATTAGGCACGGCGAAATCAAAATTTTCCAAGTTGGCTAATACTGGATTATGATCAATCTCGTGATTAATCTCAATTTTTACGATATTCGCATCCTTATATCGCGTTGACTTCATATTCCTCAATCACTAAACTTGGTTGTCTTTAACTATACAAATCACATGACTGAGAAGTAGGATTGATAGCACTACAACTTTCTTGAAGATTTTCCCAGCTGGCTATGAAATTTTTGGAACACCTAATAACTTCATAAATTAGAAAAGAAATCTCCTTTTGGCGCTCTTCTTTAGCTATTCTTTTGTCAACTTGATACCAATGTTTCAACCTGTTAAGTCTATAATGTGTTCCTCGAATTACTCTAAAAGATCATATTGGGGCAACAAATTTTTATGATGACGCACATAAATTTCGTAGTCCAAGTCACATTCATTCTTAAGAAAACAAATATTTTTTTTTCTTGTGCAATCCTTGTTTTTGTAGCTCGAGACATTTTTTTTAATATCAATATTTAAATTGTACAACTAAAAACTCCCAGAGCTCTTAAGAAAAGAATCAAAAGTTTAGTAGATAATTGGTAAATTGCACAAAAATGGGGGATTGATTTAGAGATATCTATTTAGGTAAAGGGTCAAACTAAAATTTTCTAGGACTTGAGGTACCCAAACAGAATAAGTAAGCTAAACAGGAGTTCCAAAGTATAATTATGTCAATAAGAAATCGAAACTCAAATTATACCTTGTATTACGTCTGCACCAAATCATGAGAAATAGCATGAAGCACAAATGCCTTTAAATAGCACGAAGCACAAACGCAAAGGCAACACGTTGACAGTGACTTTTGTTTGGAACGAGGTCCTTTATTGCGCACGCTAAGCTTGGTGGTGATGACAGCAACAAATTGATCCACTATTTTTTTTAACAAATAAAATTTAAAAGATAAATTCGACTAGTTTTAACTAGTCTCCACGATGAAAAGTGGGTTATCTTTTGCTTAATCAGTAGAATCGTCCTTGTGGGCCAACTCCTAGGCTATGATGCCAACTGACACAATGGAAGACGGGGTAACAACAGAAACAATCACAAGAATTGAATCTAGAACTTTGTGATCACAGGAATCCACAAAGGAGAGACCAAAGACTGTAGAACAATCGTCATAATAATCTGATAATTCAATAATATTGAGAGTTCTCTTATAACAAGGATTAATTGACTTTTTGGTCATTGTACTGTGGATCGATTTTCATTGTGGTTATCGAATATATTTTTATTACAAACACGTTACTATACTCGAAAAAACTTACAAAATGGTTATTACTTGTGATTCTGTCAAAAAAAATGACGGAATTCGTTACCGATCATATCACCTAAGGCTTAAATGTTGATGTGTATATTAGTTTTGCCACGTGTATCATGTGCTCTGCACATGACACTTGATAATAAACTTTCAAGAGGATTCAATAAACTAGAAATGGAGAGAGACCAAGACTAATAAATCAAATCAAGGAGGTGGGTGGCTTGTAATTTACGAAGATCGAATCAAATTCCTCCACTTTACCGTCTCCGATCTATCAATCAAATCGTTGTCGATTCGTTCAAGGACATGCAACACAACAGATCAAAACTGGCAGCTGCGGCAGAAGAGATTGGCAAAGGATCGCTGCCAAATGAACCAAGATATCGCGACGTCGTCTGTGGTGGAAGATTGTGACACGATATCGTACCAAAAACCCTTTTCATTCGGTCTAAAGCTGCCTCTGCCGTTGGATGATGATATGGATGTTGGGAATCCCGAGGATTTACAAGCAACTGCCTTGTGCCTCTAATGGACGATGATGAAAGATTTACTGGTTCTTTCATCTGCTTTGTTTTAATGAGAGAGAAACTGGGTTTTTTTTCCTTCAATTTTCTTTTTACTTTTTTTAAAAAAAATTGTTAGATGATTTGTAATTAGTGTGTTCGATTTGGGGTTTGCTTTGACTAGAGTTATGGACACAGTGAACACCATTTGTATGTATGTGTACCATAGAAAATCATTGGGCATCTGAACTTGAGTTTGCTATCTCATTATGTGATTTCTCTTTACATTTTTTTAAACATTTACCACTGTATAATGAAAATTAACTTTCTCACCGTACATATTTTTCTGTATATTTTAGTATTGATTATTGTTAAGCTTTTGATTTATGGGTTTTTTGTTATTTTTTTATGTTTTTTGATTTTTTGTATTGATTATTTTTTGATATATGGTTCCTTTTATGTCTATTAATTTATTAATAATTTGATTTTCTACTTTTATATATATATAATATATATAGTATGTGTTCTTCTTTCTGTCATTGAAACTCTTGTGGTTTTGGAGCGGTGGTCGAACTTTGAGCCACAACCTAAAGATATGAAGGCGGAGGAGATGTGGCGCTGGAAGGAGTGATGGGTTTTGTGGTGTTTAGTGGAGGAGGAGGACGACGACGGTGGATGGGTGGGTGGATGGGTGGGTGGGTGGAAATCAAGGGAGATGAGGTTGGGGTTGACCAGAGGGAGTTAGAAGAATGAAGGTATCGGATCTGGATCTATTGGGAGAGTGGAAGGGTGTTTTGTGTGTGTGTTTTTCTTTTGTTTTTTATTTAAATAATGATACTTTGGCTTTAATTTGTGCTTTTTGTTTGTTTAAGAATGTTTTAAATTTTAATTTTTTTGTGGTTAGGTAAGCATATAATTTTCATTGTTTTATGAGTAGTTCTACAGGGGCAGGAATATTTGACCGGTTGAATTTTTTTTTTTTTTGCGACTCTCAAGTTCAACACTTTATTGTATATGTATCCAAATTACACCTAAAAACACTGTATTCTGTAAAAATTTTAATTGAAATAAATACCATACATTTTTTGAGAGAAAAAAAAATAAAAATTCAACTAGTCCAATATTCCTGTCCATAAAACCTGTCCGCCAAGACATTTCCTTTTTTTATTATTAAAAAGTGGACCCTGATGTCCACATCATCATAGACATTAGCCACCTAAGCAACCGTTAATTTTCTTGGACGTAAAATTATAAAATAATTAGTTTGTAATTTTTTTGAGTATAATAATGCGTTTATAATAAAAAAAATTCAAGAACCACAATGAAAATTGACCCTTAGTACAATGATCAAAAAGTCAATTAAGCCCTTATAATAATAACCCTAATAGACTATTTATACTACCTAAATCCTAAAATTAAATAAAATTCAATAAACTTAAAAATTAAGCCCAAAACATAAAGGAGTCCAAAATAATTAAATATACTAGGCTATTCTATTTAATAAATAAAAATACATCAAATAATTAAATTGTCCATAAATACTGAAACATAAATTATAACGAATCTTGGCTAATAACTCTTCCCATGTCAGAATGAATATGTTTTCATATTTGTGAAGTATGAATGAGCTCGATAATCACTTTTGCTGTTAACTCTCTCTTTCTCTCTCTAACATCATTGTTAAGATTGGTTATGCAGTATGCCCTCAAATGTTTGGAAAATCATTTTGTACTATATCCTTCATTTTCAGGTCCCCTTCTTTTATTTTGGTATATCCAATTTGACAAGTCAAAACAGGTGTAATAATAAAATTCTTTGAAACAATTGATCCTCAGCCAATGGTAAAATTTTTGGTTGTCAGTTGTAAAGTAATCAATTTGATGCTTCCATGTATTCAAAATACAGGTGAGCTACAATATTATAATGAATGTATATTCTAGTGCGAGACTTCATCGTGAGGCAGAGGAACTTTTCAACGCAATGCAAAGAGATGGTTGTCCGCCAGACTCCTTCACCTACCTTGCCCTTATACGAGCTTATACAGGAGGACTTAAATACTCAGAAGCAGAAGCTGCCATTATATCAATGCAGGAAAAAGGAATTCCCCCTTCCTGTGCTCATTATAACCTCTTACTCTTTGCATTTGCAAAAGCGGGGTTAACAAACGAAGCTGAAAGGGTTTTTGCAGAAATTATACCAGCGGGATTAAGTCCTGACCTTGCATGTTATCGGACTTTGCTTAGAGGCTACATGGACTATGGACATGTAGAAGAAGGTATCGTTTTCTATGAGAGGATTAGTGAGTTGGTGAAACCAGACAGGTTTATTATGAGTGCAGCTGTGCATTTGTACAATTCAGCTGGTATGGAACTCAGGGCTCAAGATGTTTTAAATTCCATAAACAGTTCGGGCATTTCATTCCTTGAAAATCTTGAAGTTGGATCAAAAACTAGAAATTCCTAGTATGTCAAAACCAATTTGGCATGTGTACTTTATCTAGTTTTGGAGAGGCAGTATCGGGAAATTGGGAAAAACCAAAGATTTGGCGAAAGAAGGATTTAGCAGATGCAACATGTTTGAAGAGGGGCAGTATATAATGATTTTTCGCAACCACCTTCATTCTGCTAATTTCATCATTTTCTGCTCCTCGGTTTTGATGAGTTTGTGCTCCTCAAACGCGCAACTGTAAATTATCAACTACAAAGGATTCCCGGGACTTTGCAATGAAGCTGGGCTAGCGGTGTGGTCTCTCCTCTCTTTTGCTTAAACGCGGTAAGATTAAGAAAGGGGATTTTTGTATGTTTCCTGCTCATGTGCTTTATTGAAGACGATACAATGTAGATACTCGTTGGAAACCAGATTTCTCTAACATCAAATATCGTAAGTGGTAAGTGGTAATCGATAATTCTGGGTTCATGTCTAGTTGGAGAATTTTCTTGTCCCAGTACTTAATAAGCTCTTCAGATTCTTGAATAATAGTCTAGTCTTGGGGCCTTGTTATTTGGGCAGTTGATTTAGATGGGCATGTACAGGTTTAGTTTATTTCTTCTAATTTTTGTCACCATATTTACTTTAATTATCGAGTTGTAATTTGTAAATGATATACTTCACCACTTTACCTAGTTTCTTTTCATTTTTGGTTCAACCATACCAGCTTACTATATCAGTTAAATTTCTTATTTCTTGTTTACTCATTTAAGGTTTATGATAAATAATACGAAAATAAATTATATTAGAACTGTCAGTAAAACAATAGTTTTAAATTTTATGCTATTTAATATAATAAATTATGTTATTTAATATAATAAATTAGTTCACAACTATAAAAATAGGGCGTATGGGATAAAATTGGAGGAAGAGATGTAATGGAGAGGATATAAATCCAAATAATACTTCTACAACATTCAATAACATGTGACTTGTGGTGTAATTTGAGAAAAGGGCAAAGGTTCAAAAATGCTTCTGATGTTTATTCCGATGTCTCACTTGCACTTTAAACTAATTTTTTTTTCAAAAGTACCCTTAACGTTATATTTTTTAGGTCAATTGTGTCCCTCTCGTTAAAAAAAATTTAGCTAGACAAAAGGACGTGTTAGGCGATTGACACGTGACAAAAATAATTTTTTTTATTCTCTTCTCTCTCTTCTCTTCTCCCTCTTTTCTCTCTCTCTCTCTCTCCCCTTTCTTCTTCCTCTATTCTAAATTAACAAGACTGAAATCACCAATCACCAATCTCCAGCACCAGCATACTCATAGTAGCAACAAACAGTCATCGAACCACCATGAACGCCGGTAAGGATAAACAAACCAGCATAGATCCAAACAACATAAACAGTTACTCACACCCAGACCAAACACTATCAACTAGATCCAAAGGGTGGGCCAATTAACAGGATGGGAATGGAAGAGATAGTAGTTCACAACATAAACATCACAAAATTCAGCCAATTAAAACAAAAAAAAATCGGCAGTAGCCCAGAAAAACAAATACCAGAAGATTCCAACCCGATCGGCAAAACAGATCTGGGTACTATCAATGAACATAACAGTAAAATCCACCGGCTCCTCCAACGACCCACCCGCTCCCTCTGGGTCCTCGGCAAACGACGACAGACCCAACATCACACGCATCGAAGCCAACCCATCCTTCCCAAAATAAAATTTCAAAGGTTCGCCTCGTTCTGTCTTTGCCTCCATCAATCACAATCCCGAATTTGGCGTCTCCAAGTTTCGGAACCAACGAATAAGCGATGTAACAATGCGATACTTAGTGTGATTGATGCAAAGAATATTAGGCTTGATTTAGAGGTGTGTTTATTATTAGGGTTTCGAGAGAAGAGGTTTGTGGATCGATTGTTCATACGAAATTGAAGCTTGACGGAGTCCATTGTGTTTTTGTTTGCGTTATTGCACAAGATAGGTGGCTCAGTTTTGTTAACTCGATTCTTGTTTGGGTTTTGTTATTTTAGAATAGAGGACGAAGAAAGGAAAGAGAGAGAAAAGAGGGAGAAGATAGGAAGAGAAAAGAGAGAGAACAGAATAAAATTTTTTATTTTTGTCACGTGTCAATCGCCTAGCACGTCCGTTTGTCTAGCTGAATTTTTTTAACGGGAGGGGCACAATTGATCCAAAAAATGTAACGTTAAGGGTATTTTTGAAAAAAAAAATTAGTTTAGAGTGCAAGTGGGACATCAGGATAAACACCAGGGGCATTTTTGAACCTTTGCCCTTTGAGAAAATCAAGGGATTTAATACTAGGTATGTTTAATTAAACCATTTTATAAATAATAATTACACAATTTATTAATATAATTCAAATTTCTTGATATATTTTAAATTACACAAGTGACCTTACTATGTGTTTGATAGTGTAAGGTCCTGTTCGGGAACAACTTATAAGTTCATTAAATTATTTTATAAGTTGTTTTTTATTATTAACTTGTTTGACAATCACTTATTTTTTGACTTATAAGTTGAGTTTTAAGTCAAAAAAAAAGTAACTATTTGTGACTTATTTAAAATAAGTAATGTCTATTTTGTCCCTCTTCTATTTTGCTCTTTTTATTAATGTCACTTTTAGTAATTTTTACATTTATTTTAACTTATAAGTCATTATGAGCCGAACACCTTCATAATTTAGTTTAACTTAATTATTGACTTATAAGTCAAATTAATACCGAATATTTTTACTTATAAATCACAACTTCAAACAATTTATAAGTAAATTTATATTTTAAGTTATAAGTTATTTTAATATAAGTCATTCCTGAACAGGCTTTTATTAAAAAACAATAAATTTTATTTAACCAGATTACAAATTAAACTTCGGGGAAACCAAACTCGTTTCCCCTTGATCAAAATCTCTGTCGTCAGTTTTGGGTAAATATGGCAGCAATTCGAAGAAGACAAGGGTACGCAATGGCTTCGAATCTCCTGAAAATCCTAACTCGATCAACCAATCTCCCTGCTTCTTCTTCGTCTTCAAAATCAAGATTTCTCAGCGGCATTGTTAATGGTGACGTCGTCACATCTCACACTGCCAAATGGATGCAGGTATCATTTTACACACAACACACAACTTTCATGATTTATTTTCTTCAAATTCCATTGAAAATTGATTTATTTGGGTTGTAATCCTTTGTTATGAGCTCTTTTTTCCCCAGTTTTTAGTTTTTAGCTATTATCCATTAGCGATTACAGGAAGTCATGGTTTTAGGGTTTAGATGCAACTATGTAATTTTTGAATGATCTTCTTTCATTTCTTATGCTATTTTATCGTTTTATTGGGTTTTAATCATTAAGGCCTGTTTCATATTTTGTATATGAACAATCAAGTCATGCAAAGTAGACATTGACATATACCGAACGGATCTTAAGCATACCTCTTAAATAACATAACTCTCTTAAATAGCATACCTTTATTAAAACTACTTTGTTTTGAAGATTTTTTTTAAAAACAAAATAATATTAAAAGAGCGGTCCCACCTGCTTTCTTTTTATTTACAAAACGACAACCACTACCCTCACTTGCTTTTTTTTTAGAATCTCCAAAACGCACGAATTTTAATAAAGCGTACTTTATTTAAGAGGTATGTTTTAGATCCTTCCTCCTGATATATAATCTCCTTAGTTATGTATCAATATATGGTAGTATTGTGGTAAGTCATGTAACTATATTTGTTGGGTTACAGGCTACTATTCTATGATCACATTCACTTTCCCAATTGATGTAACATTAGTATGCCCATGAATTCATTTCTTAGGTTTTAAAAGTAAGCCATTTGTAGCATACTTGTATGATAAGTCCATTAGTAGTCAGGAGTGGATCTAAAAATATTTGTCAGCAGGGGCGGATTTTCACTACAAAAAAAAGGGCCGGCAATGAAGGACAAATCTTTCACAAGAAAGAAATAGTATATTACTCACGAGATTTATTGTGAAAAAAACTTTTCTTTGCGCTATTCCTCGTTTTAGAGCTCTACACTAAAAGTATCATTCGGTAAGTTAGTGACTAAATAATTTTTGTGAAGAATATATTGTTAAAAATGTGTTCTTCAAAAATTATATATTGTAAAAGATTATTTTTGTTTGGCGAGGAGATGATTTCCTCACAATTAACATTTTGAAAATTATATATTGTAAAAATGTCTTCATAAATAACAATTTGTAGAACATAGTTACTTTAGAAAGGTTGGATTTCTTTCATTAATTACATATTGTGATTTTTTTTAATTTATCGAGAAGAAATTTCTTCGATAATGCTTCTATTAAATAATCAAATCATTGCAAATTTAAAATATTTTTAAAATTATTTATTATTTTGTAATCAATATCAAATGAAACATTATATTATATAAATAACCAATTGTATAATATTCCACAACTAAATATATAATAATCAAGTAACAAAACCTCTGAAGGCTTGTAATAAAAAAAAATGTAGGTTTTCCAAAGGCCTAATACCTAAAATATTTACTCATTAATACAAGTAAAAAGGTAAGAAAAACAAGTTATAAAAACTTTGTAGCTTTGACATGTTAAGTCCTCTCTTTAATGTCATAATTTTCTTTAACACAAGGTTGGTCTTGTAAACTTTAGCATGTCAAAGAAAAAAAACACCAAAACTTAACTTTAAATATTTAAATGAAAAGAATATGACAAAAGATTAAATTGGCAAAAAACTTAAAGCGATTCCACAAGTAAAAGTTATAGTTCCACAAGATCTGTCTCACATGAATAGTAAATGTGTCCCACTTATGTGAGAAAAACTTATGAAAATATAAAATTTTACTTGTGTGAAAATATCAATTCCCTAATTAAATGATAAACATTATTAAAACGATTAAAGATGAGAGTTTGATACATTTATAACCAGATATACCAATAAATGTACATTAATATAAGTTATCAGAAGCTTGGTACTTACAATAAATGTGTACATATATATATATATATATATATATATATATATATATATTTTGCCTCCTCCAAGTTTAATTCTTCCATTAATTTGCTCTCTTGAATTTATTAACTTACATATTTGCCTTTACCTATACTATATATATATATATATATATATATATATATATATATATATATATATATATAAAAGTCGGCAGGGCAATGCATATCTTGCCCCTCCACAGTCCTACATTAGAACATTTACAATAGTTTCCTTATTTCTATCATTATGCAGGATAAAGATTCAATTTTTTCACTATGTACCCAACAGGTTCCTTATATTGATTCCTTAAATAATGAAATTTTAAAGTTAAAATTTTAAAGTTCCAACAGTCAAAGCATGTTTTGACCGTTGTAACTATTTGACCTTTGTATTAGTTTTATGCGTTAAAGCTTATAATAGATGTAATATACTACATCCTCTTGTTTTTAATTATAAAATTGCTATTAATTTATTAATCTTTTTTGAAGTAAGTATGTGATATTTTTAAATTTAAAATTAATATAAATTTAATCAATACATATTGTAACTTATTTAGAAAAAAAATACTATTACTTATAAAATTTATTATTTTTCAATTCTTAGCAAATTATTAAGTTTGAGAATGCATCAAATTGACTTATAAAATTAATAATAATCTTATAATTTATAAAAGAAAATATAATTTATTAATTGTATTCCTTTTAAAAAGTTAATTTTATATTTTATTTTTAAATTTTATGATTCATTTTATTTAAATTTTGAATTGAATGGAGTACTTTTATAATATTTATAATTACGGACATAAATTAAATAAATCATATATTTTAAATGAGGATACATTTGAAATGTTTTTAAAAAATTCAATATTAGTTTTATAATAAAATGAAATAGTAAAAAGTCATCTTTATGATTCCCACTTAAATGAGGGAGTAAATTCCATTTATATAAATTCTTTTGACTCCCTAGAGATTAAAATAGAGAGTTAAATAAGGATAAAGAAATTGTTGGATAATGATTTGTTGATATATTCTTCAAAGTTGAGGATAGAGTGCTTATTAGGGAAACTGTTGTGAATGCTCTTAGTAGTTGCAACATGATGTGTTTGTTGGTATTTTATGTCTACTCAAATCTATATGTTGTTTCCATTGCGTTTAGGAGAGAATTTTTTTCAGTAGTAACATTTAGGAACCTTTGAAGGTTATGTAGCCAATAAAGAAATATTCCCAGTGCTTTATGCCCATGAAACTTTTACCAACTTGATGTTCAACACTGCCTATTTCAACCTATATAGGTTTTTCTTGCAATTCTGTGGTAATGCTTCTGGATGTTCAAAATCTTGCTGATGAAAACGGGCTGAAAAAGATGCCTTGGACAGCTGCATCCTTCTTGATTCCCTTAATTTAGCTTCCTTAGGTAGCAGCTGCCATTTGCAACTACCTTGATTTCAGCGACTGCTATCGGTTTTATCTACTCTTTCCTGCTACTGGATGCTATGTATAATACTCTATGTCCCATATTATTGCGACTTTGCAAGTCCTAAAATGCTCGTCTAAAAGCCATTGTACAAAACATTAAAATCTTCAGAGATTTGTTTAAAGATGACGTTAATGACATGTTTTTCTTACTAGTCGGAATTTTCAACTTGAACAGTCAATTTGGTACTGAGGGAGTATAATTCTTTGCATTTTTTTAGTACGGAAAACATGATATTAGGATTCTGTATGTCGCACTCAACAAGGCTCGTCTTTTTTCAAAGAACCCTCACTAACCGTCTGGTGTTATATTTTATGAAGTTCTGATCGGTTTCTCAAAAGTTCTGCGGCGGGGAAGTGTTGATCTAATGAGTAGGCTTTAAAACTTGAACTCTAAATTATTAGCAGGTTCATATTTCAGTTTCACCCTCTGAAAAGCAGGATTAAGGCATTCTTGTCGGTTGACATCTTTTTTTCTTTTGGGTGGTAGAGACGATAGGAGTGAGGGAGTAATATAGCTAGAACGCTGCCCCCAGTTTTCTGCACCTTTTCAGCTGAACAATGTCCGGTTTGATGGTTATGGACACGTATATTTCAACGGACAATTTGTATTCTAAAGCATGATTCTCTGCTGCTTTTTGACTAACTATAAATATTGTTTGTATTATCATTTATCGTTCTCAATCTAGTCTACTTCATGAAAATGCATGTACTCTGAACGATTTTCCTGCCTGTCAATTTTCATTTCTTAAATTTGTAGATATGTTGGAGCATTCATTTTTTATGCTATTATTACCAGGCTACAGACAAAAAATCACCAATGGAGTTGATCAACGAGGTTCCACCAATCAAGGTTGATGGCAGGATTGTTGCTTGTGAAGGAGGTTAGTTTGTCTCAAACTGATTAAAGCTTTTCTTTGCAACCAATCTTATGAGAAGCAAGTCAATATCAAGTACTAAACAAGTTCATCCATCCCATAAGAGCACGACATCCAAATTTTATATTCAGCGGAATTTATTTCCTTTAATATTTTGTCATTGTGTTTCAGACACTAATCCCGCACTTGGGCATCCAATTGAATTCATATGCCTTGACAAGGACGAGCCAGCTATCTGCAAGTATTGTGGTCTACGCTATGTTCAAGGCCATCGTCACTAAGAGCATGGGGTGATTTTTACTTCGCAAGTGCACCATGTTTAAGCTGTACTTTGCCAACATCTTGGTGTACTTTAATGTTTCTTTTCAGCAAAAATAAGAATCTTATATGCTAACAAGTAACAACACATTGTCAGTGGTTCAAACTTCATGTATTCATTGTATGATACAAAATTTGTGATTATATTTATCTGCAGGAGAAGGATATAGTCGCACAAGTTTTTATTTAATGTTAAGCTAGTGCACTTAAGTTACCTTAAATCCAACTTAAACCACAGTATCTTCTGATACTGGGCTTATGCAATATGCATACAACCAGGTAGTCTACTTTCTACACGACCTTGGCTAAAAAATGAGCAAAAGAGAGGGCTCAATAATTTTGGTGCATTGGTTGACTTTTAAGCCCCAAGGTCACTGCACCAAAATGGCGCTCGAATAAGATCCACAAGTACGTTTGGACTCCAAAAGCCCCAAACTAAATGTACATAAAATCAAAGCCAATAAAAAATACCCAAAAAATTGTTTTGGCATGCATTCATGCAAATACCTCAGAATCATTATTGATGATAGAGACTAAATTAACATACCAAAAATTTCTGGGAGTGGGGATGATAAACATATAACTAACTGCCTATAATTAATCCCTTTGAAACACATGCCTGGGATTCATCCGAATTATTATTCATAGTTAGAAACAAAATTAGCATACAGAACACGAAAAATAATTATGTACATATAATTGACTAATTGAGTAAAAATTAAGCCGCCTACTGTTGTATGATAGAAATGAGTAATTATCCATTTGCTCATTCTCTGGTAACTACCAAAACTCCGCCAAACAATGAAACTAACAGCTATCAAGCACTTTTACCAGCCATGTTCCTTCTCTGTTGATGCTCTGCAACTTTATAATCTATGACTTCACGAAACAGGTTAGGGTCAAGCACACAGTTCTCACTACCATAAACGGCGGCCTGAACACCAGCCATCAGCTTTGCTATCTCTCTTCCTGAAAATCCATCTGTTTTCGCTGCAGCTTCCCTCAAAATATCATCTGTCAAGCCCTTAATTTCTATCTTCTGCTGCTCTTTCTTGAACAAATAAGAGAACAATCCCGGCTTTCTCGCCCCAGCTTGTGCAATGTACTTGTCCAAATAAAGTTTGAGAAGCTTGAATCGTTCATCTTCTCCGGGTAAAGGAAATTCTAGGACTTCATCAATACGGTCTGCCACAGCTGAATCAAGATCACCTGGACGGTTTGTAGCAAGAGCAAGGACTATGTCTTTGGACTGGTCACCTGTGCGGAATAGGAGGGCATTGAGTGCACTCCTCTGAGCTTCACTCATATAGGTTTTGTTACGCCTGAAATTCCATCCATAATCAAATTTGAGAACATTAATTCTCCACAATTTACACATGAAGAGGACAAGTGCAGTCATTAGTTAATTACAATACATGAAATGGACACAAATTATATTGTAGGATTACCTATTTAAGTATAGGGCTATAAATACTAAATAGTAACTGAAAAATTCGTAGTCGTCCGCATCCGTATTCGAAAAAAAAAACAGAGCGCATTCAGAAAAAACGGATATATCCGTATTCGATTTAAAGGTATTCGCAAATAAACGGTCCGAATACGAATATAGGCGTATTTATATTCGTTTAACATCCGACCATAAATATATTTGGCAGATAGCGGATCCGTATATATATATTAATTATTATATAATAAGCAAAATAATTTTTTTTAAGTGGTCTTCCTTAAAACTAGTTTTCACTATCATACGAAAATTATTTTAAAAATGTCATTTCACTTCTAAAAAGTAGGAAATAATGCTTGTATAATAATTATGTTCAGTGTCTACAAATGTGTTAGATTTCAATCTAATTCCAAAGAATCACATTTAACTATGGTAAAACATATTTTATTTTTAGATATCTTAAGGGAACCGCAGACCTAGGATTATGGTATCCTAAAGGCAACCATTCAATCTCGTCTACTTTTCTGATTTTGATTATGCGGGCCATCACGTTGATCGAAAAAGTACTAGTGTGACATGTCAGTTTCTAGGTAGGTGCTTAGTTTCTTAGCTCTCTAAGAAATAAAATTTTGTATCTATCTTTACCATTGAAGTAGAATGCATAACAGCTACACGGTATTGTGCACAAATCTTATGGATGAAACAGACACTCGCATATTACAATGTCAAATTTGACTGTGTCTATTCTATATGATAATACGAGTGCAATCAACTAAAGCAAGAATCTTGTTTTGCATGAAAGATCCAACCACATAGATGTTTGACATCATTTTCTAAGAGATTATGTAAAAAGTGGTACTATCAGAATGGAGCACATTGACACAGAGCTAAACAAGTGCTGAAAGATTTTGCAAGCTACGTATTGATCTAGGTATGTCAGAAATCCCTACTTAGACTAGGAAATTTTTAGGATTGATATACTTTCACTTGAAATATAATTTTTCTTTTAATTTTACAATTTTTTGAGTTAGATCAATTTGTAGGTGATTGGGTCATAAACCCGTCTTTTTAGAGGATGAACACTTCTCTATAAGAATTCCACTAGCAATTTCTTCCATCAGATATTTTTTAAATTAATTTTGTGATTATATGTATTAATATATTAGATTAATTAGATAACAATATCTAGTTTATTAAATATAAAATTTAATAAAAAAACTAATGTACATTGATTTATATACAATAATTATTAATATAGTTAAAAACACATGTATAAGTTAATTAATATCATATATATTAAAATAACATAATGGCCAATATTTAACTATACAGGTAACTATATAGGTATTAAAATCAATACTTAAATATATTAAAATTATATAAATATGTTTAATAATTAAAATATACATATATATATATATATACCGTATATAAACTATATATATAATTTCTATAAAAATAAATACAAATACCGTATAAGAATAGTATATATCAAAATTTGGTATCATCTAGGTCATTGAAGTCAAAAACACAAAATAACCTTGATCCTACACTAATCGTGAGAAGCAATCAAAGTGCGACATGTGGATTCCACTAATTTCCCTCCCCAACCATCCAATCAATTTCTCAACCCTTCTAGCCCGTTCCATCAGCCAGAGCAATCAAAGTGTGACATGTGGATTCCACTAATTTGCCTCCCCAACCATCCAATCAATTTCTCAAACCTTCTAGCTCGTTCCATTAGGCAACAAGAGGAGATATATAAAAGGAAAATAAACAAAATATCATTCATTCTCTCCCATATAAGACACCTTTCTCTCTCATCTTCGTTTGCTCTCAAAACCCTAGCTAACCATGTACCAAAATCAACATTTCTAAGTGTTTTTTTCAAAATCTACTCCGATTAAACCGTATTTATCCACCAGATTATCATAGTTACCGCATTGATTTTTCAAAAATCTGAAGTCTAAACGAATTCGGACACCCGAATATTCGAATAATCTGTTTATTCAAATAAAATAAATAAAAACGGATATTATCCGTATTCAGATATTATTTCGAATACCAAATAACATTTTTAAAATCCGCCGAATACGGGATACGAATACTAGCGAATTGATTTTTCAAATACGGATTACTACTGTATCCGGATCTGTATATATCCGTTACACCCCTATTTATGTCAACCTAGTTCCTCCACTAATTTTTTACTACTAGTTGGTCATTTTTCATGGATTCAATGATTAAGTATTACAACGACCAACTTTCACAATCAGTCGATCATATTTTTCTATAAAAACTCCAAGCTGAAGCTAACATGGCAGGAATTAAAATTTTAAAGCAATAATAAGCTATTAGTAGCTTATTTGTTAAACTTGACCTCTTCAAAGGAAGCTGAACACTTTATTGAGAGATTAAATATCACATTATCAGATGAGTATGGTCAATAAAACCATGGTAGTAGCACTTACTCGCACAAAAATGCATCTGCTTCGTCAATAAAGAGTAACAACCCTCTGTTAGACTTCTTCGCCCAATCAAACAACTGGTGTATCTTGGTAACAGCTTGTGAACCCAGTGGCGCAACATCTCCACCCGTCATCAATGCGTAATCAAGCCCCTAGAACATGTCAAATAATTATCAGACAAAAAACAGAAGTAGCACAATCTTTAACGTTAACACATAATGAAATTCAAGGAGATTAAGATTAAGAGGATGGGGAAAGTGAGCAAACATAGAAAGAATCACATAGGCTAAGATCAATACTGATTTGCGGGCTAGCTCCCTTGCAGCCATTGTTTTCCCAGTTCCGGGAGGGCCAAAAAAGAGCATGTTTCGATATGGAGCCTGATGAGATTTTGTATTGGCCGTCGCACTAGCCAATTGCTGAATTCTTTTTTGAAGAGAAGGATGTAAAATGACGTCACCAAAGCCATTACCATTTTTAGAGGCAGACCCTTTACCAGAACCACGTAAGAGAGAGCTAAAGCCACGTGAGAAGCCTGACCAAGGATATTTCCCGATGGTAGACTCTCTAACCAATGATGGCTGTCCTAATATTCTGTCCACGTAACTCCAAATCACCTTTGCACCTTCTCTGCAATTTATGAAACAGACCTTCCATAAGTCATTGAAATCAAATAAACAGCTGGTAAGAAAATTCATGTTAAAACTTAAAACTATTAATTAAAAAGAATATGTATGCTAAAACAACCACCCTGCTGTTTTTTTTTGGCCCCCCCAACTCTACCCCTGGAAAGAAAATATGCTAGTCCACTGTCCACCAAAATTGTAATGCATCTTACTGATGCATATATAGAAAAGATTACCAAATATATCACCAGAAAACTCCAGTCGCATATATGCATATTAAAACTTATTTCAACAAAGCCTTTTTATGCCAAACTAGTTGGGGATATATATATATATATATATATATATATATAATAGTCGAATAGTCGAACTTTAAATCACATATAGTCCATCTATTTTGCTTCATTACCAATCTTTAGTCCTGAAAAATAAGACATTATCTGCAAGCTTGCAAGTGTTTTCTGTTTCTTAGGTAAACCTGTCAACTATAAACCTTTTCTTGTTCTTTTTTATATTAACATGACCTGTCAATTATAGACCTCTAAGTTAACAAAAAGAAAGAAAAAAAAAGTCCTCCCCAAAGTTACATAAAAGTGCTTGTTGGAATATCACAAGTTCAACCTTACAGATCTTGCTACGAACACAAGAACAGACACCCTCCAGAAAATACACAATAAGAAAGGTCATTGCTGGAGTTGCAAGAAGAAGCGAGAACCAGAAATACTGACCAAAACTATATAAAAGATCTTCATAAGTTTCTAAGATTGAACATAATGAAGAATAATACAAAAACTAATTTCACACAATTTAATACCTTGTTGTGTAGATCCCTGCTGCAAGAGCTGTTACACCTCCAACAGCTACAACTAACTTATTTTGATCTGTTAATATTGCTCGCAAGCCCCCTAAATACAATAGTTAAGTCCTCATCAGACAACTTTCTGACACAAATAGAATACAGGGGAGAGGAAAAAATCTCAGAAGAATAATATTTGGCCTAATTTCAGATAGATAAACACAAACTCAACCATCCAAAAAAGAGAAAAGATGAGCCAATATTAGATTTTACTAAAACATGCCAAGAGTGAACACTATGCGACTGCAACCAGGAAACACAAGGCAAGATAAGAAATCCCAATATCCATTAAAATACGAAAACAAAGCTTAGACACTTCGAAGAAGCTATCATATTTGATTCAAAGGGGAGAAAAGTTATCTTATTCAAACACTGATGATCATATGGCAATTTAGGAGACTGTGCAACACTTCTCCGATGTGTTCGTAATTTAAACATCCTTAACTTTGGACACAACAACAGTTTCTTGTGATTTAATGCGACTGATAAATATTAATGTTGAGATACACCTTCACATAGCATCCCATTGTTACAGAAACCAAATTAAAATTCTATTAAAATATATATAATATATAATATAATATATAACGGTACAAAGTTATACCAAAAGATTAGGAATAGGAGGGATATAGAAATATTTAGTCAACATATTTACACACATTGGATTTTGTCTTTACATATACATGCAAATATTCTTAAATCTTAATTTCACACATTAACATGACAAACTTTCTTATGACTTGCAAGTTGCAAGTTCTATATTGAATAAATTTGATATTTTAAATTAAATTAAATTAGTAAAAATAAGCATCTATTAAATTTCTATTAATAAGTAAATATTTCTTACTAACAAATAAAACTGTGTCCCCTTTTTCGCTAATGCAGTAATGTGTCCCTAACAATGTCGAGTCTTCATAGTATAATCATCAGAGCTGACTTGAGCCACTGCAAGGCAATTACTAAAGTTTCAAGTTAATCCTACATGCCTACTTGACCTCTGTAATTGAATATGGAGAAACTAGGCTGAGATACTGAGAATTTGCAAAGACAAAACATATATGTCACTAGTAGAGTAACTTTTGAATAAATATTACTAATATGGAATTAAGATATTCCTTTGCAAAGATGTTGAGAGGGATACCTCCAATGTGATCAAAGGTTGTGTTTATAGCGGCAACCCATTTTTCTCTCTCTGCACTTGCACGTTCTACCAGCATTCGTCTATTAACGTCTTCAGCAAGCTTTGCTTCATGGGCTCTTCCTTCTGCTTCTGCCATAGCCCTCACCCTGATGGTTTCCCGCTCTATCTCAGCCTTTTCCCTTTCTGTTTGCCTACGTTGTGCCTGAATTTGTTCTTCTGTTGCTCGTCTGGCTTGTTCTTGCCTGATAGATGATTCTTCTTGCATTTTTACAAGCTCTTGGTTTCTAGTTCTGTGATGTTCATTTTCTGCCTGAAAATATTAAGAAATATTGTCATTTTCCACTCTGGAACCTCCAATGTTAATTAAATAATAATAAAGTAACATGCCTGCATCCTCTTCCTCGCCAATTCATCCTCATAACCCTTTGCCTTCCTAGCAGCCATCTGTGATTTTATCTGTGCATGTAGTCTGCTGCTGAGCTAACTTTTTCTGTTCATCATATATTCACCCTTTTAATGCCTCTCTCTTCACAAAATAGCAACATTATAATGACAATAAAAAGATCAGGAAAATAGTTTTGGGGCAGGGGCAAACATTGTAATACTGGAAGCATGTAGTCAAAGTAAGACACTTTAAAAATCATATTATCTATTAATCATTCTAAGATACTCTATTATTGCAGCTCATAATTTTTATCAAGTAAAACTTAAAAATCAACAGTTTATTCTAAGCTTTCATAATTAGAGTAAAACTAATCACTCAGAAAAAAGTGAGAAGTAAGGGTAGGACTACTGAATTAGTGGCAGACATCCATTTCATACAGATGAGAAAGATAATGAATGTAGACATCTAAAAATCTTCTTCTTCGGCAATGGATAACTTCAGATTTGCTAATAAAACATGCATAAATAGTCACTAAACAGGGCACACTTCAACCTAAGAAACTAAGTTAGAAACAAAAGTTGATTCAATATAAGGAAATCAATCAATCAAAAGACAATAATGCAGTAGGTTGGAGCCATCAGGTAGTCAAACAAGTCCCAAACAAAGTAAAGTTGTACTAGCATACACAACAAAAATTAAGCTTACAGTTTCAGCCTGGGCTTGCATTGCCTTAAACTCTGCTGCTTTAGCAGATAATTCTGTCTGCCTGGTTTCTTCTTGCTTCTTCATCACCTCAAAAACCTATATCAACACCAAATTACCATTAATCCCACCAGGAAACTAACAAAGGTTTTAACATGACTTTACCAGAGGATACCAAAGCCACCACCTTTCTACCCAAACATTGACTACTACCAATCACAAGTCAACATAAAAACCCCGTCATAGAAAAATAACATTTTACATACCACTCAATAGTACTAAATTGGTAAAAAAAAAAATATACCCCCAATCAAAATGTCTAACGCTCACAGTATCCACTAGAATATTCAAGAATTCCCTCACTAGATATTTAAAACCATCAACAAAAATTGGCAAAAAAAAATGTAAAGCCCGAAACTTGCACTCTTTTAGCAGAAAGTATAAACATTAAACAAAATTACAAAATAAAAAATAAAACCTTTTTGGCATGGGAAGAACTGTTAATCTCTCGCAGAGCCTTTGCACCTCTCTCCAAAGCCTCGGGGTCAAACCCAGCCGAAGTCGTCCGCGGATTATCATTGCGAACTCGCGAAGCCTGCTCGGCATTTTCCGCCGGTTTATCGGCCGCCGGAGAAGACAACGAATGAGCTTTGGGCGTTACTGTCGGAGCAGAAGGCGAAGGAGAAGAAGAAAAAGGAGAGAAATTGAAAGGGCCATCGGCATAAACATGCTCTACGCTTAGTGTTGCAGAGGCTATAGCCGATAAAAGCCCTGCTTTTGCGATAGCCTTTGCCATTTTGCCCCCTCTCTAAAACCCTAAAAACCCAGAAAGGGAATGGTTGTTTAAAAGGGATTAGGGGTTTAGACCGTACGAACTGTAAGAAAGAATGTGTTGGATTTTATTGGTGAGAAATAAAAAAGGCTTGGAAAACAAGAAAGGGATTGTTGAACACTACTTGAAGGCTTCCATGTCATGAGGGAGAGCTGAGAGAAGAAGGTTCAGGGTTTTTGTAGGGTTTGGGGAATTTTTATTTTTTTTTATTTTTTTGGGTAGCTTGATTGTATTGTAAAGTGTATATTATTGTTTAATTATATAAAAATATATTACTTATTAATAAAATTTTAAAAAACTCGTTTTTTATGAACTAAATAATAATAAATTTGAGTTACAATATTACTAAAATTTATTAATTTTAATTAAAAAAAATAGTACAAAAAATATTAAAAATAATTAAAAATCGATTAGTCAACTTTACCAATTTTTCGGTCAACTAGTTCATTCCGATTTTTGACTAAAACTGGGTAATTAGTTCAATTTGAACTGAAGTGCTGACCGATTTCAATTTTAACTAGTTTAACTGTCGATCCGGTACGAGTTTCACAATCTTAGTTAAATAATATAATAACGACACTTTGAATTTACGATCATTACATTATTTGATAATATAGATACTCAAAATTTTGCATTCTTGTTACTAACCATGCAGGAGGACAGAATCGTCTTTTGTCTTTTAGAGACAACTCTGGAACTCAAAATCATCAAGTTAAACCCCAGTGACAACTTTGGGAGATCAAGTCCAACCCGGTGTCAATCCCGGGAGATTAAATCAAATCCTGGTGACAACCTCGGGAGATCAAATAAAATCCTGACGACAAACCTGAGAAATCATCAAATCAACTTCAGAAATAACCCTAAATACAAACAAGAAGCACTAGTAGTCAAACCTCGGATATAACCCCGAGGAAGACAGATGCCGCCACGACAAGCCCTGAACCAACACGGGAGGGCAAAATAGTAATTTTGCCAACTCAAGATCAAATCAAGTCAAATCACTGTCATAAAGGTCATACATAACCATACCGTCAATTCCGAGTGAAAATAGCGCAAGACAGCTCAACGGACTGACTGGGAAGACTAGAATATCTAGTTATGGACCCGTCTTCTTGAATTCGAAAAAGGTCAAATCTCATGTGTAAGACCCCAACTTATTATAAATGAAATTTAATTTCCTCTATTTATTATTTTGAAATAGTAAGGGTTGATTTGATTAATGTGGATAGTTATGGGTAACATGCGCAAATATTTTAAATAAGCAAATATTTTAAATAAGCAAGTGGTTATAAAATATTCATTATTGTCGGGGAATATTCGTTTGGTTGTGGAATATTCTTGTTGTCGGGGAATATTAAATGCGACTGAGACGACGCTTGTGGGGCCCCATAACTTGAAAAAGATTGATTGGATGAAGGAAAACGACAAGTATAAGTTGTTTATAAATAACAGGCGTAGTTATTCACAGTTAATCTTTGTTGGAACACCGGTGGTTGGTTAAAACATAATAGAACACGGTATTGCATCAATTATTGATTCTTACATAAGAAGGCCTTTACTCAATAATTGTTACGATAATTCTTCGCTCAATATTTTATTTTATTGATTCAATAATTCTTTGCGTTGATATTTTATATTATTGTTGTTTCAATAATTATCATTACACAGTATTTTCCTTTATCGAATTAATAATTCATATTATTTGAATAATATTATTAGATAGCATTATTGGCAATGTCTAGAAAGTTACATACAAGGAGAGGTTTGGTTACCTAATTGCGGCACCATGAGGAGAAATCCTTATTAAAAGCCCTCTTTCACAGGAACGGCCACGGTTGTTAGTATTGTGATTCTGTAATATTATTTTTGGATAATTAATTATTGATTTACATGATAAGGAAAATATTCATATTATGTGGATATAGATGGGGAAAAATTTTAATGCGACAATTGTTGAAAATTGATATTTTATCTTTTCTGATAAAATAATTCATTTAAATATATTATTATATTTTAATAATATAATAATGGTGATATTTTTACAATGAATGTGGGATATATGAATAAATAAGGAGGAAGAGTATTTTTGTTACTAAAAATATTTAAAACATGTTTTTTGTGACGCCCCCAAAATTAGGTATACGTCACCCATCTTGGGTACGCCACTTACGTAGTACGTAAATTCAAATACAACTTACTAATATAAGCGCCGTAGGTATGCAATCGACATAAAGCGTGAGTTTGAATACAAATATTGTCTACTAGATATTATACAACTCAAAAGGAGTCCTCATTACAACTATTATCACACTATTTCACGAATAGTGAGGACTAATAATCTTATCCTCTCGGACCATCACTCGTTTTCCGGCTCTGTCCCGGTATGTTCTCATTTCACGAAGAGAACGACGGTGAAAGAAAGAAAGGTGAGCTCAACTAGCCCGATAAGAAATATTATGACTAAGATAATGCGAATAAATTATCATTAGCCTTCAACAAATGTTAAAGATAAAATACAATAGACAACCAGGTTTAAGCTGCGGTGAATAAGCGATCCATTAAAAAGTCAAGTAGAGAATAAAGTCTACTATCTTTTAGGTTTTAAAAGGTTTTCATCAATTTTTATCATTTGAGACTCAAACAATAAATAAACCACCACATCTAATCATCCCCGTACATACCCACGGTCAAGGATTTTCATCAAATTATCAATGGTCAAGACTATATCTTAGAATCACCCTGGTCATAATCATACCAAAACTATCCATCAACGCATTACACGAAGCCGCTTTGAGGACTTTTGTCACATCATTTATATCAAGTCATGATTATACTTAGAATGATCCTGGTCATAATCATACTAAGTTCATCTATGCACGTAAGCGAAAGATAACATAATATAACATGAGGATGATGACAATAACATAGTAATTCAATAAAACAAGTTCAAGAATTATTTAATCCATGAATTATTAACGTCCAAATTGTCAACATGATCTTTGTTTACGTGAGTAAAATTCAAGAATGATCGGAAGAATATTTTCATGAAAAGATCTTTGGATGAAACGCGAATATCGGGATATTCTACTAATTTCATGGAGTATAGAAGTCAAAGTTTTAACCAATTGGATATAATAAAGAATGGAATAACAAAAGAAATCACCATGCATGCGGTGCTTGCGCATAGACGAGTTATTCAATGAATAATAATAACGGAACGGTCGGTGAAATTCACACCGACGGGATGTTCCAATGAGAATAATAAAGATGGAACCCGGATCCGGTAAAAAACACGGATAGGATATTCCAATGAGAATGATAAAGACGGAACCAGTCCTAGGTGTAAAACACACGAGCGATGTTCCAACAGAATAAAAAAAGCGGAACCCGGTCCTGTAAAACACACGCATGGATGTTCAGCAAAGAATATTAGAAGAATGTCACCAAGTATAGGTAAAATCATGTATCTGAGTTATTCAATGAGAATAATAAGCGATGGAATAACATAAGGATTTCACCAAGTATAGGGTATCTGGCGTATCACGAGGTTATGTATAGGGTATGCCACTTTTACGAGTTATTCCAATGAATAATAATGAATGGAATAATGAAGTTCTCTTCAAGAAGAAAGAATAACACCCACTACAGTAAAAGAACCTGAATATAGAAGTAGTGAAGTAGCGAGAATACTCTTCTTCTTCTATAATTTTCTCTCTATAAACTTCTCTCTATAATTTCTCTCTGTAGAGTTTCAATGAATTAAATGAAAATAATGAAGGAATGAGCTTATTTATAGGAAAATGGAATGCATAGTAATTAATCCATGAGCAGTGCCTAGATTGATTTACTTTAATCGATGGTCCATATTTAAAGCAAAATCTTTTAAATAAAATATAATATATTCTATTTATATAAAAATATTTTACTATGCAAACACTATGCAACACTACGCAAAAACTACTATCAACACTATGCATAATAAAATATAATATATTACATTTATAGAATAACTTTAATAAAGTATTACATTTTATATAAAAGATGTTTACATTTTATTCTACGTTAATAATACGAATAAAACAAAACGTCATTATCGCTATAATAATTCATATTATTAATCGACAATAATGGAATCAAACCGGTGACTTCTCACATAAGCATCAATAATCAATACCGTGTCTACTATGCAACCACACGACATATTCTCGCACTTTTACTACTGAGTAGTTCAACAAAGATCAACCCGGAAAACTTCCGCCGTTATTTCAATAAAATATTTTTTATCGTTTTCTCAATCCGAAATGATAATTACATTAGGGGTCCACCAATGATTGAGCCGTTGTCTTTAATATTCCTCGCTAAACCGAATATTCCCCACCAATCGAATATAATATAACCACTTACATACTTTGCAAAATTTATAAATACTACCCACAACTATAATATTATCTCAAATTCACACCATAATATAAAAAATTATTTTGACAAAATTTAAATCTTTATTGATAAAATCTGGGGTCTCACATTTTTCATGTTTGTGGACCCCATTTCTTGACTGAAATTTGATTATAGTCTGTAAAATTGTTCGTATGTGGATTTCGGTCAATTTCTGCTTGGAATTTGGAAAAACTTAAACTTACAAAGTTATAGAGAATTGAATTTCCTACGGAATGGACATAAGATTCTAATTTTTTACGATAAAGGGCTATTTTTGTGAATTATTGAAGTTCCTAGTATATCGGTCCGAATCGATTTTGGAGTTTTAAATATTTTTATTTAGAAAAACGTTTTTGGTGATTTTGTCACTTGTATAGCTGATGTCTTGAGCAAAAAAGTGGGCTAAGGAAAATTTATATAAATATATTAATATTTTATTAAATTTTACGCTTTGTGTTTCTAAGCATTTTCCTATAAATAGGGTCTTAGGTTAGAGTTGAAAATCACACCGAAACAAGTTTTCTCTCTCTCTCTATATTGTCGGCGTATTCTTGTGAGTATTTTGATACCTTGAGTGTTGCTTTCTACGATTAAAGATCCCTTCAAAGACTATATCCAAAGATTCCAAATCAAGCATTGTCTTTTCGAGGTAAGGGATGTTATTTTTTTTAAAATGATATTATTTCTTCTAATATCATTATGCCGGAATATTGGTAAGATTTTTCTTGTGAAATTCTTGTCTTTTAGTATCGAGGTTACTATTCACTAATACGACACTATTCACGATACGTATCACGGCTTATTCACGATACTATCTGACTATTCATTCACGAAAAGATTAAATTTTTATTTTTGTCCAAAATATCTATTATCGATACTAGCTTTGATTGTATCCATGTTTTGATCATTCTTGAATTTTACTTCACTATGATTATTTACGAAGTATTTTTGAACTTGGATTGTTTAAAGTACGAATCCTTAATATTTGTTCTTTTGTTTCACTTGGATTCGTTTTCCTTAGTGCAAAGATGAATATTTGATGCAAGATGTTTATTGATTGATGTTACATGGATAAAATATTGATGAAAAAACTTTTAAATTCATAGAAGAAAGTAGATTTCATTCTCTACGTAACTCTTTTAATGAATTATTATTTCCGCTGCGAATATTGATTTAAAATTTGTTGTCTATTGTATTCTATCAGATTTTTTTCCCTGTTGAGGACTAACGATAATTTGTTCTATGTTATCTTAGTCATAATATTCTTTACTGGGCTAGTTGAGCTCACCATTTTCCTTTTTGTTCTATTTTTCTTCTCAGGAGGCGAGAATGTAGCGAGTATTAGTCGGGGTATGGAATGAAGGTTCTAGAATGTCGTTTTAGTAGTCCTCACTATTTTATAAAATAGTGTATCAATAATTGTAATGAGGACTTATTTGAGTGTTGATATTGTCTAGAAGACAATATTTGTTATTAAACTCACAGTTTATGTGTTGTCGTATTTTGCACGACAATTGTATTAATAAAGTTGTAGTTGTGACGCCCCCAAAATAGGTCCATTCCATCCAACCCATTCTGAGTCACCAAATACATGTTACAGAAATAACTACAACTTTATTAATACATCATATAAACTGTGAGTTTAAATACAGATATTGCCATCTAGACAATATCCACACGCAAATAAATCCCCATCATAATTATTGATACATTATTTTACAAAAATGGTGAGGACTACTAAACAACTCTCTAGAACCTTCATTCCATACCTCGACTAGTACTACCACATTCTCGCCTCTTGAGAAGAAAAATGGAACAAAAAGAAAAGGGTGAGCTCAACTAGCCCAAGAAAAGAATATTATGACTAAGATAATATACAACAAATTATCGTTAGTCTTGAACAGGAAAAATCTAATAGAATACAATAGACAACCGATTTTAAATCAACAACTGCAATGAAACAACAATTCATTAGAAGAGTTAAAGAGAAAATGCAAACAACTATCTTCTGTGAGACCCCAGATTTTATTAATAAAGATTTAAATTTTGTCGAAATAATTTTTTAATATTATGGTGTGAATTTGAGATAATATTATAGTTGTGGGTAGTATTTATAAATTTTGCAAAAGTATGCAAGTCGTTATATTATATTCGATTGGTGGGAATATTCCGGTTTAGCGGGAATATTCGTATAACTACTCAATCATTGGTGGACCCCACAATGTAATTATTATCGGATTGAGAAAACGACAAAAAAAATATTTTATTAAAATAACGGCGGAAGTTTTACCGTGGTTCTTTGAACTACTACTCGGTAGTAAAAGTACGATGTCGTGTGGTTGCATAAGAACACCTGGTATTGATTATTGATGCTTATGTGAAAGTCACCGGTTTGATTCCATTATCATCGATTAATAATATGAATTATTATAATGATAATGACGTTTTTTTTATTCAGATTATTAACGTAATAAAATGAAACATCTTTTATATAAAATAGAATACTTTATTAAAGTTATTCATAAATAGAATATATTATATTTTATTATGCATAGTGTTGCGTAGTGTTTTTGCGTAATGTTTTGCATAGTATTGCGTAGTGTTTGCAGATAGTAAAATGTTTTTATATAAATAGAATATATTATATTTTATTTAAAAGATTTTTCTTTAAATATGGACCGTCAGATTAAAGTAAATCAATCTGGACCGCTTCATGGATTAGTTACTACGCATTCCATTTTCCTATAAATAGAAGCTCATTCCTTCATTATTTTCTTACTAATTCATTGAAACTCTAGAGAGAGAAATTATAGAGAGAAGCTATAGAGAAAAATAGAAAGAAGAAGAGTATTCGCTACTTCACTACTTCTATATTCAGTTCTTTTTACGGTGAGGGTGTTATTCTTTCTTCTTCTTGAAGAGAACTTCATTATTCCATTCATTATTATTCTCATTGGAATAACTCGTAAAAGTGGCATACCCTATACATAACTCAGTATATGCCATACAATACTATACTGGTGAAATCCTTATGTTATTCCATTGCTTATTATTACATTGGAATAACTTTTGTATCTGCCATTTACCTTATACTTGGTGACATTCTTCATTATTCTCATTGGAACATCCTGTGCATGTGTTTTTTACACCGACCGGTTCCGCTTTTTATTATTCTGTTGGAACATCACATGCATGTGTTTTACACCGGACTGGTTCCGCTTTATCATTCTGTTGGAATATCCTATTCGTGTGTTTTACACCGGATCCGGTTCCATCTTTATTATTCTTTGAACATCCTCGATTATGTGAATTTCACCGACCAGTTTCGTTATTATTATTACATTGGAATAACAACTCCGTCTGTCTGCAGGCACCGCATGCATGGTGATTTCTTTTGTTATTCCATTCTTTATTATACCCAAATGGTTAAAACTTTGACTTATATACTCCATGAAATTAGTAGAATATCCTTGATATTTGCGTTTCATCCAAAGATCTTTTCATGGAAATATTCTTCCGATCATTCTTGAATTTTACTCTACAAACAAAGATTATCGTGTTGACAATTTGGGCGTTAATAATTCATGGATTAAATAATTCTTGAACTTGTTTTATTGAATTATTATGTCATTGTCATCATCCTCATGTTATATTATGTTATCTTTGGCTTACGTGCATAGATGAACTTAGTATGATTATGACCGAGGATCATTTGGTATAATCACGACTTGATATAAATGATGTGACAAAAGTCCTCGATGGCTTTGTAATGCGATGATGGATAGTTTTTTGGTATGATTATGACCGAGGGGTGATTCGGTATAGTCATGACCATTGATAATTTGATGAAAATCCTTGACCGTGGTACAAGGATGATTAGATGTGGTGGTTTATTTATTAAAAATTGAGTCTCAAATATAAAAATTGATGAAAACCTTTTAAAACCTAAAAGATAGTAGACTTTATTCTCTCTTGACTCTTTTTTAATAGATTGTTTATTCCATTGCAGCTTAAACCGGTTGTTTATTGTATTTTATCGGTTTAACATCTGTTGAAGGCTAATGATAATTTATTCTGCATTATCTTAGTCATAATATTTCTTCTTGGGTTAGTTGAGCTCACCTTTTCTTTCATTGTTCTCTTCATGAAATGAGAACATATTTGGGACGAGTGGGAACGCAAGTAATGGTCCGAGAGGATAGCATTAGTAGTCCTCACTATTCGTGTGAAATAGTGTGATAATAGTTGTAATGAGGACTCCTTTTGAGTTTGTATAATATCTAGTAGATAATATTTGTATTCAAACTCACGCTTTATGTCGATTGTACCACGGCAGCTTATATTAGTAAGTTGTATTTGAATTTATGTACCATGTAAGTGGCGACCCAAGATGGGTGGCGTATACCCAATTTTAGGGCGTCACGGTTGGTATCGAGCTTAGGATATGATCCTGGCTAAGATGTGAGAATAGTACTAGGAGGGGAGAGACGGGAATTCCTTCGCATTAGTATGACCTACCTAAATTTATTTGGTATTTAATTGGTCGGTCGAGTATAGGGATAATATGTGATATGTTAATTAACCCTTATTTTGTGTGGCGGTGTTTGAAAATGGCATCCGAGAATGTTGAGAATAAAGAATGGAGCACGGAGAGCTATTGATTCTCCACGGATCAATAATCGGGATAATGTACAACAGGATGGCGATAATCCTCCATAAACAACAACACCGATCAATTGACTAACGACGATGCGTTTAATAGGTTTTAGAATTCATGCAACATCGGTAAAGCGACTCATCGTCCCAAAACGTGGGTGGAAACACGGAAAACTCTCGGGCGGTCACCGCTTAAACAATTCAAGGAGCTGGGACCACCGGAGTTTAAGGAGAGCCAAAACCACTTCATGAAGCATGGATAAAGCAGATTACCAAGATATTTGATGTCTTGGGATGCTCCGAGGAGCAAAAGGTTCCTTTGCCGCCTTTATGTTCTTGCGGAGAGGATTCATCGGTGGGAATCGGTAAAACGTACTCAACTTCTTTGTCTTGAAGATATCTTGGGAGAAGTTCCAGAGGCGTTCAACGACAAATACTTTCCGAAAGTATTCGCCACATGAAGGAGGTGGAGTTTATCAAGTTGGAACAAAATAATATACCGCCAGTAATAATACGAGGCAAAGTTTGCGGAGTTATCGCGGCGGTTCGTCCCACTTGGTAGATAATGAAGAGAAGAATGGCGCGAATATTTTAAAGGTTTGAAGCGGAGATACGTCGAACATCTTATTTCTCATAAACCGTGTTTTTATTCGGATGTTGTAAATAGGGCTCAATTAGTGGAGCGCGATAACGAGTCAACCCAACTAAAAGAAAGTAAATTTCGTGAAAATTATAATACCAAATGAGAGTAGTCATCGAGCGGTGACAACAAGCATGGAGGAATCAACAAGCCGGATATGGTAACCACTTGGGTGGTAATCGAGGCAAAACAATAAGAATGGACATTTCAAGAAAAGGAGATTCAACAATGATGGAAAGACGTCAAAGACCAAAGACTTTGTTGTTAAGGAAGGAGAAGGACCACCTATTATATGCTTCAAATGCGGAGGAGAGGACACATCGGTCCGAATCACTACCATGCCATCAAAGCATGTTATAATTGTGGAAGAGAAGTCACTTAGCTCGATTTTATCGTTTCATCAAGACAAATTCAACTAGGATGGAGGCACCAAAGGTCATCCCGCATAAACCAAAGCCGTGTAGTTTAAGAGAGGCGTTTTTTTCTCGTGACGAGGAACACGAATAAAATTATCACGGGTAAGTTAATCATAAGCTCTTGCGAAGTCTATACCGTGTTAGATACCGATTCCCACTCTTTTATTTCACCTAGTTGTGTTCAACGTTTAAATTTGATTCCGAAGAAGTTAAACTTTGACTTATTGGTTGAAACTTACGTTAGTAGGAACCTTCGTTACCTCCACCATTTATTAATCTTGTTGTTTCAAATAAACACTTTCACGTTACTGTCGATATTATCTCTTTGAAAATACTTGCCTTTGATGTGATTTTAGGAATCAATTGGTTAACTACTCATTATTCTTTTTGTAAGGTTGTTAGCTTTTATATTCCTAACCAACCATTGTTATACTGAAATTCAAAGCAACCAAACCACTAAAAGTCAATCATTGTCATATCAAGCCATAAGTAAAGAGCCCCGATCCTTTCGTTGTTGACTTCCTTGTGTAGAATTCACCGAAGCGGACTTTACGTGGCGGCGTCGTGAATGAAGATGGCAAGTTTATAGGTATCATTGTGAGATCTTTATCTAGGTTAAGGGATAGAAGTCACAATTGGTATCAATGTGACGTCTTATCCAAGTCTTGACGAGAGTAATAGCTTTTTGAATGATATTTCTATCATTAATAAATTTCTTGGCGTATTCTTGAAGACTTCTAGCCTACCCTAGAACGTAAAATCAAATTTTGTATTGACCCCAAGGACAAAAACCCATTTCTTAAACCCTCAAATATTTCTTCAACTAAAATGAACAGTTTACGTGGTTTATGATGAAAGTCATAATAAAAATATTGGAATAATGAAAATCATGGGTATATGAAGTATTAGTAAGTTTTATGATGAGTTATGTTGGTTAGTATATGAAAACATGAAAGTTTCTTAGAAATCACAAAGAGTTGAAAATCAGATTTTGGTGAAAAGCGTAACATGAAATTCAATTGACTATATCTCTTATTATATTTTGAATTTTTGAATGTGGTCAAGTCATAGAGTTAGATCTATGAGTTACCTAACTAATCCAAGTGGAATTACTGGAAAAGGTGTTGTAGATTTTTGTGGGGACTGATTTTTAGCAAAGGAGGCCAAAGCTGTAAATTTCGAAAATGCTCTTGCCCGAAAAACTTAAGGGACTGTTTCGGCCACTTAAATTATGAGAAAAAAATTCTGGGCTTTTGGGACATGAAGGTATATGGTATAAAGTACCTCCTGTCCAAAAATGAGTTCATTCGACTTAAAATGAGCAAGTTATGACTATTTCAATATTTAGGTTTTTCCGATTTAAAAAACGCTATAACCTGAGTTCTATAACTCCGATGACCATGAAATTTAAACTAGAAGCTCACGTTAACATGTGTAAGGTCCTGCCAAGATTTGGAAATTTTGGAGTTAAACTTGAGGTAGCTAATTTCTTAAGAAATTAATTAGAAATTGATTTTTGAAAAATAGTAAATGAATTTTAAAATTTAGAAAAATATATTTTTATCATGAGACTATATTATGCTAAATCCCAAAAAGAAATATTTTTGGGACTGATTTGGTATTTTTCATGAAAATAGTTTAATTCTGAACATATGAGTTAAATATGTTATGTGAAGTAACAAAGTTGAAAATAGGATTTTATGGCTAGAGAATCTTATATAGAGTATATGCATATTTTTTTGAGAGATTTGATAATTGGTGATGATATCTTATAGAGTATGACATTTTGAATGATTAAATGCATTATATGGTAAAGCGTAAACAATTAAGATAAATTGTTTATAAATTTAAGAAGTGATTAAAATATTGTTATAAATTAATGATATTAGATTATGAGATTATTAAGTGATTGAAAACATGGGGATATTCTTGAATCTGGATAAATTATATTATAAATGTTTAATATTTATCCTTTATCTCATTTGATTGATTCTTTATATCATTATCCTCACGCTTATATTATGTTGAAAGTCATCTCGTGGCTCAGTAGTGCATAGATGGACTTGGTATGATTATGACCGAGGATTGTTCGGTATAATCATAACCGTAATTGAAAACACAATTATCTTTGGTAGTAGTCATGGATAATTTGTGGTCGTGATACTTAATGAATACACAATTATCTTTGGTAGTAGTGCATGGATAATTTAATGGTCGTGATACTAATGAATACACAATTATCTTTGGTAGTAGTGCATGGATAATTTATGGTCGGTGATACTAATGAATACACGATTATCTTTGGTAGTAGTGCATGGATAATTTGTGGTCGTGATACTAATGAATACACGATTATCTTTGGCCGTAGTGCATGGATAATTTGTGGTCGTGATACTAATGAATACACAATTATTTTTGGCCGTAGTGCTTAGATAATTTGTGGTCGTGATACTAATGAATACACAATTATCTTTGGCCGTAGTGTATGGATAATTTGTGGTCGTGATACTAATGAATATCCTTGGCCTGTAGTGCAGGGATGATTCGATGATATGGATTAATTATTGAGCTGAGTCTCAGCAATGAAATATTAATTCATGGATGTGGTAAAAGTCATCTTTGGCGGTAGTACATTGATAGACTTAGTATGATTGTGACCACGGATTATTCGGTATAATCATGATCAGTAATTGAAAACACGAATATCCTTAGCCAAAGAAGTGCATGGATAATTCAATGGTTGTGATACTATTAAGTTTGAGTCTCGAGATTATTGGTTTTACTGATTATATATCTTTGGCTTTTGTAGTGCAAAGATGAATTGTTAATAAATATCTTTGGCTGTAGTGCAGATGAATTGTTAATGAATATCTTTGGTAGGATTGCAAAGATGAATTTAATGTTTTCAACGATAAAGGTATTCAAGGTATCCTCACCTCTTTATCATACCCGTGTATCGTTACCACTAATTTCGAGGGAAATTCCATAAGGAGGGAGATTGTGAGACCCAGATTTTATTAATAAAGATTTAAATTTTGTCGAAATAATTTTTAATATTATGGTGTGAATTTGAGATAATATTATAGTTGTGGGTAGTATTTATAAATTTTGCAAAGTATGCAAGTCGTTATATTATATTTCGATTGGTCGGGGAATATTCGGTTTAGCGAGGGAATATTCGTATAACTACTCAATCATTGGTGGACCCCATAATGAAATTATTGTCGGATTGAGAAAACGACAAAATATTTTATTAAAATAACGGCGGAAGTTTTACCGTAGTTCTTGTTGAACTACTTTCGGTAGTAAAAGTAATAGATGTCACGTGTGGTTGCATAAGTAACACACGGTATTGATTATTGATGCTTATGTGAGAAGTCACTCGGTTTGATTCCATTATTGTTTATTAATAATATATGAATTATTATAGCGATAATGACGTTTTGTTTTATTCAGTATTATTAACGTAATAAAATGAAACATCTTTTATATAAAATAGAATACTTTATTAAAGTTATTCTATAAATAAAATATATTATATTTTATTATGCATAGTGTTGCGTAGTATTTTTTTGCATAATGTTTTGCATAGTATTGCATAGTGTTTGCATAGTAAAATGTTTTATATAAATAGAATATATTATATTTTATTTAAAAGATTTTTCTTTAAATATGGACCGTCGATTAAAGTAAATCAATCTGGGGCGTTCATGGATTAATTCTTATGCATTCCATTTTCCTATAAATAAAGCTCATTCCTTCATTATTTTCTTACGAATTCATTGAAACTCTAGAGAGAGAAATTATAGAGAAGCTATAGAGAAAAATAGAAAGAAGAAGAGTATTCCATTCTTCTTCACTACTTCTATATTCGGTTTTTTACTTGAGGGGTGTTATTCTTTCTTCTTGAAGAGAACTTACATTATTCCATTCATTATTATTACATTGGAATAACTTTGTAAAAGTGGCATACCCTATACATAACTTTGTATCATGCGGCATACCTATACTTGGTGAAATCCTTATGTTATTCCATTGCTTATTATTACATTGGAATAACTTGTATACTGCGATTTACCCTATACTTGGTGACATTCTTCTATTATTCATTGGAACATCACATGCATGTGTTTTTTACAGGGACTGTTCCGCTTTTATTATTCTACATTGGAACATCACATGCATGTGTTTTACGGGACCGGTTCCGTCTTTATCATTCTGTTGGAATATCCTATCTCATGTGTTTTACAATGGATCTGGTTCCATCTTTATTATTCTGTTGGAACATCCTGCTTGGTGTAATTTCACGACCGGTTCCGTTATTATTATTACATTGGAATAACTTTATCATGCATCAGTACCGCATGCATGGTGATTTCTTTTGTTATTCCATTCTTTATTATACCCAAATGGTTAAAACTTTGACTTATACTCCATGAAATTAGTAGAATATCCTTGATATTTGCGTTTCATCCAATATCTTTTCATGGAAATATTCTTCCGATCATTCTTGAATTTTACTCTACTAAACGTGATCATGTTGACAATTTGGGCGTTAATAATTCATGGATTAAATAATTCTTGAACTTGTTTTATTGAATTATTATGTCATTGTCATCATCCTCATGTTATATTATGTTATCTTTGGCTTACGTGCATAGATGAACTTAGTATGATTATGACCGAGGATCATTCAGTATAATCATGACTTGATATAAATGATGTGACAAAAGTCCTCGATGGCTGTAATGCGATGATGGATAGTTTTTGGTATGATTATGACGAGGGTGATTCGGTATAGTCATGACCATTGATAATTTGATGAAAATCCTTGGCCGTAGATGCGGGGATGATTAGATGTGGTGATTTATTTATTAAAATTTGAGTCTCAAATGATAAAAATTGATGAAAACCTTTTAAAACCTAAAAGATAGTAGACTTTATTCTCTACTTGACTCTTTTAATAGATTGTTTATTCCACTGCAGATTAAACCGGTTTGTCTATTGTATTTTATCGGTTTAACATTTGAAAGGCTAATGATAATTTATTCGCATTATCTTAGTCATAATATTTCTTCTTGGGCTAGTTGAGCTCACCCTTTCTTTTCTTTGTTCTCTTGAAATGAGAACATAGCCGGACGAGTCGAGGACGAAGTAATGGTCCGGAGGATAGCATTAGTAGTCCTCACTATTACGTGAAATAGTGTGATAATAGTTGTAATGAGGACTCCTTTTGAGTTTGTATAATATCTAGTAAACAATATTTGTATTCAAACTCACGATTTATGTCGTATTATATACACGCAGTTATATTAGTAAGTTGTATTTGAATTTATGTACCATGTAAGTGGCGACCCAAGATGGGTGGCGTATACCTAATTTTGGGGGCGTCAAATCTTCTATATATGAATTTAAAAGTTCATCGTCGATATTTTATCCTGTAACATCAATCAATATATATCTGAAATCAAATATTCATCTTTTACTACGAGCCAAAGATATTCATCGATTAATCATGTTCATCTAAATACTGCTCATCTTTGTACTACGGGCAAAGATATTAATCGATGAGTCGTATTCATCTCAACACTGCTCATCTTTGCACTACGGGCCAAAGATATTCATCAAGAAATCATTCATCTTTTGCACTACTGAGGCCAAAGATATTCATAATATATCATCATTTAGGGTGAGGATGATGAAAAATATTTTAAAGAAAACGAATCCAAAGAAACAAAAGAACAATTATTAAGGATTAAGTATTTTAAACAATCCAAGTTCAAAAATACTTCATAAGTAATCGTAGTATAGTAAAATTCAAGAATGATCAAAACATGGATACAATCAAAGCTAGTATCCCTAATAGATATTTTGGACAAAAAGAAGAAATTTCATTTTTATTGAATAGTGTCAGTATTTGTGAATAGTGTCGATACGTGAATAATAGTAACTCACACCAAAAGATAGAAATTTCACAAAAAAAAAAATCTTCACGCTTAGTGAATAGTACTTGTGAATAGTAACTCGTGAATAGTAACTCGTGAATAGTAACCCCGACATGAAAAAGTTCCAAATTTGATAAAAAATTCCAACTAGTATTTCGGCATAATGATATTAAAGAAATAATATCATTTTCGAATAAAATAACATCTCTTACCTCGAAAGATAAAGATTTCTAATACAAACAAACAGGATATAAAGCTATGACTTGAACTTGCACCATATAGCAATACTCAAAGTATACTCAAAATACTCACAAGAATACGCTCGATAATATAGAGAGAAAAACTTGAGTTTACGGTGTGATTTTCAATTCTAACCTAAGCACCCTATTTATAGGAAAATCTTTAGAAACACCAAAGTAGAAAATTTAATAAATTAATATTATTTATTTTTTCTACATCTTCCCACGCATCAAGCATCTGAATTAAGCAACTTGACATGTGTTAAAGATGCCCACCAAACACAAAAAACGTTTTTCTTATTTAAATTATTTTAAACTTCCAAAATCAATTATTTGAACTTGAACTTCAATAATTCATAATAAATAGCCCTTTTATCGGAGAATTGAATCTCATGAATTTTTATAGGAAATTCAATTCTCTACAACTTTGCGTAAGAAAGTTTTTTCAAATTTCAAGCGAAATTGGCCCAAATCCATAAACCTAAGCGATTTTACAAGTTATAATCAAATTTCAGTCAAGAAATAGGTCTACCGACACACAAAATCTGTTTTTAATATTTATTGCAACAAAAATACTCTTTTTCCTCGTATACTCATATATCCCACATTTATTATAAAAATATCACCGTTAATATATTATTAAAATAATATATTTAAATGAATTATTTTATCGAGAAAAAGATAAAATATTAATTTTCAACAATTGTCATTTTAAAATTTTCTCCATCTATATCCACATAAAATCAATATTTTCCTCATCATATAAATCAATAATTAATTATTCACAAATAATATTACAGAATCACAATCTTCGTCAACCAGGTAGTTTCCGGAAAGAGGGGGCTTTCGATAAGGATCTCTCTCATCTACTGGTAGCAATTAGGTGACCAAACCTCTCTTTGGGCGTAACTTTCTAGACATTGCCAATAATGTTATCCAATAATATTATTCAGATAATATGAATTATTGAATCAATAAAATAAAATCTTGAATAAGTAATTCATGTAACAATTATTGAGTAGTGCGCCTTCTACGTAAGAATCGATAATTGGTGCAATCTTGTATCTTCTTGTTCAACAACGCGTATTAGTGTGTTTTACCCAATCGGTATTCCAACAATATAACTTGAATAACAACTACGTAGATATTTATAAACAACTTATATTTGTCGTTTTCTTCATCCAATTGCTTTCCGTTATGGGGCCCACAAAAGATCATGCAAATACGTCATTTAATATTCCCAAGCGATCTTTAATATTCCACGACCAAACGAATATTCCCAGACAATAATGAATATTTTATAACCACTTTATTCAAATATTTATGCGTATTTTACCCATAACTTTAAACTTTTATCAATTTAACCATTTACTAAATAATAATTATAAGAAAAATTGAATACTTTTATTTCATAAAATCCGGGGTCTTACAGTAGTTGTTTCTGTACCATGTATTTGGCGACTCAGAATGGGTGTTGTACACCTATTTTAGGGACATCACAGTTGGTATCAGAGCTTAGGGATATGATCTCTGGCGGAGATCGGAAAATAGAACTAGGAGGGGAGAGATGAGTAAATCCTTCGCTAGTATGTCCTACCTAAGCTTATTTGTTGGTCGGTCATAATATAGGGATATTATGTGATATTTTAATTTCTTTAATTAACCCTTGTTATATGTAGTATTTGAGAATGGCAACTGAGAATGTTAACAGTAGAGTAAATGAGACCGTGGAGACTCCTTTACTCACCAATGAGGAGAACGTGCAATAAGCAGGCAATGTTCCTCTTCCTGTAAACAACACCCACCCGATCGACGCGATGAGCGATGGAATGTTTAGAAGCTTTTTGCAGCTTCAATGCGAGAATCGAGATTTAAGAAGGAGACTGCGTGTACAAAATACGTGAAAATGATAGCAACGCACGGTTTGTCACAGCCAAGTAGTTCAAAGAGTTGGGACCACCAGAATTCTGGGGAAAACCGGATCCGATTAAGGCGGAGACATGGGTCAAGCAAATTACCAAGATATTCGACGTCTTGGGATGCACAGAGGAACAGAAGGTTCCATTCACCACCTTTATGTTCCGTAATAAAGCAGATTACTGGTGGGAATCAGAAGCGTACCCATCCAAATTGCACTCGGATGTCTTGGGAAACATTTGAAACCTGTTCAATGACAAGTACTTTTGTGACGCCCCCAAAATAGGTATACATCACTCATTTTGAGTTGTCAATACATGGTACAGAAACAACTACAACTTTATTATTACAACATATAAACTGTGAGTTTAAATACAGATATTGCCATTTAGACAATATTCACACGCAAATAAATCCCCATCATAATTATTGATACATTATTTTACAAAATGGTGAGGACTACTAAACAACTCTCTCTAGAACCTTCATTCCATACCCCGACTAAGTACTTTCGCTTACATTCTCGCCTCTTGAGAAGAAAAATGGAACAACAAGGAAAAGGGTGAGCTCAACTAGCCCAGTAAAGAATATTATGACTAAGATAATATAAAACAAATTATCGTTAGTCTTCAACAGGGAAAAATCTAATAGAATACAATAGACAACAAGTTTTAAATCAATATTCGCAGCGGAAATAATAATTCATTAGAAGAGTTAAGTAGAGAATGCAAACTACTATCTTCTATGTATGAATTTAAAAGTTCATCGCCTATCTTTTATCCCTGTAACATCAATCAATATACATCTAGAATCAAATATTCATCTTTGCACTACAGGCCAAAGATATTCATCAGTTGATCATGTTCATCTAAACACATGTTCATCTTTGCACTACGGGCCAAAGATATTCATCAGAAATCATTCATCTTTGCACTACAGGCCAAAGATATTCAATAATATCATCATTTAAGGCGAGGATGATGAAAAATATTTTAAAGAAACGAATCCAGTGAAACAAAATGATAAGGATTAAGGATTAAGGATTCGTACTTTGTTTTATCCATGTCTAAAAATACCTCAAAAATAATCATAGTGGTGTAAAATTCAAGAATGATCAAAACATGGATACAATCAAAGCTAGTATCCGAATAGATATTTTGAACGAAAAGGAAAATTTTCATTTTTTGATGAATAGTCTTAGTATTAAGTGAATAATCATCAGATATTGTGAATAATGTCGTATCGTGAATAAGTAACCCAAACACTAAAAGTTCCAAATTTGATAAAAATTCAGATCAATACTTGACATTATGATATTAGAATAAATAATATCATTAAAAAAATTATATCCTTTACCTCGAAAGATCGAAGACTTAAATTTGAAACAGAATATATAAAGCTATGACTTGAACTTGCATTAGTATAGCAATACTCAAAGTATACTCAAAATACTCACAAGAATACGCTCGATAATATAGAGAGAAAAACTTGATTTACGGTGTGATTTTCAATTCTAACCTAAGCACCTATTTATAGCAAAAAAATGCTTAGAACACAAAAAGTAGAAAATTTAATATAATAATAATATATATATATATATATATACAAATTTGTCTACGCACCTAGAACCATCTGAATTCAACAACTTACATGTGTTTAATGAGGCTAACCAAACACAAAAACGTTTTTGTTAATTAAAACAATTAAAACTTCCAAAAATCAATTATTTGAGACTTGAACTTAAATAATTCATAATAAATAGCTCTTTTAACAGAAAAAATTGAAACTCACGATTTTTCATAGGAAATTCCATTATCTACAACTTTGCGAAGGAAGTTTTTCCAAATTCCAAATGAAATTGAGAACGAAATCCACAAACGAAGGCGATTTTATTGTGCTATAATCAAATTTTAGTCGATAAATGGGGTCCTTGACATGTTTAACATGTTTTAAACATTTATTGCAACAAAAATACTCTTCCTCCTCGTATACTCATATATATCCCACATTACGTTGTAAAAATATCACCATTATTATATTATTAAAATATAATAATATATGAATTATTTTATCGAAAAAGATAAAATTTCAATTTTCAACAATTGTCACATAAAAAATTTTCTCCATCTATATCCACATAAAATCAATATTTTCCTCATCATATGAATCAATAATTAATTATTAACAAATAATATTAGAATCACAATATTGACAACGGTGCGGTCCCGAAAAGAGGGGCTTTCGAATAAGAATTTCTCACTACTTGGCCGCAATTAGGTGACCAAACCTCTCCTTAGATGAACTTTCTAGACATTGCCAATAATGTTATATAATAATATTATTCAGATAATATGAATTATTGCTTCAATAATGAAAAAATACTGTGTAATGACAATTATTGAAACAACAACAATATAAAATATCAACGCAGCAATTATTAAACCAATAAAATACTGAACAATAATTACTGTAACCATTATTGAGTAGTGTCTTCTTACGTAAGAATCAATAATTGGTGCAATACCATGTGCTACTATGTTTTAACCACCGAGTATTTTAACAAATGATAATTGTAACAACTACTGTAGTTATTTTTAAACAACTTATATTTGTCGTTTTCTTCATCCAATCGCTTTCGTTTATAGGGCCCACAAAAGATCTGTAGTAAATGCATTTAATATTCCCAAACAATCACGAATATTCCACGACCAAACGAATATTCCCGACAATAATGAATATTTTATAACCACTTGCTTATTCAAAATATTTGCGTATTTTACCTATAACTATCCACATTAATCAAATCAACCCTTACTATTTCAAAATAATAAATAGAGGAAAATAAATTTCATTTATTAATAATTTGGGGTCTTACAACCTCCCTCCTTATGAAATTTCGTCCTCGAAATTGGCGTGACGTACAGTGTTTGAAAAGGTGAGGATACCTCGCTTTCATTTCCGTTTCCAATTCCCAGGTCATTTCCTCTATAGCATGATTCCTCCACAAAACTTTAACTTGTGGTATGACCTTTGCGCGTAGGACATGCTCCTTCCTATCCAAGATCTTAACAGGTACCTCCTCATACGTTAAGTCTTTGGCTATCTCGTCCGGTTCTAACTCTATAACGTGATTCGGGTCTTTCACATATTTACGAAGTATAGATATGTGAAACACATTATGAACACGAGACATACTCGGAGGTAACGCGAGTCTATAGGCTACATTTCCTACTCGGTCAAGAATTTGAAATGGACCAATAAATCGTGGATTGAGCTTTCCTCTCTTCCCAAATCTTGTAACTCCCTTCCATGGAGCAACTCGCAACAATACATGATCCCCTATACTAAATTCCACGTCCTTTCGATGAAGATCCGCGATAACTCTTTTGTCGATCTTGTATCGCGTTTATATCGTTGTCGAATCATTTGGATCTTTTTCAGTAGTCATACGTACCAACTTTCGGGTCCCAACAATGTTGTTCACCCACCTCGTCCCAACATCTTTGAGAGCGACATTTTCGTCCATATAATGCTTGAATGGAGCCACACCTATACTTGCTTGATAAGCTGTTGTTGTAGGAGAATTCCACCATGGTAAATACTTATCCCAACCGCCTTTGAAGTGTAGGACACGAGTCTTAATAGATCTTCAAGAGTTTGAATACTTCTCTCTGATTGTCCGTCTGTTTGAGGATGGTATCTTAGAATCAATCGTAAATCCGTGCCCATTGCTTTTTGCAAGCTAACCCAAAATCTTGAAGTGAATCTTGGGTCACGATCCGAAACTATGGATACAAGCATGCCATGCAACCTCACAATCTCATTCACGTCATATACTAACAAGGCGTTCGAGGAATAAGTCTCCGTGTCGGCAAGAAATGAAGCGAGACTTGGTTAATCTATCAATAATAACCCAAATAGCATTGTTGCCTTGATAAACCGTAGGAAGACCCGTAATTGAAATCCATGGTAATGTGTTCCCACTTCCATTTCGGAATCTCAAGTGGTTGCAATGGACCCTTAGGTACTAGATGCTCCGCCTTTACACGTTGACAAGTTAAACACATTGAGATAAACTTTGCAATCTCTCTTCATATTGTTCCACCATAATGTATGTCAAGATCACGATACATTTGGTACTTCCGAGATGGATTGCAAATGGTGTATTGTGTGCCTCCATCATAATCTTGTACTTCAAATCGAGTCGTTAGGGACAAAGTCTAGAGTGGACTCAAGTATTCCTTCTTCATCAATTCTCGCGCTTAGGAATAGCTCCTTCTTGTACTTTCTTCTTCATACGCATCATTTCGGGATTGGGTGGCTTGAGCAACCTTAACTTTTTCTATTAAAGTTGGCTCTGTCGTATACTTGACATCATCTCACTCATTCCCGTATGATCTTCTTCACTCAACGCTACGTCTACCACGCGTTCGCTTTTCCAAGATGGTATTGAATAGTGTGGTCGTAGTCTTTCAATAGCTCGAGCCAACGTCATTGCCGCATGTTAAGTTCTTTTTTGAGTGAAAAAAAATATTTAAGGCTTTTATGGTGCGAATATATCTCCACTTTCTCCCCATATAGATAGTGCCTCTATATCTTTAAGCCTAAAAACTTCATTCTTGCTTGACTCTAGATCATGAGTAGGATAATTCCTCTCATACTCTTTAAGTTATCGCGAGGCATAGGCTATGACTTTCCCACGTTGCATGAGAACACATCCTAACCCTTTGCACGAAGCATCATTTGTGATAACAAATCCATCCAACCGGATGGTATTGTTAGAACAGTCTTAAAATAAGTCTCTCTTAAGCTCTTGGAAACTCTTCTCGCGTTCTTCGCTCCAAACGAATTGTGTATCCTTCCGAAGTTAGGCGAGTTAATGGAGTAGCGATTCGAGAAACCCTTCCACGAATCTCCGATAATAACCAGATTAGACCCGAAAAGCTACGTATTTGATCACCGACTTGATTTGCTCCCACTTTGTATTGCTTCAATCTTGGCCGGTCCACGGATACTCCATGTTTTGACACCACGTGCCCAAGAAATGCTACTTCCTCAAGCCAGAACTCGCATTTCTTCAATTTGGCATATAGTTTGTTTTCACAAAGCCTTTGGAGTACCAGCTTCAAATGGTGCTCATGATCTTCACGACTTTTGGAATATATGAGGATGTCATCAATAAAGACAACAACAAACTGATCCGGTATCAAAGTCTAATTTCTCCGGAGTCAAGTTTAAACGTTGAGCACAAGCAGGAGAGATAAATGAATGGGTAGCACCGGTATCAAGTAAGGTATAAACTTTGCAAGAATTTATAAATAGCTTACCCGTGATCACCTCGTTTGGGTTCCTCGCATTTTGACCAGTCACAACAAACGTTCTTCTAGGAACCGTTAACTTTGAATTTTCTGGGACAGTCTTTTGAGTCACCGTCCCCGGCCGAACTAGGTTTCGCTACTGCATAACTCTCGAGCGATATGTCCTTCCTTTCTACAATTATAGCATACCTTGAACTGTTGTGGGCGCTTGAATTTGATATGTCCCTCTTTCCGCATTTATAGCATATGACCGGTGGTCGTTCTCCTCCCTTAGAACCGATTACCATGCGCATCGTCGTCTTCACATGGTCGTTGTTAAATCTCCTCTTTTAAAATCTCCTCTCACTTTCGCTTCTTCTATTTTCATGGCCGTGATTACCACCGAGTGGTTACCATTTTTGTCCGTCTTTTTCTTTCTCCATTGGTTATCGTTGTTTTGTTGATCGCTATCTCCTTATGATCCTCGATTGTGGTCCCTCGGTTGGCCGTACTCATTATCTCGCTCTAATAATTGAGCCTGTTTACAACATCTCTGAATAGAGAAAATTTATGAGAAATGAGATCTTGACGTATCTTAGGGTTTCAAACCTCTAAGAAACATCCGCGTACATCGTTCCTCATTCTCCACCAAATGAGGTGCAAACTGGATAACTCTGCAAACTTTGCCTCGTCTTAAGACACCGTCGTGTTGCTTTGTTCTAATCGATGAACTCCACTTCCTTCATATAGCGAACACTTTCGGGAAAGTATTTGTCATTAAATAGTTTCAAACGTCTCCCGAAGACATCTTGAGTGCGGTGGATGGAGTGCGCTTCCTGAGACTCCCACCAGTCATGCTGCTTCGCCACGGAACATAAAGGTGGCGAATGGAACCTTCTGTTCCTTCATGCATCCCAAGACGTCGAATATCTTGGTAATTTGCTTGACCCGTGTTTCCGCCATGATCGGATCTGCTTTCCTTAAATTCGGTGGTCCCAACTCTTTGAATCGCTTGGTTGTGACAACTCGTGAATTCTTATCATTTCCTCCTGTATTTTGAACACGAGTCTTCCTCGTCTGCGATTTTGCATGAACTGCAAAAGCTTCTAAACATCCTCTCGTTCATCATCTGCTCGGTGGTGTTGTTCACGAGGAACATTGCCCTGCTGTTGCACGTTCTCCTCGTTGGTGAGTCAGAGCGTCTCCACGGTCTCATTTCCATTGTTAATATTCTCGATCGACATTCTCAAATCATGTCATAAAATAAGGGTTAATTAAGGAAATCAATATATCACATAATATCCTATATCTTGACCAACTAACAAATAAGCTTAGGTAGGACACACTAGCGAAGAATTTATTCTTCTCTCCTCCTAGATTCTATTCCACGATCTCCGCTAGAGATCATATCCTAAGCTCGATACCAACCGTGGCGCCCCCAAAATAGGTATACATCACCCATTCTGAGTTGTCGATACATGGTATGTAAAACAACTACAACTTTATTATTAGAACATATAAAGCGTGAGTTTAAATACGAGATATTGCCATCTGCAGACAATATTAACACGCAAATAAATCCCCATCATAATTATTGATACATTATTTTACAAAATGGTGAGGACTACTAAACAACTCTCTAGAACCTACATTCCATACCCCGACTAGTACTCGCTACATTCTCGCCTCCCGAGAGAAGAAAAATGGAACAACAAGGAAAAGGGTGAGCTCAACTAGCCCGATAAAGAATATTATGACTAAGATAATATACAAAAAATTATCGTTAGTCTTCAACGAGGAAAAATATAATAGAATACAATAGACAACAAGTTTTAAATCAATATTAGCAAGTGAAATAATAATTCATTAGAAGAGTTAAGTAGAGAATGCAAACTACTATCTTACATGTATGAATTTAAAAGTTCATCGCTCTATCTTTTATCCCCAGTAACATCAATCAATATACATACGGAATCAAATATTCATCTTTGCACTCTGAGGCCAAAGATATTCATCGATTAATTCATGTTCATCTAAACACTGTTCATCTTTGCACTACGGGCCAAAGATATTCATCGAAAATCATTCATCTTTTGCCTTCGGGCCAAAAATATTCAATAATATCATCATTTAAGGTGAGGATGATGAAAATATTTTTTAAAAGCGAATCCAATGAAACAAAATGACAAGGATTAAGGATTAAGGATTAGTACTTTGTTTTATCCATGTCCAAAAATACCTCAAAAATAATCATAGTGGTGTAAAATTCAAGAATGATCAAAACATGAATACAATCAAAGCTAGTATCCGAATAGATATTTTGACGATGAAAAGGAAAATTTTCATTTTTCGATGAATAGTCTTAGTATTAAATGAATAATCTAGTATCGTGAATAAGTAACCCCAGACACTAAAAGTTCTAAATTTGATTAAAAAGTTCAGATCAATACTTGACATCATGATATTAGAATAAATAATATCATTAAAAAAATAATATCCTTTACCTCGAAGATCAATACTTACAATTTGAAACCAAGAATATAGGCTATGACTTGAACTTGCACCAGTATAGCAATACTCAAAGTATACTCAAAATAATCACAAGAATAAACTCGATAATATAGAGAGAAAACTTGAGTTTACGGGTGATTTTCAATTCTAACCTAAGCACCCTATTTATAGGAAAATCTTTAGAACACCAAAGTAGAAAATTTAATATAATAATAATATGTATATACAAATTTGTCTACGCACCTAGAACCATCTGAATTCAGCAACTTGCATGTGTTTAATGAGGCTAACCAAATACAAAAACGTTTTTGTTAATTAAAACAATTAAAACTTCCGAAAATCAATTATTTTGGAACTTAAATAATTCATAATAAATAGCTCTTTTATCAGAAAAATTCAAAACACGTGACTTTCCATAGGAAATTCCATTATCTACAACTTTGCAGAAGGAAGTTTTTCCAAATTCCAAATGTAAAATTGGCCAAAATTCACAAGCAAGCGATTTTACGGTATAATCAAATTTCGATCGATAAATGGGGTCCATTTACATGTTTAACATGTTTTAAACATTTATTGCAACAAAAATACTCTTCCTCCTCGTATACTCTTATATCCCACATTACGTTGTAAAAATATCACCATTATTATATTATTAAAATATAATAATATATGAATTATTTTATCGAAAAAGATAAAATTTCAATTTTCAACAATTGTCACATTAAAATTTTCTCCATCTATATCCACATAAAATCAATATTTTCCTCATCATATGAATTAATAATTAATTATTCACAAATAATATTACGAGAATCACAATATTGATAACCCGTGCGCTTCCTGAGAGAGGGGCTTTCCAATAAGAATTTCTCCTTCTTGGCGCCTTGATTAGGTGACCAAACCTCTCCTTAGGCGAGAACTTTCTAGACATTGCCAATAATGTTATCTAATAATATTATTCGATAATATGAATTATTGATTCGATAATGAAAAAATCTTGTGTAATGACAATTATTGAAACAACAACAATATAAAATATCAACGTAGCAATTATTAAATCAATAAAATCTTGAGCGAATAATTATTACTGTAACCATTATTGAGTAGTGTCTTCTTACGTAAGAATCAATAATTGGTGCAATCTGGTGTGTCTTCTTGTGTTTTTAACCAAGTATTTTAACGAACAAAGATTAACCTGAGTAACAACTACTGTAGTTATTTTTAAATAACTTATATTTGTCATTTTCTTCATCCAATCGCTTTCCGTTATGGGGCCCACAAAAAGACCGCTCAGGTTATGCGAATATTCCCCGACAATACGAATATTCCACGACCAAACGAATATTCTCCGACAATAATGAATATTTTATAACCACTTGCTTATTCGAAATATTTGCGTATTTTACCTATAACTATCCACATTAATCAAATCAACCCTTACTATTTCAAAATAATAAATAGAGGAAAATAAATTTCATTTATTAATAATTTGGGGTCTTACAACTTTCTTGAAAGTATTCGTCATATGAAGGAGGTAGAGTTTTTTAGTCTGGAGCAGAACAACATGACGGTGTCCTAGTACGAGGCGAAGTTCGCGGAGTTATCCAGGTTTGCACCTCATTTGGTGGAGAATGAGGAATGTATGACAGGGATGTTTCTGAGAGGTTTGAAACCTGACATACGTCAGTATCTCATTTCTCATAAATTTTTTCTATATTCAGATGTTGTCAACGGGGCTCAATTATTAGAGCGAGATAATGAGTATGTTCAACCGAGGGATTACAACTAGGGTTATAACAGTGACAACAGTCATCGGAGCAATGATAACCAGCGGAGAAAGAAAAATGCGGACAAGAGCGGCAACCACTCTGGTGGTAACATGGTCATGCAAAATAAAAGAAGCGAGTCGGGGGGAGATTTTAAAATGAGGAGATTCAACAATGACAATGTGAAGACGTCAGCACCAGCACTAACTGGTTCTAAGGGAGGAGAACGACCACCGATCGTATGCTATAAATGCGAGAAAGAGGGACATATCAGCCCAAACTGTCCACAACAGTTCAAGGTATGTTATAATTGTGGAAAGGAAGGACATATCGCTCGAGATTGTAGTGTAGCAAAACCAAGTTCAGTGGGTATGGTGACTCAAAAGGCTGTCCCAGAAAAGTCAAAGTCAACGGTTCCTGGAAGAGCGTTTGTCGTGACTGGTCAAAATGCAATGAATCCAAACGAGGTGATCACGGGTAAGCTAATCATAAATTCTTGCGAAGTTTATACATTATTAGATACCGGTGTTACCCATTCATTTATCTCTCCTGCTTGTGCTCAACGTTTAAACTTGACTCCGGAGAAATTAGACTTTGACCTATCTGTGGAGACTCCGTTAGGAGAAACTTTCATTACATCCACTGTTTATAAATCTTGTTTGATCCAAGATGACACCATCACATTACCTGTTGACCTTATCTCTTTAAAGATACTTGTTTTTGATGTGATTTTAGGGATTGATTGGTTAACTACTCATCATGTGACGCCCCCAAAATAGGTATACATCACCCATTTTGAGTCGTCAATAACATGGTACAGAAACAACTACAACTTTATTAATACAACATATAAACTGTGAGTTTAAATACAAATATTGCCATCTAGACAATATTCACACCCAAATAGTTCTCATTATAATTATTGATACATTATTTTATAAAAATGGTGAGGACTACTAAAACAACTCTCTAGAACCATCATTCCATACCCCGACTAGAACTCATTGCATTCTACCCCTGAGAAGAAAAAATGGAATAAAAAGGAAAAGGGTGAGCTCAACTAACGCGATAAAGAATATTATGACTAAGATAATATAGAACAAATTATCGTTAGTCTTCACGAGGAAAAAATCGATAAAATACAATGAGACAACAAGTTTGGGATCAATATTACGCGAATGAAATAATAATTCATAGAAAAGTTACGTAGAGAATGAAATCTACTATAATCTATGAATTTAAAAGTCCATCATCAATATTTTATCCTGTAACATCAATCAATATTCATCTTGAATCAAATATTAATCTTTGCACTACTGAGCCAAAGATATTCATCGATTAATCATGTTATCTCTCACACTTTTGTACATCTTTGCACTCTGGGCCAAAGATATTCAAAAGAAAATCAACCATCTTTGCACTACAGGGCCAAATGTATACATAATATCATTATTTAGGGTGAGAGGATGATGAAAATATTTTAAAAAAAAAGCGAATCCGGTTGAAACAAAAAGAGCAAATATTAAGGATTAGACTTTAAACGATCCAAGTTTAAAAATACTTCATTAATAATCATAGTGAAGTAAAAATTCAAAAATGATCAAAATATGGATCAATCAAAGCTAGTATTCATAATATATATTTTGGACAAAAATGAAAATTTAATTTTTACGTGAATAGTCAAGTATATTCGTGAATAATTAATAAGTATCATCGTGAATAATAACCCCCAGACACTAAAAGACAAAAATTTCACAAGAAAAATATTACCAATATTCCTAAGATAATGATATTAGAAGAAATAATATCATTTTTGAAAAAAATAACATCCCTTACCTTGAAAAGACTGTACTTTTAGCTAGAATACCGGATATAGTGCTGAAGGAACTTGCACCGTATACCAACACTCAAAGTATCAAAATACTCACAAGAATACGCTCGATAATATAGAGAGAGAAAGAGAGAGAAAACTTCAGTTTCTGGTGTGATTTTCAATTCTAACCTAAGCATTCTATTTATAGGAAAATGCTTAGAACACCAAAGCAAAAAATTTAATAAAATAATAATATAATTAAACAAATTCAAGCCCACCTTAGACCAACTGAATTCAGCACATTTATATCACATGTGGAATTGCAAAAAATGTTTTTCTTAAATAAAATAATTAAAACTTCCAAAAATCAATTATTCCGAAACTTCGGAGCTTCAATAATTCATAATAAATAGCCCTTTTATCAGAAAAATTCGAATATTATGTTCTTTTCATAGGAAATTTCATTCTCTATAACTTTGTAAGTATAAGTTTTACCAAATTCCAAGCAGAAGTTGACCGAAATCCATAAACAAGCGATTTTATGGGCTATAGTCCAATTTCTGTCACAAAGTGGGGCCCATAAACATGTTTAACATATTTTAAACATTTTTTTTGAACAAAAATACTCTTCCTCCTCATTTATTCACATATCCCACATTCATTGTAAAAATATCACCATTATTATATTATTAAAATATAATAATATATTTAAATGAATTATTTTATCAGAAAAGATAAAATATAAATTTTCAACAATTGTCACATTAAAAAATTTCTCCATATATATCCACATAAAATGAATATTTTCCTTATCATATAAATCAATAATTAATTATTCACAAATAATATTACGAGAATCACAATCTTGTGAACAAATTTTCACTGGAAATATGGGGCTTTCGATAAGGATTTCTCCTTCTTGGCGCATGATTAGATGACCAAACCTCTCTTTAGGCGAACTTTCTAGACATTGCCAATAATGTTATCTAATAATATTATTCAAATAATGTGAATTATTGATCTGATAATGAAAATACTGTGCAGTGACAATTATTAAAACAACAATAATATAAAATATCAACGTAGCAATTATTGAATCAATAAAATATAATATTAAGCGATAATTCTTGTAACAATTATTGAGTAGTGCCTTCTTACGTAAGAATCAATAATTGGTGCAATCTGGTAATCTTCTTGTGTTTTAACCAATAATATTCCAACAAGATTAACTTGTAATAACTACTACAGATTATTTATAAACAACTGATATTTGTCGTTTTCCTTCATCCAATCGCTTTCCTTTATGGGGCCTACACAAGGCTGTGCCGTCGTATGAATATTCCTCGACAGTAAGAATATTCCACAACCAAATGAATATTCCCCGACAACAATGAATATTTTATAACAACTTGCTTATTTAAGATATTTGCGCCTTTGTACCCATAACTTACCACATTAATCAAATCAACCCTTACTATTTCAAAATAATAAATAGAAGAAATTAAATTTTATTTATAATAAGTTGGGGTCTTACATATCATGCCAAAATTGATTGTTTTCGTAAAGTTGTTAGTTTTCATATTCCTAACCAACCTGTTGTACAAATTCAAGCAACTAAACCACTAAAATTAATCACTGTCATATCAAGTCATAAAGCAATTCGTTTATTGAAAAACGGATGTCAAGCTTTCTTAGCCCATGTTATGGATTTGAATAAAGACACGTCAGATTTGAATAATATTCCTGTTGTTAGTACCTTTCCTGACGTATTTCACGAAGAACTTCCTACTATCCCGAGCGTGAAGTTGAATTCTTTATTGATCTTGAACCTGGTACAAAGCCCATTTCTAAAACCCCATATCGAATGGCGCCTATTGAACTTCAGAAGTTAAAGGTCCAATTACAGGAGTTGTTAGACATCAGTTTAATTCGTCCTAGTACATCTCCTTGTGGTTCTCCTATTTTATTTATAAAGAAGAAAGACGGGAGTATGCGACTTTGTATTGACTATCGAGAATTGAACCATGTCACCATCAAGAATAGGTATCCATTACGTCGCATTGATGACTTTGTTTGACCCGGTTATAAGGAGCACAATTCTTTTCAAAGATCGATCTTAGTTACGGATATCATCGGTGAATATTAGGCGAGGATATTCAAAGACCGCCTTGAACTTCGATGCGGGCATTATGAATTCTTAGTTATGTCTTTTGGATTGACTAATGCTCTGTGGCTATCATGGATATGTTGAACCGAGTATTCAGGAATATTTAGATCGATTCGTTGTTGTCTTTATTGATGACATCCTCATATATTCCAAAAGTAGTGAAGATCATGAGCACCATTTGAAGTTTGGTACTCCAAAGGCTTCGTGAAAACAAACTATATGCCAAGTTGAAGAAATGCGAGTTATGGCTTGAAGAAGTAGCATTCCTTGGGCGCGTGGTGTCAAAACATGGAGTATATATCGACCCGTGAAGATTGAAGCAATACTGAAGTTGGGAACAACCAAGACGGTGATCGAAGTTACGTAGCTTTACGGCTTAACGGGTTATTATCGGAGATTAGTGGAAGGATTTTCTCGAATCGCTACTCCATTAACTTCAAATTGACTCGGAAAGATATAAAATTAAGTATGGAAGCGAGGAATGCGAGAAGAGTTTCCAAGAGATTAAGAGGAGACTCATTTATTTTGTTACGACAATACTGAAATGCGGTTCGGATGGATTTGTTATCTACAACGATGCTTGAGCAAAGGGTTAGGATGTGTTCTCATGCAACATGGGAAAGTCATAGCTTTATGCCTCGCGACAACTTAAAGAATATGAGAGGAATTATCCTACTCATGATCTAGAGTTGGTAGCAGTTGTTTTCGCGCTAAAGATCTGGAGGCACTATCTATATGGGGAGAAAGTGGAGATATATTCAGACCATAAAAACCTCAAATATTTCTTCACCCAAAAGGAACTCAAAATGCGGCAATGACATTGGCTCGAGCTATTGAAATATTATGACCACACCATTCAATACCATCCTGGAAAAGCGAACGTGGTAGCTGACGCGTTGAGTAGAAGATCATATGCGGGAACGAGTGCGATGTTGTCAACACAAAGGCCCATTTTGTGTGAATTACAAAAGTTGAAGATAGAATTCAAGACTCCGGGGACCCATGCGATGATGTCAAGTATATCCATAGAACCAACTTTATTCAAAAAAGTTAAAGTTGCTCAAGTCACAGACCCGGAGTTGATGCGTATGAAGAAGAAAGTACAAGAAGGTGTTATTCCAGAAGCAAGAATCGATGAAGAAGGAATACTTCGAGTCCACTCCAGACTTTGTGTTCCTAACGACTCTGATTTGAAGTACAAGATCATGATGGAGGCACACAATACACCGTTTGTAATCCATCCTGGAAGTACCAAAATGTATCGTGATCTTCGACATACATTTTGGTGGAACAATATGAAGAGAGAGATCGCGAAGTTTATCTCGAGGTGTTTAACTTGTCAACGTGTAAAGGCAAAGCATCAAGTGCCAAAGGGTCCATTGCAACCACTTGAGATTACGAAATGGAAGTGGGAACACATTACCATGGATTTCGTTACGGGTCTTCCCATGGTTTCTCAAGGCATAAATGTTATTTGGGTTATTGTTGATAGATTAACCAAGTCTGCTCATTTCTTGCCAATATGGGAGACTTATTCCCTTGAACGTCTTGCTCGTATGTACGTAAATGAGATTGTGCATGCCAGTATCCATAGTTTTGAATCGTGACCCAAGATTCACTTCATGATTTTGGGTTAGCTTGCAAAAAGCTATGGGCACGGATTTAAGATTCAGTTCGGCATACCATTCTCAAACGGACGGACAATCAGAGAGGACTATTCAAACTCTTGAAGATCTATTAAGACTCTGTATCCTAGACTTCAAAGGGAGTTGGGATAAGTATTTACCATTGGTGGAATTCTCCTACAACAATAGTTATCAAGCAAGTATAGGTGTGGCCCCATTTGAAGCATTGTATGGACGAAAGTGTCGCTCTCTAGTATGTTGGGACGAGGTGGGTGAAGCGACATTGTTGGGACCAGAGTTGGTACGTATGACTACAGAAAGGATCTAAATAATTCGACAACGTATACAAACGGCACAGGATCGACAAAAGAGTTATGTGGATCTTTATCGAAAGAACGTGGAATTTAGTATTGGGGATCATGTATTGTTGCGTGTGGCTCCATAGAAGGGAGTTACAAGATTTGGGAAGAGAGGAAAGTTTAATCCACGATTCATTGGTCCATTTCAGATTCTTGACCGAGTAGAAAATGTGGCCTATAGACTCGCATTACCACCAAGTATGTCTCATGTTCATAATGTTTTTCACATATCTGTGCTACGTAAATATGTGAAAGACTCGAACCATGTTATTGAGTTAGAACCGGAAGAGATAGTCGAAGACTTAACGTATGAAGAGGTACCTGTCAAGATCTTGGATAGGAAGGAGCATGTCCGACGCACAAAGATCATACCACAAGTCAAAGTTTTGTGAAGGAACCATACTATTGAGGAAATGACCTGGGAGTTGGAAAAGGAAATGAATATTATAAATGAAATTTAATTTCCTCTATTTATTATTTTGAAATAGTAAGGGTTGATTTGATTAATGTGGATAGTTATGGGTAACATGCGCAAATATTTTAAATAAGCTAATATTTTAAATAAGCAAGTGGTTATAAAATATTCATTATTGTCGGGGAATATTCGTTTGGTCGTGGAATATTCTTGCTGTCGGGAAATATTTGTCTGACCTAGCGACCTTGTGTGGATCCCATAACGAAAAAGATTGGATGAAGAAAAGCGACAAGTATAAGTTGTTTATAAATAAGGCGTAGTTATTAGCGTTATCTTGTTGGAACACCGGGTGGTTAAAACACGGTAGAACACGGTATTGCATCGATTATTGATTCTTACATAAAAAGGCACTACTTTCGATAATTGTTACATTAATTCTTGTTCAATATTTTATTTTATTGATTCGATAATTCTTTGTGTTGATATTTTATATTATTGTTGTTTGATAATTGTCATTACAGATATTTTCCTTTATCGAATTAATAATTCATATTATCTGAATAATATTATTAGATAACATTATTGGCAATGTCTAGAAAGTTCTGTCTAAGGAGAGGTTTGGTCACCTAATTGCGCGCCAGTAAGGAGAAATCCTTATTGAAAAGCCCCTCTTTCACAGGAGCAGTGCAGTTTGTCGATATTGTGATTCTGTAATATTATATGTGGATAATTAATTATTGATTTACATGATAAGGAAAATATTCATATTATGTGGATATAGATGGAGAAAAATTTTAATCGACAATTGTTGAAAATTGATATTTATCTTTTTGATAAAATAATTCATTTAAATATATTATTATATTTTAATAATATAATAATGGTAATATTTTTACAATGAATGTGGGATATATGAATAAATGAGGAGGAAGAGTATTTTTGTTACTAAAAATATTTAAAACATGTTTTTCATGTTTGTGGACCCCATTTCTTGACTGAAATTTGATTATAGCTTGTAAAATTGTTCGTATGTGGATTTCGGTCAATTTTTGCTTGGAATTTGGAAAAACTTAAACTTACAAAGTTGTAGAGAATTGAATTTCCTATGGAATGGACATAAGATTCGAATTTTTCTGATAAAAGGGCTATTTATTGTGAATTATTGAAGTTCCGGTATATCGAGTCTGAATCGATTTTTGGAGTTTTAAATATTTTTATTTAGAAAAACGTTTTTGGTGATTTTTTCACTTGTATGGCTGATGTCTTGAGCAAAAAAGTGGGCTAAGGAATTTTTTTATAAATATATTAATATTTTATTAAATTTTCTGCTTTGGTGTTCTAAGCATTTTCCTATAAATAGGTTGCTTAGGTTAGAGTTGAAAATCACACAAGAAACAAGTTTTCTCTCTCTTTCTCTCTCTATATTGTCGAGCGTATTCTTGTGAGTATTTTGATACCTTGAGTGTTGCTATACGATGCAAGATTCCTTCAGCACTATATCCAATATTCCAGTCAGAGGTACTGTCTTTTCGAGGTAAGAGATGTTATTTTTTTTAAAATGATATTATTTCTTCTAATATCATTATACCGGAATATTGGTAAGATTTTTCTTGTAAAATTCTTGTCTTTTAGTAATAGGGGTTCTTATTCACGTATCTGACGACACTTATTCACGAATCTGACACTTATTCACGAAAAGATTAAATTTTCATTTTTTTCAAAAATATCTATTATGGATACTAGTTTTGATTGTATCCATGTTTTGATCATTCTTGAATTTTACTTCACTATGATTATTTACGAAGTATTTTTGAACTTGGATTGTTTAAAGTACGAATCCTTAATATTTGTTTTTTTTGTTTCACTTGATTCGTTTTCTTTAAAATATTTGTCATCATCCTCAGTCCTAAATGATGATATTACTGAATATCTTTGGCTTGTAGTGCAAAGATTAATGATTTTATGTTAAATATCTTTGGCCCGTAGTGCAAAGATGTACAGGTGTTGAGATGAACATGACCCGGTGATGAATATCTTTGGCACATGTAGTGCGAAGATGAATATTTGATCTGAAGATGTTTATTGATTGATGTTACATGGATAAAATATTGATGAAAAACTTTTAAATTCATTGAAGAAAGTAGATTTCATTCTCTACGTAACTCTTAAATGAATTATTATTTACTGTGCGAATATTGATTTAAAACTTGTTGTCTATTATGTATTCTATCGATTTTTTTTCCCTGTTGAGGACTAACGATAATTTGTTCTATGTTATCTTAGTCATAATATTCTTTTTTTGGGTTAGTTGAGCTCACCCTTTTGTAAGACCCCAAATTATTAATAAATGAAATTTATTTTCCTCTATTTATTATTTTGAAATAGTAAGGGTCGATTTGATTAATGTGGATAGTTATGGGTAAAATCGCAAATATTTGAATAAGCAGTGGTTATAAAATATTCATTATTGTTAGGGAATATTAGTTTGGTGTGGAATATTAAATCTTGTCGGGAATATTAAATGCAACGGTAGCGATCTTTTGTGGGCCCCATAACTTGAGCGATTGGATGAAAGAAAAGCGACAAATATAAATTGTTTATAAATAGCGGTGTAGTTATTCTGAATTAATCTTGTTGGAATACTCGGTTGGTTAAAACACAATAATACGCGTTGTTGAGCGAGTAGCACGGTATTGCACCAATTATTGATTCTTACGTGAAAGGAACTACTCGATAATGGTTACGATAATTCTTTATTCGATTTTTATTGATTTAATAATTGTTGCGTTGATATTTTATATTGATGTCGTTTGATAATTGTCATTACGATATTTTTTATTATCGAAGCAATAATTCATATTATCTTAATAATATTATTAGATAACATTATTGGCAATGTCTAGAAAGTTACATCTAAGGAGAGGTTTTGGTCACCTAATTGCTTGCGCCGATGAGAGAAATTCTTATTGGAAAGCCCCTGCTTTCACAGGAAGCTATGCGGTTGTCAATAATGTGATTACTATAATATTATTTGTGAATAATTAATTATTGATTTATAAGATGAGAAAAATATTGATTTTATGTTGATATAGATGGAGAAAATTTTTAAAATGACAATTGTTGAAAATTAATATTTTATCTTTTTTCTCGATAAAATAATTCATTTAAATATATTATTTTAATAATATATTAATGGTGATATTTTACAATAAATGTGGAATATATGAGTATATGAGGAGGAAGAGTATTTTGTGGCATTAAATGTTTAACACATGTTTTGTGTGTTGGTGGACACAATTATTAATAGAAATTTGATTATAACTTTAAAATCACCCGTTTGTAAATTTGGTCAATTTACATTTTGGAATTTGGAAAAACTTTCTTACGTAAAGTTGTAGAAATTGAATTTCCTATAAAAAATCTCGAGATTTAAATTTTACTGATAAAAGAGCTATTTATTGTGAATTATTGAAGTTTGATATATCGGGTGTGAATTGATTTTTGGAGTTTAAATTATTTTTGTTAGAAAAACGTTTTTGTATTTTTTTGGACATCATTAACATGTGTGGCTGGTGTTTTTGACCAAAAGGTGGGCTAAGGAAAATTTGTATAATTATATTAATATTATATTCAATTTTACGCTTTGGTGTTCTAGCGATTTCTATAAAATAGGGTCTTGGGTTAGAATTGAAAATCACACCAGAAGCTGAAGTTTTCTCTCTCTATATTATCGGTATTCTTGTGAGTATTTTGAGTATACTTTGAGTATTGCTATACGGTCTGAGTTCAAGTCATAGCTTTATATCCGGTGTTTTATTTAGAAATATTGTCTTTCGAGGTAAGGGATGTTATTTTCTTCTCGAATGATATTATTTCTTCAATATCATTATCTTTGAAATATTGGTTGGAACTTTTTATCAAATTTGGAACTTTTTCATGTCGGGTTACTATTCATGAGTTCTTATTCACGAATTACTATTCATGAGTTCTTATTCACGATTCTTATTCACGAGTACTATTCATGAAAGCGTGAAGATGTTTTTGTGAAATTTTTATCTTTTGGTGTTGGAGTTACTATTCACGTATCGACACTATTCATTCGTATCGTCACTTTCACTATTCACGAATCTGCACTATTCACCAAAAAATGAAATTTTTCTTTTAAATCTAAAATATCTATACGGATACTAGTTTTGATTGTATCCATGTTTTGATCATTCTTGAATTTTACACCACTTTGTGATTATTTTGAGGTATTTTTGGGCGTGGATAAAATAAAAATCACGATTCCTTAATCCTTAATCCTTGTCATTTTGTTTCACTTGGATTCGTTTCTTTAAAATATTTTTCATCATCTTGATCTTAAATGATGATATTATGGAATATCTTTGGCTTTGTAGTGCAAATGAATGATTTCTGAAGAATATCTTTGGCCGTAGTGCAAAGATGAGCAGTGTTTAGATGAACATGACCAATGATGAATATCTTTGGCACATGTAGTGCAAGATGAATATTTGATTCTAGATGTATATTGATTGATGTTCTGAGGGCTAAAATATCGACGATGAACTTTTAAATTCATATATAGAAGATAGTAGTTTGCATTCTCTACTTAACTCTTCTAATGAATTATTATTTCATTGCGAATATTGATTTAAAATTTGTTGTCTATTGTATTACTATTAGATTTTTCCTGTTGGAGACTAACGATAATTTGTTGTATATTATCTTAGTCGTAATATTCTTCTTTGGGCTAGTTGAGCTCACCCTTTTCCTTGTTGTTCCATTTTTTCTTCTCGGGAGGCGAGAATGTAGCGAGTACTAGTCGGGGTTATGGAATGAAGGTTAGAGAGAGAGTTGTTTAGTAGTCCTCACCATTTTGTAAAATAATGTATCAATAATTATGATGGGGATTTATTTGCGTGTGGATATTGTCTAGATGGCAATATCGTATTTAAACTCACGATTTATATGTTGTAATAATAAAGTTGTAGTTATTTACGTACCATGTATTTGGCGACTTCGAGAATGGGTTGGATGGAATGGACCTATTTTGGGGGCGTCACGGTTGGTATCAAAGCTTAGGATATGATCTCTGGCGGAGATCGGGGAATAGAACTAGGAGGGAGAGGCGAGTAAATCCTTCGCTAGTGTGTCTACTAAGCTTATTTGTTAGTTAGTCGATATATAGGGATATTATGTGATATATTGATTTCCTTAATTAACCCTTGTTTTATGGCGATGTTTTGAGAATGTCGAATGAGAATATTAACGATGGAGTAAATGAGGCCGTGGAGATGCTGTCTTTACCAACGAGGAGAACGTCTGCAGTGGCAATGTACCTCTGTGAATAACACCACCGAAAGCGAGATGATGAGCGAGGGGATGTTTAGAAGCTTTTTGCGATTCATGCAAAATCGAGACGAGAGACTCGTGTTCAAAATCTGAGGAGAAATGATAGCGATTCACGGGTTGTCACAACCCAAGCGATTCAAAGAGTTGGGACCACGAATTTAAGGAAAGCGGATCCGATCATGGCGGAAACATGGGTCAAACAAATTACCAAGATATTCGATGTCTTGGGATGCGGAGGAGAACGAAGGTTCCATTCGCTACCTTTATGTTCCGTGGCGAAGCCGAGACTCTTGGTGGAGATCGTGAAGCGTACCCATCCAATACCTTCGGCGTATCGTGGGAGACATTTGAAAAGCAGTTCAATGACAAGTACTTCCACGAAAGTAATCGTCGTATGAAGGAAGTAGAGTTTATTAGACTAGAAGCGAGAATAACATGGCGGTGTCCCGATGCTGGCGAAGTTCGGCGGAGTTATCGAGTTGCACCTCATTTGGTGGAGAATGAGGATCGTATGGCGGGATGTTTACGAGAGGTTTGAAACGGCGTCGTCGATATCTCATTTCTCATAAATTTTCTCTCTATTCGGATGTTGTCAGCGGGGCTCGGTTGTTAGGCGAGATAACGAAATACGTTCAACCGAGGGACCATAACCGAGGATCATCTAGAAGATAGCGGTCATCGAATAACGATAACCGGCGGAGAAAGAAGAATCTGAGACAAAGGCGGTAACCACTACGGTGGTAATCGTGGCCATGAAAATAGAAGAAGCGAGTGGGGAGGAGATTTTAAAAAGAGGAGATTTAACAACGACCATGTGAAGGCGACGATCTGCGTGACAATTGGTTCGAGGGAGGAGAAAGACCACCGGTAGGTATCTACAAATCTTTGGAAAGAGGGACATATCATTATTTGCCGCCCACAACAGTTAAAGGTATGCTATAATTGTGGAAAAGAAGGACATATCGCTCGAGTTATGCGATATCGAAACCCGATCCAGTGAGAATGGTGACTCAAAAGGATGTCCCGAAAAAAATCAAAGTCAGCGGTTTACGGAAGAAGCGTTTGTCGTGGCCAGGTCAAAATCGAGAACCCAAACGAAGTTAGCATGGGTTAGTTAATTATAAATTCTTGCGAAGTTTATACCTTACTGAATCTGGGTTCTACCCATTCTTTTATCTCTCTTGCTTGCGCTCAACGTTTGAACTTGACTACGGAGAAATTAAACTTTGACTTATCTGTGGAGACTCCATTAGGAGAAACTTTCATTACATCCGTTGTTTAAAAATCTTGCTTGATTCAGGTTGGCACTATCACATTACTTGTTAACCTTATTTCTATAGAGATATTTGTTTTTGATGTGATTTTAAGGTTATCTACTCATCAATGCAAAATTGATTACTTTCGTAAGGTTGTTAGTTTTCATATTCCTAAGCAACTTTTGTTATTGAATTCAAGCAATCAAACCATTGTAATCAAACATTTTTATATCAAGCCATGAAGTCATTCGTTTATTACGGATGTCGAGTTTTCTTAGTCCATGTTATGGATTTGAATAAAGACACGTCAGATTTGAATAATATTCCTGTTGTTATTTATTTTTCCTGACGTATTACGAAGAATTTCTTTGGCTTACTCCCAAAGCTTGATATTAAATTTTGTGTCGAATTTGAACCCGGTACAAAACTCATTTCTAAAATCTCATATCGAATGGCTCTATTGAACTTGAGGAGTTAAAAATTCAACTATAAATTTGGTACTGAGCCTTTATCTGGTGACTTCCTTTGTGGAATGCAAAGCCGCCGACTTCTCCGTAGGGGACACCATATTCGATGCGATAGTAAAGCGATAGGTGTCATTGTAACGTCTTATCCAAGGTTGGGATATGAGTCGCGATTGAGAACAACCTAAGTCGGTAATTGAAATCGTAGCTTTCTGAGGCTTAGTTGGCTATTATCGGAGATTCGTTGAAGGATATTCTCGAATCGCTATTCCATTAACGCATGGTGACTCGTAGAGATACAAAATTCGAATGGAGCGAAGGAATGTGGGAAGAGCTTGAAGAACTTCGAGAGGAGACTCATTTCAAAGACATGTTACGACCGTACCATCTGGAAAAAGCGAACGTGGTAGTAGGCGTGTTGAGTAGAAGATCGTATACAAATCGAAGTACGATATTGTCAAATACTAATTTACATATAATTTACAAATAATAGAGATGGAGATGAAAACTCTAGGTACCCGCGTGATGATATCTGAGTATAATCAACTTTAATCGATAAAGTTAAAGTATTCAAAGCTACACACGGGGTGATGAATTTGAAGAAGGAGGTCTGCGAAGTTGTTATTTCAAAAGCGAGAATCGGTGAGGTGAGGAAAGCTCAAACCTTGATTTATTAATCCATTTGAAATTCTCGATCGAATAGGAACTGTGGCCTATAGACTCGTTTCTGCCGCCAAGTATGGCGTGTTCATAACGTTTTTCACGTATCGATGTTACTGAAAATATGTGGACGACCGAACCACGTCATTGAGTTAGAACCGAGACGAGATAGCCAGAAGACTTAACGTATGAAGAAGGTACTGTCAAGATTTTGGATAGGAAGGAGCATGTCCTACGTCTGAAGGTCATACCACAAGTTAAAGTTTTGTGGAGAAACCATCTTATTGAGGAAATGACACGGGAGTTGGAAAGCGGAAATGAAAGCGAGTATTCTCATCTTTTGAAACACCAGTCGTCGTCGTCGATTTAGAGAATGAAATTTCATAAGGAGGGAGGTTGTAAGACCCCAAATTATTAATAAATGAAATTTATTTTCCTCTATTTATTATTTTGAAATAGTAAGGGTCGATTTGATTAATGTGGATAGTTATGGGTAAATATCAAATATATTTGAATAAGCAGTGGTTATAAAATATTCATTATTGTGGGGAATATTCGTTTGGTCGTGGAATATTAAATGCTTTGTCGGAAATATTAAATGCGACAGTAGCGCGATCTTTTGTGGGCCCCATAACAAAAAGCGATTGGATGAAGAAAACGACAAATATAAGTTGTTTATAAATAACTTGCGTAGTTGTTGCAGATTATCTTGTTGGAATACTCGGTGGTTAAAAACACGATGTCTGGCGTTGTTGAGCGGTGCACACACGCGTATTGCACCAATTATTGATTCTTACGTGAAGGAACTACTCAATAATGGTTACACGATAATTCTTTATTCGATTATTTTATTGATTTAATAATTGTTGCGTTGATATTTTATATTGATGTCGTTTGATAATTGTCATTACACGATATTTTTTATTATCGAAGCAATAATTCATATTATCTTAATAATATTATTAGATAACATTATTGGCAATGTCTAGAAAGTTACATCTAAGGAGAGGTTTGGTCACCTAATTGCGGGCGCAGATGAGGAGAAATTCTTATTGGAAAGCCCTCTTTCTCAGGAAGCTGCACAGTTGTCAATAATGTGATTACATAATATTATTTGTGAATAATTAATTATTGATTTATATGATGAGGAAAATATTGATTTTATGTTGATATAGATGGAGAAAATTTTTAAAATGACAATTGTTGAAAATTAATATTTTATCTTTTTCTGATAAAATAATTCATTTAAATATATTATTTTAATAATATATTAATGGTGATATTTTTACAATAAATGTAGAATATATGAGTATATGAGGAGGAAGAGTATTTTTGTGGCATTAAATGTTTAACACATGTTTTGTGTGTTGGTGGACACAATTATTGACCAAAATTTGATTATAGCCTGTAAAATCACCCGTTTGTAAATTTCGGTCAATTTCTGTTTGGAATTTGGAAAAACTTTCTTCTGTAAAGTTGTAGAGAATTGAATTTCCTATAAAAAGTCGCGAGATTTAAATTTTCTGATAAAAGAGCTATTTATTGTGAATTATTGAAGTTTCGGTATATCGGGTGTGAATTGATTTTTGGAGTTTAAATTATTTTTGTTAGAAAAACGTTTTTTGTATTTTTTTGGACATCATTAACATGTGTGGCTGGTGTTTTTGACCAAAAGGTGGGCTAAGGAAAATTTGTATAATTATATTAATATTATATTCAATTTTATTTTTTTTTGTGTTCTAGCGATTTCTATAAAATAGGGTCTTGGGTTAGAATTGAAAATCACACCGGCAAGCGAAGTTTTCTCTCTATATATATCGGCGTATTCTTGTGAGTATTTTGTGTATACTTTGAGTATTGCTATATCTGGTCTGCAAGTTCAAGTCATAGCTTATATCCTGTTTCAACTAAATCTTGTCTTTTTCGAGGTAAGGGATGTTATTTTCTTCTCAAATGATATTATTTCTTCAATATCATTATCTTTGAAATATTGGTTGGAACTTTTTATCAAATTTGGAACTTTTTCATGTAGGGGTTCTTATTCATGAGTTCTTATTCACGAGTTCTTATTCATGAGTTCTTATTCACGATTCTTATTCTGAGTACTATTATTAAGCGTGAAGCGTGAAGATGTTTTTGTGGAATTTCTATGTTTTGGTGTCGGAGTTATTATTCACGTTATCGGCACTATTCACGATATCTGACCTTATTCATAGAAAAATAAAAATTTTTCTTTTAAATCTAAAATATCTATTACGGATACTAGCTTTGATTGTATCCATGTTTTGATCATTCTTGAATTTTACACCACTATGATTATTTTGAGGTATTTTTGGGCGTGGATAAAACAAAGTACGAATCCTTAATCCTTAATCCTTGTCATTTTGTTTCCTTTGGATTCGTTTCTTTAAAATATTTTCATCATCTTGATCTTAAATGATGATATTATGGAATATCTTTGGCTTTGTAGTGCAAAGATGAATGATTCTCTCGAAGAATATCTTTGGCCGTAGTGCAAAGATGAGCAGTGTTTAGATGAACATGACCAATCGATGAATATCTTTGGCTTTGTAGTGCAAAGATGAATATTTGATTCTAGATGTATATTTATTGATGTTACGAGGATAAAATATCGACGATGAACTTTTAAATTCATATATAGAAGATAGTAGTTTGCATTCTCTACTTAACTCTTCTAATGAATTATTATTTCCACTGCGAATATTGATTTAAAATTTGTTGTCTATTGTATTCTATTAGATTTTTCCTTGTTGAAGACTAACGATAATTTGTTGTATATTATCTTAGTCATAATATTCTTTACTGGGCTAGTTGAGCTCACCCTTTTCCTTGTTGTTCCATTTTTTCTTCTCAGGAGGCGAGAATGTAGCGAGTACTAGTCGGGGTATAGAATGAAGGTTCTAGAGAGAGTTGTTTAGTAGTCCTCACCATTTTTGTAAAGTAATGTATCAATAATTATGATGGGGATTTATTTGCGTGTGGATATTGTGCAGATGGCAATATCTCATTTTTAACTCACAGTTTATATGTTGTAATAATAAAGTTGTAGTTATTTCTGTACCATGTATTTGGCGACTCAGAATGGGTTGGATGGAATGGACCTATTTTGGGGGCGTCACACTTTTCCTTTTTGTTCCATTTTTCTTCTCAGGAGGCGAGAATGTAGCGAGTACTAGTCGGGGTATGGAATGAAGGTTCTAGAATGTCGTTTGAGTAGTCCTCACTATTTTGTAAAATAGTGTATCAATAATTGTAATGAGGACTTATTTGAGTGTTGATATTGTCTAGAAGACAATATTTGTTTTTAAACTCACAGCTTATGTGTTGTCGTATTTTGCACGATAATTGTATTAATAAAGTTGTAGTTGTTTCTGTACCATGTATTTGGCGACTCAGAATGGGTGTTGATACCTATTTTGGGGGCGTCACATCATGTCATTGTATAGCTCTCGGAAAGGGCTTTCCAGAAAGGTATAGCACGCCTCCATCGGATTCCCAGATTGAAAGTTAGAAAGGTTCGACGAATGACAACACATGGTGAATTACACGTGCTTTGAGATAAACCAACCAACGGGGTCGGGGCCACCGAATTCGTTATGAGTTGACCCTGACCGATTAGTTTATAAATAGACCCCCCATCAACCATTTTTTTATTAAAAAAAAGGAAATTCCGCCTATTTCAGCTCTTAACTATACCAACAGTGTTCCAAATTTTAATATTGTTCTTTATAAACACTTTACACTTATAAAAGATGTATCAAATTTTAATCGATGAAAACAGAGTTTTCAAGTTTCAAAAGCAGTTTAAAGTTTTCCTCACTATACATTGTGAGATTTCTTCATATTTGAAACTTTTAACTATTTTAATGTATGTATATATATATATATATATATATATATATATATATATATATATATATATATATGACCATCGTGTCTCGATTGTGAATCTGTGGCTTTTCTTGCTTTAATATATATATATATATTTGTTATTAAATGTGATTAAATAGCAATTTTAATTGTTTATTTGATGTAAATCTACAATATTCAGAGCTTGTCGACTAGATTTATCTAAATCTCGTTATATCTACCTTTTAACCGGTTCAAAAGTTATAAAATTAGAACCGTTGAGCTAGAATGGCTAATATTTATTTAAATCTAATTTTCTTTCTAGTTTGTAAATATCTAGCAACCTCGCGGCCCTAGATCTTTATCTAGAGAAAGTTGGAAGCTTTAACACTGTGCGTATAAGGATTTAACTAACGAATCTCTTGTTTTGTGACGTTTAGAGTTAAATATGTTTTTTATTTTAATTTTAATTATGCAAGCTTTTAAATAATATCATGTGAGTAGGAGCCACGTGATCTAAGATCGAGCTGGCGAATCTAGATCTAGTTCCCATGATGGACCCTTTTCAGGTTGTCTGCATTAGCTTGCAAGTTTTGTAATTGTAAATATCGGACCATAAAACGGTTATCTGGGTTTAAGGTCCTCGTCATAGTGAAAACCTTATGTGTGGTGCTCGGGCATACTTTGATGACTTTCATGCCCATAAGGAGTCCGACATTTATATATATATATATATATATATATATTATTTTGTTGAAGATGCTTCGTATCTCAAGAATAAAATTAAGATAAGTCAAATACGGAATAAAATAGAAGTATCAAAGATCTCAATTACAATGTGAGCATAAGAGTTTGAAAACATATTTTCAAAACATCATTTCTGTATATATTTTTCTTAAAATTAAATTTTTATACAAGTCAAACCCTTTGTATATAGGTGCAAAAGAGACAGCACTATTTTCAAACAAAGCACTTAGGTTCAATTAAATACACACACTTCAAATAATTAGGGAATTGAAAAGACGCGGTAACCGTGTTTTCACGGAAGTCGGTGAGTGCCTAACACCTTTCCGTGCTTAACCAAGCCCCCGAACTCTATGAATCTCGGTTTCCAAGGCCTATTAAACAAAGTCCAATAATTGGGCATTTTTACAAAACTATTCATAACTCGATTGAGTTGGTACAACCATTTCACTTCTACCAACTGGCGGCTCTGTAAAATAAATATTTTCAAATTGTCGACATTTTATGTCGGACTCTTCTGCTAATTTCACCCTTTCAATAAGATTCGAACCATGTAGAAAACATAAAGGGTAAGAAATATTTAAAAGAGGAACTCTAGAGAAATTTTTTCCGACGTCAACAAATAAAATAATACTCTTTTCGTTTCAAAATTAAAGATATAATTTGACTATTAAGATCAAACAATGGCATATTAAATTTTAAAATTGACACGACTCATAAAATTTTAGAACGAAATAAATTTTATGATTAATAATTTTTGTTATATGCTATACAGTTATAATAATTGTATCAACTAAAATTAAATAAGTTCATATTAATTTAAAGTTTATTTTGTCGTTGTTTTTTATCTCAAAAGTCAATTTATATCTCTAATTTTAAAACGAATGAATATTAAATTTATATGAATATCAGTTAATAATCTAAACTTGCTCCCTATCGTTAATTTTTTTTTAGGAAAATAGTATTACATTTATATTATATAATTCCCTTTTTATTTAGTAAGAAGAATCCCATTTATAAATTTTAAAATATATATTTATTTTATATTTATAACTAAATTTATTGAATGTTTAGTTTAATAATGATAATAATTATACGCTTAATAATAAAAATGTGACCATATATTTGAGGATATTATATTGTGTAATGTTTTACAGTCATATATAATTAATATTTTTAACTAAAAAATTGACAAACGAAACTCTTATTAGAATTAAAGGAGTATATATATATATATATATATTCTTTAATTTGGGCCCTTAATTAATGCATTTGTGCTATCCTTCGAATGGAGTATCAAACAAAATAGTATCAATACCTGTAATTAATTTTAAAAATAATTGTATTTAATGTATTATTTTTAGTACATTATTTTAAAATTTACAACATTTATCTCCAATAAAATCATGCTCTTTTTAGGCATGTCATAATTCTAATCTCTTATTATTACACCATGAATGTATCAAAATTTTGCTCTTTTTTTAAATAATTTGTTTGTGACAATCTTTAAATATGTTATGGTAATTGATGATGTTGTCCTTCATTATTCCTCCTCTCTCTCTCTCTCTCTCTATATATATATATATATATATATATAAGTATCATTATCTCTATCGTTCAATATAAGAATCAATTTCAAATTAAAGTTGTCTTATTTTCAATAACATCTCTTACTATTAATAATAGCGACCAATTCGATTTACGGTTTGGGTTATATATATATATATATATATATATATATATATATATATATATAATCTGATCGGTCCCACTCTCTAAACCATAATAAAATTCAGACCCTTTTTTTTTTGCTTTTTTTTAAACAACTATAAATAAATAAATTATGGAACTTAAATTTTTACATAATCTGATATTTTTTGGTGTGATTTGAATATATCTAATAAAAACATATATGTATGATTATTTGCAAGTTCCATAATTTTTTTTAGTTGTTTAGAAAAAAAAAAGAAGGTCCGGATTTTTTCCTGGAGGTCCGGACCTGATCAATTCTCTCTCTATATCTATTATATAAAATTATATAAAATATAAAACAAGGCAGAGAAAATAGACAAACGTCACATCCAAAATTCAGGTCAGCAGCTCTCTCTCGTTCCTCCCGTTTCAAATTTCAAACCCTCTATCTCTCTGTCCTTAGACACACAGTAGTTGAGAGATAACACGGAGCTTGAAAAACAAAAACAAAACACGCGAAGAGAGAGAAACACGAGATCAACGAAGATCGACTTCCCACTGACTTCTCTTCTTGGCTCTCCTCATCCGCTCTGCGGCACCTTAGGTCGTGCTGATCGACTTCCACTGGTATTTCTTTAATTTCAGTTTGGTTGTCTTAGGGTTTAGCTTTATTGGGTTTATGAGGTTCTTGATTTGATTGAATCTGAATTTTTTGAATTTTTTTAGGGTTCCTTTTAATTTGTTTGATGTTTACAATTATGTTTCTTGGTTAAATTGATCAGCATTTTGTCTTGGGCTTCCCTTTGTGCGGAGTTATCTTGGGCGTGTAGAGAGAGAGAAAAAACTTGGGCGGAGAAAGTCTGAGTGAGAGAGAGAGAGAAAATGTTCGGAGCTGCAGGAAGAGGCTCTGGAACCTGATTTCCGATTATTTATGTCAATTCCGTTTTTGAAATGATTACCGGTTATCGCGCCGACGAAGTCCTCGGCAGAAACTGGTAAACTTTCACTTCTCTCTCTATATATTTCAATAGATGTACAAATATATGCTTGGTTTGGTAGTTTGATTGTTTGTATTGTGTGTGCATTTTAATTGGATGCGGCTCATTTGAGAATTATTTCTTATTATGCTTTTAATTTTTCTGTATATTAATGATGAATGAGTTCGATTATGGATTACGAATAGAGGTAAATGCTGAAGACATGGTGAATTATGACTAATCAAATTATTTCAAGAATCGGCTGTCTATCATTTCCAAACTTGAGTTCCTTTTTTGTTCTTGCAAGTCTTGAGTTAAACTTGACAACCATACATTTTATTTTTGAAGTTCCTGATGAAGAAAGATTGACATATTTTATGACACTTGTTGCCATAGGTGCTCAAAGTTTACCCATACCCAATAACTGTCACAGCAGTTCAATTTGTTGTCGGGACTGCCCTTGTTATTTTCATGTGGACATCAAATCTATACAAGCGGCCTAAAATTAATGGTGCACAGGTAACTTTGAGTCTATCATACCGACTCTGATGAGGATTATTACTGGTAGCTTGCAGCAATTCTACCATTGGCAGTAGTACACACATTAGGCAACCTTTTCACTAACACGAGTCTTGGAAAAGTTGTTTCATTCACCCATACCATCAAAGCTATGGAGCCCTTTTTCTCGGTTGTCCTATCAGCTATGTTTCTCGGGGATGTATGCTTTTCGTATAATTGCTATGTTTTATAATAATTCTATGTATAATTCATTGACAAAGAAATTATGTAGCTCATCTCATCTGTAAGAATATTGAAATTTGTATTATATAAGTGAACAATTACTTTTGATTTGATTGCAACTTGTGCCAAATTATTGCATATTAATTAATCGTCTATCATGCGAGTTTATAGTTAAGATATGAAGCATAACAATGTTATCCCTAATGGGCACTTTAAGAAGCACTGGCAGAACTATGTGAGGACCTGGTTTAACCAGCCTGCCCGCAAGACCAAGAGAAGAATTGGTAAAATGCCTTTCTCCTAGATTACCTCTTGTAGTGTATCTACTTTAATTCCCAATGTGTATCTTATGATTGGTAATTTATATTTCCCCTTGACACTTCACATTCTTTGGAGTGATCCAGCTAGACAAAAGAAGGTTGTGAAGACTTTCCCACGTCCTATAGCTGGCCCACTTCGTCCCATTGTTCATGGGCAGACACTGAAGTACAACATGAAAGTTAGGGCTGGTAGAGGATTTTCCCTGGAGGTGCTCAAGGTTGGTTTGCTTTGTATTGCTTACTAACCTACTTCACTATTTGAAACATTGGTCTTGTCGAGTTGTCAACCCTTGGTGATGTGTAGCTTACACAGCTTATATTAGATAACATAATTGCATAATATTCTTACATTATTTTTTAATTATCCTTCAATTTAAGACATAAATGGAGATGTTTTTTTCTTTCTTAGAGTCTTGGACCATATGCAGTCTTTGTAAGCTTCATAACATCCTTTTTTGCCCTGGGTGGATGAAAATTGTTGACATGGTGTTCAGATTTTAAAAATATGAGCACACAATTTACTTAACTAGATTTAATCTTTTACTAAGAATCTCAATTAACTTGTCAAACCTAATTATTTTCAAATTCACCTATAGCAATGGTAAATCTATTTATCAACAAACTTTTGATACGAAAATTAGATTAAATCCACAGGCTTTGAAAATATTTCTTCCCAAACTTGGCGTCTATGCCAAAAATACTATCATGAATATCTAAGGTTCAGCAAGATACATGTTAACAACTAACACAAACTTAATGTTCCATAGACTGGAATTTAAATTTTAGTTGCCTATGTTTGCTTTAGAACTAATGCTTTTGTTGTATCTACCAAGCAGCCGGTATCCCAAAGAAACTAGATGTTTGCTTTAGAACTAATTCTATGTGTTCCTACCTTGGTAATGACAACCCATGGGAGAAGATAAAATATTTGTTTTGTAGCTATCATCTTTGTTGTGTACTAATTTTTAATTTTACTTTTTTTGTGGCTGTTTTTAACTGAATTTTCCTTATCATTCTAATATGACAGAAACCTACTATATGGGTAATTTCTTCCCTTTTACCAATTGTTGGGGGAGTGGGACTAGCATCAATGACCGATGCATCTTTCAATTGGTGAGGAGTGAGGACATACACATGAGTTTATGTTAATGAATCTGTTCACATTCATTCTCATTCTCATATTCAACTGATTTTTGGATCTGATTCTCTATGAAGAAACAAGATTTTCCTTTTTTGGGATTGTAATGATAAAGTTAAATTATCCGAGATGTTGATTATGATCTAATCTTTTTTTGTGTGTAAAAACAGGGCGGGATTTTGGAGTGCAATGGCTTCTAATCTGACCAATCAATCTCGAAATGTCCTTAACAAATGGTTAAGAAAGAGGTATTCTTAACTTCAGCTTCATTTATTCACAATCACACTTAAGGTGTTGGTTGATAAAGTGCATGTACTATGAAAATATATTTTTCATTTTCTAGATTTTTTTTAATATATGTTTGAAAGGCATCTGAAGTGAATTAACTTGTCATTTTATAAATTTTGTAACTAAGACTTGTCTGTAAAAATATTTTTCGCAAAAGTGTAAAGGAGTGCTTATTCTTGTCTTCTTATTAGCTTTATTCTTTATTGGTGAATAACTAATGGATTCTATCATTTACAGGAATCATTGGACAACATTACTCTCTTCTCGATAATAACCATCATGTCCTTTATCTTGTTGGCCCCTGTTTCTATTTTCATGGAAGGAGTCAATTTCACTCCTTCATACTTCCAGTCCGCTGTGAGTAATTTTCAAATAAAGGAACCTATACTAATCCATTGTATGTTTGGATAATTTGCATTTAAAGATCTTTTGGGTTTTTTGTTATTGTTTTATTTTCTTTTTCTTGTCAGGGATTAAATGTCAGTCAAGTCTACACTAAGTCACTCCTTGCGGCACTCTGCTTCCATGCATACCAGCAGGTAAGCATTCAAACAGCGTGGTTGTTTCATCCGCTTTCTTAGATTCTTTGTTGCTTGCTCTGTGTTTTGGGTCACTGAATGAAGTCTTCCATTTCTTTCGGAGGTGCTGAATAGAAGCTCTATTATACTAATTCACTCTAACTCTCCTGCTAGACCTTATATTTACTTCTGATGATTGGATTGGTAATTTGATCAATTTCTACCCCTTGCTTGAAAATTTAAATACTGACGGTGAATTCTCTACCTCACTTACTCTCTTCCGCAATGGGACTGTAAGGAAGTCAAATTTTATTTCAAGTTTATTAAAGAATTTTTTAATATTCTATAATATAAAACAGAGCAGAGAGAGAAAAAAGATAAGTGTCCCATCCAAAATTGACGTCAACAGCTCTCTCTCTCATTCTCCTTATTCAAATTTCAAACCCTCTCTCTCTATCTTCTTACGCACACAGAGCTAATCTCTCCTGCCCATCCCTCTAACTCCCCCAAATCTCTCATACCCAGCCCCTGATTTACGATCCAGAGCGAGAAAGTACCTAGAATCAAAAGGCCTGGAAGTCACGGTCCGGCGTCACTGTCCTCGACACCTCCGACACTGTCCGGCGTCACTGTCCTCGACACCTCCGACGTGTAATTTCCGGCAGCCGAATTGATACTCGGGTTTCCATTGAAGTCACGGTATAATTTCTCAAATTCTTCCTCATTACGTTGTTTCCCCCTATTATTTACGTCCCTTCTTAAAGTTATGAAGGTGTTTCCAAGTAACAAGAGCATTTATTAAGGTGATTATGGAAAATATCTTTGCACTAGAGGATATTAAACATTATTTTTAATATTTATTTTTTGTTGATGTATTGGTGTTTGATTTTTTCAAGAAATCTGGTTGGACAAGAGAACTGGAGGGGTTTGCTTGTCGATTTCTTCAAAGGCGTTGTCAATTACAGGGATAGATGATAGGAGATACTGGAATCACATTCCAACCTGTGAATCTAGGTGAACATTCATACCACTTATATATAGTTATACGTAAATTGTTTTGATTCCAAGATAATTGTTTTTTTAGATTGGGTTACCTTTTTTTGTATTAAAGTTAAATATATAAGGGTATGATCACCAAAAAATAATAAAATAAGAAATAAATAAATTTTTAAGGGTTAAAACTTAACTGGAATTTTGTCTTGTTGGTCAAATTAATAATAAATAAGCTTTTATGTTTTAGGAAGAAGCACAAGGAATTGATCTATAAATTTTAATCATTTTGAAGATGAAACAAAAATTATAGCCAATTGAAAGGATCTTGGTGACTAACAAGGTGACTAACAAGATGAAATTTTAATCAACAACATGTATTAATTTTGGTTGGAGTATCTTATTATATTACATAGGATGCCCATGCACAGAAAGTTGCAACAAATCCAAGTTTTTAATTTGGAAGCTTCCTCACCTTGTACTACAATGCATTTTGTTTTTGGAGTTAAACAAATTTGTGCTTGTACTATTAATTAAGTAGAGTACTGTAGTGGAGTAGTATTCACCAAATCCAATGTTGGTCGTTATGGTTTTTTGAAGTGAATGAGAATAACGTTTGTACAGCAAATTAATTATTCATTACACAATATTAACCATATTAGATAAATTTTATTGGTGGTGGTGGAAGCTATAGTAGAGAACCATCCTAGCTATGTTTGACACTCGAATAACAAGAAATGGTAATGAGATGGAAACAAAATCTAATTAATACTCCATTAATTAGAATTAAAACGTTGATATTATTAGAATTATGTTTATAGTGGGAGGAGTGTTTTCTCTTTTTTATTTTGTTTCCTTTTCCTTTTCTGTTAAGGTATAATATGTGAGTTGACATAGTCTTACATAGTGCTGAGCAAGGAACACGTATATGAAGTTTATTTTTCCTTATCAACAAGCCTATCAAAAGTAAAGCATAACAAAGGCCAGGACCAAAAACATTAGTTACTCTAGCCACCTCCAGTTAAGATTGCATCCCCTCTTTCTTCATTGATGTTTCTCCAGTATGTAGGGCTCACAAATCACATGCCCCAAAACAAAGTAAACCAATCCAAGCTTACACTATATTGATACTACTGTAGTATTACACACAAAATGCAACTCATAAATTAGAGTGATTCAATGCCCAAACAACAACAGCATCATCAAAACATTAAAGCAACAGATATACCAAAAGCTTAACATCTTTTGCATCAAGACAGAATTTGTGTACCTCTCAACAACAAACTAACATCTGGCACTTCAAAAACCTATAAGCATTCACCAACAACCAACGCACATCATGTCTTAAATCAATAAAGTTCTACTTCGTCATTTAGACACCAAGGATTAGAAAATAAAACTAAGGTCTAAGAAAGAAAGTTGCAACAACAATTCAACTTGATCGAGATATTTGCAATACATTCAGGTCCCAAGACTTTAAATTTATCCAAGTATCTAAGGATCCTAGAAAATACTGACCTATGGTCATCTATTAAGCTCATCGAAATATTAGCAATTGGGCTCAAGAATTTCAACAACATAGAAATGATGAACATTCCTGAGTTCAGGAATTCCCCTCAAGGCACATTCATGCTAAAGAGTTGAAAAGCATTAGGGTCTAAAGTGGTTATCTATTCTAGTATTCCCCACAAAACATGAGTGAGAGAAAAAAAGGTCGTCCAATGTCAAATTCCAGGCATCTTCAAATTCTCTACACTATTTTTACGAACATAAGAACTTTAAATTCATACATGTCAAACCAATTACTGCAACATTAATGTACAGAAAAACAGAAAAAGGTGTTCTTTTATATGATTTGAGGCCGGAGGGTTGTCTATAATTCTTTAACGTCCATACTACAATCAAAAGCCTGATCCCCTACTATGGAGCAAAACCATTACTCACACAGGAAAATCTAAAAACGTAGACCCTCTTAGCATATACATTATCTTTTGTTTTTCTTTTTCCTATAAATATGCCTATAGATCCATCATTATGCATGAATCAAACAATATAGAATTCACACCGTAACATGATTGAACTCATTTCTGGTAACCCCCAATGTCAAATAACCACAATCAAACCCAAATCCTGCTCTGGGATAGTACAAATTGTTCTAAGAAACTTAGCAAAAAATTGCCATCTAGAAACAATTTTAATTTTTCAAGTTTATCAAAAAAAACTAAATAAGTGAAAAACAGAACTTAGAAGGTGAAAATTTGGTGGTAGTACTCAGTGAGATACCAAACACTAAAACAACAAGAACCACCAACTAAACAACAGTCCAACTCCCTCACTCTTACTTTCCTCTCACTCAAAAATCTAGCAGGAATATGAACTATGAACCCACAACAATGCAATCAGAAAAAGGTACAAATTTTCCTTATTGTTTTCTCATATTTTAGATTTGCTTCTAGAACTCTCTCCTTTGCTGCACTATCAATGGCTTGAGTATTTACTATCAATGGCTTGAGTATTTACTATCAATTGTTTGAGAATTTCTGCTGGGTTTGTGTTTATAAATAAAGGATAGAGAGCTAATTTTTCTTGGGGTTTTAGAGCTAAATATTTGATTAGTCTTCGAAGTCGATTTCAAGAAACCCACATCATCATAATCCTTGTCTCTCCGTCGTCATTGATGACCCAATATATATGATATATATATATATTACTTTTTTTCAAGTAAAATGAAAATGAGTGAATGGATTTGGTTCGCAAACCATTTTCTGTTTATGATTTCAAAAACTGTATTATGAGCCCAAATAGTGACGCTTAGTTACTGTATCTTGTTTATATTCTTCTTCATTTTTCAAGTGAAGGATTTATTACAGTTTGAACTATGAATAAAAGTTAACAATGAATGTAGTGTTTTGGGTACCTTAATATTTAAAAGATTTATTGCAGTTTGAACAATGAATGACAGTTAAGTCGATCCTAGTTATCTGATGTAGTGTTTTAGGTACCTTTATGCTTGATAGTGCTTTATTCACATACTGAGAAACTGCAATTTAACTTTATATTCACATGCATTTCAGGTTTATGTAATGCTGCGAATATATATGGATGCATTCTGGCTGATGATATGGGGTAAATATTACTGTGTATCTTTTTGACAATGTGTCTGCAAATACATCCAGTGTTTACTTATTTGATTTGAGTTCTAGGTTATTAGTATTCTTAGTTTAATTTGTACAGTTTGAGATAAAGTACCCACTGAAGCTTGAAACTTTAGTCCGTCAGAGTTTGATGACTAAAAAGTCCTTAGAAGTGAGTTTCAGTGTGCCCTAAAAGTGACTGCCAATTAAAGCTGCATTACTACCACTTAAGAGGAGATATAGGTTACATGTTGGATTTCCTCTCCCATATTTCCTTTGTGTCAAGCCTACAGTGGAATTATAAAACCTAGAATATGATTAATATGAAGAGAGAAAATAAGACAATCTAAATTTACCAAGAAACATTAATTCATTATGCAATGCAAATAAACTGCTTTTATTGTGAGGTTTATAGTCTAAAAAGTTAAGTTGTCAATAATTTAAAGGAAATTGTTATCCCGATTAAGCTTCCGCGCGTTTTTTGATGCCATCTCTTTTGGTTTATTATTTTGCTGCAGGGAGTCATCCCTCATATTGCTGCCTATTGAGATGTAAACACTAAAATTCTCAACTACTTTACTTTCACTTTCATCTGTACTTGCCCTCAAGTTTTATTTTGACTCGCATATTTCGATAATTTTTATATTTCAAATATTTTCAGGTATACATTGAAGAATACTTGGTGTAAGCTGTAAAGTAATGGGTCTTATGCAACATGTTGTTTCTCTATTTTCTGCACGTTTATATTTTTTGTATTCCGTCTTTTGTAAAGTTAACTAATTATACATGGTTATGATGATTTTTGTGAATGGAATGATGGTTTTTTTGGTGGTTTGGATATGTATTGATGATTGTAAGTTTTGTAGACAGGTTTAGAATTTTTGAATATCTATTTTTAAATGAAATTTTACCGAAATTTCTTGAAATTAGTACCGACTAGCTCGATGTTTTGGTGGTTGGATATATATTGATGATTGAGTATGTATTAATTATTGTGGTGGTATGTGTTTTTAGATAATATAATATTTTTCAAATTTTAATTTTATTTTTTATTAAGCCGTGCCTTCAGGTATGGGTTATCGCTAGTATATATATAGGAGGGAGGAAGATCATATATTAGTTTTTATTTTTGGTATTATTAAGAACTCAATGCACATTTAAAAATAACACATGATTTATCATATATGGTTTGCAATTGCAGATGAAGCCCCTGATCCTTTTTGCTACGCACCATGTACGCCGACGTTTAATGACACAGATTGCTTGCTACTCTGCGCAAAGAGATTGTTCAACAGAGGGAAATGCATTTTACAAGAGTGTCACCATGTTTTGTGTTGTTGTAGCCCTTGACACCTATTAATTTATTCCCTATTAAAATATTCTTTCTCTATGTTTAATTAGTATAAAAATAATAAATCTTCTTTTGCTATTTTTAATTTCATAATTGTACTTGGTGGAAAATAATATTTATTTTGATCATTCAACTAAATTAATTTGATTTAGGGAGCATATAGTAAATAGATTATTAATCATCATAATATTTAAATTATCTTTAATACATCACCACAACATAAGCGCGTCAATTAGTTGACTATACAATTATTTCACGACTTTTAAAGATAATTTTATATACTCAAATATAACCTTGTATTAGTTAAAAATTCAGTTGTGATATTTAAAATTATAGTAAAAAGGTAATAGCAAATTTGAAACATCTCGTCACTTTATAGTCTTAGAGTAGAAATGCATCTCTAATTTTGGAATAGACTAAAAAAATAAATATCTGGAGTATTTAATATAATTAGGGATAATCTTAATTGAGAATTGAAGATTTTCCCCAATTAAGATTTTCCCTAATTGCTGCTACATGCAAAAATGGACAGGCGAATTAAATTTACAGGTTGTTTGTTTAGGACTGAATGACTGAATCGGTCAGCCATTAAGTGCGTTTGTTTTGGAAAAAAAAAATCGTCTGAATGAATTTATTTTTTTTACAATATTAACTATATTATATTAAGTAATATTAATTAAATTTACAACAATTTTAAATTTTTTTAGAAGGGTAAAATAATAAAATTTTGTTATTAAAATGTTTCAGACATGTCAATTATCAAAACAACTTTTTTCATTCAGATTCAGCTCATTCAAATTAAGATTAAGATTAATTCAGTTTTTATCAAACACCTCCTTACTCTATTTAGAACAAGAAAAATGCATTCTAGGGACAATGAGTGTGTATGAAGGCAACCAAATGAGCTCAATTTCTTTGTAATTCCTTTGTAATTCATGCATTTTATATATTATTTATTTCCAATTTTTTATTCTCTTTTTTCCCCCTTGGTTTTGACACAATATGATTCATTGATTTGGTCTGGATCTATACACAACTTTAGGCATCATTAGACTTGTACTTGATACAATAATTTGAAGAAAAAAAAAGGGAGGAGAAGAAGAAAAAAACAATTAAATCACATACCAATTAATTCTAAAAGCACCTCACTAAATTACAAAGGAATGTGTATATAGATAAGCTGTAGCAGACATCATGTAAAAGAATCAACAAATGCTGGTAAAAAAAAGCATAGGTTCTAGTTCTCTAATAATCCCAATCCATCTTAATTCCATAATGCATGACCTTTAAGAGCAAAGGGCCAGCTTGTGTTTTCAGTTAAATTGCTATAATAAATTGGTGAACAAGGAACAGAACTCCCAATCTCTGCTCATCAATATAATTGTCTTGGCTTGGCTTGGCTTGTTGAGAAAACAATGCGATTCACGAATATTGCTTGGCGAATTCTATCAAGGGAACTGGAATGAGCCTCCAATCCCAGTAGCGCCTTCTGGAGGATTAATCGCCACCCAAAGAAGAGATATGGTGATCGCGATAAGCCCTGACCAAACAAAAACAATTGTGGGTGTTCTCCCTCTTCTTCCCATCAACCCCTTGGCAAAAGGATAGAGATGTGCCAACACCCAAAAACTAAAGAAAACGCCACCTAAAAGACGACTCCATTGTGGTATGGTGCTGTATATTGTCCGGCTAAACCCAACTGCTATGGCAATCAAATTAGTCATCATAATTGTGATTGGAGGAATCATGAGGGATGACCATTTGACTAGATAAAGATCGGCAAAGTCATCGTCCTCATCATCACCGGATGATTTTGATGTCAAAGTAAAAGATATTTCAATTCCCGCAACAACTTTCAGCAGTCCCTGAAGAACAGCAGCCAAGTGGGCACTAGTGCCTCCAATCAACCAAAACTGCTCATTTCGCCACCACTCCTCTAGTTCAATACCTGACCACTTGACCTCAAGTACAGCAAGCAAGCAGAGTGTAATAGTAATGGCCAAGAGGTAGACCAGGAAAGTGACATCAAGGCTTTGGACAATAAACTGGCCAGAGAAGAGGGAAAGTGCGGGGAGAAAACAGTAGACAATAAGGAAAATGGAGGTAAATGGGTAGATTCCAACATTGAGGTATGCAACTCTCTGCAAAAATTTCATCTTTGAGCTGGCCAAGAGGGCGTTGTTGCGGGAGAAAAATATCTCAACTGAACCAGTAGCCCATCGGAGGACCTGATGGAGCCTATCTGTTAGATTGATAGGCGCAGTCCCACGGAAGGCATCCCGTTTGGTCACACAGTAAACCGATCTCCATCCCCTGTTGTGCATCCTATACCCTGTCACGACATCTTCTGTAACAGACCCATAAATCCATCCGACACGCTCTCCCCATTCAGTTTTATCCTCATACCAGCAGGAGATGACACTGATTGCCTCTGCAACAGTGGATGCATCAAGAAGCTCTCGGGGAATGGTAAGAGCACCAGGTGGCCGCCCATTTTTCACAGCAGGATGGTCTGCAAGGGGACGACCTTGGAACTCTGCCACTGGGATTGAATCAATGAGGAAAGTTGAGTTTCCAAATTTCTTAGGAGCTAGAGAGAGATTCATGTCTTCATCATCAGAATCACCCATCCTAAGGGCGCGGTTCTCTTCTGAAATGGCACGTTTTTTACGACGACCAAAGCAGCAGCTGCAGCAACCTGGGTGGTGCTCTTTTGCCCGAGGTGGATCAAAGCCATAAAGGGCAATTCTTCGAAAGAGGCAGCCAGTTCCAACATAGACTGGACCCTGGAGCCCGTCAAGTGCCCGCATGTTGCCATCAAAGAAAACAGTGTTGTGATTAGCATACCGATCAGATGGGTCAATACCCTCAAATCTCTGAGGGAACTGGACATAACAAAGCCGATCCCCTCCTCTATCCATCATGAAACACATGCCTTCCTTCATAGCCTGGGAGTTATAGATGTAGTGGTCACAATCAAGATTGAGAATAAAAGGGCCATTAGACATGATTGCAGAGGCTCTAACGAGGGCATTCATGGCTCCTGCTTTCTTATTGTGATCATAGCCAGGGCGCTTCTCACGGGAAACATAAACAAGCATGGGGAGACGGATATCAACATCAGCCAGGTCAAATACCCCAATATCGTCACTTGTGCCCTGTAATGGCTCATCACTCGGAGGTTTCAACATCACCTGCATTGTTGTTGAATAGTTAAGTTTTTCTTTCCCTTCAACTGACATTGTACTAGTTTCTTTGGTTCAACAATTTAACTGTCATCAACAAAATTAAGAGTTAAAGAGTAGATAAATAAAGTTATACCTGTATAATACCAGCATGATCACCTTTAGTGTGCTCGGCTGAAGGACTTAACCAGGTTCCTGGCCAATGGGTTCCATCTGCCATCCACGTAGCTTTTGAAATCTTGACACTCTCCACAGGCTCGTCGTCTCTCTTCTGTCTTTGTTGCTTCATGGCCTTAATTTCCTCCCGGGCATGATAGGCATCAGATCTGCGGCGGATAGATTCTGGCAACCCATTTATACGCACCTTAAATTCATCATACTCACGTTTAACCCTTCTACGATCCTTGACGAAGTCTGTCCTTACCTTGTTCTTGTATGGATCCCTTTTCAAACTGAAATAAGATTCAGGGTTCCTAGGCTCAATGCCATGTTTACGGCAAAATGGCACCCACATGTTAGCAAAGCTTGCAGCTTCAGCCATGGCTTCAAAGGTCAAAAGTGCACCGCCATCATCAGAAACATAGCATGCAAGCTTTTCAACTGGATAATCAGCAGCTAGAATAGACAAAATAGTGTTTGCAGTGACAAGAGGGGGTTCTTTCTCAGGATCTGCCGTAGAGACGAAGATATCTATTCCTGGGAGATCAGATTTTCCAGTGGGGTTACTAGGGCTAGATGTTTCAAACTTGTCTTTTAAGACATTAAGGTCCGTGGAACGATTAATAGGGCATAGCTTAGGCAGTTGATCAAGAACCCAAGAGAAAGCAAACCATAATTCACAAACTATGGACATCCCCCATAGCCAGATTGCATCATTGTTTGGGTGGGCAATCCTCCATTGCAAGAAAAATCCAAGAACAACCATCCGAATCAAAATTAGAAGCCTGTGAGCAAAGAAGCAATCAGCATGCACATAAATAACAATATTATATAGTTCAATTTGATATACAGTTCAGTATGAAGAGAGAGAACGGAAAAAAATAGTAAATATTGTAGCACTTCTTATTCAAAACAAATGATCAGAAGGTAATATCTCTAGTCTCAACTAACTCAATTTCACAATGACTTTTATTCCAAACTGGTTGGGGTGGGCAAGGAGAAAAATAAAAGATAAAAACAAATAAAATAGAGAAAAGAATAAATAATAGCATAGAATGGAATATCTACAATCTGAAAAAGAATAGGTTTCAACTTTCAATAATCAATTATAGTACGATCTTAACTCAAGGATCTTGTTTCTGACCATGCATGGCCCTTTGGCCCCTAGACTAAGACCATGAGTCCACATACTTGACTTATTATGTAGCATCTATAATATTGAGCTGAACTCAGCTCACCCATAAAAATTAACTAAAATTATAATCGTTTTATATCTAATATCTATAGGCAATACAAGTGCCACAATAATTAAATAAAATGGGAAATAACATCTAATGTGAGACAAGAAAATAAGTTACACTACAATTTATAATAAGTTATTTAATGTGACGCATTAAATGTTATTTTCCTTAAAACAAAACGCCATACTATACCCACCAAAAACAAGAAAAGAAAAAGGGCAATTTGAATAAAATATAAAGACACATAAGAGTCAACAATTACTCAATTGGACACCAAAAATGCATAAATAACCGTTACTTGTTAAGACTGCGTAAAATTTAATGAATCCTGGTAACTAGTATTTATTACAAGATTCAATTTAATTACCCACATGATGTGGCAGACCATGTTAATATCAAACACCTGGGTGAGTTCTTTTGAATGTTGGTTGTAAATCATAACACTTTAGATCTAAAGATAAACTGGGATCAGTTAAAAAGTCTCAAATTTGCTGCAAAGGGATAAATCACACAATTCATAGAATGGTCAGTGTATTTCTTGTACGTCTAGCTCTCTTGATTGTGCTGCCTCTGATATATAGTACTCCCTCCGTTCCAAAATTAGATATACATTTGTAAAACGACGATTTTTAAAGACAATTTTATGTTCTCAAAGTATTAGTTAAGAATTCAATTGTGGTGGTTTGACATTGAAAATGATAATAAAAAGTAATGACAAATTAGGAACATCATATTACTTTATAGTCCTATGATTAAAAAAGAAAATATATCTCTAATTTTAGAACAGATGGAGTATGATTTAATGCATAGAGAATAATCAATTGAATGGACCTATTGGTGGGAACAATATGATAAATATTAGGCTGGTCATAAAAAAAAATTGGCTAGATGAGATGCAAAGACTAGATGCTTCTTTGATTTGGAACATCTTCACCAAACTACATGCATGAGAGATATTACTGAAAGACGGAACAAAATAATTACACGGTCGAGCAATCCTACATTAATGCATCTTAGTTTTATCTAGCCATTTACGATGTTTCAATGTGTGTGCTACTCTGTGTTGACCTGCTCAGCACCATCTAATCATGAAATGCAATTTGGCGTACAACAAATTAGTAACCGGTTAATAATTGAAATATAAAAGAGGAAACAAAAGATACCTATACGGACTCAGAATAGCAGCTGGAATTTTTAATTTGCGGGTGAGTGGCCTCCACGGCTTACTCACCAAATCTGAAGGCTCAGCAACATCATCACCATTCCCATTAACGAACCCTCCCCCTTCCTTCGGCCATATGGCATTCCCATACCCATAGGTGCCATTCGTTTCAAACAGCCATCGATTGTGATCGAAATCTCCAGTCTGGCTCCTCATCAGCTGTGACTTTGTTGATTTCATCAGTGACAATCTCCTTTCCATTTTTGACATCGTAGTAGGGGGTGGAAGTGGAAGTGGCCTTCCGTTTTCTACCACTTGATCCAAATCAGTGGCCTTATACTGCTCCTTACACCCTGGGCAAATGCCATCTCCGGTTTTAACAGCGTCCAAGTAACAGTCCCGACATATCTTGAAATCGCATTCACAAGGAAGAATATCCACTCCCCGTTCATCACTCATTACCTTAGCATCACACCCAGGAATGGCACATGAAGATCCTTTTGCACCAGCCATCTGAGGATGGTTTGCTTCTGATTCGATCACCTTGTCCATGAGATGAGCTCGTGTAACACTATTGAATCCACCTGTAAAGAGTGAACTCGATACATACTGCTCTTCAACCCTCTGGGAAATCGAATCCATTGGTTGGTTGTCAGGGGTTGGCGGCATGTGTACTGTGTAATTCATGAAATCATTACTCCCAAGTTCGCTATCAAGATCGTCCCGCGAATAGCTAATATATCGGCCAGATGAAGTTCTCCGACCAAATGTCACAGTTGGAGGCATTGGAGGCTTGTGATGTGAATCCGGTCCATCCGCAGCTGACGACATGGATAACCGGCTGGCCTTGAATGATTTTGAAGCCATGAGGACTAACTAAAAGACGCCACCAAGATCCTGAAATATCCGTAAAGCAATAAATTCAAAATCTTATCATCAAGTAAAATTATCCCCATTAGAGGTTAATTCTTCAGCCCTACGCTGCTGAATATTTAAACAAAGCTCAAAAATTCAAATACATATTTTACAACAGATCAGAATCATCATAATACATGCGAAGCCCTCAAGAATTAACATAAACCTCTTAAAGGGTTCGACCTCATATAGTGACATAAAAAAATGAAAAAGATACAGTTAAAAAATCACATGATTTATGGAGAAATTAAGTGAAACTTAGCCCTTGCTAAAAGCTAAAAATCATTACAGATCCATTGAATAAGTGCAAATCAAGCAAAACTTCCGGTGTGAAAAGGCAAGCTTTACAATACTAAGCGAAGAAAAGAGACTTTAAATAAAAACAGAATATACCTATCTAATGAGCAATGAAGGGGAAAATTAACACGGAACCATATCTTGAAGAAGAATCACACCCCTAAAAACTAGGGTTCATGTAATAAAAAGCTTGTACGACTAAATCTTTACAATTCCCCACCAGATCTCATCTGAATATTTCAAAATTGTAGTGTGAGATGAAACTGAAAGCAAAGAATGTGTAAATATATAAATGTAAAATGCATAATTAACTAAACACAATTTTTAATAAACAAATATTTTAAGAAATTGTGCATATAATTAACTAAACACAATTTTTTAACTGACATATATATATATATATATATATATATATATATATATAGTATATGCTGTACAGTACATACCTCTAAAAGCTTACAAACAAACGAAAATGGTGGTTCGTCCACCGCCTGCCGGCTCTCCAATTTTGAGCATTCTCTCTCTCTCTACTGGTTTAGCCGTATTTGAGATATGCAAAAAGTCGTCTCATTGCCATTTTCAGTGATAGGAGGAGTATCTTTAGACAAAGATTTTGAAAGGGTTTTTGTATTAATTTTTTTCCTTACGCGGTTATTGGTGATATTTTTAAAACGTTTGGAGGGTATTTTTGATATTTTCAGAATGGAGAAGATTAAGAATGGGGCTGTCTGGCAGATCATATGGTCCTAACTCCTAATAACTCCCACCACTTTTTGAATATTTTATTGGGCGTTTTGACCAAATGATGTGATATTTTATTATTACATTTTCACTAAATTATTTTTTGTAATAAAGTTATGGTAAAAAAGGAAATACGGGCATATAATCGTTTGAATTATCATATAAAAATAATATTTTTTTGGTATAATTAAATATATTTTCTCTTATATTGTGTACAAACGAATATTTTATAATTTTTTAAAATAGTATTATTATAAATAATAAACCGATAGTGTGGTTATTAAATACAGATCGGACCGATGGTTCAATCCCCATTCATGGAGGGGGAGTTAGGTTGTGTTTGATAAAATTAGTTGTTAAGAGATGAATAATTTAGACATCTGAATAATATAGAGTATCTGAATAGAATTGTATCTGAATGAAAAAATGTTGTTTGATAATTATTTTTTTAAAATGACTGAATAACAATTTTTTACTATTTTAACCCTTCTTCTCTTTCACTTTCTCCTTCTGGCTTCTTCTTCTTTCTTCTTCTCCATCCGGGCCATCCCCGCCTCCTCCTCCTCCTCCTCCCTCCTCCCAGCCTCGCCTTAGCTCCCGCCTCCCTCCCTCCCTCCCTCCTCCTCCTCCTCCCTCCTGAAATGTACAAAATAACGGAATAATTTAAATCGCCCGCCCCACCCCTCCGTCCCGTCCCTCCTGAAATGTACAAAATAACGGAATAATTTAAATATTTCGATTTAAAAAATTCGATTCTATTTAGTTATTTTATTTTATCTGTTTTTTGGACAGCCCTACTTTTTGGTCGCTCAAGCTCAGGAGCATCGCCAAATAGAATATTTGAAAGTTGGAATTAAGATGACAAGTATACCCCTGTGATATTTGTACTATTACAAAAGAGGGATATGGTTGTATATATGTTGGTAAATAGAAAATTAGGCGGTAGAACGCGCAAATGGAAACAGGAAGGAACCACTCCGTCTCCGTGAGCGAGAGACTACTACTACTGCGCGCCTGTCTGTCTCCTACTACTTGCCCCTCTTGACCGTTTGTTTAACTCGTACAACTCATTTAGTTATTTGTTACTAGTATTTGTGGCCCACATTTGTTATTGTATGTAATAAAAGAAAAAAAAAATTAAAAAAATTATAAAATATGGATTAAAAATGTGGAAAAGAGATTTTAAAAATAAATAGTGAGAAATATTTTTCCTTTTTTGCTCCCTTAATAATATAGGTTTTGTCTTTGTATTGGAAAAATGTTCTTTAAAATATTTTTAGAAAACACCACTTTTATTGTCAATTTATTTGAAAAGGTAATGTTATATTAGTATATTTACGAGTAACCGAGTTGAATTCAAAACTAATAGTTCCACAAGATTCTTCTCACGTGAATAATAAATGGTGCCACACTTGGTGTGAGAAATAGTTTGTGAAAAAAAATAAATTTTACTTATAAAAAAACTAATTCCGTAGATTAAATCTCGTTTATCAAAGGAATGCTTTAAAACCATGTTTAATATAAAAAAAGGAAACTGGTATTTTCATAGCACTCTTTTTGATATTTTTTTAACAAAAGTATGGTTATAGATGTATAGTGATGATTTTATTGTGAAAATATTATTTTCTGTTATGGATTTATCAATTTTCTAAAAAAAAGTAAGAAAGATAGAGTCACCCATTTCGTTGGCCTGTACATAATTATATTGCATATAATGCATATTTTCAATTACAGATAATAAGATTGCATATAATGCATATTTTTAATAGATAATCAATTTTATACGAACATCTATAAAATATTGTTTTTACAATATCCAATAACAATTTGTATTTTTAGAGAAAACTAAGGAGTTTTGATTCATTTAACAGATTATGTAATATTATTTTTCATGATAAAATCCATTTAATAATTTTAACACAATCAAAACTCGTTGATTCTCTTTCAAATTATAGAGTTGACAGATTGTTATTAGATGCTGTAAAAATACCAATTTAGAGGCAGTATTTATAGAATTTATCTCTTTTTAATATTGCATAAAAATTAATGGAAAATTAGGAGACTCTTCATGAGACCCAACAAAGGGAGCAAAATCTATTATTATTATTATTAATTTTTTTCGGATTAGTCTCCTGGAAATGGGTGATATAACATAATTGAGAAATGGATATAAATAAATAAAAAAAGAGTTGATTTTTATAGTATTTATTTATGGGGGTGCACCACCGTGCACGTCTCCCTCCTTCGCTCCACCTTTATGTGAAGCCAGCTGAGCGGAGTCGCAAAACTTTGAGATCGTGATGCACCACCACGCTTTCATTTCTCATGTACTACACAATAAAATATGATAATACACAATAAAATATGATAATGCATTCCTCACCCCGTGCCTGCATATATTTGTCGGATGATGTTAGGGGTGTCAAATGTTTAATGTCATGTAATGTATCGCTATTAATATTCGTTGGCTTTATCATTTTAGACCGATATTATTTCGAAGTGGTTAAAATGAAGTTAACTTTAAACAATAGATTAATACGGATGTCAGGTGGTGAAGTCGTTTTAAATTTTATTCAAGAGGGTTGAAAATATTGTGATCTTTATAAATAATTTATGCGGGGTTTGGCGCTACCCAATTTTTTTTAGATAATTTTGTGTTTTTTGGTCAGTTGCATAGCTAAAACATGTATTTGGTTACAATATTGTTAATTTAACAGGTAATAATATATATATATATATATATAGGTTCCATCCACAAAGAATCCAATTTCTTTGTGGAAGAACCCTTTTTTGGCTGTCAATTTTTTTTTGCTCCAATCGAAATTTCAATGGCCAAAAAAGGTTATTCCACAAAGAATCGGTGAACCCCATATATATATATATGTAATGTGTGTGTGTGTGTGTGTGTGTGGACGCCTCAAAATAGGTATACATCACCTATTCCGAAATCGCCAAATACACTAAGATGTAATACAAATACAATCTTTAATATACAACAAGAAAGTTCGTGAGTTTTAATACAAATATTATCTTCAGACTATATCCACTCTCGAATAAGTTCTCATTACATTTATTGTCACACTATTTAATGTAATAGTGAGAACTACTAATACTATCATCCTGACCATCACTCCGCTCCCCGACATTGAGTTCCGCCACGTTCTCATTTTTTTCAAGAGAACTGTGAAAGAAAAGGGTGAGCTCAAATAGCAAGAAGAAATATTATGACTAAGATAATGCAGAATAAATTATCATTAGTCTTCAACAATGTTAAACCGATAAAATACAATAGGCATCAAGTTTAATCTGCAGTGAACACGCAATCCATTAAAAGAGAGTCAAGTAAAGAATAAAATCTACTATCTTTTATAATTTAAAAGATTTTTCATCACTTTTATCGTTGGGACTCACTTTTAATAAATAATTCACCTCATTCCCCGCACTTTACTACCAAGGATATTCATAAGTATCACAACCACAAATTATTCACGCACTACTGGCCAAGGATATTCGTGTATTCATCAATGGTCATGATCATGCCAACAATCATCCATCAATGCACTACGGGCCAATGAGGACTTTTACCACATCATTTGTAACATTACGGCCACGATTACAATCAATAATCCCTCATTATAATCATACCAAGTCCATCTATGCACTACTGAAAGCCACGTATGACTTTCAACAAAATATAAATATGAGGATGATGATAATGATATAAGAATTGAATAAAACAAGTTCAAGAATTAATTTATTCAGAACTAATAATGTCCAAATTATCAACACGATACTTTTTTTGAGAAGTAAAATTCAAGAATGCTCGAAGAAGAATATTTTCATAAAAGATATTGGATGAAAGCGCAAATATCAAGGATATTCCACTAATTTCATGGAGTATAGAAGTCAAAACTTTAACCAACCGAGTATAATAAAGAATGGAATAACAAAAGAAATCACCACGTATGCAGATTTGGCATACATGTTATTCCAATGTAATAATAAATAATTAAACGGTGTCAAAGTAAAATTCACAATTAGGCAGGATGTATCAACAGAATAATAAGGAATGAAATAACAACAAAAATCACCATGTATGCGGTACTTCACATAGACAGGTTATTCCAACAGAATAATAAATAACGGAACCAGGTCCGGCGTCAACAAAATAATAACGAATGGAATAACAACAGAAATCACCAAGTATAGGGTTGACCGCGTATACAGGTTATTCCAACAGAATAATAAAGAATGGAATAACAGAAGTTCTCTTCATAAATATGAAAAAAATAATACTCCTTACTTTAAGAAGAAACTAGATATAGGAAAAGAAAGGTAGCAGACTTCTCTTCTTCTTTCTCTCTATAATTTCTTTCTCTAGAGTTTCAATGAATTCGTAAGAAATAATGAAGAAATGAGCTTCTATTTATAGGAGAATGGAAAGATACTATTTCAGGAAAATTATCACAGACCAACAGTAAATTTCAAACGAAATAATTTTGTAGGATCACGGACAAAAGAAAAACTTCAGACTCAACTTATTTCCCTCAATTCAAAAAGCAATTTATATATATATATATATATATATATATATATATATATATATATATATATATATATATATACACCATTTAGTTCCCCCATGACCAACATAATTTCCCCACCCCAAAGTCACTTTCATCATATATATATATATATATATATATATATATATATATATATATAACACATTCTCTTACACACACATTATATATATATATATATATATATATATATATATAATACACTCCACCTTTTCCACCATCCTCCACTAACATTATATTATACCTATACATACCCACATCACATATAATATATATAAATATATTTTACCTCTCAATATTTTTAACAACATTTATCATAATTATTATAATTCACAATATTAATCGACCATTGTCGTTCCTGTGAAAGAGAGGCTTTCCATAAGGATTTCTCCTATTAGCGCGCAATTAGGTGACCAAACCTCTCCTCGGCGTAACTTCTACATCGTTAATATTGTAAATAATAATATTAATAACTTTGTCATCTCAATTATTGATTTACTAATATAAAATATCGATAATAATTGAATCAAATAACGTGAGATAATATGCAACAATTACTGAACCAATAATTGAATAAAACTGAGTTGTGACGCCTCCAAAATAGGTATACATCACCCATTTTAGGTCGTCAATAACATAGTACAGAAATAACTACAACTTTATTAATACATCATAAAAACTGTGAGTTTAAATACAAATATTGTCTTCTAGACAATATTCATACCCAAATAAATTCTCATCACAATTATTGATACATTATTATACAAAAATGGTGAGGACTACTAAACAACTTCTAGAATCATCATTCTATACCCCGACTCGTACTCGCTACATTCTCGCCTCCTGAGAAGAAAAATGGAACAAAAAGGAAAAGGGTGAGCTCAACTAACCCAGTAAAGAATATTATGACTAAGATAATATAGAACAAATTATCGTTAGTCTTCAACAAGGAAAAATCTGATAGAATATAATAGACAACAAGTTTCAGATCAGCAGCAGAAATAATAATTCATAGATGAGTTACGTAGAGAATGAAATCTACTATTATCTATGAATTTAAAAGTCCATCGTCAATATTTTATCCCTGTAACATCAATCAATATTCATCTTGAATCAAATTTTCATCTTTGCACTACAGGCCAAAGATATTCATCATTCGGTCATGTTCATCTCAACACCTGTTCATCTTTGCACTACGGGCCAAAGATATTCATTATAAAATCATTTATCTTTGCACTACAGGACAAAGATATTTAATAATATCATCATTTAGGACTGAGGATGATGAAAAATATTTTAAAGGAAATGAATCCAGTGAAACAAAAGAATAAATATCAAGGATTCGTATTTCAGCTATTTCATATCCAAAAATACCTCATAAATAATCATAGTGAAGTAAAATTCAAGAATGATCAAAACATGGATACAATCAAAGCTAGTATCCATAATAGATATTTTGGACGAAAAGGAAAAATTTCATTTTTCGATGAATAGTGTCATATTCGTGAATAGTGCCGTATACGTGAATAGTAACCTCGACACAAAAAGTTAAAAATTTGATTAAAAGTTCAGATCAATACTTCGGCATAATGATATTGAAAGAAATAATATCATATATGAAAAAAATAACATCCCTTACCTCGAAAAGGCAGTGACTCTGATCGAATACTAGATATAGTCTTTGAAGGAAACTTGCACCAGTATAAAGAACACTCAAGGTATCAAAATACTCACAAGAATACGCTCAATATATCTAGAGAGAAATAGAGAAAACTTGGTTTACGGTGTGATTTTCAATTCTAACCTAAGCACCCTATTTATAGAAAAATGCTTAGAACACCAAAGCGTAAAATTTAATATAATATTATTATATTTACAAAATTGTCAAGCCCACCTCTTGAATCTTCAATTCACCACCTTCACATGTTTAATGCAGTCCACCAAACAAAAAAAATGTTTTTGTAATTAAAAATAATTAAAACTTTCAAAAATCAATTATTTCAGAACTACGGAACTTCAATAATTCATAATAAATAGCTCTTTTATCAGAAAAATTCAAACCACGTGTCCTTTCCATAGGAAATTTCATTCTCTACAACTTTACAGAAGAAAGTTTTTCCAAATTCCAAACAAAAATTGACCGAAATCTACAAACGGACGATTTTACAGGCTATAATCAAATTTCGGTCAAGAATTGGGATCTACCGACACACAAAACACGTGTTAATAATTTAATGCTACAAAAATACTCTTCCTCCTCATATACTCATATATCCCACATTTATTATAAAAATATCACCATTATTATATTATTAAAATAATATATTTAAATGAATTATTTTATCAGAAAAAGATAAAATATTAATTTTCAACAATTGTCACATTAAAAATTTTCTCCATCTATATCCACATAAAATCAATATTTTCATCATCATATAAATCAATAATTAATTATTCATAAATAATATTATGTAATCACAATCATCATGACCAACCGGCGGCCTCAGGAAAGAGGGGCTTTCCATAAGGATCTCTCCTTATCTTGCGCCAGCCAGTAATTAGATAATCAAACCTCTCCTTGTATGTAAGTTTCTAGACATTGCCAATAATGTTATCTAATAATATTATTCAGATAATATGAATTATTGCTCTGATAATAGAAAATAATGTCGTGAAATGACAATTATTAAAACAACAATAATATAAAATATCAACGCAAAGAATTATCAATCAATAAAATAAAATACCGAATAAAGAATTACCGTAACAATTATTGAGTAGTGGCTTCTTACGTAAGAATTAATAATTGGTGTAATACTGTAAGTGTCTTCTTGTGTGTTAACCACCGGGTATTCCAACAAGATAATCTGTGAATAACTACGCCAATTATTTATAACCAACTTATTCTTGTGCTTTTTTTTCATCCAATCGCTTTCACATGGGGCCCACACAAGGTTATACACTGTCGCATTTAATATTCCCCACGGTAAAAAATATTCAACGACCAAACGAATATTCCCCGTCAACAATGAATATTTTAAAACCACTTACTTGTTTGAAATAATTGCGCATTTTACCCATAACTTACCACATTAATCAAATCAACCCTTACTATTTCAAAATAATAAATAGAGGAAATTTAATTTCATTAAATAATAAGTTGGGGTCTTACATGAGTGACTTCTCACGTAAGCATTAATAATCAATACCGTGCGCTACTATGCAACCAAGCATATTACTGTACTTTTACAACCGAGTAGTTCAACAGTATTAACGGTAAAACTTCCGTCGTTATTTTTATAAAATATTTTTGTCGTTTACTCAATCCGACAATAATTCTGTTGTGGGGTCCACCAATGATTGTGTCGTCGTACGAATATTCCCTGTTTAAAACGAATATTTTCCGACCAATCGAATATTATATAACAACTTGCATACTTTGAAAAATTTATAAATATTACCCACAACTATAACATTATATCAAATTTATTCCAAAAATGATAATTATAGAAAAATCATCTTTATTCATAAAAGTTGGGGTCTTACAATCTCTCCTTCTTATGAAATTTCGCCGTCGAAATTAGGGTACATACCTGGTATGTCGAAGAGGTAAGGATACCTTGATTTCATTTCAGATTCTAACTCCCAGGTCATTTCCTCAACATCGTGGTTCCTTCATAAAACTTTGACTTGAGGTATAACCTTGGAGCGTAGAATATGTTCCTTCTTATCCAAGATTTGAACAGGAACCTCTTCATACGTTAAATCTTCCGATATTTCGTCTGGTTCTAACTCAATAATGTGGTTCGGATCTTTCACATATTTACATAACATGGATATATGAAAAACGTTATGAACACGAGACATACTTGGCGGTAAAACGAGTCTATAGGCTACAGTCCCTACTCGATCGAGGATTAAAAATGGGCCAATGAATAGAGGATTGAGCTTTTTTCTATTTTTAAATCTCGTAACTCCTTTCCATGGAGCAGCATGTAACAACAAATGATCTCCAATATCGAATTCCACGTCCTTTCAATGAAGATCAGCATAACTCTTTTGTTGATCTTGTGAGGTTTTATACGTTGTCGGATCGTTTGAATCTTTTCCATAGTCATACGTACCAACTCTGGTCCCAACAACGTTGCTTCACCCACCTCATCCCAGCATACTGGAGAACGACACTTTCTTCCATACAACGCTTCGAATGGAGCCATGCCAATACTTGTTTGATAATGGTTTGTGACGCCCCAAAATAGGTCCATTCCATCCAACCCATTCTCGAGTCGCCAAATACATGGTATGTAAATAACTACAACTTTATTATTACAACATATAAATCGTGAGTTTAAATACGATATTGCTATCTGAGACAATATCCACACGCAAATAAATCCCCATCATAATTATTGATACATTATTTTACAAAATGGTGAGGACTACTAAACAACTCTCTCTAGAACCTTCATTCCATACCCCGACTAAGTACTTTCGCTACATTCTCGCCATTCCGAGAAGAAAAATGGAACAACAAGAAAAAGGTGAGCTCAACTAGCCCAAGAAAGAATATTATGACTAAGATAATATACAATAAATTATCGTTAGTCTTCAACAGGAAAAATCTAATAGAATACAATAGACAACAAATTTTAAATCAATTTCAGATTAGCGAAATAATAATTCATTAGAAGAGTTAAGTAGAGAATGCAAACTACTATCTTCTATATATGAATTTAAAAGTTCATCGTCGATATTTTATCCTCGTAACATCAATCAATATACATCTGAATCAAATATTCATCTTTACTATGTGCCAAAGATATTCATCAATTAGTCATGTTCATCTAAACACTGCTCATCTTTTACTACGGGCCAAAGATATTCTTCAAAATCATTCATCTTTGCACTACAGCCAAAGATATTCCATAATATCATCATTTAAGACCAAGATGATGAAAATATTTTTAAAGAAATGAATCTAGTGAAACAAAATGACAATGATTAAAGATTAAGGATTCGTACTTTATTTTATCCACGTCCAAAAATACCTCAAAATAATCAAAGTGGTGTAAAATTCAAGAATGATCAAAACATGGATACAATCAAAGCTAGTATCCGAATAGATATTTTAGATTTAAAAGAAAAATTTTTATTTTTTGGTGAATAGTGCCAGATTAGTGAATAGTGCCAGATATACGTGAATAAGTCTTGAGTATACGTGAATAAGAACTCCAACACCAAAAGATAGAAATTTCACAAAAAACATCTTCACGCTTCATGAATAGACTTCGTGAATAGAACTCGTGAATAAGTAACTCGTGAATAAGAACTCATGAATAGAAACCCCGACATGAAAAAAGTTCCAAATTTGATAAAAAGTTCTAACTAATATTTCAAAGATAATGATATTAAAGAAATAATATCATTTGAGAAGAAAATAACATCCCTTACCTCGAAAGACAAGTGCTTCTAGTTGAAACAGGATATAGGCTATGACTTGAACTTGCATCCGTATAACAATACTCAAAGTATACTCAAAATACTCACAAGAATACGCTCGATAATATAGAGAGAAAACTTGATTTTCGTGTGATTTTCAATTCTAACCTAAGACCCTATTTATAGAAATTGCTAGAACACCAAAGCGTAAAATTGAATATAATATTAATATAATTATACAAATTTTCCTTAGCCCACCTTTTGGTCAAAAACACCAGCCACACATGTTAATGATGTCCAAAAAATACAAAAACATTTTTCTAACAAAAATAATTTAAACTCCAAAAATCAATTCACACCCGATATAATTTAAACTTCAATAATTCACAATAAATATCTCTTTTATCAAAAAATTCGAATCTCACGACTTTTTATAGGAAATTCAATTCTCTACAACTTTGGAAAGAAAGTTTTCCAAATTCCAAATGTAAATTAACCAAATTTACAAACGGGTGATTTTACAAAGTTATAATCAAATTTCTATTCGATAATTGTGTCCACCAACACACAAAACATGTGTTAAACATTTAATGCCACAAAATACTCTTCCTCCTCATATACTCATATATTCCACATTTATTGTAAAAATATCACCATTAATATATTATTAAAATAATATATTTAAATGAATTATTTTATCGTAAAAAGATAAAATATTAATTTTCAACAATTGTCATTTTAAAAATTTTCTCCATCTATATCCACATAAAATCAATATTTTCCTCATCATATAAATCAATAATTAATTATTCACAAATAATATTACGTAATCACATTATTGACAACAAGCGCTTCCTGGATGTGGAGGGGCTTTCCAATAAGAATTTTTCCTTCTTCGGCCAGCAATTAGGTGACCAAACCTCTCCTTGACATGTAACTTTCTAGACATTGCCAATAATGTTATCTAATAATATTATTCGGATAATATGAATTATTGCTTCGATAATGAAAAATACCGTAATGACAATGACATCAATTGAAGCGGCAAGAATATAAAATATCAACGCAACAATTATTAAATCAATAAAATAATCGAATAAGAATTATCGTAACCATTATCGAGTAGTTCCTTCTTACGTAAGAATCAATAATTGGTGCAATACTGTGCTACTTGCTCAACAACGATATTATCGTGTTTTAACCACCGAGTATTTCAACAAGATTAATCTTGTAATAACTACGCCAAGTTATTTATAAACAACTTATATTTGTCGTTTTCTTCATCCAATCGCTTTCACATGGGGCCCACAAAAGATCTGCGACGCATTTAATATTCTCTACAAGCATTTAATATTCCACGACCAAACTAATATTCCCCAATGATAATGAATATTTTATAACCACTTGCTTATTCAAAAATATTTGGGTATTTTACCCATAACTATCCACATTAATCAAATCGACCTTCTTTACTATTTCAAAATAATAAATAGAGGAAAATAAATTTCATTTATTAATAATTTGGGGTCTTACATCGTTGTTGTAAAAATATCACCAATTAATATATCATTAAAATAATATATTTAAATGAATTATTTTATCGTAAAAAGATAAAATATTAATTTTCAACAATTGTCACATTAAAAATTTTCTCCATCTATATCCACATAAAATCAATATTTTCCTCATCATATAAATCAATAATTAATTATTCACAAATAATATTACAAGATCACATTATTGACAAACGTGCGCTTCAGAGAAAGAGGGGCTTTCCAATAAGAATTTCTCCTTACTGCGCCGCAATTAGGTGACCAAACCTCTCCTTAGATGAACTTTCTAGACATTGCCAATAATGTTATCTAATAATATTATTCGGATAATATGAATTATTGCTCGATAATAGAAAAATACACAATGACAATTATTAAAACAACGATAATATAAAATAATATCAATGCAAAGAATTATTGAATCAATAAAATAAAATATTTGAATAGTAATTACTATAACCATTATTGAGTAGTTCCTTCACGTAAGAATCAATAATTGGTGCAATACCGCAGCCTTCTTGCTCAACAACGCATATTACGTGTTTTAACCACCGAGTATTCCAACAAGATAATACAGAATAACTACGCCAAGTTATTTATAAACAACTTATATTTGTCGCTTTCTTCATCCAATCGCTTTCAGTTATGGGGCCACATAAAAGATCAACTGTCATTTAATATTATTCCCGACAAGATTTAATATTCCACGACCAAACGAATATTCCCTTGACAATAATGAATATTTTATAACCACTGCTTATTCAAATATTTGCGTATTTTACCCATAACTATCCACATTAATCAAATCGAATTCTACTATTTCAAAATAATAAATAGAGGAAAATAAATTTCATTTATTAATAATTTGGGTCTTACAACCTCCCTCCTTATGAAATTTCGTCCTCGAAATTGACGTGACGCACTGTGTGTTTTGAAAAGATGAGAATACCTCGCTTTCATTTCTGCTTTCCAACTCCCGTGTCATTTCCTCAATAACATGGTTTCTCCACAAAACTTTAACTTGTGGTATGACCTTCGACGTAGGACATGCTCCTTCCTATCCAAAATCTTGACAGTACCTCTTCATACGTTAAGTCTTCATTATCTCTCGTCCGGTTCTAACTCAACGACGTGGTTCGGGTCGTCCACATATTTTCGTAACATCGATATTGAAAAACGCTATGAACACGCCATCATACTTGGCGGTAAAACGAGTCTATAGGCCACGCTTCCTATTCGATCGAGAATTTCAAATGTATTAATAAATCGAAGGTTTGAGCTTTCCTCACCTCACCGATTCTCGCTTTTGAAATAACTTCTTCGCACCTCCTTCTTCAAATTTATCACTCCGGTGTGTAGCTTGAATAATGCCTTTAACTTTATCGATTAAAGTTGATTATACTCAGATATCATCACGTGGGTAACTAGAGTTTTCATCTCCATCTCTATTATTTGTAAATTATACTGAAATTAGTCTTTGACAACATCGTACTCGTATTGTATAACGATCTTCTACTCAACACGCCGCCACCACGTTTCGCTTTTCCGGGATGGCATGGTCGTAATAACATGTGTTGAAATGAGTCTCCTCTTGAGTTCTTCAAGCTCTTCCCACATTCCTTGCTCCATTCGAATTTTGTATCTCTACGAGTCACCGTGCATTAATGGAATAGCGATTCGAGAATATCCTTCAACGAATCTCCGATAATAGCCAACTAAGCTTCTGAAAGCTACGTATTTCAATTACCGACTTAGGTTGTTCTCAATCGTGACTCATATCCCAACCTTGATAAGACGTTACAATGACACCTATCGCTTTACTATCGCATCGAATATGGTGTCCCCTACGAGAGTCTCGGCCTTCAGCATTCCACAAAGGAAGTCACCAGATAAAGGCTCAGGTACCAAATTCTATAGTTGAATTTTTAACTCCTGAAGTTCAATAGGAGCCATTCGATATGAGATTTTAGAAATGAGTTTTGTACCGGGTTCAAATTCGATACAAAATTTAATATCAGGCTTTGGGAGTAAGCCAAGAAATTCTTCAGGAAATACGTCAGGAAAAATAAATAACAACAGGAATATTATTCAAATCTGACGTGTCTTTATTCAAATCCATAACATGGACTAAGAAAACTTGACATCCGTAATAAACGAATGACTTCATGGCTTGATATAAAAATGTTTGATTACAATGGTTTGATTGCTTGAATTCGAATAACAGGTTACTTAGGAATATGAAAACTAACAACCTTACGAAAGTAATCAATTTCGGCATGATGAGTAGTTAACCTTAAAATCACATCAAAATCAAATATCTCTATAGAAATAAGGTTAACAGGTAATGTGATAGTGCCAACCTGAATCAAGCAAGATTTTTAAACAACGAATGTAATGAAAGTTTCTCCTAATGGAGTCTCCACAGATAGGTCAAAGTTTAATTTCTCCGTAGTCAAGTTCAAACGTTGAGCGCAAGCAAGAGAGATAAAAGAATGGGTAGAACCAGATTCAGTAAGGTATATAAACTTCGCAAGAATTTATAATTAACTAACCCATGCTAACTTCGTTCGGGTTCCTCGCATTTTGACCGGCCACGACAAACGCTTCTTCCGTGAATCGCCGACTTTGACTTTTCTCGGGACATCCTTTTGAGTCACCATTCCCGCTGGATCGGGTTTCGATATCGTATAATCTCGGCGATATGTCCTTCTTTTCCACAATTATAGCATACCTTTAACTGTTGTGGGCGCTTAGGTGATATGTCCCTCTTTCCGCATTTATGTAATATACGACCACCGGTGGTCTTTCTCCTCCCTTGGAACCAATTCTTTGCCGACTTGCTGCCTTCACATGGTCGTTGTTAAATCTCGTCTTTTTTAAATCTCCTCCCGACTCATTTCTTCTATTTTCATGGCCACGATTACCACCAGAGTGGTTACCGCTTTTGTCAGATTATTCTTTCTCCGCCGGTTATCGTTATTACGATGATCGCTATCTTGATTAGATGATCCTCGGTTATGGTCCCTCGGTTGAACGTATTTCGTTATCTCGCTTCTAACAAACTGAGCCCCATTGACAACATCTGAATAGAGAGAAAATTTATGAGAATGAGATATCGACGTATCGCCGGGTTTCAAACCTCTCGAAACATCCGCGTCATACGCCCTCATTCTCCACCAAATGAGGTGCTGAACTCGATAACTCCGCGAACTTCGCGCCAGACCGGGACACCATCATGTTATTCTCGCTCCGCCTAATAAACTCTACTTCCTTCATACGACGAATACTTTCGGGGAAGTACTTGTCATTGAACTGCTTCAAATGTCTCCCATGACATCCGAAGGCAAACCGGATGGGTACGCCTCATGACTCTCCACGATGATCCGCCTCCCCACGGAACATAAAGGTAGCGAATGGAACCTTCTGCTCCTCCGCATCCCAAGACATCGAATATCTTGGTAATTTGCTTGACCCATGTTTCCGCCATGATCGGATCCGCTTTCCCTTAAATTCGTGGTCCCAACTCTTTGAACTGCTTGGTTGTGACAACCCGTGAATTGCTATCATTTCTCCTCAGTATTTTGAACACGAGTCTCTCTCGTCGATTTTTGCATGAAAAAAAAGCTTCTAAACATCCCCTCGCTTCATCATCTCTTTCGGTGGGTGTTATTCACGGAGGTACATTGCCACTGTTGCAGACGCTCTCTCTCGTTGGTAAAGACAGCATCTCCACTTGTCTCATTTACTCCATCATTAATATATCTCACGACATTCTCAAATCACGCTATAAAAAGCAAGGGCTAATTAAGGAAATCAATATATCACATAATATCCATATATCTTGACCAACTAACAAATAAGCTTAGGTAGACACACTAGCGAAGGATTTACTCGCCTCTCCCTCCTAGTTCTATTCCCCGATCTCCGCTTGAGATCATATCCCTAAGCTCGATACCAACCGCGCGCGCCCCAAAATAGGTCCATTCCATCCAACCCATTCTGAGTCGCCAAATACATGGTACAGAAATAACTACAACTTTATTATTACAACATATAAACTGTGAGTTTAAATACAGATATTGCCATCTAGACAATATCCACACGCAAATAAATCCCCATCATAATTATTGATACATTATTTTACAAAAATGGTGAGGACTACTAAACAACTCTCTCTAGAACCTTCATTCCATACCCCGACTAGTTCTCGCTACATTCTCGCCTCCTGAGAAGAAAAAATGGAACAACAAGGAAAAGGGTGAGCTCAACTAGCCCAGTAAAGAATATTATGACTAAGATAATATACAACAAATTATCGTTAGTCTTCAACAGGGAAAAATCTAATAGAATACAATAGACAACAAATTTTAAATTAATATTCGCAGCGGAAATAATAATTCATTAGAAGAGTTAAGTAGAGAATGCAAACTACTATCTTCTATATATGAATTTAAAAGTTAATCGTCGATATTTTATCCCTCAGTAACATCAATCAATATACATCTGAATCAAATATTCATCTTTGCACTCTACAGCCAAAGATATTCATCACCGGTCATGTTCATCTAAACACTGCTCATCTTTGCACTACTACGCCAAAGATATTCTTCAAAATCATTCATCTTTGCTACTGTGCCAAAGATATTCCATAATATCATCATTTAAGACCGAAGATGATGAAAAATACTTTTAAAGAAACGAATCCAAAGGAAACAAAATGACAAGGATTAAGGATTAAGGATTCGTACTTTGTTTTATCCACGTCCCAAAATACCTCAAAATAATCACAAAGGTGGTGTAAAATTCAAGAATGATCAAAACACGGGATACAATCAAAGCTAGTATCCGAATAGATATTTTAGACGAAAAGAAAAATTTTCATTTTTCGGTGAATAAAGTGTCAGATTCGTGAATAAAGCAGTGACGTATCGTCGCCAGACACGAATAAGAACTCCAACACCAAAAGATAGAAATTCCACAAAAAACATCTTCACGCTTACGCTGAATAGTACTTTCGTGAATAGTAACTCATGAATAAGAACTCATGAATAAGAACCCCCGACATGAAAAAGTTCCAAATTTGATAAAAGTTCCAACCAATATTTCAAAGATAATGATATTGAAGAAATAATATCATTTGAGAAGAAAATAACATCCCTTTACCTCGAAAGACAAGACTTCTAAATAAAACACCTGGATATAGGCTATGACTTGAACTTGCAATCGATATAGCAATACTCAAAGTATACTCAAAATACTCACAAGAATACGCCGATAATATAGAGAGAAAACTTCAGCCGGTGTGATTTTCAATTCTAACCTAAGACCCCTATTTATAGAAATCGCTTAAACACCAAAAAGTAGAAAATTGAATATAATATTAATATAATTATACAAATTTTTCTTAGCCCACCTTTTGGTCAAAAAACACCATCCACACATGTTAATGATGTCCAAAAAATACAAAAATGTTTTTCTAACAAAAATAATTTAAACTCCAAAATCAATTCACACCGATATAAACTTCACTTCAATTCACAATAAATAGCTCTTTTATCGAAAATTTGAATCTCATGAATTTTTGTAGGAAATTCAATTCTCTACAACTTTGCGTAAGAAAGCTTTTCCAAATTCCAAATGTAAATTGACCAAATTTACAAACGGGTGATTTTAAAAATATAATCAAATTTCGGTTAATAATTGTGTCCACCAACACACAAAACATGTGTTAAACATTTAATGCCACAAAAATACTCTTCCTCCTCATATACTCATATATTCCATATTTATTGTAAAAATATCACCATTAATATATTATTAAAATAATATATTTAAATGAATTATTTTATCGAAAAGATAAAATATTAATTTTCAACAATTGTCATTTTAAAATTTTTCTCATCTATATCCACATAAAATCAATATTTTTCTCATCATATAAATCAATAATTAATTATTCACAAATAATATTACAAAATCACATTATTGACAACAAGGCAGTTCCTAGGAAAGGGGGCTTTCCAATAAGAATTTTTCCTTACTGGCCGCAATTAGGTGACCAAACCTCTCCTTAGACAGAACTTTCTAGACATTGCCAATAATGTTATCTAATAATATTATTCAGATAATATGAATTATTGCTTCGATAATGAAAAATACTGTGTAATGACAATTATCAAAACGATGAAGAATATAAAATATCAACGCAACAATTATTAAATCAATAAAATATCGAGCGATAATTATCGTAACCATTATTGAGTAGTTCCTTCTTACGTACGTAAGAATCAATAATTGGTGCAATACCGCATCTTCTTCGTTCAACAACGCATATTACCGTGTTTTAACCACCGAGTATTTCAACAAGATAATTGGAATAACTACGCCAATTATTTATAAACAACTTATATTAGTCGCTTTTTCATCCAATCGCTTTCCGTTATGGGGCCCACAAAAGATGCGTCACGACGCATTTAATATTCCCCGACAAAGATTTAATATTCCACGACCAAACGAATATTCCCGACAATAATGAATATTTTATAACCACTTGCTTATTCGAAATATTTGGGTATTTTACCCATAACTATCCACATTAATCAAATCGACCCTTACTATTTCAAAATAATAAATAGAGGAAAATAAATTTCATTTATTAATAATTTGGGGTCTTACACTGTTGTTGTAGAAAAACTCCACCAATGGTAAGAACTTGTCCCAACTTCCCTTGAAGTCAAGGACACAGAGTCTTAATAAATCTTCAAGAGTTTGAATAGTCCTCTCTGATTGTTCGTCCGATTGAGGATGATATGCCGAACTAAATCGTAAATCCATGCCCATAGCTTTTTGTAAACTAACCCAAAATTGTGAAGTGAATCTTGGGTCTCGATCAGAAACTATGGATACTGGCATACCATGCAATCTTACAACCTCGTTTATGTACATACGAGCAAGACGTTCAAGTGTATAAGTTTCTCGTATAGGTAAGAAATGAGCAGACTTGGTCAATCTATCAACAATGACCCAAATTGCATCTATACCCTGAGAAACCTTGGGAAGACCAGTAACGAAATCCATGGTAATGTGTTCCCACTTCTATTCTGAAATTTCAAGTGGTTGCAATGGACCTTTTGGTACTTGATGCTCCGCCTTGACTCGTTGACAAGTTAAACACATTGAGATAAACAATGCTATCTCCCTCTTCATATTGCCCCACCAAAATGTATGTCAAGATCATGATACATTTTGGTACTCCCGGATGGATTGTAAACGGTGTTGTGCGCCCCCATCATGATTTTATACTTTAATTCGTGGTCGTTAGAACACAAAGTCCGGAGTTGACTCAAGTATTCCTTTTCATCAATTCTTGCTTCCTAAGATAAAGACCTTCTTTCACTTTCTTCCTCATACACATCAACTCCAGTCTCAGTAGCTTGGCGGCTTTAACTTTATCAATTAAAGTCGGCTCTACTCAGTATATTCGCCATCATCACATGGGTCCCTCAAGTCTTTATCTCTATCTCCATCCTTTACAAGTCATACAAATGGGCCTTTGCATTGACAATAATATACTACTGTATTCGCATATGATCTTACTACTCAACGCGTCGGCCACCACGCTCGCTTTTCTAGGATGGTATTGATGGTATGATCATAATCTTTCAACAGTTCAAGCCAACGTCATTGTCGCGTGTTGAGTTCCTTTTGAGTGAAGAAATATTTGAGGCTTTTATGATCCGTAAAGATCTCCACTTTCTCCCTATACAAGTAATGCCTCCAAATTTTAAGTGAAAGACAATGATTGCCAACTCTAGATCACGAGTAGGATAATTCCTCTCATATTCTTTGATTTGTCGAGAGTCATAAAGGCTATGACTTTCCCATGTTGTATGAGAACACATCCTAACCCTTTGCTCAAAGCATCATCAGTAGATGACAAATTCCTCCGAGCCAGGATGGTATTGTCGTAATGTGGTCTTTGAAATGAGCCTCCTCTTGAGTTCTTGAAAACTCTTCTCGCATTCCTCACTCCAATCAAATTTGTATCTTCCGAGTCACCGAGTTAAGGGAGTAGCGATTCGAGAAAACCCTTCTACTGAATCTCGATAATAACCAAATGCCGAGAAAGCTACGTCTTCGATCATCGATTTAGGTTGCTCCCGACTTTGAATAGCTTCAATCTTTCTTTGGGTCAATGATATTCCATGACTTGATACCACGTGTGTGAGATCCCGAATTTTATGAAATAAAAGTATTCAATTTTTCTATTTTGGTAAATAGTTAAATTGAAAAAAGTTTAAAGTTAAGGGTGATATGTGAATTTTTTTTGTCATAAAATACCCGGTAGTAAAAGTACAGTAATACTCGTGGTTGCATAATAGCACACGGTATTGATTATTAATGCTTACACGATAAGTCACTTTCGGTTTTGTTTTATTAGTATTATTAATGTAATAAAAAGCGTAAAAAACTTTTTATATAAAATGTAATACTTTTATAAAGTTATTCTATAAATAGAATATATTATATTCTATCGTGCATAGTGTTTTCATAGTAAAATCTTTTTATATAAAATGTAATACTTTTATAAAGTTATTCTATAAATAGAATATATTATATTTTATTATGCATAGTATTGCATAGTAAAATCTTTTTACATAAAACAGAATACTTTTATAAAGTTATTCGTTTTATTAGATTATAAATAGAATATATTATATTTTATTTTGCTTTAAATATGAACCGTCCGATTAAAAGTAAATAAATCTGGACCGTTCATGAATTAGTTACTATGCAGTCCATTCTTCTATAAATAGAAGCTCATTCCTTCATTATTTCTTACAAATTCACTGAAACTCTAAAGAAAGAAACTATAGAGAGAGTTCTTCTTCTATAATCATGAGCATATTTTTTTAGAGTTTAAGAAAGCTTTGAGCGTAGTACAAGTTTTCTTCGAGTATATCCTCGCCCTACTAGTCGGAATACTCTTCTTTCAAAGGTAAGGGATATTATTTGTTGTACTCGTAAGGAGTATTATTTCTTTCGTATTCATGAAGAGAACTTCTGTTATCCCATTCTTTATTATTATGTTAGAATAACCTGTTTATGCGAAGTACTGCATACATGGTGAAATTCTTTTATTATTCCATTCTTTATTATTCGCTTTAATATCCTCACTTGGTATGCGTATTTACGCTGACACAGTTCCATTATTTATTATTCGCTGGAATAACTCATTGCATGCTATTCATCGCGCGTACGGGAGATTTCATTATTATTCCATTCTTTATTATTCTGCTGGAATATCCTGCAGCCATGTAATTTCGCATGACACAGTTCCGCTTCTTTATTATTCTCGTTGGAATAACTTTTATCGTGTGGTCTATCGCATGCATGGTGATTTCGCGTTGTTATTCCATTCTTTATTATTTTGTCGTAATATCCTCGCTCATGCTTTTACGGGACCGGTTCCATTATTTATTATTCATTGGGAATAACTCATCATGCATGCGATCTATCGCATGCGCATGGTGAATCCTTCATTATTCCATTCTTTATTATTTTGTTGGAATAACCTGTCTATGTGGATTACCATATGCATGGTGAATGATCCTTTGTATTTCATTCCTTATTAAATTGTGGAAATGATCTGTTTACGTGGATTATGATAAAAGTCATAATAAAAGCATTGGACTGATGAAAATCATGGGTATATATGGTATTAGTAATGTTATGATGAGTTATGTTGGTTATTATGTGAAAACATGAAAGTTTTTTAGAAATCACAAAGGGTTGAAAAATCAGATTTTGGTGAAAATAGAACATGAAATTCAATTGACCATATCTCCTAATATATTTCGAATTTTTGAGTGAGGTTAAGTTCCAGAGTTAGATATATGAGTTTAAAAACTTATCCAAGTGGAATCACTGTAAAAGGTGTTGTAGATTTTCATGTGGACTGATTTTAGTAAAGGAGTCAAAAGTTGTAAAAACCGAAAAAGTTACTGTCCAGAAATTAAAAGGGCCGTTTCGACCACTTAATTTATGAGAAAAATTCCGAACTTTTGGGACATAAAAGTATATGGTATAAAGTACCTTCTGTCCAAAAATGAGCTCGTTCCGACTTAAAATGAGCAAGTTATGACCATTTCAATATTTAGGTTTTTCCGACGAAAAATGCTATAACTGGAGTTCTATAACTCCGATGACCATGAAATTTAAATTGGAAGCTCACGTTAACATGTGTAAGATCTTGCCAAGATTTGGAAATTTCTGGAGTTAACCTTGAGGTAGCTAATTTCTTAAGGAATTAATTAGAAATTTATTTTTGAAAAATAGTAAATGAATTTTAAAAATTTCGAAAAAAATATATGTTCAATATGGGACTATATTCTGCCTAATCCCAGAAAAGAATAATTTTTGGGACTGATTTGGTATTTTTCATGAAAATAGTTTAGTTATGAACATATGAGTTAAATATATTATATGAAGTTGAAGAGTTGATAAATAGGATTTTAGGGCTTGAAAATCCTATATAAAGTATGTGCAGATTTTTGATGAGTAATTTGATTATTGGTGATGAATTCTTATGAGTATGACATTTTAGAATGATTAAATGCATTATTTGGAAAAGTGTAAATAATTAAATGAAATTGTTTATAAGTTTAAGAAGTGATTAAAATATTGTTATAATATTAACAATATTAGATTATGATTTTATTAAGTGATTGATAATATTTATCCTTGATTTAGTTTGATTAATGCTTATAATATTGTCATCATCATCCTCATATTTATATTTTATTGAAAGTTATCTGTGGCCTGTAGTGCATAGATGGACTTGGTATGATTATGATCAGGGATTATTCGGTATAATCATGACCGTAATGTTATAAATGATGTGTTAAAAGTCCTCATTAGCCCGTAGTGCATTGATGGAAAGTTTTTGGTATGATTATGGCTATGGATTCTCTTGACCAAGGGTGCAAAGATGAATTGTTTTATGGGTATCGATCGAACCGCTGATGAAAACACGATTATCTTTGGCCAGAGTGCATGGATAATTGTGGTCGTTGTAACGCCCCAAAATTAGGTATTCATCACCCATTCTCGAGTCGCCGGATACATGGTACAAAATACAAATACAAACTTAATTATACATCCGTCCGTGTAACATACGACAATACATAAACCGAGAGTTCTAATAGAAATATTGTCATTTAGACAATATCCATACTCAAGGAGTCCTCATTACATTTATTGTCACACTATTTAATGTAATAGTGAGGACTACTAATGCTATCTTCAGGACCATCACTTTCGCTTCCTCGACTCGTCCCAAATATATATTCTCATTTCACAAGAGAACGGTGAAAGAAAGGGTGAGCTCAACTAGCCCAAGAAGAAATATTATAACTAAGATAATGCGAATAAATTATCAATAGTCTTCAACAATGTTAAACCGATAAAATACAATAGACAACCAGGTTTAATCTGCAATGAATACGCAATCCATTAAAAGAGTCAAGAAAATAAAGTCTACTATCTTTTAGGTTTTAAAAGGGTTTCATCAATTTTTATCACTAAGACTCGGTTTAATGAATAAACCACAATATCTAATCATCCTCGTACCACGGTCAAGGATTTTCATCAAATTATCAATGGTCATAACTATACCGAATCACCCCTGGTCATAATCATACCAAAAACTATCCATCACTGCATTACAGGCCACTGAGGACTTTTATCACATCATTTATAACAAGCCATGATTATACCGAATGATCCCTGGTCATAATCATACTAAGTTCATCTATGCACGTAAGCCAAAGATAACATAATATAACATAAGGATGATGACAATGACATAATAATTCAATAAAACAAGTTCACGAATTAATTTATTCAGGAACTAATAACGTCCAAATTGTCAACATGATACTGCTTTGTAGAGTAAAATTCAAGAATGCTCAGAAAAATATTTTCATTAAAAATATCTTTGGATGAAATATCAAGGATATTCCACTAAATTCATGGAGTATAGAAGTCAAAATTTTAACTTAACTCGAGTATAATAGCGAATGAAATAACAAAAGAAATCACCATGCATGCAGATTAGAGATGTAGGCGGAGTTATTCCAATAGAATAATAAATACAGAATAATAAAGATTTTAACCAGTCCTGTAAAACACACGTATGTGATATTCCAATAGAATAATAAAGATGGAACCAGGTCCGATGTAAAGCACAGACAGGATGTTCCAACGGAATAATAAAATAATAGAATAATGTCACCAAGTATAGGGGTCTTTAACTCCTGAAGTTCAATAGGAGCCATTCGATATGGGTCTTTGGAAATGGGTTTTGTACCGGGTTCAAGGTCGATACAAAATTTAATTTCACGTTCTGGGGGTAGACCAGGAAGTTCTTCAGGGAATACGTCAGGAAATTCATTAACAATAGAAATATCATTCAAAATTGACGTATTTTTGTTTAGATCCGTGACATGAGCTAAGAAAACTTGATATCCGTTTTTCAATAAACGAATAGTTTTATGGTTTGAGATGACAGTGATTGATTTTAATGGTTTGGTTGCTTGAATTCGCATAATAGGTTGATTAGGAATATGAAAGCTAACAACCTTACGAAAATAATCAACCTCCATCCTAGCTGAACTTGTCTTCGGTGAACGACAAAATCGGGCTAGGTGACCTTCTCTTCCACAATTATAACATGCTTTGACTGCATCGCGCAGTTTGGGTGATGTGTCCTCCTCTCGCATTTGAAGCATATGATAGGTGGTCGTTCTCCTTCCTTAACCACGGGTCTTGATCTTTGACGCCTTTCCATCATTGTTGAATCTCCTCTTCTTGAAATGTCCATTCTTATTGCTTTGACCATGATTACCACCAAAGTGGTTACCATTTCGCATGTTGATTCCTCCACGCTTATCATCACAACTTGATGATGTTATCACCGATATTATCATTTTATCTACCGCTTCTTTTTTTGGTTGGGTTGACTCATTATCGCGCTCCAATAATCGAGCCCTATTAACAACATCCCGAATACAAACACGCTTTATGAGAGATAAGATATTGACGATATCTGGGTTTTAAACCTCTTAGAAACATTTGTGTCATTTTCTCCTCATTATCAACCAAATGGGACGCAAAACCGGACAAATTTCGGCAAACTTGGCTTCGTCTTCGCGACACGGTCATGTTGTTTTGCTCCAGTTTAATGAACTCTACCTCTTTCATATATTTAATACTTTCGGAAAGTACTTGTCGTTGAACAGTTCTTGAAACTTTTCCCAAGACATCTTCATCATGGCAGAGTTGAGTACGCTTTACGATTCCCACCATAATCTACCTCCTGTAATATGAAGGTGGCAAAGGAACCTTTTTCTCCTGAGCAAACCCAAGACATCAAATATCTTGTTGATCTGTTTTTATCCACGCCTCCGCCTTAAGTGGTGGTTTGGCTCTCCAAAAACTCCTGTGGTCCCAGCTTTTTGACTGTTTTGCGGTGACCGTCAAGAGTTGCCAAGTGTTTCCACCTGCATTTTGGACAGAGCCACTCTCTACTGATGTTGCATGAATTAATCGTATGAAACCTCGGAACATTACATCATTCATCATTTGGTCAGTGTTGTTGTTTGCATGAGGATTGTCGCCTTCTTGATGCACATTGTCCTGGTTATTGATCTGTGGAGACTCAACGGTCTCCTGTGCTCCATTGATGTTCTCAACATTCTCGGATGCCATTTTCAAATACTGCCACAAAATAAGGGTTAATTAACATATCACATATTATCCTTATACTCTGACCGACCAATTAAATATCAAATAAACTTAGGTAGGTCATACTAGTGAAGGAATTCCCCGTCTCTCCCTTCCTAGTTCTTGTCTCACATCTTAGCCAGGGATCATATCTCTTAGCTTTGATACCAACTGTGACGCCCCCAAAATAGGTATACATCACCTATTCTGAGTCGCCAAATACATGGTACAGAATACAAATACAATCTTTAATATACAAAAAGAAAGCTGGGAGTTTTAATACAAATATTGTCTTCTAGACAATATCCACTCTCAGAATAAGTCCTAATTACATTTATTGTCACACTATTTAACAGAATAGTGAGGACTACTAATACTATCATCTCGACCATCACTCTGCTCCCCACTAGTCCCTGCCACGCTTCTCATTTCCTGAAGAAACAAAGGTGAAAGAAAAGGTGAGCTCAACTAGCCCAAGAAGAAATATTATAACTAAGATAATGCAGAACAAATTATCATTAGTCTTCAACAGTGTTAAACTGATAAAATACAATAGGCATCAAGTTTAACTGCAGCGGAACATGTAATCCATTAAAAGAGTCAAGTAGAGAATAAAATCTACTATCTTTTATGATTTAAAAGGTTTTTCATCACTTTTATGATTTAAAAGGTTTTTCATCACTTTTATTGCTGGGACTCAGCTTAATAAATAATTCACCTCATCCCTGCACTACGGCCAAGGATATTCATAAGTATCACAACCATAAATTATCCATGCACTACGGGCCAAGGATATTCGTGTATTCATCAATGGTCATGATCATGCCAACAACTGTCCATCAATGCACTACGGGCCAATGAGGACTTTTACCACATCATTTGTAACATTACGGTCATGATTACACTGAATAATCCCTGGTCATAATCATACCAAGTCCATCTATGCACTACAAAGCCACGTATTTGACTTTCAACAAAATATAAATATGAGGATGATGATAATGATATATGAATTCAATAAAACAAGTTCAAGAATTAATTTATTCAGAACTAATAACGTCCAAATTGTCAACACGATACTTCTTTGTAGAGTAAAATTCAAGAATGCTCGGAAGAATATTTCCATGAAAAGATCTTCGATGAAGCGCGAAATATCAAGGATATTCCACTAATTTCATGGAGTATAGAACTCAAAACTTTAACCAACCGAGTATAATAAAGAATGGAATAACAAAAGAAATCACCATGCATGCGGTACTTCATATATGGCAGTTATTCCAATGTAATAATAAGTAATCTAACCCGTCGTCAAAGCGTAAATTCGCATCCGACTGGGATGTTCCAATGAATAATAAGGAATGAAATAACAACAGAAATCACCATGTATGCGGTACTTGGCATGTATAAAAGTTATTCCAATGAATAATAAATAATGGAACCCGGTCCCACAAAAACGCATGCATGTGATATTCCAATGAATAATAAAGATTTTAACCAGTCCAAAGTAGAAAAAGCATGCATGTGATGTTCCAATGTAATAATAACGAATGGAATAACAAATGTAAATCACCAAGTATAGGGTTGATCACAGATATACAAAGTTATTCCAATGAATAATAAAGAATAGAATAACAGAAGTTCTCTTCATAAATATGAAAAAATAATACTCCTTACTTTAAGAAGAAACTGGATATAGGAAAAGAAAGGTAGCAGACTTCTCTTCTTCTTTCTCTCTATAATTTCTCTCTCTAGAGTTTCAGTGAATTTGTAAGAAATAATGAAGGAATGAGCTTCTATTTATATGAGAATGGAAAGATACTATTTCAGGAAAATTATCACAGACCAACAGTAAATTTCAGACGAAATAATTTTGTAGGATCACGGACGAAAGAAAAACTTCAGACTCAACTTATTTCCCTCAATTCAAAAGCAATTTTTATATATATATATTATATATATAAACACATGGCAATTTATATATTATATATATATACACCATTTAGTTTCTCCCGTGACCAACATAATTTCCCCACCCCAAAGTCACTTTCATCATATATATATATATATATATATATATATATATATATATATATATATATATATATAATACACTCCACCTTTTCCACCATCCTCCACTAACATTATATTATACCTATAAATACCCACATCACATACAATATATATAAATATATTTTACCTCTCAATATTTTTAACAACATTTATCATCATTATTATAATTCACAATATTAATCGACCAGGTTGTTTCCAGGAAAGAGGGAGCTTTCCAATAAGGATTTCTCCCTATTGGCGCGCAATTAGGTAACCAAACCTCTCCTTGGCAAAACTTCTAGACATCGTTAATATTGCAAATAATAATATTAATAACTTTTTCATCTCAATTATTGATTTACTAATATAAAATATCAACAATAATTGAATCAAATAATGTGAGATAATATGCAACAATTACTGAACCAATAATTGAATAAAACCGAGTGACTTCTCACGTAAAGATCAATAATCAATACCGTGCAGTGCTTACTATGCAACCACGCCAGATATCAGTATTTTTACTATCGAGTAGTTCAACAAATAGCAATTAAAACTTCCGCCGTTATTTTCATAAAATATTTTTTCGTTTACATGATCCGAAACTGATAATTCCGTGGAGAGTCCACCAATGATTGTCTGTCAATATTTAATATCCCCTGTTTAAAATGAATATTCCCCGATCAATCGAATATTATATAACAACTTGTGTACTTTGCAAAATTTATAAATATTACCCACAACTATAACATTATATAAAATTTATTCCTAAAATGATAATTATAGAAAAATCATCTTTATTCATAAAGTTGGGGTCTTACATATATATATATATATATATATATATATATATATATATATATATATATATATATATCCCTTATCAATATGTCTTTCTAATCACAAAGTTGTTAATAAATATTTAAATTTCTTATGTTATAAGAATAATGTAAGACTCCAACTTTTATGAATAAAAATAAATTTTTCTATAAATATCATTTTGAATAATTATGGTGTTGATTTGTTATAATATTAAAGTTGTGGGTAATATTTATAAATTTTGCAAAGTAAGTAAGTTATTATATAATATTCGATTGGTCAGGGAATATTCGTTTTAACAGAGAATATTCGTACGATGACACAATCATTGGTGGACCCCACAACGTAATTATTGTCGGAATGAGAAAACAATAAAAATATATTTTTATTAAAATAACGACAGAAGTTTTACTGTTAAAACTGTTGAAATACCCTTTATGATAAAGTATAGTAATACGCGCGGTCGCATAAGAAGACACCAGTATTGATTATTGATGCTTACGTAAGAAGTCACTCGGTTATACTCAATTATTGCTACAATAATTATCGTGATCATATCTCTCATATTATCGATTCAATTATTGTCACGGTATCATCTATATAATATTTTATATTATTAAATCAATAATTGAGACAACAAAGTTATTAATATTATTATTTGTAATATTAACGATGTCTAGAAGTTCTGTCAAGGAGAGATTTTGTCACCTAATTGCGCGCCAATAGGGAGAAATCCTTATTAAAAAGCCCTCTCTTTCCTAGGAACAACCTTAAATATTACGAATTATAATAATGATGATAAATGTTGTTAAAAATATTGAGGGAATTTTTATGAAGTATTTGTTGTAAATTGGCTTATTATTTGGACCCCCATTTACCCAGTTTTCAAAATAATCAGTAGAAAGTTATTCAGAATTTTTTTTAATAATAAAAGTGGGGCCACATGTGGGGCCCACCAGAAGAAAAATAAGTGACCTCGGGGGAGGGGAAGACGTATTCACGGGGGAGAGTTTGTTTTAATTCTTATATATATATATATATATTATATATATATATTCTAATATTTTTTTTTATGAAAAAAATAGAATATATTGTATTTTATTTATAGTTTTCGTTTTATTAGAATATTTTATTGCATAGTATCCTTTCCATTCTCCTATAAATAGGATGCTTAGTTAGAATTGAAAATTACACTAGAATTAAAGAATCCTTCTTCTATAATCTTGAGCGTAAAAAATGGTGCAAGTTTTCTTCAAGTATATCCCCGCCCTACCAGTCAGAATACTCTTCTTTTTAAGGTAAGAGGTATTATTTCTTTCGTATTCATGAAGAGAATTATTTTCTTCCAATATTCGTAAGGGTTATTATTTATTTCATATTCGCTTACGATATTATTTTTTCGTATTCATAAGAAATTTTATTTTGTTCAATATTCGCAAGAAATATTATATTCGTTCAATATTCGTAAGGAATATTATATTCGTTTAATATTCGTAAGGAATATTATTTTCGTTCAACTGTCGTAAGGAATGTTATTTTTGTTCAATATTCGCTTGAAATAATATTTTCTTCCATACTCTGTAGTATGTAAGTAATATTATTTCGTTTCAGATTTCGAATTCTATATTCGTTTTGATAAAGTTTTGGCTTCTATACTCCATGAAATTAGTAGAATATCTTTGATATTTGTGCTTCATCCAGTAACTTTTCATGAAAATATTATTCTGAGCATTTTTGACAAGTTTTAACCTTTTCATGCCGGAGTACTATTCACGGGTTACTATTGTAAGACCCCAACTTATTATAAATAAAATTAAATTTTCTCTATTTATTATTTTGAAATAGTAAGGGTTGATTTGATTAATGTGGTTAGTTATGGGTAAAATGCGTAAATATTTCAAATAAGCAAGTGGTTATAAAATATTCATTGTTGTCGGGGAATATTCGTTTGGTCGTGAAATATTCTTGTTGTCGGGGAATATTCGTGACGACAAATGGTAGCGAAATTTAAAATGGGCCCATAACTGAAAGCGATTGGATGAAGAAAACATAAGTATAAGTTGTTTATAAATAATCTACAGAAGTTATTACTGAATAATCATTGTTGGAATCTTGAGGTTAAAACACAAGAAGACATTTGCAGTATTGCATCAATTATTGATTCTTACGTAAGAAGGCACTACTCAATAATTGTTACAGTAATTACTTTTTAATATTTTATTTTATTGATTCAATAATTGCTACGTTGATATTTTATATTATTGTTGTTTCAATAATTGTCAACGCACAAGATATTTTCTTTATCAAATCAATAATTCATATTATTTGAATAATATTATTAGATAGCATTATTGACAATATCTAGAAAGTTCTGTCTAAGGAGAGGTTTGGTCACCTAATCAAGGCTGCTAAGTAAGGAGAAATCCTTATTGGAAATCCCCTTTCCTTCACGGGAGCATGTCGGTTTATCGATTTGTGATTCTGTAATATTATTTATGATTAATTAATTATTGATTATTATGATAAGGAAAATATTCATTTTATGTGGATATAGATGGAGAAAAATTTTAAAGTGACAATTGTTGAAAATTGATATTTTATCTTTTTTGATAAAATAATTCATTTAAATATATTATTATATTATAATAATATAATAATGGTGATATTTTACAATGAATGTGGGATATATGAATAAGTGAGGAGGAATAGTATTTTTGTTACTAAAAATATTTAAAACATGTTTTTCATGTTTGTGGATCCCATTTCGTGACTAAAATTTGATTATAGCCTGTAAAATCGTCCGTATGTGGATTTCGGTCAATTTCTGTTTGGAATTTGGAAAAACTTAAACTTAGAAAGTTGTAGAGAATTGAATTGCCTATAGAATGGACAAAAGATTTGAATTTTTCTGATAAAAAGGCTATTTATTGTGAATTATTGAAGTTCCGGCATATTGGGTCTGAATTGATTTTTGGAGTTTTAAATAATTTTATTAACAAAAACATTTTTTGTGATTTTGGTGGGTTGGTGGCTGGTGTTTTTGACCAAAAAAGTGGGCTACGGAAATTTATATAAATATATTAATATTTTATTAAATTTTCTGCTTTAGTGTTCTAAGTATTTTCTTATAAATAGGGTGCTTAGGTTAGAATTAAAAATCACACCAGAAACAAGTTTTCTCTCTCTTTCTCTCTCTATATTATCAAGCGTATTCTTGTGAGTATTTTGATACTTTGAGTGTTCTATACTCTGATAAGTTTCCTTCAAGAAGATATCCAAAGATTCTAGTCGGAAGATCTTTTTCTTTCGAGGTAAGGAATGTTATTTTTTTTTAAATGATATTATTTCTTCTAATATCATTATGCCTGAGTATTGGTAAGATTTTTCTTGTGAAATTCTTGTCTTTTAGTGTCGGGGTTACTATTCACGTATACCACACTATTCACGAATACGACACTATTCATAGAAAAATTAAATTTTTATTTTTTGTCCAAAATATCTATTATGGATGCTAGCTTTGATTGTATCCATGTTTTGATCGTTCTTAAATTTTACTTCACTATGGTTATTTATGAATTATTTTTGAACTCGGACTGTTTAAAGTACGAATCCTTATTATTTGTTCTTTTGTTTCACTGGATTCGTTTTTTTTAAAATATTTTTCATCATCCTCACTCCTAAATGATGATATTACTTAGGGGTGAGCATTCGGTTAATAACCGAACCGAACACAAATTTCGATTATAACCAAAAATCGAATTTACACTGTTTATAATATCCGAACAACTAACCGAACTACATAATTATCGAATAATCGAAAAACTGAACTAATTATTCGGTTAATAACCGAATTTAACAGTTTACTCTTACATTGCTTAACTTAACAAAATAACAGTACATGAATGATCCAACATCAATAAAAAAAAACAACATGAATCTAATTCAACAGCAATAAAAAACAACACGACTGATCAACAGCAATCAACAAGACATATTACAAAAACATGAATGATCAAACAAGACATATTACAAAAATATGAATGATCCAACACCAACTGAGACATGAGACATCCGAGCCAACAACAACAACAATCAACAGAGTGACAGACATGACTGATCAGCAGCAACAACAAAAATGATTAAATCTTAAATCCTCGGTCTCAACAGTTCCAATTTCCAACCTGCACATAAAAGAATAAGACAAGTTATCAAGCAGGGAAAAAAATCTCCCACATATTCTCAACACCCAACTAAATGAACTTGATTTAAAAAACCAATAGTCAAAACTTTACATTTATTATTTCCAACAAAAAGCAGCAAAAAACTTGTCAAACTTATTTTTAATAGCAGAAATGTTGGAGTAGTTCAGGTCTAAGGGAATACCTATAATACAGAGACAATGAAGCATGTAAGGAATAATCTAGACCCTTCATTAATCCACAAACCAAATGCATAAACAAATTAAAATGGAATAGAAATACCACAATATAAATTACCAACAAGAAATACCTGGTGCAACTGGTGCAACTGGTGCCACTACAGGTTTTGCTCTTGCTGAAATACCAGAAATACCTATACTGCCAGTAAAGGAATCCAACAATCCTCCTACTGAGGGAGTCACATTTACAACTACATCAGGCTCTAGAACATTGCTTGTGGTTATGTCACCTATATCATTTGCCACCATGAATGCCCTGAACATGGAAAATGAGACATACTCAATGTCTATGCCACACAGAATAAGCCCTTACCAACAACAGAATAACAAATCATCCATAAGACAAAGTAGACCCACACACAAAGAACTTACTAATATTTTATTTACTGATAAGCAAACCTCCTAACAGATATTCAGAAACAGAACTAGAAAAACTTATTTGAAAATCTAACAAATTATAATTATGCAATAGGCCCACAGCATCCAGGGTGTAAAAGTAACACAGGAACATAAAGTTGCACACAATACTTGCTTTTCACACCTAAAACTCTGGCAGATAAATGCAAAAAACTTAACTGAAACTTTAGTGAACTTAACTTAAATTTTAATGCTTACTTAACTATATTAAATTCCTAAATTTATTAAATGAGGTGTTGTATGAACAAATTTTATGTTATATTCTTAAATCTAATTAATAGGACCATTAACAGATTAACATACACATCATATACACATTATTTGTACATATTTCGAGTAACAATTTTTTAATTACCAAAACAACATATCAAACACATCATTTTATATGTATTTCAGATTCAGAGCAACAATTTTTTAAGTTACCAAAGCACTATGTGATCAAGACTCTGGTGCATGACAAACTTTCGAGAATTATTATAATATACATTATTCTCCGTCCCACCCCCCCACAAAAAAACATCCCCTAATTCCAAAATCTTGAAGAACACATTCAAGTAAAGAAATCACATGTAAATTAAACAAAATCTTGAAAAACCAGCAAGTAAAGAAAGCACATTATGTGAAATACTAGATTTCGAACCATCATAAGATCCAATCTCAGAAAGACAACAACCAGTAAAAATAAGAGTATGGTTTTACTAAAGTAATAAATGTAAAAACGAAGTTTTCAAAATATATAAGATTCAAATTTTCTTTAATCTTTTCCTTTTCTTTGTTTTCTCGGAACCAAAACTGATGTAAAGCTTCAAGAAAAAAATAAAGCAAAACCCCTTATTTAACAGTGGTACAATTCAAAGTTTAGTTCAGCAAAATAACTATTAGCTAAGATGAGGAATTACTAAACAGTAAGTGTGAAGCCCCCGAAATAGGTATACATCACCCATCTTGAGTCGTCAGATACATGATACAGAATACAAATACAATCTTAAATATACAACAAGAGCTTTGAGTTTTAATACAAATATTGTCTCTAGACAATATCCACTCTCGAATAAGTCCTCATTATAATTATTATCACACTATTTCACGCATTGAAGTGAGGACTACTAATGCTATCATCCGGACCATCACTCCGTTTCTCCGACTAGTCCCCTCGCTACGCTCTCATTTCAAGAGAACGAAGAAAAGAAAGGGTGAGCTCAACTAGCCCAAAGAAGAAATATTATGACTAAGATAATGCAGGATAAATTATCATTAGCCTTCAACAATGTTAAACTGATAAAATACAATAGACATCAAGTTTAACTGCAGCGGAATAAGCAATTCATTAAAAGAGTCAAGTAGAGAATAAAATCTACTATCTTTTATGATTTAAAAAGTTTTTCATCACTTTTATCGCTGAGACTCAGCTTAATAAATAATCCACATCATCCCTGCACTACGGCCAATGATATTCATTAGGGTCACGACCACAAATTATCCATGCACTACGGGCCATGGATATTTTTTTATTCATCAATGGTCATGATCATACCAACAACTGTCCATCAATGCACTTCGGGCCAATGAGAACTTTTACCATATCATTTGTAACATTACGGTCATGATTACACCGAATAATTCCTGGTCATAATCATACCAAGTCCATCTATGCACTACAAGCCACAGATGACTTTCAAAAATAATATAAACATGAGGATGATGACAATAATATAAGAATTCAATAAAAACAAGTTCAAGAATTAATTTATTCAGGAACTAACAACGTCTAAATTGTCAACATGATACTTCTTTGTAAAGTAAAATTCAAGAATGCTCAGAAGAATATTTCCATGAAAAGATACTGGATGAAGCGCAAATATCAAGGATATTCCACTAATTTCATGGAGTATAGAAATTAAAACTTTAACCAACCGAGTATAATAAAGAATGAAATAACAATGAAATCACCATGCATGCGGATTTAGATGTATATGTTATTCCAATGAGAATAATAAATACTTTAATAATAAATAATGGAACCAGTGTCGGTGAAATTCACCGAAGCAGTGATATTCCGGCTGAGAATATTAAATGCGGAATAATAAATAATGGAACCAGGTCAGGTGAAATTCACACCGACAGGATATTCTGACATAATATTAAAGAATGAAATATTAGAAGAATTTCACCATGTATGCAGTACTTTGCATTTACAAGTTATTCCAACATAATAATAAAGAATGGAATAACAGAAAAATTTCACCAAGTATAGGGTAAACCGCATATACAGGTTATTCCACCAAGTATAGGGTAAACCGCGCATACAAGTTATTCCAACATTATAATAAATAATGGAATAACAGAAGTTCTCTTCATGAATACGAAAGAATAACACCCTTTATCGTAAAAGAAACTGGATGTAGAAGTAGTGAAGTAGTAAAAAACTCTTCTTCTTTCTCTCTATAATTTCTCTCTCTAGAGTTTCAGTGAATTAGTAAGAAATAATGAAGGAATGAGCTTCTATTTATAGAAGAATGGATTGAATAGTAACTAATTCCTGAACGGTCCAGATTGATTTACTTTTAAATGGACGGTCCAGATTAAAACTTAAAGCAACGGTCCATACTGATTCACTATTAAAACTTTTAAACCAGCAATCCATACTGATTCACTATTAAAACTTTAAACCAACGATTCATACTGATTCACTATTAAAACTTTAAACCAGCGATCCATATTGATTTACTAATATAAATTCAACCAACGGTCTGAAAAATTAGCACAACTCCTTATGGAATAATATTGTACCCAAACATAATTTAGACTGAAAAGAAATATATTATTCGGGTGAATAGTAACTCGTGAATAGTAACTCATGAATAGTAACTCGACACGAAAAGTGTCCTGAATACCCGACTGAACAATATAACCTCCATACATCAATTATCATCGGAATAGATGTCGATTTCTACAAATAATCTCAACACAATGAAACTATCAAATTCATCTTTAATCAACACGAACTTATTCATCATTAATATTATAACTCACAATATTTAACAACCAAAGTTGTTCCCGGAAAGAGGGGCTTTCTAATAAGGATTTCTCCCTATCATGCGGCATGATTAGGTGACCAAACCTCTCCTTAACAGAACTTCTAAACATTGTAAATATTGCAATTTAATAATATGAATAATTTTGTCGTCTCAATTATTGATTTAACAATATATCATATAATGCAAATGATACTGACAATAATCGAATCAATAATATGAGAGATATGATGCAACAATTACTGTAACAATAATTGAGTATAACTGAGTGACTTCTCACGTAAGCATCAATAATCAATACCGTAAGCTGCTACTATGCAACTAATGCCAGACATCGCATTTCTTTTAATACCGGTATTTCAACAAGATAATCTAAGAAAACCTCCGTCGTTATTTTCATAAAAATATTTTTGTCGTTATCTCAATCCAACAATAATTCTGTTGCGGGGTCCACCAATGATTGTGCCGTCGTACGAATATTCCCTGTTAAAACGAATATTCTCCGACCAATCGAATATAATACAACAACTTGCATACTTTGCAAAATTTATAAATACTACCCACAAATATAATATTATCTCAAATTCACACCATAATTTTCAAAAAAAAATTCGAGAAAATTAAATCTTTATTCGTAAAATTTGGGATTTTACAGTAAGTTAGCTAAGCAATTAGTCTGATCATCATTCTTCTTCAAAATCAAGGGGTAAATAACAAAATTCCCTTAATAAATGGAAAGCTGCCGCCGACGCCGAGATCTGGGAGTTCGAGAGTTTAAGATGAAGGGTCGCCGGCGCCGAGAGTTCAAGAGTTTAAGACTTGAGGCTTGAGAGATCTGAGACTCTTCGAGAGTTCGATCGTGAAGACGAGACTTGAGAGTTGAGAGATCTGATCTGTGACTGAGAGTTGGAGTCTTCGAGAATTTAGTAAAGTAGTAAATTAGTAATGAATGGGTTGAGTGCTGAGTCTGCTGGCTGCTGAGTCAAGCGTCAAGAGTTAAAAGTCTTCTTTAACTCAAGTGTGGTTCGGTTATTCGGTTTAACCGAATAACCCAAAAGTAATACCCGTAAAAATTAACCAAAAACAGTAAAAAAATTTGGATATAATCGAAATATTAAAAATAACCGAATTGTCAGAAAATATCGGTTAAATTATTTCAGTTCAGTTCAGTAATTCGGTTATATCTATTTTTTGCTCAGTCCTAATATTACTGAATATCTTTGGCCTGTAGTGCAAAGATGAATATTTGACTTAAGATGTATATTGATTGATGTAACAGGGATAAAATATTGATGATGGACTTTTAAATTCATAGATAATAGTAGATTTCATTCTCTACGTAACTTTACTATGAATTATTATTTTCGCTGCGAATATTGATTTAAAACTTGTTGTCTATTGTATTCTATCAGATTTTTCCCTGTTGAAGACTAACGATAATTTGTTCTATATTATCTTAGTCATAATATTCTTTACCGGGCTAGTTGAGCTCATCCTTTTCCTTTTTGTTCCATTTTCTTCTCATGAAGTATAGAATCTAGCGAGTACTAGTGGGTAATGGAATGAAGGTTCTAGAAAGTCGTTTTAGTAGTCCTCATTATTTTATAAAATAGTGTATCAATAATTGTAATGAGGACTTATTTGAGTGTTGATATTGTCTAGAAGACAATATTTATTTTTAAACTCACAGTTTAGGTGTTGTCGTATTTTGCACAACAATTGTATTAATAAAGTTGTAGTTGTTTCTGTACCATGTATTTGGCGACTTAGAATGGGTGTTGTATACCCATTTTGGGGGCGTCACAACTATTCACAAAGTATTATTTACGGGGTAATATTCACTCGGGTACTATTCACCCGGGGCACTATTCATGATAAAAATTGATTCGTTTTCGGTCCAAATTATTTTTGGTAAAATATTATTCTTGAATTTTACTCCACAAAGCAGTATCATGTTGACAATTTGAACGTTATTGAATTCTGGATAAATTAAATTATAAATCTTTAAAAATTTATCCTTGAACTAGTTTTATTGAATTCTTATATCATTGTTATCATCCTCACGCTTATATTATCTTTGAAAAGTCATTTGTGGCTTCAGAAGCGTAGATGGACTTGGTATGATTATGAGCAAGGGATTATTCGTATAATCATGACCGTAATATTACAAATGATGTGGTAAAAGTCCTCATTGGCCGTAGTAGTGCATTGATGGACGATTGTTGGCATGATCATGACCATTGATGAATACACGAATATCCTCGGCCCGTAGTGCATGGATAATTTGTGGTCGTGATACTAAAGAATATCCTTGGCCTTAGTGCAGGGGTGATTCGAATATTTGGATTATTTATTAAGCCGAGTCTCAGTGAAAAAGTTGATGAAAAACCTTTTAAATCATAGAAGATAGTAGATTTTATGTTCTACTTGACTCTTCTAATGTATTGCTTGTTCCGCTACAGTTAAACTTGTTGTCTATTATATTCTATCAGTTTAACATTGTTGAAGGCTAACGATAATTTATTCTGTATTATCTTAGTCATAATATTTCTTATTGGGCTAGTTGAGCTCACCCTTTTGCTTTCATTGTTCTCTTCAGGAAATGAGAACGTAGCTGGGACTAGTCGGGGAACGGAGTGATGGTCCTAGATGGTGCATTAGTAGTCCTCACTATTCTGTGAAATAGTGTGATAATAAATGTAATGAGGACTCCATTGAGTGTGGATATTGTCTAGATTACAATATTTGTATTAAAACTCACATTATATGTTTTGTCGTATCTTACACGACAGTTATATAATTAAGTTGTATTTAAATTTTGTACCATGTATTTGGCGACTCAAGATGGGTGATGTATACCTATTTTGGGGCGTCACAAATAATATAAATTAGATTATTATTTATTTTAAAAATATTAGAGGAAGATACATACATTAAGGAGTAGAAGTAATATGAAATTGAGAAAGTTATAAAAAATTCAATTTGACCCCGTACATTAAAAAATTTATAAAATTTCAGTAACGTCAATTTTTTCATTACACTTAGATTTGTCAAGTTTATCTTTGTTTTGAATTGGCCTTATTTTTCTGGACATACCAAAATAAAAAGGTGAACAGAAAAACTTGGATAGAAAGACTAGTTAAGTAATCGTCATTGTTATCGTCATTGCTATCACCAGTCTTTATTTTGAGACAACTGTTTGTTTGCATACAAGTGTATTTTAAAATGAAATACTATAATATATGGTTCACAAGGAAAAATTTACACTAATATTAGGGATTGAAGTGATGGAACATGTTGAAAATTGACCATTATGCTCTTTAAATACTGGCTATGACTGTAGCAACAAGGACAAGTGTTTTGATTATCATTAGATGTTTTTATTTTATCCACCCTTTATTATGTTTTTCTATATTAATGTGTTATGCTATTTTGTTTCATCTTTGACAACCCAAGTAGATGAGTAGGAAAAAAGTGATTAGCTCAATTGATGAATCCTCCTTTTATTATTATCTTTGAGTATTATATTTAGTTATTTTGTGATATTAACTCTAAAACGACTAGCCCAACCCAATGACAAGTGGTAAGCCAATGAGGAGTATATAATTTACAAAGTTTTGTCGAGGGAACTCTCAAATTATTAAGAATTAGGTGTAGTACAGTAAATTCAGTTTAACAAATTCTCATAACAGCACTATCCAAAATTAATCACTCCATTAAATGCAATTTGACATATGATTTGTACGCCCTCCCTCCGTTTCTTTTTAATTGACGTTTTAAAAGAAAGCACAAAAATTAAAATATGGGATGGGATGGGCTGGGATGGGATGGGATGGGCCAAAATAGCAGTAGCATCAGCAGGACAGGAGGACTTCCCAAGGAGATGATTGTCAGCCGTAGAAACACACATCAGGATCGCTCGCTACCTAATTATACTCTCATCCTTTCCTTCAGTTCACTCGTCCAAAAATAAAATTCACTACTGCTATTGTTGTTGAGCTTAATAATAGCTCCTCTGCCTGTCTGGATGTGACACCCCCAAAATAGGTATACAACACTCATTCTGAGTCGCCAAATATTCATCTTTGCACTACAGACCAAAGATATTCATCAGTTGGTCATCAAGCCAGAACTCGCATTTCTTCAACTTGGCATATAGCTTATTTTTCACGAAGCCTTTGGAGTACCAGCTTCAAATGGTGCTCATGATCTTCACGGCTTTTGGAATATATGAGGATGTCATCAATAAAGACAAAAACGAATCGATCCAAATAATCCTTGAATACTCGGTTCATCATATCCATGAAAGCCAGCGGGAGCATTAGTCAATCCAAAAGACACGACTAAGAATTCATAATGCCCGTCATCGAGTTCTCAAGGCGCGCTTTGGAATATCCTCGCCTAATCTTCAAATTGATGATATATGAATCTAAGATCGATCTTTGAAAAGAATTGTGCTCTTTTAATCGGGTTAAACAGTCATCAATACGAGGTAACGAATACCTATTCTTGATGGTGACATGGTTCAATTCTCGATAGTCAATACAAAGTCGCGTACTCCCGCCTTTCTTCTTTACAAATAAAACAGAGCACCCCAGGAGATGTACTAGATTTAATGAACCTGATGTCCAACAACTCCTGTAGTTGGACCTTTAACTCCTCGAAGTTCAATAGAGCCATTCGATATGGGGTTTTAGAAATGGGCTTTGTACGTGTTCAAGATCAATAAAGAATTCAACTTCACATTCGGGGTAGACCAGGAAGTTCTTCAGGAAACACGTCACGAAATTTACTAACAATAGGAATATTATTCAAATCTGACGTGTCTTTATTCAAATCCATAACATGGGCTAAGAAAGCTTGACATCCGTTTTTTAATAAACGAATAGCTTTATGACTAGATATGATGTTGATTGATTTTAATGGTTTAGTTGTTGAATTAAATACAACAAGTTGGTTAGGAATATGAAAACTAACAACCTTACGAAAATAATCAATTTTGGCATGATGAGTAGTTAACCAATCAATCCCTAAAATCACATCAAAAACAAGTATCTTTAAAGAGATAAGGTCAACAGGTAATGTGATGGTGCTAGCTTGGATCAAACAAGATTTATAAACAGTGGATGTGATGAAAGTTTCTCCTAACGGAGTCTCCACAGATAAATCAAAGTCTAATTTCTCCGGAGTTAAGTTTGAACGTTGAGCACAAGCAGGAGAGATAAATGAATGGGTAGCACCGGTATCAAGTAAGGTATAAACTTCACAAGAATTTATGATTAGCTTACTCGTGATCACCTCATTTGGGTTCCTCGCATTTTGACCAGTCACGACAAACACTCTTCCAGGAACCGTTGACTTTGACTTTTCTGGGACAACTTTTTGAGTCACCATCCCCGCTGGACTTGGTTTCGCTACCGTAAAATCTCGAGCGATATGTCATTCCTTTCCATAATTATAATATACCTTGAACTGTTGTGGGCAGTTTGGGCTGATATGTCCCTCTTTTCCACATTTATAGTGTGACGCCCCCAAAATAGGTCCATTCCATCCAACCCATTCTGAGTCGCCAAATACATGGTACAGAAATAACTACAACTTTACTATTACAACATATAAACTGTGAGTTTAAATACAGATATTGCCATCTAGACAATATCCACACGTAAATAAATCCCCATCATAATTATTGATACATTATTTTACAAAAATGGTGAGGACTACTAAACAACTCTCTCTAGAACCTTCATTCCATACCCCGACTAAGTATTCGCTACATTCTCGCCTCCCCGAGAAGAAAAATGGAACAACAAGGAAAAGGGGTGAACTCAACTAGCCCAATAAAGAATATTATGACTAAGATAATATACAACAAATTATCGTTAGTCTCCAACAAGGAAAAATCTAATAGAATCAATAGACAACCAGCTTTTAAATCAACAACTGCAATGTGAAACAACAATTCATTAGAAGAGTTAAGTAGAGAATGCAAACTACTATCTTCTATATATGAATTTAAAAGTTCATCGTCGATATTTTATCCCCAGAACATCAATCAATATATATCCGGAATCAAATATTCATCTTTGCACTACAGCCAAAGATATTCATCGATCGGTCATATTCATCTCAACACTGCTCATCTTTTGCACTACGGCCAAAGATATTCATCGATCGGTCATGTTCATCTCAACACTGCTCATCTTTACACTACGGGTCAAGATATTCATCAAGAAATCATTCATCTTTGCACTACAGGCCAAAGATATTCATAGAATATCATCATTTAAGATCGAGGATGATGAAAAATATTTCAAAGAAAAACGAATCCAAAGGAAATAAAAGAACAAGTATTATGGATTCGTACTTTAAACAATCCGAGTTCAAAAATACTTCATAAATAATTATACTGAAGTAAAATTCAAGAATGATCAAAACATGGATACAATCAAAGCTAGTATCCATAATAGATATTTTCGACGAAAAGAAGAAATTTCATTTTTCTATTGAATAGTGTCGATATCGTGAATAGTCTTGATACACGTGAATAGTAACTCAAACACCAAAAGATAGAAATTTCACAAAAAAAACATCTTCACGCTTTCATGAATAAAGACTCGTGAATAAAAGAATCGTGAATAAGAACTCGTGAATAAGAACTCGTGAATAAGAACTCGCTTAATAGTAACCCCGATACTTGAAAAGTTTCAAATTTGATAAAAGTTCCAACCAATATTTCAAAGATAATGATATTGAAGAAATAATATCATTTGAGAAGAAAATAAAGATCCCTTACCTCGAAAGACAAGATTTCTAGTTGAAACCTGGATATAAAGCTATGACTTGAACTTGTCACCAGTATAGCAATACTCAAAGTATACTCAAAATACTCACAAGAATACGCTCGATAATATAGAGAGAGAAACTTCAGGTTTACGGTGTGATTTTCAATTCTAACCCAAGACCCTATTTATAAGAAATTGCTTAACTCCAAAGTAGAAAATTGAATATAATAATATTATTTATAAACAAAATTCCTTAGCCCACCTTTTGAAATCTGATTTCAGCCATAGCACATGTTAAATGAGGTTCACAAACTCACCAAAAACGTTTTTCTCAAAATAATTAATTAAAACTCCCAAAATCAATTATTTCTAACTCAAAACTTCAATAATTCATAATAAATAGCCCTTTTGTCGTAAAAATTCAAATCTCGAGTTTTTATAGGAAATTCAATTCTCTACAACTTTACAGAAGAAAGTTTTTCCAAATTCCAAACAGAAATTAACCGAAATCCACAAACAGGCAATTTTACAAGCTATAATCAAATTTCAGTCAATAAATGGGGTCCACCGACACACAAAACATGTGTTAATCATTTAATGCCACAAAAATACTCTTTCTCCTCATATACTCATATATCCCACATTCGTTGTAAAAATATCACCGTTAATATATTATTAAAATAATATATTTAAATGAATTATTTTATCAAAAAAAGATAAAATATTAATTTTCAACAATTGTCATATTAAAAAATTTCTCCATCTATATCCACATAAAATCAATATTTTCCTCATCATATAAATCAATAATTAATTATTCACAAATAATATTACAGAATCACAGTACTGGCAACCAGGCCGTTCCCAGAAAAGAGGGGGCTTTCCAATAAGGATCTCTCCTTACTTGGCCAGCAATTATTAGGTGACCAAACCTCTCCTTAGATGTAACTTTCTAGACATTGCCAATAATGTTTTCTAATAATATTATTCAGATAATATGAATTATTGCTCTGATAATGGAAAATATCGTAATAACGACACTTTATCAAACGACAAGAATATAAAATATCAACGCAGCAATTATTAAATCAATAAAATATCGAATAAAGAATTATCGTAACCATTATTGAGTAGTGCCTTCTTACGTAAGAATCAATAATTGGTGCAATACTGCGTGCTATCGCTCAACAACGCCAGATAGTGTGTTTTTTAACCACCGGGTATTCCAACAAAGATAATCTGTGAATAACTACGCCTGTTATTTATAAAACTTATATTTGTCGTTTCTTCATCCAATCGCTTTTCCGTTATGGGGCCCACAAAAAGATCATACTAGTCGCATTTAATATTCCCAAACCAATAATGAATATTTTATAACCACTTTCTTATTCAAAATATTTACGTATTTTACCCATAACTATCCACATTAATCAAGTCAACCCTTAATATTTCAAAATAATAAATAGAGGAAAATAAATTTCATTTATTAATAATTTGGGGTCTTATAACCTCCCTCCTTATGAAATTTCGTCCTCGAAATTGACATACGCATTCTGTGTTTGAAAAGATGAGAATACCTCGCTTTCATTTCCGCTTTCCAACTCCCGTGTCATTTCCTCAATAAGCATGGTTTCTCCACAAAACTTTAACTTGTGGTATAACCTCGGGTACATAGACAAGTTCTTTCCCATCCAAGATCTTGACAGTACCTCCTCGTCGTTAAGTCTTCGGCTATCTCATCCGGTTCTAACTCAATAGACGTAGTTCGTCGTCCACATATTTACGTAACATCGATCGTGAAAAACGCGTTATGAACACGCGTCATACTTGGCGTGAAAAGCGAGTCTATAGGCCACGCTTCCTATTCGATCGAGAATTTCAAATGGATTAATAAATCGAAGGTTTGAGCTTTCCTCACCTCACCGATTCTCGCTTTTGAAATAACAACTTCTTGACCTCCTTCTTCAAATTCATCACCCGGTGTGTAGCTTGAATACTTTAACTTTATCGATTAAAGTTGATTATACTCAGATATCATCACGTGGGTACCTAGAGTTTTCATTTCCATCTCTATTATTTGTACATTATACTGAAATTAGTCTTTGACAATATCATATTCATACTTATACGATCTTCAACTCAACACGCCACCTACCACGTTCGCTTTTCCAAGATGGCATGGTCGTAACATGTCTTTGAAATGAGTCTCCTCTCGAGTTCTTCAAGCTCTTCCCACATTCCTCGCTCCATTCGAATTTTGTATCTCTACGAGTCAATGCGTTAATGGAATAGCGATTCGAGAATATCCTTCAACGAATCTCCGATAATAACCAACTAAGCCTAGAAAGCAACGTATTTCGATTACCGACGTAGGTTGTTCTCAACTATGACTCATATCCCAACCTTGGATAAGACGTTACAATGACACCTATCGGTTTACTATGGCACGAATATGGTGTTCCCTACGAGAGTCGGGCGGTGCATTCCACAAAGGAAGTCACCGGATAAAGGCTCGGTACCAAATTTATAGTTGAATTTTTAACTCCTCAAGTTCAATAGAGCCATTCGATATGAGATTTTAGAAATGAGTTTTGTACGGGTTCAAAGTCGATACAAAATTTAATATCGACTTTGGGAGTAAACCAAGAAATTCTTCAGAAATACGTCAGAAAAAATCAATAACAATGTAAATATTATTCAAATCGACGTGTCTTTATTCAAATCCATAACATGGACTAAGAAAACTTGACATCCGTAATAAACGAATGACTTCATGGCTTGATATGAAAATGTTTGACTACAATGGTTTGATTGCTTGAATTGAATAACAGTGTTGCTTAGAATATGAAAACTAACAACCTTACGAAAAGTAATCAATTTTGCGCATGATGAGTAGTTAACCTTAAAATCACATCAAAAGCAAATATCTCTATAGAAATAAGGTTAACGGTAATGTGATAGTGTCAACTGAAATCAAGCAAGATTTCTAAACAACGGATGTAATGAAAGTTTCTCTAACTGAGTCTCCATAAATAGGTCAAAGTCTAATTTCTCCGTAGTCAAGTTCAAACGTTGAGCGCAAGCAAGAGAGATAAAAGAATGGGTAGAACCCCAGTATCTAGTAAGGTATAAACTTCACAAGAATTTATAATTAACTAACCCGTATAACTTCGTTCGAGTTCCTCGCATTTTATTAGGTCACAACAAACGCTTCTTCCAAGAACCGCTGACTTTGACTTTTCTCGGGACATCCTTTTGAGTCACCATTCCCGCTTGACTGGGTTTCGATACCTTACAATCTCGAGCGATATGTCCTTCTTTTCCATAATTAAAGCATACCTTAAACTGTTGTGGGCAGTTTGGGCTGATATGTCCCTCTTTCCAGCATTTGTAACATACGACCGGTGGTCTTTCTCCTCCTCGAACCAAGCATTATTCTGGGCGCCGACGTCTTCACATGGTCGTTGTTGAATCTCATCTTTTTAAAATCTCCTTCCACTCGCTTCTTCTATTTTCATGGCCACGATTACCACCAGAGTGGTTACCACTTTTGTCTCGTATTCTTCTTTCTTCACCGGTTATCGTTATTCGATGATCGCTATCTTCTATATGATCCTGGTTTTGGTCCCTCGGTTGAACGTATACTCGTTATCTCGCTTTCTAACAACCGAGCCTCGCTGACAACATCCCAATAGAGAGAAAATTTATGAGAAATGAGATATCGACGTATGTCGGGTTTCAAACCTCTCGAAACATCCGCGTCATAATGCTCCTCATTCTCCACCAAATGAGGTGCAAACTCGATAACTCCACGAACTTCGCTTTCGTCTTCGGGACACCGCCATGTTATTCTCGCTTCTAGTCTAATAAACTCCACTTCCTTCATACGATTTAATACTTTCGTGGAAGTACTTGTCATTGAACTGCTTTCAAACGCTCTCCCACGACATCTTTGAAAAGCAATGGATGGGTACGCTTCACGATTCCCACCAAAGAATCCTGCCGCCACGGAACATAAAGGTGGCGAATGGAACTTTCTGTTCTCCCAAGTGCATCCCAAGACATCGAATATCTTGGTAATTTGTTTGACCCGCTTAATCGGATCCGGCTTCCCCGCACTCGTGGTCCCAACTCTTTGAATCGCTTGGCCGTGTGACCACCGTGAATCGCTATCATTTTCTCCTATATTTTGAACACGAGTCTCCCTCGTGCGATTTTGCATAAACTACAAAAAGCTTCTAAACATCCCCTCGTTCATCATCTGCTTGGTGGTGTTGTTCACAGGAGGTACATTGCCACTGTTGCACATTCTCCTCGTTGGTAAAGACAGCATCTCCACGGTCTCATTTACTCCATTCGTTAATATTCTCAATCGACATTCTCAAATCATCGCCATAAAACAAGGGTTAATTAAGGAAATCAATATATCACATAATATCCCTATATACCTTGACCAACTAACAAATAAGCTTAGGTAGGACACACTAGCGAAGGATTTACTCGCCTCTCCTCCTAGTTCTATTCCCCGATCTCCGCCAGAGATCATATCCTAAGCTCGATACCAACCGTGGCGCCCCCAAAATAGGTCCATTCCATCCAACCCATTCCGAGTCCCAAATACATGGTACGTAAATAACTACAACTTTACTATTACAACATATAAATTGTGAGTTTAAATACGAGATATTGCCATCTGTATAATATCCACACGCAAATAAATCCCCATCATAATTATTGATACATTATTTTACAAAATGGTGAGGACTACTAAACAACTCTCTCTAGAACCTACATTCCATACCCCGACTAAGTATTCGCTACATTCTCGCCTCCCCGAGAAGAAAAAATGGAACAACAAGGAAAAGGGTGAGCTCAACTAGCCCAAGAAAGAATATTATGACTAAGATAATATACAACAAATTATCGTTAGTCTCCAACAGGAAAAATCTAATAGAATCACAATAGACAACCAGGTTTTAAATCAACAATCGCAATGAAACAACAATTCATTAGAAGAGTTAAGTAGAGAATGCAAACTACTATCTTCTATATATGAATTTAAAAGTTCATCGTCGATATTTTATCCTCAGTAACATCAATCAATATATATCCGAATCAAATATTCATCTTTGCACTACAGTGCCAAAGATATTCATCACCGGTCATGTTCATCTCAACACTGCTCATCTTTGCACTACGCGCCAAAGATATTCATCGACTAATCATGTTCATCTCAACACTGCTCATCTTTTTGCACTATGGGCCAAAGATATTCATCAAGAAATCATTCATCTTTTTGACTACAAAAGCCAAAGATATTCAAGAATATCATCATTTAAGACCGAGGATGATGAAAAATATTTCAAAGAAAACGAATCCAAAGAAATAAAAGAACAAGTATTATGGATTCGTACTTTTAAACAATCCGAGTTCAAAATACTTCATAAATAATCATACCAAGTAAAATTCAAGAATGATCAAAACACGGATACAATCAAAGCTAGTATCCATAATAGATATTTTCGACGAAAAAAAGAAATTTCATTTTTCTATTGAATAAAGGCGCGTTCGTGAATAAATAGTCAGATATCGTGAATAAAGTAATGATATCGTGAATAAGAACTCCGACACCAAAAGATAGAAATTTCACAAAAAAACATCTTCACGCTTCACTTAATAGTACTCGTGAATAAGAACTCGTGAATAAGAACTCATGAATAAGAACCCCGATATGAAAAAGTTTCAAATTTGATAAAAGTTCCAACCAATATTTCACGATAATGATATTGAAGAAATAATATCATTTGAAAAGAAAATAACATCCCTTACCTCGAAAGACAAGATTTCTAAATAAAACACCTGATATAAAGCTATGACTTGAACTTGCAGACCGTATATCAATACTCAAAGTATACTCAAAATACTCACAAGAATACGCTTCGAAAATATAGAGAGAGAAAACTTCAGCTTTACGGTGTGATTTTCAATTTTAACCCAAGACCCTATTTATAGAAATCGCTTAGAACACCAAAGTAGAAAATTGAATATAATAATATTATTTATAAACAAAATTCCTTAGCCCACCTTTGAAATCTGATTTCAGCCATAGCACATGTTAAATGAGGTTCACAAACTCACCAAAAACGTTTTTCTCAAAATAATTAATTAAAACTCCCAAAATCAATTATTTCGGAACTCAAACTTCAATAATTCATAATAAATAGCCCTTTTATCAGAAAATTCGAATCTCGCGAGTTTTTATAGAAAATTCAATTCTCTACAACTTTGCGGAAGAAAGTTTTTCCAAATTCCAAATGAAATTAACCAAATCCACAAACGAAGCGATTTTACAAGGTATAATCAAATTTCACTCAATAAATGGGGTCCACCGACACACAAAACATGTGTTAATCATTTAATGCCACAAAAATACTCTTCCTCCTCATATACTCATATATCCCACATTCGTTGTAAAAATATCACCGTTAATATATCATTAAAATAATATATTTAAATGAATTATTTTATCAGAAAAAGATAAAATATTAATTTTCAACAATTGTCACATTAAAAATTTTCTCCATCTATATCCACATAAAATCAATATTTTCCTCATCATATAAATCAATAATTAATTATTCACAAATAATATTACAGAATCACAAGATCTTGTGCAACTGTGCCGCTCCTCAGAAAGAGGGGCTTTCCAATAAGGATCTCTCCTTACTGGCGCGCAATTAGGTGACCAAACCTCTCCTTAGACAGAACTTTCTAGACATTGCCAATAATGTTTTCTAATAATATTATTCAGATAATATGAATTATTGCTCCGATAATGGAAAATACTGTGTAATGACAATTTATTGAAACGACAAGAATATAAAATATCAATGCAAAGAATTATTAAATCAATAAAATATCGAATAAAGAATTATCAGTAACCATTATTGAGTAGTGCCTTCTTACGTAAGAATCAATAATTGGTGCAATACCATGTATTCTTGTTCAACAACGCGTATTAGTGTGTTTTAACCACCGGGTATTCCAACAAGATTAATTGGTAATAACTACGCCAAGTATTTATAAACAACTTATATTTGTCGCTTTTCTTCATCCAATCGCTTTCGTTATGGGGCCCACAAAAAAGATCGCTACCGTTGCATTTAATATTCCCCACAATAATGAATATTTTATAACCACTGCTTATTCGAAATATTTGGGTATTTTACCCATAACTATCCACATTAATCAAATCAACCCTTACTATTTCAAAATAATAAATAGAGGAAAATAAATTTCATTTATTAATAATTTGGGGTCTTATATATAAGCATACACGATCGGTGGTCTTTCTCTCCCTTGCAGAACCGATTCTTTCTAGTGTTGACGCCTTCACACGGTCATTGTTGAATCTCCTCTTTAAAAATCTCCTCCCGACTCGCTTTCTTCTATTCTCACGGCCACGATTACCACCGTAGTGGTTACCGCTTTCGTCCAGTATTCTTCTTTTTCCGCCGGTTATCGTTGTTCGATGATTGCCGCCACCGGTATGATCCTCGGTTGTGGTCCCTCGGTTGAATGTACTCGTTATCTCGCCTAATAGTTGAGCCCATTGTGACAACATCTTAATAGAGAGAAAATTTATGAGAAATGAGATATCGACGTATCTTTGTGTTTCAAACCTCTCGTAAACATCCGCGTCATCGTTCCTCATTCTCCACCAAATGAGGTGCAAACTCGATAACTCTGCAAACTTTGCCTCGTCTTGAGACATCGTCATGTTATTTTGTTCCAAATCTAATGAACTCCACTTCCTTCATACGACGAATACTTTCGTGAAAGTACTTATCATTGAAAAGTTTCAAACGCCTCATAAGACATACGCCGAAAAGTACCGGATGGGTACGCTTCACGATTCCCACCAAGAATCCGCCTCATTACGAAAACATAAAGGTGGCGAATGGAACCTTCGTTTCCTCCGTGCATCCCAAGACATCAAATATCTTGGTAATTTGTTTGACCCGCTTTACGCATTAATCGGATCCGCTTTCCCGCACTTACGTGGTCCCAACTCTTTGAATCACTTGGCCAGTGACAAACCGTATGCGTTGTTATCATTTTTCCACCAGATTTTGTACACGAGTCTCCCTCGTCGATTTTGCATGAATCGTAAAACGCTTCTAAACATCCCGCCGCTCATCATCTCGCTTTCAGCAGGTGTTGTTCACAGGGGAGTAACATTGTCGACTGTTGCACGCTTCTCCTCGTTGGTGGGTAAAGGTGTCTCCACGGTCTCATTTGCTCCACTCATTAACATTCTCAAATACCGCCATAAAACAAGGGTTAATTAAAGAAATCAATATATCACATAATATCCCTATATATTGACGACCAACCAACAAATAAGCTTAGTAAGACACACTAGCTAGCGAATGTTTTACTCTGCCTCTCCCTCCTAATTCTATTCCCCGATCTCCGCGCAGAGATCATATCCCTAAGCTCGATACTAACCACGACACCCCCAAAATAGGTATACATCATCCATTTTGAGTCGCAATAATACGGCATGTAAACAACTACAACTTTATTAATACAACATAAAAATCTGTTAGTTTAAATACAAATATTGCCATCTAGACAATATTCACACCCAAATAAGTTCTCATTACAATTATTGGTACATTATTTTAGAAAAATGGTGAGGACAACTAAAATAACTTTCTAGAACCTTCATTCCATACCCCCGACTAAGACTTCGCTACATTCTCGCCTCCCGAAAAGAAAAAATGGAACAAAAGGAAAAGGGTGAGCTCAAATAGCCCAAAGAAAGAATATTACGACTAAGATAATATATAACAAATTATCGTTTGTCTTCAACAGGAAAAATTTTTGATAAAATACAATGATAACAAGTTTCGATCAATATTTGTAAATGGAAATAATAATTTATAGATGAAGTTACGTAGAGAATGAAATCTACTATAATCTATGAATTTAAAATTCCATCATCAATATTTTATCCTCAGAACATCAATCATATTCATCTTGAATCAAATATTCATCTTTGCACTACAAAGCCAAAGATATTCATCACCAATCGTTTCATCTCAACACTGTACATCTTCACTACTACTACCCAAAGATATTCATAAGAAAATCAACCATCTTTGCACTACTACAAAAGCCAAAGATATTCAAGAATACCATCATTTAGGATCGAGGATGATGAAAAATATTTTAAAGAAAACGAATCCAAAGGAAACAAAAGAACAAATATTAAGGATTCATACTTTAAACAATCCGAGTTCAAAAATACTTCATAAATAATAATAGTGAAGTAAAATTCAAGAATGATCAAAACATGGATACAATCAAAGCTAGTATCCATAATAGATATTTTGACAAAAAACGAAAATTTAATTTTTTCCATGTGAGAAGTGTCGATTCGTGAATAAATAGTCAGATATCGTGAATAAGAATCCCGACACTAAAAGACAAGAATTTCACAAGGAAAATCTTACCAATATTCCTAAGATAATGATATTAGAAGAAATAATATCATTTTAAAAAAATAATATCCCTTACCTCGAAAAGACAAAGATTTCGACCTAATAATAATATATAGTTTTGAAGGAACTTTAACCAGATAAAGAACACTCAAAGTATCAAAATACTCACAAGAATACGCTTTCGATAATATAGAGAGAAAACTTCAGTTCATTGTGATTTTCAATTCTAACCTAAACACCCTATTTATAGGAAAATGATTATAACACCAAAGCAGAAAATTTAATAAAATAATAATATAATTAACAAAATTCAAGCCCACCTTTAAAATCTGATTTCAGCTCATTTAAATCACATGTGAGGCCAATTTAATTGCAAAAAACGTTTTTCCTTAAAAAATAATTAAAACTTCCAAAAATTAATTATTCAGGAACTTCGAAACTTCAATAATTCATAATAAATATCCTTTTTATCAGAAAAATTCGAACCACATGTCTTTTACATAGGAAATTCCATTCTCTACAACTTTGCGGAAAGAAATTTTTTCAAATTCCAAATGTAAATCGACCAAAATCCACAAACAGGCGATTTTACGCGCTATAATCAAATTTCAACAAGAATGGGATCCACAAACATGAAAAAACATGTTTTAAACATTTATCAAACAAAATATATTCTTTCTCCTCATTTATTCATATATCCCACATTCATTGTAAAATATCACCATTATTATATTATTAAAATATAATAATATATTTAAATAAATTATTTTATCGTAAAAGATAAAATAACAATTTTTAACAATTGTCACACATAAAATTTTCTCCATCTATATCTACATAAAATAAATATTTTCTTATCATATAAATCAATAATTAATTATTCACAAATAATATTACGTAATCACAATATCGACAACCAGTAGCCTTCCTGGAAAGAGGGCTTTCCAATAAGGATTTTTTCTTCTCGACGAAACAATTAGGTGACCAAACGCCTCCTTGCATGTAACTTTTTAGACATCGCTAATAATGTTATCTAATAATATTATTCAAATAATATGAATTATCGATCCGATAATGAAAATATCACAGAAGTGACAATTATCAAACAACAATAATATAAAATACCAACGTAAAGAATTATCGAATCAATAAAATATCGAATAAGAATTACTATAACAATTATCGAGTAATGTCTTTCTTCGTAGAATCAATAATTAGTGCAATACCGCGTCTTCATGTTTTAACTACTCGGGTATTCTAACAAGATTAATCTGAATAACTACGCCTGTTATTTATAAATAACTTATACTTTGTCATTTTCTTCATCTAATCGCTTTTCATTATGAAAATTAGCTAATAAAGTCAAATTTCATTGCATTTAATATTCCCCGATGCTGAAGAATATTCCACGACCAAACTAATATTCTCCGACAACAATGAATATTTTATAACCATCATTGCTTAAAATATTTATGATTTTTACCCATAACTAACCACATTAATCAAATCAATCCTTACTATTTCAAAATAATAAATAGAGAAAATTTAATTTTATTTATAAGAAGGTGAGATCTTACATGTATACCTATTTTGGGGGAGTCACACTCTCTATCCCCACATTCAAGAATATATCAATAAATCAATATCCAACCTGCTTTTCTTATCCTTATATAATTATATTTTAATCCTTATATACGATTCGACTCTCGCGGTGAGAAAATCAAAAGAGAGTTCCCTATTTATGTAAAATGATATTTCACACCCTATTTATTGCGATTTTATGTTAGTTAAAGGATCTTTATCTCACTTAATTGCTGATTTGGGTATGCATGCCTATCAAATTCACTCATTTTTTATTTTTCAAACAGATGATTTAGAGAAGAAAGAGAACTATAAAAAAAATTAAAAATCAGTCAAATTTTGATTTTGATCATTTTTGTAAAAAATATTACTACTAATTATAAATTTTATTATTTTATAATTAAAATAATGTTGTTTTAGTTCTCATAAATACATAATGATCGTCATTTTACATTTTGATTTCTAAAGAATATTTATTTTAAATTAAAATAATTGTAATTTTAAATTCAAACAACAATTACTTATAAATAAAAAAATAGTTACAACGTTCAAAACATGATTTGACCGTTGGATCTTTCAAATTTTAATTTTTAAATTTTAAAATTTAATATTTAAGAAATCAATATAAGAAACCTGTTGAGTATATAGTAAAAAAATTGAATCCTCATCCCATAGAATGACCCAATAGTACACAGTAAGAATAGAGATAAAAAACCGTTGCGAATGCTCTGACCCATGTTCTGGCAAAAGGAAAACCGATCAATAAAGTTCCAACCTAAATGTTTTATAATATTCCCGTATTAGATAGAACTTAGAAAAACTGTTCATTCTTTAGATCTTTGAAAACCCATTAAAAGGAAAAGCAATTTCACCATTGAAGACAATAAGACATCAAAAAATTAGCACAAAATTAATTATATTGCCTGGAGTTGTTTTTTCAGATTAGTGGTAATTCAGATCTAGATCTACTATGAAGTCAAACCCATGAGAAAAAGAGGAGAGAGATTTGACCATCAAATCAGGTGGTGAATGATGAAAGTGTTGTTTTGATCTACGGATTTGTTTTATAATTTCCGAGATGTACCGATTTGTTTTATAAAAATGGTATGGTGTATTATGTGTAAAAACCACACTCCGATTTGATGATATTTGTCACTTGTCTGTGTTTCATTAATGGCTGCATATTGCATCTGCATACCTACATAACTGTCTTCCAATTTGCTGCACAAACTTTTATCATTAGAAGTAAGCTTATCATGACCATGCTACTAGACCCATTTCAAAATTATGTATCAGGTGGTCCTTGTGTTATCTCTAACCCACATGACTCCAATTCAACACATTTACACATCAAAAGGATTATCTTCGGAACAATGAAAATCTTCATTGAAACATTTGAACGTTGTACTTTTTCTTTGTATCAGTCTTCTTTTCTTTTCTTAATGAAATTTGGGTTCGTAACGAAAATTCTAATGACTGACATTGACCATGACTAATTAACACTGAAGTTATGTTTTTTTGTCTTATGTTAAATGCAGGCTGCAGCATCAGTAAAAGATGGAAATCGCATCCTTTTCCGGTTTGACAAAGCAGCCTTTTCTTTCAAGTTCCTGCCTTTCAAGGTACCTTATCCAGTACCATTTAGACTTCTTAGAGATGAAGCCAAGGGTTGGTTAGACACTACATATATATTTGGCACAATCAGGAAATCTCCGTTTATCAAAAGGAAACAAGGTAACTATTCACATAAATATATCCATCAACTCAGGTTACCCTCTTGGTTTTCCATTGTCATAATATGAGCACTTCCATATATGCAATCAGTAAAAAATTACTCAAATTTCCTTTTAGTATGTGACCTGCTAAAGATTAAGGACCCCCCAGCTACGTCGCTGAAGTGCGGGGCACCACATTTGTGCTGCAAAAGACCACTTAACCCATGCAAAGATTGCTTTCATCGATTTCCACTGATACGAAAGTGAGAAAAGTAAGTCCTTGCTCCTTTCTTGTTGGAATAAGTAAGTGTCGACGTCGGGATTTTTGAGTGTCCCTTTTCGTTACTTATTCTTTGGTGTTCTCGTATTAATGTGAGATTTGTTTGAAAAAACAAGTGAAAAAGGTCCGACATGTATAATGTCGACGATTTGATTTTAAGAGTCGCCAGTTGGTGTATTTAATTGGTTGCACTAATGTGAATCAAAAAGGTTTGCACATTAACCCAAAGGATTTGACATCGCTAGACGGGTCTGTGAAACCGAGATTCATTTTGGGTCCGGGGCTTGATTATGCGGAGGGAAGGTGTTAGCACTTCAGACATCCGTGTTACCACTACGGTGATCGCCACTTTTCAAAGAAATTGTTATATGAATGTGTGTTTGTGTGTGTGTGTGGATCAATGTGCGCTTATTTGAAAGTAGTGTGAGGCCTCATTCGCACTTATATACACAAGGTTTGAATTTTATAGAAAAATTCAGCTTTTAACCAAGATATATCAACGACGCTTTTTTGTAAAAGAGGTTTTTCAAACTCTGCATGCTCAATAGAATTGAGACCTTTTCATACTTCCATTTTATTATTAAATGTTCTATTGTTTGCTTTTATTTTCTAGATGCGAAGCATTCTCGAGAAAATATATATACGCAGCATCTTAGAAGCTCCTCATGGGCAATGACCCATCCAACGAAATTCGTACATCAGTAAATAATGAAACAAGTCGCTTACTAAATTGAAAAAGTCCATCACGGAACCGAATCTAGATTCAAGAGATCAATCTGTGATCACACGATTCCTAGGCTCACACGATAATCTGCAGCTTTATATGGAAAGCGATAGCGCTTATATATATAAAAAGTTGTATATATATATATATATATATATATATGGATACGATCAACCACTACTAAGTAAACTCTGTGGGACGAAATGTAATATATATATATATATATATATATATATATATATATATGGATACGATCAACCACTACGAAGTAAACTCTGTGTGGGACGAAATGTAAATAAAGTCAGAAAAGCGATCAACCGCCACAAGTAAACTCCAGGCAGATTTAAATGTAAATAAAAGCAAAGAAAAGGCCAATGAAGTAAACTCCAGCCCTCAGACAAATGTAAATATATATATATGTACAAATATATATATAAAAGCAAGAACGCACCGGATGTGAATCCGTGCTCATCTGATATGTTCGATAACAATTATATATATATATATATATATATATATATATATATATATATATATATATAAAGCGAGTAAATGCACCGGATGTAAACTCCAGGCTCATCGGATATGTCTGACAACAATTATATATATATAAGTATATATATATAAAAGCAATAAACGCTCCAGACCGAAGTCTAGGCTCAATCGAGACATAACTCGATAATGTTAGTCCATATATGAAATATATACATATATAAGTATATATATATACAAACAAAAATGAAAACCACGGACCGAAGTCCGCAAACGCACACAACACGACTCTCAATGTGTATAACAATGTGTGCTAATATGAGAAGAAGGCTTTATAGAATGTGAGAAGGCTTACGTTGAAGTGCCAATGTAGACTTCTATGACTTTCAGATGGATGAATACTTCGGCTCCACCGATAAAAATATGACAAAATATAACCTCAAAAGTGTTTGAAATAAGACAACACTCAGTTTATGGGGTGTACAAAGCCAATTGGACAGGGCTTCCTCGTTATTTTCTCTCCCAAAATGTTTAGCCCAAGCCCCATATTTATAGAATCGATTCTTGCATGGTGTACTGCTGCGACTCTATATTACACTGCTGTTTGCCCGAACTTCCCGGGGTTCTGCGGGTCCTATCGTCTCGAAGTACGTGCACTCGTGTAATGTAATGTCTGCTCGAACTTGCAGAACTTCAATCCGAGCATCCGAACGAGGTGTACAAGACCATCTTCGGACTGCTTTTGTCGAGAGTTACGTGATGACATGAGATTTACCCTTTTGATTCCGTGAAGATGGGTCCACGATCGAAATAGCATTCCCGGTTCCCGCCAGCAATCCGGTGAGTTGTTTTTCATATAGTTTTTACTCGGGTTAAGATATGAGTCTCAGGGACTAATTTTGAATCAATTTTAGTTGACATGAGTGTATTTGATTTGAAGTGAAGTTGAGTTGGCAAAATGACCATTTTGCCCTCCCGGTTATCTCCGCTTTTGCACAACAGAATGCAGGAGGATTTTCCTGTGGTTATCTCTGAGATGGTCATGTTATTGACTCTGAATGTACTAAGGGTTATCTCTGAGGTTGGAATTGATGTTGTGGTCCTCCAGGATTACCTTTTGAGTGTGAAAAAGACACTTTTGCCCTCCCCGCACGCTTAGTAATGAGGAAGAGAAATTTCGAGTGTCTACAGATGCCCTCTTTATCATGTTCATGCAATGCAATGGAATGGACATGATAAAGATTAGTAGACACTTGAAACTTGACAATGTATTTTTTATGATGCAGATCGTAATGTAGTGAATGTGATGATGAATGTTTAAAATGTTTTCGCAAATCGCAGTTCGCAAATCGCACATCGCATTTTGCACTTCGCATTTCGCTTTTGGCCAATCGCACTTCGCAACTCGTAACTCGCATATCGCTTTTCGCATATCGCAAATCGCAAAGTAATGAATGTTATGATGCATGTTAAAAATGTTTTCGCAAATCGCTTTACCTTTACCGATCATTGCTGATGCCTATGCTGGTGTTGACTCCAATGGTTTGGCATTTAATCACTGATGCTTTGTTTGATGAAGATAAGTTGAGATGTTTTCCACATCTTTGATGGGGATGACGTTTTGAAATCACCAGACCTTTCCGATGTATACGCTGGTAGTTTACAATGGTGCCTACCCTGATGGTAGTTTGACAACAGATCCTACCTCACCGGTAGTTGAATACGACATCGCCTAACCGTTTTGCTTCCCACTCGAATGGCGGTATACAAAGCTTTCATCGCTGAACTGTTTTGATGTTGCGCTGAATTGATGCCAATGGTTTTGAATATCGGATCTCCCGATACCTTTGCTGAAGTAATATATAAAGATTTGATTCGCTAGACTCTGCCTGATGTTACGCTGGATAGAGATGTATGTTGATGTAGCGCCTCACCCTTTTTGAGGTGATTTATAGTTTCCTTTCGCTGTTGAGTGCTTGTGCCCCATTTCCTTGAACATTTGATTCGCAACCCGGCTGAACTAATGATCTGAATGCCGCTGATATCCCTGGAGGGTGCAGTTTGTACTTTCGCTGCCAAACTTTGAACTTTAGTGTAGAGGCCTCAACTTATGAGGATTTGGCGCAAATTAACACGTTTGATGGTGTAGATTTCATTCGCCAGACCCTTTGTTATTGGGCTTCTGCTCTTAAGTTAAGAACTTTGTTGAAAATTTTCCCCTTCGTTTGTAGGGGCAAGCTAATGTCGCCATGATTCTGTTCAGGAGTTTTCCTTCTTTTGATGAGAGGCCTGATCCCGCCTTAAAATCCTTCGCTTTCCTGGAATCGAAAAATGCCCCAGTCCTTTCGCATACTGATGTCGGGGATTCATATGAGAAACTCTCTTTGTTGATGAAGTCGCAAGTGAATAATATCCAAATCGCTAATGAGCTGATGTGAGGGAAGCTTTGATGATGATGGACCATGCTGATGGTGTTGACTGGGGCATTTCCCTATTTAGGATGGTTGATAAATGCCCCAATGTTGAGTTGTCGCTATTTCCGAGATTGCCCAAGTCTTGTTGTAAGGGTCGCAATATCGGGTTGTCGTCGATTTTGAAATTGCCCCACCTTCGCTTGTTATGCAGGATAGTCGCTTTGTGAAAAACGGGTCGATAAGATCTTTGAGATCGCAAGAGACTTCTTCCTCTGTACGGATGGTGAACAAGTATAGGACCTGGGTTTTGATGCCTTCAATCATTATTCCTGACTTGTTATTGCACTCGGTCTTGATTTTCTTTTGATTTGATGAAGACTCGTAATTAAGAGTGTCGAATCTTTGAAGGTCCTCACTGCTGGTTGTCTTGGCATATCGCTATTTCTTCCTTTCCGGGATTTGTGCCATATTCGATGGAATGACATCAGAAGTGTTGTTGGGTCTTCCACATGGGTCGCCGACTTGGAGGGTCGCTCTTGGGATCGACGTTTGGATTTGGACGTTCGCATTGAGGGTCGCATCCGCACCAATCGATGGTTGCCTACGTACTCCCGTGAATGTGGGAGATCAGGTCTGCGTAGTTCCTACTTGACGAGATAAAAAGTTTGAGAAGTGTTTATTTGAGAAGTGTTTGGATGAGAAGTGTTTGGTTGAGAAGTGTTTGGTTTGAGAAGTGCTTGGTTTGAGAAGTGTTTGTTTAGGTTTTTTGGGTTTTTGTTTGGTTTGACCACACCATAAATGGCTGCCTACGTACTCCCATTAATGAGGGGAGATCAGGTCTTTCGAAGTTCAGGCTTGATGAGTTTGAAACCCAATGACTTTTTGATTTTTGATTTTTTTTTCTTTTTTTTTTTTTTTTTTTTTTTTTTTTTTTTTCTATACATGCATGGAAAATAAAAAGCATACTGCGAAGGAAGTGATACCATCCCAACATCTTCTGGAACTCGCAACTTTATCCCCTGGATCTACATATTTTTGGCTAGTTGAGGCTTGATAGTCCAGTCGTCAGTGGCTGTATTGCCTTCAAGGCTCGCGACAGAGGTTACTTCTTGGTTTTGAATGTCTTCACTTATGGCCATAACTTGATCGCTTTCAGGTTCAATACATTCTTCAGGGATGCTTGAGTTGGACCCATCGCAAAAAGGTATGAAATCTTGATTCTTTGATGGGTTGGTTTCCCCGACAACCTCACCACCTTCTCCTTCATCTGTTCCTTCACGCTTTTCCTGGGCTGGAGAGGATTCGACCATGAAATCTGAATAAAAGCAATAAACGCTCCAGACCAAAGTCTAGGCTCAATCGAGGCATAACTCGATAATGTTAGTCCATATATGAAATATATACATATATAAGTATATATATATACAGACAGAAATGAAAACCACGGACCGAAGTCCGGGCAAACGCACACAACACGACTCTCAATGTGTATAACAGTGTGTGCTAATATGAGAAGAAGGCTTTATAGAATGTGAGAAGGCTTACGTTGGGTCGCCAATGTACACTTTCTATGACTTTCAGATGGATGAATACTTTATCTCCACGCAGAAAAATATGATAAAATATAAGCTCAAAAGTGTTTGAAATAAGACAAAGACTTTCGGTTTATGGGGTGTAAAGCCAATTGGGCAGGGCTTCCTCGCTATTTTCTCTCCCAAAATGGCTAGCCCAATCCTATATTTATAGAATCGATTGCAGCAGTGTACTGCTGCAACCTCTCGTTACACTGCTGCGTCGCCCAACTTCCCGGGGTTCCGCGGGTCCCGTTGTCTCGAAGTACGTGCACTCGTGCAATGTAATGTCCGCTTGAACTTGCAGAACTTCAATCCGAACATCCAAATGAGGTGTACAAGACCATCTTCGGACTGTCGAGAGTTACGCAATGACATGGGATTTGCCCTTTTTGATTCCAGGAAGATGGGTCCATGACCGAAATAGCATTCCGGGTTCCCGTCAGGCAATCCGGTGAGCTGTTTCGCGTAGTTTTCGCTCTGAAGTTAAGACGTAAGTCTTGTGGGACTAATTTTGAATCAATTTGAGTTGACATGAGTGTATTTGATTTGAAGTGAAGTTGAGTTGGAAAAATGACCATTTTGCCCCTCCCGGGGTTATCTCCGGTTTTCGCACAGTTGTAGCAGGTTTTTCCAGGGTTATCTCTGAGATGGTCATGTTGTTGACTCTGAATGTACTAAGTGTTATCTCTGTGGTTGGAATTGATGTTGTGGTCCTCCAGGATTACCTCTAGAGTGTGAAAAAGACGATTTTGCCCTCCTGCACAGTTAGTAACAGGAAAAGAAAATTTTGAGTGTCTACACTAAGCTTGGCCCCAAGTGTGGGGATTGAATCAAGAACCTTGAGGTTCTTCCTACAAGGATTCTTCCAATTATCCCGCCTTTGGGGTTAAGAAATGTAAGTTCTTAAAACCTGCAATACATCAAAAAGGATATCTCTATATGTCTTACATGTTTCTGCTATATCCTTAGTTTTCCGACTTTCACATTCTCAATTTTGTTCCATAAGTTGTATTGTGCTGATGATGCAGAAGAAGATAAGTCAGGAGTTGAAGAAGCTCAAGGATTATTATTGCATGAAGAAGTAGTGAAGGGAGAAAATCATACAAATTGAAAGTCAAGAAATGTGTTTTTATTAAAAAATTGGAGATTATCATGTCGAAAAAAAGAACTTGGATGAAAAAGGTTAGTAATCTCTTATTTTTATCTGACCAATTAAAACTCTTTTCTTGTGTTATGGAAATCAATCATTTATGTTCATGCAGAGGATATCGAAGGGGAAGACAATATAAAACCAATAGCAGAAGGTAAAGACTTCCATGAAGCAGTGTTTCCTTCTGACACTCCTTTGGGACCTGGAACAAAATGTGGAAAAGCAGACCTCAGATGAAAATGGTTAGTATTGTTTAATTGTTGCAACATCTTTCTCTCTCGGGTTAGTTTCCTTTGTTTATATGTTGCTATGGATTTCACCTACAGATGAAAATAACACTGAGCTTAAGCCTCCTACCAAAACTTTCAAAATTCCGACAGAATCAAATGATGCACCCCCAGTCTAGGTCCTAAATGCTTCATCTGACATATCCGACGACAAAGATGAAAAGACTCCTGAGAAGCCAAATTTGGAGGAGGATTTGATAGGAACAAATGAGAATCACATTCAGACAGAAGTCCCTGTTGAAAGAGGCTAGTTCAATAATCTCTCAACTTCAAGAATTCAATTACTTTTTTACCATGTGTTATAACTAGCTAATAAAACATTATTCTCTCTGTTATGTTATCAGTTATTCTCATACTTGTACACAGGCGCGATTTTCTTGACATTTCACCCACCCTAGCCGAGACTGCCGGAGCCATTATTGATGTAACCACTTCCTTCTTCCCTCTTTTCTTCTCCATTATTGAATTTATTGGCCTTGCTTATGTATTCATTCATGATTTCAATATCATCACTGTTGGAACTAGCAGAAACTATAGCGATAAGAATGAAGAAGACTAGCAATTCTGATAACGATGCAAAGAGCGATTAGCAACAACAAGAGCGATATAACAAGACTAATAGGTGAACAAAATTGGAACAACTTAGTTGTTATATAAAAGAAACCGAGGCGTAGCAAAGCTACTGTCTTAAAAAGTGATTCCGCCCTCACTGGTTATATGAACCGGTACAGTTGAGCTCCATGACGTTCACCCTCTAGGATTCAACGGCAAGCCTTCGATTGCGTGTACTCGCAGAAGAAGACTATGGACCTGTCTTTGTGGATTGCCCAGAATATACGAACAAAACAGAACATAAAATAAAGAGAAGGAAGACTGTTTGTGTGATTGTTTTGTGTTAAAAATTATAAGAGAAAAGAGCATCAGACACTGTTATATATATGCAGAGAAGAAATAGAAGAACGTTGGGAATCAGTAACGTAAAATATAACGTTGGAGTTGGAACTAAATAAGGCTAGGGCATTAAAGCTAGAGCATAGTATAAAAAGAAATTAGGGATTGCGGGCGTATCGCGCGCACACACGCACTAAGGTTTTCTGACCGAAAGTCCGAGAACCAAGCTTGGCCTCGTCCAATTCCTTAGCCGTCCTCATGTGCGCGAGCCCATCCCTATTTCCTCAACCATGTTACTAAGCCCATAACAACAAGTACTAATATGCACCATGAGAGTTCCAAAAATAGCCAATGTGGGACTTTGCAAAAACTATAAGATTTTGGAGCATAACCAACAATCCCCCACATGATCCAAAATTATCAAAGAGAGGGAAATAAAAAAAAATAAAAAATTAGACGGGCAATGGATTTTAGATACATAATGTCGATACCTTGTGGGTTTGAATCGACACTTAGTGGAACAAGCTCATGATTGTAGATTATAGGTGAATTAAATTCTTGAACCTATTATCTGTGATACAATCAATTGAGCTTTCACATATCTTAAATCTGAATCCACACAAGTCCATGGTTGGGCGCGTTTCTGTGCCACGTGCGCCATATCCTGAGATTTTCATAAAGGCTCTAAAGAGTTTGCGAGGACTCTCATAGAAGCGGCTACACTTCCACCTTTATATAGTGAACCCATCAAGTGTATAATGACATACACCACCCTTTAGGGGCTATAAGTTTCATTAAGAATCTAAACGATTCATCCTTTCACAATTTGTCGATAAGCACCACACGCACACGAAGGGATATAAATAATTGTAGTCTTATAATTAAGTAATTACGTGACTTGTAGATACCCATCAAACCCAATTCATGGGATCTCCAATCACACGGGGTTGGGTTTCCATCACAGATTACTTACTCAAGATATCGGCAATAGTCCCATCCTCCGGATGCTTCTTGGACTACCTTTTATTCAATCCCTTAGTAAAGCGGATCCGCTTGGGTTCTTTTCGCACCTTACAAATTCCATGGAAATAATCCCATTATCGATCGGTCCTCGTCTGATGTTATGCCTCGGCGAATGTGTCTCTGCTTTTCCATTATAAACATGGTTCATTGCCTGCTAATAGGCGCTTGAGAATCACAATGCGAGAGAAATAGAAGGATTGGTTTATACCACAATGGTATATCGACCCAATAAATTCCTTATCCACTCGCTTACATACACCGCCAGCTTCTAAAGCAATAAATTCAGATTCCATAGTAGATCTAGCGATCTGAAGTTTGTTTAGCGATTTCCAAGAAACAGCTCCTCCACCTAAAGTAAACACATAACCACTAGTGGAGTTTGTTTCATCATTATCAGACACCCAATTAGCATCACAATATCCTTCTAAAACACTAGGATGACCCGGTAAAATGTATACCTACATTAATCTGTTCCTTTTAAATACCTCATTAGTCGTGACAATGCATTCCAATGTTCTTGTGAAGGATTATGTGTATATCTGCTAAGTCTACTAATGGCATATGCAATATCAGGTCGAGTACAGTTCATTAAATACATTACATTACCAATGATTCTAGCATATTCAACTTATGCAATACCATTCCCTTTATTTTTCTTTAAATGCACACTAGAGTCATAAGGGGTTCCTAATGACTCTTCATTAAAGAAATCAAATTTCTTAAGAATATTTTCCACATAATGAGACTGTGATAAAACTAAACCATTTGTATGTTTATTTATTTTCATGCCAAGAATCAAATCCGCTTCTCCTAAATCTTTCATGTCAAATTTAGAAGATAAAAACTCTTTAGTAGTTTTCACAATTTTCTCATCAGTACCAAATATTAGCAAGTCATCCACATATAAACAAATAATCACACCACAATTTTCATTGAATCTACTATGTATTAATAACTATCGATTCTTTTGTCACAAAATTATTAGACAAGAGAGTTTTATTAAATTTGTCATTCCATTGTTTTGGCGCTTGTTTCAAACCATGTAAAGATTTTACAAGTCTACACACTTTATGTTCTTCACTTAGAACAACAAAACCTTCAGGTTGACACATATATATTTCTTCATTTAACTCTCCATTCAAAAAGGCAGTTTTAACGTCCATTTGGTGGATTATCAATTTATGAATAGAAGCCAAAGCAATTAAAATTCTTATAGTTGCTGTGACGCCCCCAAAATTAGGTATTAATCACCCATCTTGAGTCGCCAAATACATGGTACACAATACAAATACAAATTTAACTATACAAATACGTGTAAAATACGACAAAACATAAACCGAGAGTTTAAACAAGAATACGCCTTTCTGCATAATATCCATTCTCAATGGAGTCCTCATGTGAGGCAGATATCTGAAACTCAAATTCAAATTCGTTACATTTATTGTCACACTATTTAATAGAATAGTGAGGACTACTAATCTTATCATCTGAACTGCCAATCACTCTCTCGACTCGAGGCAAATCCATTATATTCTCATTTCACGAAGAAAATAAGAAGGAAAGGGTGAGCTCAACTAGCCCAAGAAGAAATATTACGACTAAGATAATACGTAATAAATTATCATTAGTCTTCAACAATGTTAAACCGATAATATACTGATAGACATCAAGTTTAACTGCAATGGAATATATCGCAATCCATTAAAAGAGTCTAGTAGAAATAAAATCTACTATCTTTTAGGTTTTAAAAGGTTTTCATCAATTTTTATCGTTGAGACTCAAACAATAAATAAACCACCACATCTAATCATCCTTGTACCCGATTCAAAGATTTTCATTAAATCATCAATGGTCATGACTATACCGAATAAACCCTGGTCATAATCATACCAAAAACTATTCATCAATGCATTACAGGCCACTGAGGACTTTTATTACATTATTTATAATAGGTTATGATTATACCGAATGATCCCTGGTCATAATCATACTAAGTCCATCTATGCACGTAAACCAAAGATGACTTTCAACATAATATAACATGAGGATGATGACAATGACATAATAATTCAATAAAACAAGTTCAAGAATTAATTTATCCAGGAACTAATAATGTCTAAATTGTCAAACATGATACTTCTTTGTAAAGTAAAATTCAAGAATGCTCGGAAGAATATTTACATGAATGAATCTTTGGATGAAGCGCGAAATATCAAGGATATTCCACTAATTTCATGGAGTATAGAAGTTAAAACTTTAACCAACTGAGTATAATAAAGAATATATGAAACTGCAAATGGATTTTCACCCGCCATGCGGTAATCCACGTATACAGATCATTTCCACAATTTAATAAGGAATGAATACAAAGGATCATTCACCATGCATGTGGCAATCCACATGAGCGAAGTTATTCCAACTAATAATAAATGCGGAATAATAAATAATGGAACCAATTCGGTGAAATTCACATCAACGGGATATTCCGGCGTAATAATAAATGCGAATAATAAATATGAAACTAGGTCGTGAAATTCACACCGATGCGGATATTCCGGCCGTAATAATAAAGAAATCGAAATAATAAAAGAATTTCACCAAGTATGCGGTACTTGCATAAACAAAGTTATTCAAACATAATAATAAAGAATGGAATAACGTAAGAAGAAGATCACCAAGTATTGGGTAAACCACGATATCTGGTCATTCCACCAAGTATAGGGTAAATCACAAGACATCTGAGTTATTCCAATGTAATAATAAAGAATGGAATAACATAAGGATTTCACCAAGTATAGGGTATGCTGGTATACAAAAGTTATTCTAACGAATAAATAAGAATGGAGTAATGTAGTTCTCTTCATGAATAAGAAAGAATAACACCCCTACCGTAAAAAAGAAACCGGATATAGAAGTAGTGAAGTAGCGAATACTCTTCTTCTTTCTCTCTATAATTTTCTCTCTCTATAGCTTCTCTCTATAATTTCTCTCTAGAGTTTCAATAAATTTGTAAGAAATAATGAAGGATTGAGCTTCTATTTATAGAAAAACTAAGAGTGGCTCTTGGTCTTAACGAAGGGTCAAAATGACTCTTGGTAATATCGAAGAGGCAACTACTATTTCATGAAGGGGTAATTAACTCTTGGAAAGTCGAAGAATTCGAGTTACTATTAAAACTCATGAATAGTAACTCGTAAATAGTAACTCATGAATAGTAACTCGTGAATAGTAACTCGTGAATAGTAACTCCGACACGAAAAGTTCCCCAAATACCCGATTGAACAATATAACCTCCAGACATCAATTATTATCGAAATAAATGTCAATTTTCACTAACACAAATAATTTTAACACAATGGAACTATCAAATTCATCTTTAATCAACACGAACTTATCCATCATTAATATCATAACTCACAATATTTAACAACCAGTGTCGCTCCTGTGAGAAGGGGCTTTCCAATAAGGATTTCTCCCTATGGCGCCAATGATTAGGTGACCAAACATCTCCTCGATGTAACTTCTGACATTGTAAATATTGCAATTTAATAATATGAATAACTTTGTCGTCTTAATTATTAATTTAATAATATAACATATTATGCATACGATACTACTTATAATAATAATTGGATCAATAATATGAGAGATATGATCGTGAATTATTCGTAGTAATAATGCAATATAACTAAAGTGACTTCTTACGTAAGCATCGATAATCAATACTGGTATTACTACGCAACCACGCCAGACATCGTATTTCTTTTACTACCGGGTAGTTCAACAATTATTAATGGTAAAACCTCCGCTAGTTATTTCCATAAAATATTTTGTCGCTTTCTAACTACGACAATTATTTCCGCTAGGGGTCCACCAATGATTGTGCCGTCGTACGGATATTCCCAACAAAAAGAATATTCTCCGACCAAACGAATATTTATAACTTGCATACTTTGCAAAATTTTCAAATACTACCCATAACTATAACACTATCTCAAATCCACACCATAATATAAAAAAATATTTCGAGAAATTTAAATCTTTATTTATAAAATCTGGGGTCTCACAATTGCTAATTTAGTCACTGGTGAGTAAGTGTCAAAATAATCAAAACCTTCATTTTGAGTAAACCATTTTGCTACAAGTCTTGCCTTAAATTTATCAATAGACCCATCAGCTTTTAACTTCTTTTTAAACACCCATTTACATCCAATAGGTTTACATCCTCTAGGCAAATTAACTAGTTCCCATGTATGGTTAGACATAATAGATTCTAGTTCACTATTAATAACATCCTTCCAAAAATTTGCATCAATAGATTTCATAGCTTCTTCATAAGTTTTAGGGTCATCTTCAGTTATGAAAGCAGTTATAAAATCTGGACCAAAAGTTTTCTTAAAACGTTGTCTTTTACTTCTAGTAGATGCAAGTACAGGTTCTTTATCTTTCCTTTTAAGAGGTTCACTAGAAGAAGGATTGCCCTCATCTCTAATTTTCATTGGAAATATATTTTCAAAAAATTTTGCATCCTTTGTTTCCAAAATTGAATTATTTTGATAGTTATTAGTCAGATCTTTAATTACCAAAATCTATAAGCGAAGACTATTAGAGACATATCCAATAAAAATACAATCCATTGTTTTAGGTCCAATTTTATTCCTTTTAAATTCCTAGATAGCTACTTTAGCTGTAGACACCCCACACTTTAAGATATCCCAAATTAGGTGCATATTTTTCCATAAATGATATGGTGTAGAGTCTAACTTTTTATGTGGAACTCTATTTAAATTATGATTTGCGTAAAGACAAGCTTTTCCCCACATATTAGAAGGTAAACCGTAACTAATTAACAAAACATTCATCATATCTTTAAGTGTTCTATTTTTTTCTTTCTCTGACTCCATTGGATTGTGGAGAATAAGGAGGAGAAGTTTCATGTATTATTCCATTTAGTTCACAAAATTTTTAAGACTTCCTGAATCATATTCACCTCCACTATTATATCTAAGTCTTTTAATTTTCTTTCTTCTAACTCGATTTTCAACTTCCGCTTTATATTTAATAAACATTTCTTCCGCTTCATCTTTAGAGGAAAGTAGATAAATTCGAGTATATCTAGACATATCATCCACAAATGAAATATAATATTTCTTACCACCTCTACTCGTAGTATTTTTAAAATCAGCTAGATCACTGTGAATTAACTCAAGTAGTTCAGTTTGTCTTTCAATACTTTTAAAAAGTTTCTTAGCATGTTTTGCTTCTACACAAATTTCGCATTTGTTAAACTCAGTATTTGCAAGATTAGGTATAAGTTCAAGTTGTTTTAACTTTTTAATAGAAACTACATTCACATGTCCTAATCTAGCATGCCACATATCCAAAGATTCAACAATATAAGCAAAAGAAGCATTCTTATTATTTAATTCAGCAGAAGTATCAAGTACAAATAAACCCCCATTACAAAAACCTTTCCCAACAAATTCCCCATTACGAGTAAGTACAAGTTTATCAGATTCAAACACAAGTTTAATTAATGCCAGCTTTGTTCAACAAAGACCCGGACACAAGATTCCTACGAATATCGGGCACATGAAGTACATCTTGTAGGGCAATGGTTTTCCCAGAAGTTAATTTTAGTAAGACTTTTCCTTTTCCCGCAACATTGGTGGCTCGAGAATCCCCTATAAAAACCTTTTCTCCATTAGTCACATTTTTGTAGTTGAGGATTACGTCTCTATTTGCGCAAATGTGTCTAGTGGCACCGGTATCTACTACCCATTCCGTGAAGTTGTCAACAAGATTTACTTCCGAGACAACAGCAACAATAATGTCATCGGATTCAACTAAGTTCGCTTGGGGCTTAGGCTGAGAATTACTATTTTTGTTATCTTGCCCCTTGCGAAAGTGACACTTTATAGCAATATGGCCAGGTCTGCCACATACGAAGCAAGGACCTTTAGTAAAAGGTTTTTGAATTTGATTGGAGTTGTTGAACCTATTATCCTTTCTTCCCATTGATTTTTGATTTTTTCCTTTGTGGTTTTTGGACTGATAATTTTGGCTCTTCCATTGTGGCTTTTGTTCCACGAGATTAGCTTTGACAGTTTGATTTGGAACTACATCTCCCCTTTCTTTAGCTCTGTTTTGTTCTTCAATATGGATGTGAGCTACTAGTTCCTGCATAGTGAAATCTTTAGTTTCATGTTTAAGGTTCATCTTATAATCTTTCCACAAGGGGTGTGGTAATTCTCGCATATTTTCATTCCTTCCCCAATGACTTCCCCCACAATTGTATCCTTAACATAATCTCTTTAACTGAGAATCACTTTTTAGATTGTTGGAACTAGCAGAAAGTCCGAGAACCAAGCTTTGCCTCGTCCAATTCCTTAGTCGTCCTTACGTGCACAAGCCCATTCCTATTTTCTCAACTATGTTATTAAGTCCATAACAACAAGTACTAATATGCACCATGAGAGTTCCAAAAATAGCCAATGTGGGACTTTGCAAAAACTATAAGATTTTGGAGCATAACCAACAATCACCACCAAAATTTGCTCCTTTATGTACTATTTTATGAATCCAACCCAGATTACGTTTGCATGAGATATAACAATCATCAATCATTATAGTTAATCCTGGTCTAAATAACCTAATTAACATTCTTTGCAAAACAGATTGAATTGAATTAGGATTTGGTATATTCCTTTTCCTTTAAACCCAATAAGGCTTAAGGTTGTATCAATAACCCTCCCCCAAAACATACCTGTTATGTTTTCAACAGCTGCATCACCTTCCTAAGCACATGTACCTTTTTAAAATGAAATATAAAGTCTTTGGAACTTGGAGGAAAGGAAAACAAATATAAAATAAAACTAAATGTGAGGGAAAATGTTATCTTACTGAACATATGTCTGATTATCAACACTTCTGAAAAATCTCATACTCCATCTCACTTTAGTTGCTACGCCTTTTCTTTGGGCTCTTGTGGCACGATTCGAAGGAAAATAATTTCTTTTCTATCTATTGACTATAGAACAGTTGGACTGGTTTTGGTCATGGTAGATGTTCGCCATTTACGTTTCCTTCTATCACTTGTTAATGGTGGTGATCTGTGTAACAAGTTCATTCAACTTTTCATGTGTTTGTTTTCAATATTTATCACTATAGCATACGAAAATGTGTAACTTATGCTGTTTGATTTGCCCATCCCTTTTTAAGTTAACTGTGATGTCCATTTGTATTAGCCTTACCCCTACTGTTCTAGGGTCCAATTGAAAGAAATATCTCGTAATGATCTTCAATTTTTGATCCAACTTTTTTATGTCTAAGCATGATTCTTTCATGAGATGTTTCAAGTCTAATCTTCAGAACCTTGGAACTGTATTGTTTATTTGTTTCCAATGTGGTGTTTGGGGTTGGTAATTAGAATTGGGATTCTTTTCCCCATAAGGTTAGCATTTCTAGCATTTTGATATTAACGACAAACACTACAATTTGATGACCATTAGATGTTTTTACAAAATAGTTGATTTGCTCGAAATTGTTATATCAATGGTTGGATTTTCTAGATTTTATTGTTTTGAAAATTTGAGCTTCCGGCAGTGTATGTATCCTAATATTTAAGTTGTTCGTATTTCTGCCTTTCGATGCTTGTTGCTATCTAGTCATTTAATATATCTTGTTTATACTGCAGGGTTCTAGTACTAACGATAGGATGCATAATATTCCTTGAGAAACAAATTAGTAAATGGTTAGTGGAGGATTGTTATTTACAGAAGCGAATTAGAGCCTTAGAGAATTAAAGTGTCGTGTATTGAAGTGCATGCAACTTTAATTTCTGCATGAGCATTGTAATTCTCGTTCTTTTAGTAAAGTTGAGTACTACATTAGTAAATCTTTGTGCTTATTGTCTTGGGTTGTAGCCTTTGTTTTGTAATGCAAAAGCAGAATTTGTCCCGCAGGTTAGTGAATCTCATAAGATGGTGCCAGATACCACCTCTTTTAATTTTGTCTTTTGTTTGGGGACACCTTTTTCCTCCTTGAATGAAGAAGCAATTTTTATTAAATGTAATCCCATCTTTTTTGTAATAATTTATCATCTAATGTCTATTAGATCTTCCCTCTCTTCCATTTAGATGAGTATTTACTTATTTTTTTTTAAAATTTATCAAGGGAAAATGAAAAAGATCCAATACTAGTGTTTCATTTTGTTGTTGTTGCTGTAAAGAAGTAATTGTTGTATGCATGTATTCATGTTTTACTTGTATAAAAAAACATAAATGCAAGCAACACTGTTAATATATAAATTCAATATTGGAAGCTTTGGATACCATGTTGGATCCATAGTCATTTTTTTGACTGCTTAAACTGTTTGGGTTATTTGTAATATAAGTGTATGACATGGCACTTGAACCTTTCTTTTATCAGGTCTGTAGTTCAAATTTTATGTGTAGATTATGTTCTTTTGCTCTGTTTATGCACTCCTTGAACTCGTATGTGATTTTATTTGTGTACCTTTCCACTCAGTTCTGTCTGCTTGTTTTTCTGCCCCTCAATGTGCACCTGAAGTTTAACCCTTTTTGGAGATTGATATGTCGTTTTTGTGTTTATTTTATTATACTTAAAAGTTTTTAAAGCAATTGGAAGTGTAACATAATAAAGCTGCACTCTAGTTTTTTCAGTTAATGATCCACTTTACCAACTTCACGTATTTTTTTTTATGTTTATGCTCATGTACAGTTCTGGATACTGCAGTAGGAGTTTAGTGTGATACAAAATCTGTTGTTACAGTGCTGATGCTGCTGGTGGAGATGCTGCAGTTGAATTGACGCAAGGCTTGTGATTTTCTATTGTCCAAACAAGTTACTTCTGGTGGTTGGTGGTTGGTGTTATTAAGTTCTACGTGCTTACCTTTTTATATTGAACTGTGTTAAGTTTTTAAATCTTCTCATCTGGCATTCTTTTCATGATTTTTTGATGCATGACATATAAATTAGTCGTCCTAGGACAGTGTTAAATTTTTGAAGCCGTATTTTCTAGTTGTATATTTGTACAAACTTTGTCAATTTTAGTTGTAAGCAGTATATGCTGCCTTTGTCCGGAAACTAGAGTCATACTTATATTTTTCCTAAAGCGAATATTAAGGTTTACTAAGACACTCTTGGATGTTATTTATTTGATATTTTTTTATACTAATAAAATGTCATAACTTTGTTCCTGGAGAATAAAATAAAATAAATAAAATAGGACTCTCACTTTCAGATGGAGGGAGTATATGATTATCAATAAAGCTGGAGGAAGGGGTTTGGTGTTATTTTCCTCTTGAAGCTTGTCAGAATTCCGTGAGGAAAAAATGCCCTCTAATTCTAAAAGAGAAATATTAATCCACCACTGTTACTAATTTCCTCTAACTACTCCTAAAATGAACTGCACACACGTGTACGCCACATACACTAGTAGATGCAGCGTACCTGGCACACACATGTGATGTGTACATTATTCAGCCTGATAATATATGAACTACATATGTCGTATATGTACAGATGATTAGAACAGACATATTGTACATATTAGAAAACAGGCAAGTACAGTGAAGCGATTCTGCGATTGACTCCATTTTATTTTTTATTTTTTCCTTCAAGTTCATTTTATTCTTAACAGTACAACTTGGCTTAAAGAACCTGAGTAATGGAAGCGTTGGTGCCAAGGCGATGTTTCACTTTTTATATTTTTCTTGTGAAGAAATTTATTCATTGCGTTTCCTACAGGTGTACACAAATCTTGAGGGTAACCGTTCTCATGTTGTCAATACTGGATGAGCTATACTGGCTCTCATCGATGCTGGGCAGGTATATGTCAAATTTTATTGTAATAATTGTTAGTGTTAACATTAAATCAAAAGGTTTATTACCTTATGTTGTAAATTGATTTCGCTTCAGTTTATCTTATTAAATTATTTGATACAAATATAATTCCATTAGGGCAACAACTGAACGGTGAATGAATTACTCTCTCTCTCTCTCTCTCGTGTATTAGCACTTAGAATAATTACTTGGATATCCCTCCTGATGGGATTTTCCAGTATAAAAAGCAAGTTTCCCTAAAGTTATCTACTAACATGAGTTTTTTATAGTGTCAGTTCAAAACTTCACTTCTGCGTGTAAGTTGCACATATGCACACATGTTATTCAATTTAGGTTGTGAAATATCAATACTCGATAGTGGATGCTTGAGATTGTTGGCACAATAAAGGCAAGAAAACTCCACAATAAAGATGAGCCTCACCAACCCATGTGTTCTCGCAATGATTAAGGTGCTCAGTCACCCACAACAACTACTACCATTTGGGTGTGCACTGGGTAAACCATGTGGCTCCAAAGCGCCTCTATGGAGTTTTGAACCTATATGAGCTGCACCTACTATAGGCACTTGTTGAATGAGATGCTCACTGCCTCTTTAGCAATCCCTTGGGGTTCATTAAATTGTTCCCTTAAATAGGGCTCATTGGTACCGCAGGAGGTCATTTGTATTATCATGGGTTGCAGACAGAATACATATCAATTATTGTTTTCTGATCACTATTTACTTTAGCGAAAAATCCGAACTATTTGCTAATTTACTAGTAGGATTCGGTTATATATATTTTTCTGATAGAAGGAATGAAAACATCCACCAAATCTATATCAATAGAAAAGATGAACAAAATTATGGTAATAATATATAATTTGGATTAGATTGTTGCTATACATATGCATTTAATATAATAGCTTAGGCATGTTGCTGCATTCTACTATGTAAAGTGTTATATATTTTCCCATTGATGTCCTTCTAGCAAAATTTTAAATTATAATAAGCTCTTACTATAAATATTAGAATTACATTTTCCCTATTACATCATTGAACTTTTGTTGCAGGCCGAAAGAGACGCAACACCATTGCACCGTGTAGCCAAATTATTAATTAATTCTCAAATGGAAAATGGTGATTTCCCACAGGAGGTAGTTTACTGAGACTGTATATTTTTTAATACACTATTATGTGAGAAGGCTTTTGGAATATGTGAACTATTTTATCATTATGAAAGTCAAACTTTAAGGTTTATTCAAAGAAAAAGTAGGATCTGCACTTAGCTTCCCACTATATATATGAGTAAGCACTTCAATTTAAAATTTATTTTGAGCAAAACAATTCCCAAATAATGTACTCCCTCCAACCAAGTTTATGCAGACCCCTCAGAGTGGCACATACTTTTGGGAGGGGCTTATACCTTGTTATGCTAAAGGATGTAGAGGATTGTGTGAGAAGGCTTATACTCATTTCAAAATTAAAGAGTAGAGGATTTGTGAAGGATAGTAGGGTCCATAGAATTTATTTTTAAAATTTGTCAAGTTTATCTTTGTTTTGAATTGGCCAGTTATTTTTTTGGACATACCAAAATAAAAAGGTGAATAGATAAACTTGGATAGAAGGACTAGTTAAGTAATCGTCATCATCGTCGTCATTGCTATCATCAGTCTTTATTTTGAGACTACTGTTTGTTTGCATACAAGTATATTTTAATATGAAATACTATAATATCACCAGTCTTTATTTTGAGACTACTGTTTGTTTATGTTCAAGGAAGAAATGCAATTCTAATTGCTCCCTTCGTCAGGAGTAAATAGTAGTATTTTCTTTGTATTTAGTTATGAAAATGGTGTCTTTTTAGAGGATTGACACAATACTTGGAAGCCATTCAATGATAACATGTGGTGTTGCAAGATTGTGAAATAGTAACATAGGAGTTTTCAGCTTTTTAACCATAGTGGTATATCCATTTCCAACTAGGATTTGAAGGTAATAAATATATGTGCATTCATAGTTTGGGATATTAGCCTTTCTAATCCTCTCAAAATTTGCAGGAGATCATGGGGGTCTTCAACAAGAATTGCATGATCACTTATGCTGCATACAGAAACATTTTCCCTATTTGGGCTTTGGGAGAATATCAATGTCGACGCTCCGCCGTAAAAAATTATTTTATCCACCTTTTACCATGTTTTTCTATATTATTACCTCCGTTCTTTAATATAGGTCGTTTTAGATAAATATTTTTATTCCTAAATATAAGTCGTTTGAGAATTTCAAGTAAGCATTAATTGCTTAGTTTTCAATATTACCCCAAGTAATAAATATAATTTTGGTTCTCTCACTATTTTTTGACCAATAAATAATATTCTCTTTTTTCAATACAAGAGCAATATAGACAATTGATAGTATATTTCATGTTTTACAATCATTTCCTTAATACTTGTGCACAACTCTAAAATGACTTATATTAAATAACGGAAGGAGTAATGTGTTATGCTATTTTGTTTCATCTTTGACAACCAAAGTAGATGAGTAGGAAAAAAGTGATTAGCTCAAGAGTCCTTCTGGGGGGACCGGAATGTGGCGACATTCTAGCGATCGGATTTTTTTATTTTTTTTAAATATCTCCTAAATAATTTATAAGATTTATTGGAACTTTAATTTTTACAGAATAGGCATATTTTTTACATGTATCCAAATGACATCCAAATCATTTTATTATGTAAAAATTTTAGTTCCAATAAATCTTATAAATTATTTGGGAGATATTTTAAAAAAAAAAATCCAGTCACTGGAATGTAGACTTTTTCTTAGCTCAATGGATGAATCCTCCTTTTATTATTATCTTTGAGTATTATATTTAGTTATTTTGTGATATTGACTCTAAAATGACTAGCCCAACCCAATGAGAAGTGGTAAGCCTATGAGGAGTATTATTAAGAATTAGGTGTAGTACATTAAATTCAGTTTAACAAATTCTCATAACAGCAGTATCCAAAATTAATCCCTCCCTCGGTTTCTTTTTAATTGACGTTTTAAAAGATTAAAAAATATAATTAATGTTTTGTTTTAATGATTAAATTGAATATAAAATCTCAATCTTTTAAAATTCATTGAAAAGATGTAAGAGAAACATTAGTATTTAATGTACGAAAACTAAGACATTAATGCTTTCTTAAAATCTATAAATGACAATTAAAAAAGAAAAAAAATCGCTCTCTAAAAAAACTTATTAAAAGGAACGAAGGGAAGGGAGTATATGAAAGACACTTTTTTATTAAAAATTATACTACTAAAAATAAATTATTATTGGAGGAATAACTTTTTTGAATGCGTTTAAAATTTTAAATTCTTCCATCACTTGCATACTGGGATGGGATGGGATGGGTTGGGTTGGGTTTGGCCTAAATAGCAGCCGCATCAGCAGGACAGGAGGACTTCCCAAGGAGATGATAGCCAGCCGTAGAAACACACATCTGGATCGCTCACTACCTAATTATACTCTCCTCCTTTCCTTCATTTCACTCGTCCAAAAATCAAATTCACTACTGCTATTGCTGTTGAGCTTAATAATATCTCCTCTACCTGCCTGGAGGCTGGAGGTTGCAGTCGACACCTTTTCCTTTCATACTGAGAAGTCAGGAGATATAGAGAGAGAGGTTTGTTTAAGTGGGGTTTCTTAAGGAATTTTTTTTTTTGAAAAAGGGATTTAAGGGGTTCAGGGGAAAGATTAAGAGGGGATTTTGTAGAATTGCTTTCGTTTTCAGAGACTACAAATGGTAAGAACAGGTGCGTCTTTGCTTTCGCTCAAATTGATTCCATTTTTGTTAGCCCGTATTGTTTCATTTCATACTACCAGTACTACTACTAGAATATTGAGGAACCCATTTAATCCCAATCCTAAATTTGCCCCTCCCTTAACAATAACGGATCGGAGAAAATTATATCAATTATTGTCTGATAAATGCAAATCCGGATTTGCTAAGCTCAATGATGCTCTTATTGTATTGGATGTAATGCTCAAAATAAACCCTTTGCCGGCTATTTACCATTTCAATAAACTATTAGCGGCTTTTGTTAGAATGGAGCATTACTCAACTGTTGTCTCCCTGTTTAAAGAAATTTGTGCTGCACGAATTCCGGTTAATATTATTACCATGAATACTGTCATAAGCTGTTATTGCCACTTGAATCGAATCGATTATGGGTTTGCTGTTTTAGCTGGTGTATTCAAGGGTGGTTATGTGCCGGATGTTGTTACCTATAATACGATTATTGATGGTTTGTGCAGAGAAAAATTGTTTGCTGATGCTTTGAATATTTTCTCTGAAATGATTATAAAGGGAATATCACCGGATGTTGTCACCTACAATTCATTAATTCCCCTATGCAATTTTGGTCGATGGGTGGAGGCTTTCGGATTTTTGAGCGACATGGAAAGTAGAAAAATCTATCCAAATGTGCGTTCCTTTAATATATTGGTCCATACATTTGGCAAGGAAAGGGAAGATATGGTGAATAGGGGGATTGTGCCAGATAGTGATAGCTATAACATTTTGATAAATGAATATTGCAAAAAGAAGATGGTGGATGAAGCTATACATCTCTTTCGAGAAATCCCCCGTAGTGGTTTGAAACCCACAATTGTAACTTACAACACCATTTTACAGGGGTTATTTCAGATTGGTAGATGTGCTCTAGCACGAGAATTTTTTAATGAGATGCAAGCTCAGATCCATACTCCAGATCTTTACACATATGGTATCTTATTAGATGGTTTGTGCAAGAACCATTATATTGATGAAGCATTGTTGTTGTTTAAGATGATGGAATTTAATGGTCTGATTCCTGACATATCTATTTACAATATTCTCATTGATGGACTGCGCAAAAGTAGAAGTCTTCATAAGATGGGGAATCTTTTTAATAACCTTCCTTCAAAAGGGTTGCAACTAGATGTTAAGACATACACAAAGTTGATTCTAGGACTTTGTTGTGAAGGGCTACTTGAGGAAGCACTGAAGCTGCTTATTGAAATGGAAGCTAATGATTGCTTGCCAAATGGTGTCACTTTCAACACAATTATTCGTGGATGTTTTCTTAATAAAAAATATTATAAAGCAACTATACTCCTAGAGGAAATGGTTTGCCGAGGCTTCTCTGTAGATGCATTTACTACCTCCATGTTACTGAATCTACTCTCAAAAAAAGATCAGGATCCTGCTCTCATTGCTTTGATTCAAAAGTTCTTGCCAATCGGTGGCAGTTTAGATGGGTAGATGGGTAGATGTGTGACAATACGAGGTCCTTTGATTACAATGCAAGCTCCAGAGCATTGTCCATATTTTTAGACATGCCGTGGAACTGTCCAAATTTTATGTAGAGCGATAATCCAGATGAGCGATGACCCAATTTCAAATTAGTTTTATGAGGGGCAGGTTGTGCAACTTATGCAAAAGTGGCTACTTTCCAAGCTTTGAAGCTGGTTTGTGATGGTTAAATTTGTTACTAATTGTACGTTTATTCTTTCAAAATTTGCAAATGTTGTACAGTTTTCGAAATTGAAGCTGGTTTGTGATGGTTTTGTACAGTTTTTTTAGACAAATGTTGTTTCTTATTGCTAATTTTTTGTTATTTAAAGATAAAGAGTTATTCTGGTATGCTTTGTTTCTGTCCGTTGAATTTGTGATTTCATGCCATATTTTGGGGTTCTTAATGATATTAGTCACCAAAAAATATATCAGGTTAATGTCTTTATGATGTATGAGTATGTACGTATGTCAAAATTGACTTGGACAGTTCATAATATTGTAATTCTTCAAATTAAAAAAATAAATTCATTATGGTTATTTGCCAAGCTCAAACATAACCTACATACATGATGTGCAGAAAGCCAGAAACAATGGTAATAAAAGGGACAAGGAAAAATAAAAAGGATTCAAGCATCAATATCGACCAGAACTCCACCTAAATGGCCCAAGTAAAGACAGAAAAAAAACATCACCAATGGCCTGTCCAAAATCTAAAAATGTCTACATGCAAAGGAACCTAAAAGCTTATGAGATAATCTTTCGACGATTGTTCCTTTTTTGTTTCCGATGGGTCGCCTGCTTGCTTGCCAAAGATCATCTCATCCAGATCATCCATCATGTCGTTATTCTTCCCTCCTTGGGCCCCACCTCCAGAACTCGCTGGTTTTCTAATCAGAGCTTCTTCTTTCCCTCCACGGGGCGATTCATCAGGCTCAACAGCAACAGGTATCATAGCAGGATCTGGTGCTGTTGGAACCACTGGAGGTATCTTCTTCATGTCTTCATACTTGGACAGGACTTTCTGGGTTTCATCATTTATGCTCAAGGCTTCAAAGAGCAAGGCCTCATCGTCCCCAGCCGTCTCAATGATTCTCTGGACAGTATGTTGGGACGACCGACACTGTTGTACAAGCGTGGTAGTCAAGTCATCCTGCCAAGAGAATTGACATAAGCAATAAAGTTACCTGACAGTTTCTTCTTTCTTTTCTTTTCATTTTTGTTTAATTAAGGGGAAAAAAAGTTTTCCAACTACTGGATATATGAAACCTCAAAAAATAATTATCTTCATCCTAAATTGAGAATTACTGATATCACTATAAATGTCTAAAACTAAAACGCAAACTACAAATGTACAAGTGGCTTGATATGATGATAAGCATTTGTACTGGCCTGGATATAGCGTCTGTATGAATAGCCCACCTGACAGAAGCCACCTTCATTGTCCGTATGTGTGCATTTTTGTTTGCGTGTATGTTGTAGCCATATAAAACGTATAATGACTAAGTACCCATCACAATCTAAATGATCCACATCAATCGCATTCAAAGTCGTGAACAATCTCCAAGATGTATCTGATTCTAACCTAAACAATGCAAACCAAGAACACCAAACACAAAACACAAACTTTTCCAAAAACTATGAAGAGTAGATATCACTAGGTCTTGCAAAAATCACAGGAATGATTAATTAAACTAGGGCTATGATTAGACTGTATCTAGAATAGATTCTGGAGAATCAAATCTACACAATTTAATTTTATCTTCTTTATTATGGGACATTTATTATGGGACGGATGAGTATTTAACAAGAAAACTCTATTCCTCATAAAGTGGGGATGTTGGAAAATGTTTATACATAATGTTCCAATGTGGGTGAGAAAGCATTTCTGCATCTTGAGATTGAAATGATTATTCTATAAATTAATTACGTGAGAAGCTAATCTTTAATCATGTTGCAACTGCAAGAGCCAAAGAGAACAAAATTAAATGACGGATGTTAGGTTGGAAAGTTTCAATGCTTGGGACAGGGATAGACCCAAAGGTCAGCAATTGTATGTGAGCTGATAATATTACATCTAGGACCAAGAAGCTGCAGAGTCAAAGCACTTGCTCTAGACCCAGACTAATATAGCTGACGAAAAGTTAAATGATTTTTTTTTTTAATTTTGGAGTGTTTTTTTTTTTTGGTGGTGGGGGTGCAAATAGTACACCCACCAGTAACAGCAGTGTTCTAAAAAATCCACACCTAGGTGTTAGCCGCCTCAACTTGTTCAGGTACTGCATCAATTTAATGAAACTCTACAATACTTGAAATAAATTGGGTGGGTTTAGTGGAGGGTGAGGTTGTTGGCACAAAGGAGGGATAGGTAGTTATCGACACCGAAGAGGGTTGCGATGGCAGAGAGAGGTGGCGTTTGGGGTACATACTCCATTATGGAATTGTAGGCTGCACTTGAGCTGTGCACTTGCTAGAAGTAATGATAACGGAGAATTAAAGTGATAAAGATAGTGACCTTAATCAAGGTAAGTGATATTCATATTGTGAATGTGGGATATTTTTTAGTTTTAATTTTTAATTTCAATTTTATATTTTTAAAATTTAAATTTATATTATAAATATATTCCTAAATTTATACATTATTTTTTATTTTTTTAAGTTAGAATGTTTTTTTATTTTTACATTTGTTTTTTGTTGTTTATTTTAAATGTTTTATTGTTAATTTTTTTGAAACAATTTTCTATTTCATTTATCTATTATTCCTACTATACCCCTAGTACTGTTACTTCCGTCACTCTGTTAACGAAAATGGTTCTTAGGGACCTCTTTTTAATACTTACACAACTTGGAGAGTGAGTTATGCTAAAAAAAAGTTGGAGGAAGGGGTTTGTAAAAAACCTACAAATAGAAGGGACACTTTTGCATTTCAGTAGTTTATTTACAGTGTCAAGTCTAATATAAGTTTGCTACCCAGCACAACAATATTGGCTCTTATGTCAAGTTATTATACATACTTCACTCTAGCTCAATAACATATAACTCATTTAGAACTCCATAAAGCTCCTATAATGAACTGAAATCGGATGCTGGGATCGAATTACTTAAATTTTTTGCATCCATCATCTTCTTGATCTCATCCATCCACATATGGAATTGTAGTTATTGCATAAGATGATATATAATTTAATGCTTCAGTGAAGAAATGGTCATTGTGTCTTGGAAAAGCTAGTATTTTCTACACAACTACACTGGACCTATCAGCAGCCATATATCCCAAGAGAGATTTCTCATAGGTACAAAGAATCACAAAGTTGATGCAATAGATGATTATTTGATACAAATTTTTATACTAGCATGAATTGCCATCTGAACGCAAAAGCAAAGCAGTTGAACAACAAACAGCCTTTGCCACAATTTGAGAGTTGAACTATCATTAATTTATAAGAATAGGAGATGCAATGATAACAGAAAAACATTTCCACAAGGAACTCTTGCTTAATAGTATCATAACAGCTTAAAAAGTTATTTCTTTTGAAAATCCAACCAAAATTTGTCAATCAACAATTTAATTTTACACATATTGACTCGGATTTCCATCCAAGGCGCCCTAGGGAAAAGAAGTCATACCCAGAATAATATACAAGGGAAAATAACACACTGACAAAATCAACTTACTTAGTTTAACTGATACATACGAGTAAGAAATATTAACTGAATTCAGTATAAACAAAATAGTAGTTGACTGGAGGACACAATCATTGGAATTAATTACTCGCACAAGTTTGTAAATTCTTTCCTTTTTCATGGTTTTAGGCAACAAGAACCTAAAAGGAGAATTCCAGGAATGTACCTCTTAATATCAAGATGTCTAACAAGTTAGCTATAAATATAAAGCAAACTCCACTACTACATCAAAGTATGGTTATAATATGTCTCAAAATAAGAAGTATAATTCGTCAAGTCAGAAGATTTGAGAGAAGTACACCTACAATGTAAATGGAACTAATATTCCGGAATTATTTGGAGGATGGTCTGTATTAGTGTTCACAAATTTGGAGCAGACAAAAGATAAAGGTTAAGGAAACTAATCAACCGAGAAGTTGGTGTCAATTAAAGTATCTAAAATGATAATTTATTAAAAGAAAATGATCAGAAAGTCAATGTTCTGCATTACTAATTGTAGATAGACCAAGTAAACAGTAGAAATGTCCATGTAATATAGGTTGTTAAAGAAGAGAAATACAGTGTCCTAACATTCGGCTTTTGAAGGTGACTGAGTTAATACTATCAATAAATAAAAACCAAGAAAGGTATACAGATAATAACACTATCAACCATGACAAGCTGTGGGTCTTAGATGAAAATGTAATAAGCTACTCATTAAATAGTAGTTCCCAGAAGACTTCAAATTTAGTATCAAACTCAATCAGAACCTCCACATATGGGGAGTGGGGACTGCTCAAATATAATAATACCTGTAATGCATCTTGCTGAGGTGAAGAGGATAAAACGGTGGTAAGAAGTTCAACGCTGTTTCTTGCCACATCAAATGCTTCCTTCGTTTGTTCAGGTGATAAGCTTAGCACAGGAACCTCATTATGCATTTGTTGTGCCAGGCTAGCATTTGGTTCTGTAGCTGGGATTGTACGAGGTGGAGTAAATATAGGAGCCAAACTCTCATGATCACGACCCGGGAAACGTATACCTCTCGATCTCAAGCTCTACAAAATAAAGAAATGAATTTCTCAATGGAAATATGTTAAGAATAAAAAAAGAAGGAAAGAGTATACATCACATAAAATCACACCACAAACTGAACAATTTGTTTCGATATTGAAATTAATATACCTTGTACGTCTCTTCATAAACAGGTAAATATCGGAGCTCATCAGAGGACTCTCCCCAGGCTTCGATCAGTATCAGAGCCTTGTTTCGATTATTAACAACAGTCTGAGGATCATCAATCAACTTCACCATCTCATCAAGCACCCTCTCTCCCGCAATTTCAGAAAATGCCTTCTCGCAATTCTTTGCAATAGTCTCGAGCAACACCATGGACAAGTACTGAACCCTAGGGCTCTTCAACATGATCCGTTTCTTTATACCGCGAATCAGGTCAATGCTATTGACCCTGTCATGATTCATCATGTCACAAAGCTCAAGATTTGTAGCCCAATCAGGCTCGTCTAAACTTTCAGCAGTTGCTTCCTCCACAATCTCATCAACCTGACTTGAGCCTTGGAAAAACTCCTTCATCTTGAAACTAACAGAACTCATGCCTGCACTAATCTTTTGGCCAACCTCAGACCCTCCAATCTTCAACCGCTCCCCCAGAGCATTCACTTTCTCCATTAAATTGTCACTCATTTTTTAAAACTTCAAGGTCTGAATAAACCTCAAATTCCTTCAATAATTCAACCCCTTTACACTACTGTGACTACACCCACACTGGCAAAAACAAAATAATAAAGAATTACAAATCCCACATTAGATTATTAAAAATTAAATCACTCTCAGAAACTCAGAACATATGAACATAAGTAGCTAATCCAGTATCCACCACTCAGGGCCGGTCCAATAGTTAAGCCATTTAAGCAACCAAAATTGAGAAGGCCCCCAAATTTAATAATCCATATATGTTAGAGCCCATTAAAAAGGCTCAAATTTTTTTCCCAAGCAAATCGGTAGCTACAAGTACAATCATACAAGTTTGATCAATAATTTTGCATCTAAAAGGACATGAAAAATGAAATTCTAATTAAAAAAAATCATACATATTAATTTAATTTAGTATTGAATGGTTAAAAAAAATGCCTCCATTTAAGATTTGGCCTGAAGCCTCCAAAAAGTTTGGAGAGGCCCTGCCACCACTTATAATGCTAATAATTTGAAAAAATAATGAAGATGAAGGAAACCCATGAGAAAAAGCAGATCAAATCAAACTCATATAAACTATTCACCGGATTGTCTTTGATCAAATACTAAATTCGTACACTGAGAAATCAATTCAAAAAACACGGGTATTATAATTGATTACATTTATGATCCAGATCAGATAACAATCAAAACAAAAGGATATCATTTCAACATAAAAAAAAATGGCGAAACAAAGAAGAATGAGTACCTAGAAAGTGTAAACTGCTGGTGAAAAAGTTCAGAGTAGCTTTGATTTGAAGAAAAGACGACTTCAGAAGTACCCACTTCATTTTCGTACGTTATTAACTACTATTATTTTATTTTAATAATAAACAAACAAAGTGGAGTATATATTTTTTAAAGGAGTTTTTTTTTTAATTGAAGGAGTTATATATTGTGGCTGCAAATATTGGTCGACTATGGAGTATCTATTGGCATGTTGACACGTGTAATTAATATTTTTCTAACTTATTTAAGATCTTTTACGAGTCAAATCTAGGATCACAATTTGTTATGTTTAGTTTAAAAATAGGATGAAAAATCATCAAATGTTATTTATGAGGATAATATTTCGTCTTGTACCCGTTCTCAAATTATTATATATATTAATTAAATTAATATTTATATTGTTATATATTACATATTTAAATATATGTCCTTGTGTGTATATATATTAACTGTTAGGTCTTTATTTATTTTGATAATAATAAATAAGTTTTTTAGTATAAAAAAATATTAAGTTAGAATCCTCTACCTAAGTTTTAGTTTTATAAGTTATATTTTTATCCTTTGTGAGTTAAAAAAAATTAAAACTTTAAATATTTGGGTCACTTTTAAAATATTCACTTTTCGAGCCATTCAAGCTAGAGGTGTTTACGGGTAAAAAATTGGATCGAATTGGATCAGATAACGAAAGCACCCAAAATGGGGTATTGAGTGCAGTTGAATCGATATAATGGATCGATTAATGATCCCAAGATCAGATCGATCTGGATTTTACCTTACTAGAACCAAATTTCATTTTAAGCCAAAAACTCAAATTTCAAGTTTAAATCAAAATCGGCCAAAGAAAGAGCAACCCAAGACTTGCTTTTAAGTCAAAATTCTACCAAGGTCAAGCATTAAAGACTTAGAATAGCCCAAATTTTTTAACCCAAAATTCGGCCCAAGAAAAAAACAAAAAACTTGGTAGGTATGTTTAAATGGTTGAATCGATTCAAATTATTTCAGACATATTAATCCTTAAACAAACCTCTTAGGTATGTTTAAATGGTTATGGGGTGTTTAATAAAAACTGAATGAATATGAATTTGAATGAGCTGAATCTGAATGAAAAAAGTTGTTTGATAATTGACATGTCAGAAACATGTGAATAACATATTTTTATTATTTTTTCCTTTAAAAAAATTTAAAAAATTATTATAAATTTATTTAATATTACTTAATATAATAGTTAATATTGTAAAAAAAAAAAAAAGATTCATTCAGCTGCTCATTTAGCCAAAAAAATTGGATTAAAACCAATCAGTTCAAAATCGTCTAAATGGTAAAAATTTGCTCAATCATTCGCATTTATTTTTTCCAAAACAAAAGACTTGAAATGGTTTAAATCAATCAGCCATTCAACTGCAATCAAGAAGCCCCTTAGATGAATTGGTAACTTTGTGACTTGTAAGGCTTTTCATTATACAGTGAATTTTATTTTTTAAAAGTATACAAGAACATATGTTTTGCCATTATTGTCACTTTTTAAAATTGCTTGCTTCGGTTACTTCCAACGTCACAAAAAAGTAAAATAAAAAAAAAAATAATACTCCCTCCGTCTTAAATTAATTGTTCAATTTTAACTTTTTAAAGTTAAATTGACCATTTTTAAAATTAATCTTTTTACTATTTTTTTTAAAATATAGGTGAAGAAATTATAACCAAAAGAAAGTATATACAATTTATTACTGACCCTAATTTTTATAATTTTAGAAATATATTTATATATGCTTAATTATTAATTCTAAAAATAGTCAATTTGACTTAAAAAGTCAAAAGTGAGCAATTAATTTGGGACGGAGGGAATATATATTATGACTTCATATGTCGACTTTTTTATTGCGAATTATGTGGATAAATCTAATCGATAATACTTTTATGATGTATTTAATATAGTGAGCTAATTTTATAATCCTATCTAATCTAATATGATATATTGATATACGTCACAATCGTAATTCAGAAAAAAATATAGAGTCAAAACTAAAAAGAAAAGAAAAAAAATCTAATCATGAAATAAAAAATAAAATAGTAATTCCGACCTGCCGGATTCGAACCAGCGACCTAAGGATACCTGGCGGCAAAGAAACCAACTACAGTCCTCCGCTCTACCAACTGAGCTAAGGTCGGATGATAAATTCATGGCTAAACTACTTAGTCAAATACTAGCCTCTTATTTTTTTTGGGAACTCAAATGATACTCGCTCCATCCCAAAATTAGAAATATATTTTATGTTATTAAATATAACATTAAAATTAGGTAGAAATTCAGTTGTGATGGTTTGATATTAAAAATGATAGTAAAAAAATAGTGGCAAATTAAGAATATCATGTAACTTTATAGTCCTAAAACATAAATATATTTAATTTTGGAATAGACGAGAAAAAAAATATTTTTAAATTTTGGAACAGACTTAATTAGATATATATCTCAAGGGTAATAGTTTATTTATTTGTCTAAATAAATAGAGGTTATAACTTTTTCAAATTACTTTACTAATTAACCAATTTTATTTGAACTCAAGGAACTTATATATATTTCTTTTTCAAGAATTCATACAAATTGTTGTTATAGTATACAAGGCAAGGCATAAAAAAAAAAATTATACATAGGCTTGCAGGAGATAACCTAGGGTATATAATTAGTTGAGAATAAATTCTAAAAGGATTTTCTGTAAATTGATATTTTCAATTTATAATTTGAGAGAAAATCAAAAAGTTTTGATTGTGTTAAAATTATTAAATAGATTTTACCATAGTAAAAATATTACATAATCTGTTAAAAGAATCAAAACTCCTTGTTTTTCTCTAAAAATACAAAATTGTACATATTCCTATTGGATGACGTAAAAAAACTAATTTATCGGCAATCCGTATAATTAAAATTGATTTATCATATAAGTTATATTCCTAATTTCATAAAATAATGTTTATCAATATAAAGTCATCATCAAATCAAATGAAAATTCACACGTTTAAATATTTTTGTATGCTATTTATATCCAATTTAATTTCACTTATAACAAAAGACTTATTAAAAAATGTTTCTGCAAATTAATTAATGATTATAAAGCTCAACAATTCAGTAAATTAAAATAGTCAATATCAAAGAAGCTAGCTGCAATAGAAAAGGGGAGAACAAATATGGATGTGGATGCCCTTTCATTCCCAGTTTGCTCAAGATCATGCATGCATGCATGGGATAGACAGTTGTTGCCTTAACAAATTATTATGAACATTTTAATTATTAAATTGGTAATTATTCAATAAAATTATTTGTGGGATCACCCAATGAAGTGTTGTTTCAAGGTTTATACCCATTTTTTCATATTTTGACAAATTTAGCATAATCAATCAATACAAACTCGTTATTCAACCAATTTAATCCGTTTAACTTGCATTGTTTTCGCCTTTTCGAGTACTACCATATTTCATCATCAATTTAAAGTTTACAACATGGATTCATCATCAAATTTAGTCTCAAAGTAGGCCAAAACATATATTAATTTAATCCAAAAACCAAATTCTTCTTATTTAACACCAAAAACACCAATTTTCTTGATTCAAATCCAACTATGAATGATATAAATCAGATTATATATAACTATTAACGCATATATCAACTTCTCAACAAATTCTCTATCATCAGGATCCACTTACAAAAACTAACTTGGAGAAAACAAAAACTGAGAATAACTGACAAGTTACATAACCATTCCCGTCACAATAATAATTAAATTATATTCTCTCATAATATAATTTTAACTTAATCAAATTAACTAATATTACTCATTTAATTTCTTTTTCATAATAATTTCATTTAATTTCTTCAATAATTTAATTAACTATTAAACCTCTTTTTTTCTCAATAGATGAATATATAATTCTCTTCACACTAAATCACATATTTCACAATATATAACACATACACATACTCAAACTCAAAACATCTTATAATAAGAATTTTATTTATTAAATTCTTATTTAAATACTCCTCCGTCTCTAAATTAATTGCTTCAATTTTGACTTTTTAAAGTCAAATTGACCATTTTTAAATATAATCTTTTCACTATTTTTGCTAAAATATAGGTGAAGAGATTATAACCAAAAGAAAATATATACAATTTATTACTAACCTCAATTTTTATAATTTTAGAAATATATTTATATATGCTTAATTATTAATTCTAAAAATAGTCAATTTGACTTAAAAAAGTCAAAACTGAGCAATTAATTTGGGACGGAGGGAGTAATTTCTAAAAATTCAGGTTGTCACATCCTTCACTCCTTATAAGGATTCCATCCTCGGAATTACTGAAACCTTACCTTACTCGGGTTTTCATCAATTCTATTTTAAAAAAAAAATTATCATTGAATAACTTCAACACATTACCTTAATACAGGTTTAATAATTCCTGTGACGCCCCCAGAATAGGTATACATCACCCATTCTGAGTTGTCAAATACATGGTACAGAAACAACTACAACTTTATTAATACAACATATAAACTGTGAGTTTAAATACAAATATTGCCAACTAGACAATATTCACACCCAAATAAGTTCTCATTATAATTATTGATACATTATTTTATAAAAAATGGTGAGGACTACTTAAACAACTTCTAGAACCATCATTCCATACCCCGACTAGTACTACTCATTCTTTCTTCTCCCGAGAAAAAAATGGAACAAAAAGAAAAGGGTGAGCTCAACTAGCTCAGTAAAGAATATTATGACTAAGATAATATAGAATAAATTATCATTAGTCTTCAACAGGGAAAAAATCTGAGAGAATATAATAAACAACAAGTTTCAGATCAATATTCACATCGAAAATAATAATTCATAGAAGAGTTACGTAGAGAATGAAATCTCATCAAGTTATCTATGAATTTAAAAGTTCATCATCAATATTTTATCCCTCAGAACATCAATCAATATTCATCTTGAATCAAATATTCATCTTTGCACTACTGAGCCAAAGATATTCATCACTGATCGGTTATGTTCATCTCAACACTGCTCATCTTCAGCTACTTCTGGCCAAAGATATTCATTATAAAATCTTTAATCTTTACACTACAGGCCAAAGATATTCAATTATATCATCATTTAGAACTGAGGATGATGAAAAATATTTTTAAAGAAAACGAATCCAGTGAAACAAAAGAATAAATATTAAGGATTCGTATTTCAGTTTATTCATGTCCAAAACTACCCCATAAATAATCATAGTGGAGTAAAATTCAAAAATGATCAAAACATGGATACAATCAAAGCTAGTATCCATAATAGATATTTTGGACGAAAAAACAAAATTTTAATTTTTCTGTGAATAATGCTGTATTCGTGAATCCGTATACGTGAATAGTGCCGTATACGTGAATAATAATCCCGACACAAAAAGTTCCAAATTTGATTAAAAGTTCAGATCAATACTTCGGTATAATGATATTGAAAGAAATAATATTATATATGAAGAAAATAACATCCCTTACTCTCCGAAAAACAAGATTTTACATTGGAATATTTGGATATAATCTTTGAAGGAACTTTCACCGTATAACAACACTCAAAGTATAAAAATACTCACAAGAATACGCTCGATAATATAGAGAAAGAAAGAGGGAGAAAACTTCAGTTTCTGGTGTGATTTTTAATTCTAACCTAAGCACCCTATTTATAAGAAAATACTTAGAACACTAAAGCAGAAAATTTAATAAAATATTATTATTTATATTACAAATTCCTACGCCCACTTTTACCAACTGCTTTCAGCCACCTTACACATGTTAAAGATGCCCACAAAATGAAAAAAACGTTTTTCTTCAAAAAAAATTATTTAAACTTGAAAAATCAATTATTTTGGAACTTCGGAACTTCAATAATTCACAATAAATAGCCCTTTTTATCAGAAAAATTCGAACCTCATGTTCTTTCCATAGAAAATTTCATTATCTACAACTTTGCAGAAGAAAGTTTTTCCAAATTCTAAACAGAAATTGACCGAAATCCACAAACGGACGATTTTACAGACTATAATCAAATTTCAGTCAAGAAATGTGTCCACGAACATGTTTAACATGTTTTAAACAATTTTAGTAACAAAAATTGTAAGACCCAAACTTATTATAAATAAAATTGAATTTCCTCAATTTATTATTTTAAAATATTAAGGGTTGATTTGATTAATGTGGATAGTTATGGGTAAAATACGCAAATATTTCAAATAAGCAAGTGGTTATAAAATATTCGTTTGGTCGTGGAATATTCTTTATTGTCGGGAATATTCGTGACGACGATAACCTTGTGGGCCCCATAAAGGAAAAACGATTAGATGAAAGAAAACGACAAGAATAAGTTATTTATAAATAACAACGTAGTTATTCAATTATCTTGTTGGAATACCCGTGGGTTAAAACACAAGAAGATTACTTGCAGATACACAAATTATTGATTCTTACGTGAAAGGCACTACTCAATAATTGTTACGATAATTACTGCTCAATATTTTATTTTATTGATTCAATAATTGTTGTGTTTATATTTTATATTATTGTTGTTTGATAATTATCACTACACGAGATTTTTTATTATCTGAGCAATAATTCATATTATTTGAATAATATTATTGGATAACATTATTGGCAATATCTAAAAGTTCTCGCCTAAGGAGAGGTTAGGTCATCTAATTGCATGCCAAGAAGAGAGAGATCCTTATTGGAAAGCCCTCTATCCCTGAACCGCCTCATTGTCGAGATTGTGATTCTCAGAAAAATTATTCGTGAATAATTAATTATTGATTTATATGATGAGGAAAATATTGATTTTATGTGGATATAGATGGAGAAAATTTTAATGTGACAATTGTTGAAAATTAATATTTTATCTTTTTCGATAAAATAATTTAATTAAATATATTATTTTAATAATATATTGATGGTGATATTTTACAATGAATGTGGGATACATGAGTATATGAGGAGGAAGAGTATTTTGTGGCATTAAATAATTAACACATGTTTTTGTGTGTCAGTGAATTTCATTTCTTGACCGAAATTTGATTATAACTCGTAAAATCGCTTCTGTTTGTGGATTTCTTATCAATTTTTGTTTGGAATTTGGAAAAACTTTCTTCGCAAAGTTGTAGATAATGGAATTTTCTATGAAAAAGACACGAGGTTCAAATTTTTCTAATAAAAGGGCTATTTATTGTGAATTATTGAAGTTTTGAAGTTCAAAATAATTAATTTTTGGAAGTTTAAAATATTTTAAGTAACAAAAAACGTTTTTGGGATGTTGGCACATGTTTTGGCTGATGATTTTGGTCGGTGTGGTGTGCGTAGAATATAATTTGAAAATATTAATAATTTATTAAATTTTCTCGCTTTGGTGTTCTAAGCATTTTCCTATAAATATAAAGTGTTTAGGTTAGAATTGAAAATCACACCGTAAACTAAAGATTTCTCTCTCTCTCTCTCGATATATTGAGTGTATTCTTGTGAGTATTTTAATACTTTGAGTGTTCTTTATACTGGTGCAAGTTCAAGTCATAAAGATATATCCTGGTTTCAACTAAGTCTATTCTTTCGAGGTAAGGGATATTATTTTTTTTTTAAATGATATTATTTTTTCAATATCTTTATGCCGAAGTATTGATCTGAAATTTTAATCAAATTTGGAACTTTTTGTGTCGGGGTTACTATTCACGTATACGACACTATTCACAGAAAAATCAAAATTTTGTTTTTTGTCCAAAATATCTATTATGGATACTAGCTTTGATTGTATCCATGTTTTGATCATTCTTGAATTTTACTCCACTATGATTATTTATGAGGTATTTTTGGACATGAAATAGCTGAAATAGGAATCCTTAATATTTATTCTTTTGTTTCACCGGATTCGCTCCCTTTAAAATATTTTTTCATCATCCTCATCCTAAATGATGATATTATTGAATATATTTGGCCTCAGAGTGCAAAAGATAAATGATTTTATAATGAATATCTTTGGCTCAGAGTGTAAAGATGAAACAGTGTTGAGATGAACACGATCGATCGATGAATATCTTTGGCACAGAAAAGCAAAGATGAATATTTGATTCAAGATGTATATTGATTGATGTTACGGGGATAAAATATTGATGAAGGACTTTTAAATTCATAGATAGTAGTAGATTTCATTCTCTCACGTAACTCTTCTATCGATTATTATTTTCACTGCGAATATTGATCCGAAACTTGTTGTCTATTTTATTTTATCGATATTTCCTGTTGAAGACTAACGATAATTTGTTCTATATTATCTTAGTCATAATATTCTTTACTGGGCTAGTTGAGCTCACTCTTTTTCTTGTTCCATTTTTCTTCTTAGGAGGCGAGAATGTAGCGAGTACTAGTCAGGGTATTGAATGATGATTCTAGAAGTTGTTTAGTAGTCATCACCATTTTTGTATAATAATGTATCAATAATTGTGATGAGGATTTATTTGGGTATAGATATGTGTACAGAAGATAATATTTGTATTTAAACTCAGTTTTTATGATGTATTAATAAAGTTGTAGTTGTTTCTGTACCATGTTATTGACAACCTAAAATGGGTGATGTATACCTATTTTGGGGGCGTCACAAAAATACTCCTCCTCCTCACATACTCATATATCCCACATTCATTGTAAAAATATCATCATTATTAAAATAATATATTTAAATGAATTATTTTATCGTAAAAGATAAAATAATAATTTTTCAACAATTGTCACATTAAAATTTTCTCCATCTATATCCACATAAAATGAATATTTTCCTTATCATATAAATCAATAATTAATTATTCACAAATAATATTACGTAATCACAATCATCGACAACCGAGCGGTTCCTGTGAGAAGAGGGGCTTTCCAATAAGGATTTCTCCTTACTGGCGCGCAATTAGGTGACCAAACCTCTCCTTAGACAGAACTTTCTAGAATAATATTATCTAATAATATTATTCAAATAATATGAATTATTGATCTAATAATGAAAATATCACAGAAGTGACAATTATCAAACAACAATAATATAAAATAACAACGTAGCAATTATTGAATCAATAAAATAAAATATTGTACAGTAACTACTGTAACAATTATTGAGTAATGCCTTCCTACGTAAGAATCAATAATTGGTGCATTACCGTATCTTCGTGTGTTTTAACCACCCAGTATTCCAACAAGATAATACTTGAATAACTACTTCCAAGTATTTATAAACAACTTATATTTGTCGCTTTCTTCATCCAATCGATTTTCATTATGGGGCCCACAAAGGTCACTACCATTGTCGCATTTAATATTCTTCGACAGTAAGAATATTTCACGACCAAACGAATATTCTCTGATAAAAATAAATATTTTATAACCACTTGTATATTTGAAATATTTGCGCATTTTACCCATAATTAACCACATTAATCAAATCAACCCTTACTATTTTAAAATAATAAATAGAGAAAATTTAATTTTATTTATAATAAGTTGGGGTCTTACAATTCCTATTACATTCTTTCCAAAGCCAATTCTTACAGGTTTTTATTTCATAACCTTTACTTAGACTCAATTATATTTGAGTGTTACGTATTCTTTAACCTGTTCATTATTTTTTTCCAAGGATTATTACCACAAACACATATTCACTTAAAATATCTTATAATAAGAATTTTATTTATTAAATTTTATTTAAATAATTTTAAAAATTCAGTTATCATAATTATGACAAATACATTTTAATATTAAAAAAATTACATAGTGTCATTTAGTAGAATTTTCAAATGAGGTGTTTAATAAGGTTGACAATCAAAGTTACTTTTAGTTTACCTTTTAAAGTAGGCATCATCACATCCTAATTCTTTCTTATTCTTTTTTCCTTTTATTGACAAATAACTCTAATTATATATTACTATGAAATGGAGATAATATTTAAGAGAAGTTGGTATAAAATTACACATTATACAAAAATTTCATAAGCTAAAATGTTACAAAACCCTTCTAAATAATAATTTTATGTCTACATTAAGCACCAATTTTATTTATAGAAGTACTAAATATATAAAATAAAAAATCTTGTCAAATCCAACTACTATTTAAGGTTTTATATATAAATTATATTGTTCGTACCTTAAATTTCATTTGCTCTCTCTCTGTCTATATATTTATATATATACAAATATATTATATGTATGTGTGTGTGGGCAGAAATAATTTGTTCTCTCTCTATATATATAGATATATTGTTATATATGTATGTGTGTGTGCAGAAGTATGAACAAGTGTTGTCCCCATCAAAAGCAAACTCGAGAGAGACTTATAGCTATGCTCTGCCTATGCATGCATGTGGAGCAGTAGTACTATTACAGTAATAATTTTATGCATCTCTCTCTCTCTCTCCCCAAAGCTTCCCTTTAAAAAGGCAAAATCATAACAATCCAATCCAATCATATTGTAGTTGAGTACTAAATCATCACAGTAGTAGCTCTACTTCAAGCTCTACTTTTATATACTAACTTAGCGTATGTTATATAAAAATTGAATGAATCTGAATTAAAATTTAAATTTAAATAAAAAAAGTTATTTAATAATGTCTAAAATATTTGAATGATAAAATTTTATTATTTTATTTTTCTGAAAAAAATTTAAAATTGTTGTAAATTTATTTAATATAATAGTTAATATTTTTTTTAATTTATTCAATTGCTCATTCAGCCATTCAGTCAAAAAAAAATTGACTTAGCAATTCAAATTTAATCATTCGTGATTCGATTACCATTCGATTTATTTTTTTTTTCAAAAAAAACGCACTTAATAGCTGACCGATTCAACCATTCAGATGTATTCAGTTCTAAATAAACAGCCCCTAAGTATGACTAAATATGGATAAAGATACCATGAAATTAATTTTACGATAAATTAGTCAATTAATTAATACAGTGCTAACACGAAGAGAGAGATCATCTCTATTTGCGTGTCGACACTATATTAATTAATTGATGAAAATTAACTTCATACTAACTATTAACCCTAAATGTATATACACTCCACTCTTATTAATTAATTACCCACTTAACTATTTGTCTTCACCTAGAAGTTAATTATTCCCCCTAGCTCTGGCCTCCTATAACCTTCAGTCAAATTCATAAAATGATACACATTATCATTAATTTAATTTAATTATCATTTAATTTCTGTTAGTTGGGTTTATTTAATTAATTAGTGTATAATAAAGTACTATTAATGGTCCATATATTTCAATTTCAGTAAAACTCTCATATATATAGAACCAGACATAAAACATGGTATGTTATTCTCTCTGTTTCCCAAAAAAAAAAGAAGTTCATTTTCCTACTCAACTTATTTTCTATATGAAAAAATAAATGCTCCTTTTTCTGCTAGCTGGCTCCTTTTGTTCTCCTCTTTTACTTTTTATTTCTTTCTTTATATCCTCACAACTTCATTTTCAATAAAAGAGTACCTGATTCCCATCTCCCAATCACATACTCCAACAAGATTACAAAATATATAAATAAATAAAGTAGTTAGTCTAATGATTTAACTTATAATATATATAATGTCTCCTTTTGTCCTATGCTACATTGTTGTTGTCTTTAATTTAATTTGCTCTATTTTTATTTCTTATTCTCTATATCTTTAAAAATAATATTACTATCACATAAAAAGGGTCACATAATACTCATATACACACATGTATGCTGCGGACGTACTCCACATATCAGGCGGGGAGCTCACAGTATGAATATATGTATATGTGAGCATTATGTAACTTTTTTTTTTGTGATATTAGCATTGTTGTATCTTCAAAGCTTCATTTTCAATAAACCAAGAACATAATATATATAATTGTTAGTAATTATGGTGGAAAATCATGCCAAAGTTAATTAGGATATATATTTAAAAAGTTTGAAATTTTACCTTAATATATATCATGACTTGATCTATAACAAATGGTGACGACTATAACAACTTTTATATATATATATATATATATATATATATATATATATATATATGGTCCGATTTCAATTCAACTCTGACTTTCTTAAAATACGGACTTTATTTTTTGGTTTTTTTAAAACAACTAAAAAAAAGTTTAATATTTTGTGAAACTGGAATTTTTTCATAATATAATGTTTTTGACGTGATTTGGATACATATAATTGTACAGTCTGTACTGACTGTACAAACCTATTTTGTTATATGTATCTAAATCACGCCCAAAATATTGTACTATGGAAAAATTTCAGTTTCATAAAATATTAAATTTTTTTTTAGTTGTTTTAAAAAAAACAAAAAAATAAATAAATTGGTCCACATTTTAACAAGATCCGAACTCCCGGACCTAATCTGTGGATTATATATATATATATATATATATATATATATATATATATATAACATTATTATATATATTGCATTAGACAAGAAATGTTATATTTTTAAAACGTGACCGTCATATCTTAAAATTAATGAACAGACCAACTAAAATCTTATAGCCATTGTGAGCTATGAAACGTTATTGAAAGTTTATATTAATAAACAATTAGAAATTTGGAGTAATTTTAAGTGGGAGATCATATCCAAAGTTATATGCCGGACCAAAACCTTTTAAAGTGGAGCACTAATTGTTGATTTTTTTTCTATATATAATGAGAAATATACAAAGAATGAAGACTAATATATTTATTCATCTATATTATAAAATGGGAGGAAAACTTAGATTATTGCAAATAAACTTATACTTGATTAAGTCTTATCTATGCAATATAAGTACTAGTCATCTATTCCATCCGGATATAATCCGAACATGGGTTAAGTACAATTTTTACACATTTTTTTTAAAAAAAAATAGAGTATAAATAAATTTCTATTTAATCCATATTAATGAACCCAATGTAAATATACTTAAAATTCTCTCGATCTTGTCCCTAAATTAAATATTAAACACTATTCAAATATCTTTGAGTGTGAAATAATCTTTATATAAACATTTTATATTTGAATTGCATACTTTAAATATCTTTTATAATAAACAAAAAAATTTATAAGCAGCTAGCTAAAAAAAAAATGACTGACGCTTCTTGGTTCGATTAAAATTATATTATCATATTCATCACTAAAAGTTTCAAGCATTTACTTCTTCCGATATATAATAATTACATTACTAAAGAGGATGAACATAGTAGGTAAGATAAAAGAGTGAGCCTTTAAAATAGAATATATATATCTATATACACGTACGTCCTCAAAAGGAGGGGTTGTGTGTCCTACTCATATATATATATATATATATATATATATATATATATATATATATACTACTGCCCCTGATTGGCTTTCCACCATCCCTGCACATTAAGAAAATCAGCAGAGGAAAAAAAACAGAAAATATAAATTAATTTAATATTATAATTAATAATATGGTGGAAAGTCATGCATGTAAAAGTAGTAAATCTTACTTACGTAGAAGATCAATCTTTTCTTTCTTCTTTTTTTTTTTTCTGTTTTTATGTTCCCCATTTGTGTGTTTGCTTTTTATAAGTTAATCATAGCTGGAAAAGTTGAAAAAAGTAAGCTGATAATCACCCATATATGCATGCATGCATGTGATGGATAGCCCATTAGCTAAAGTATCCATTTGTAACTTGAAACTACAAGGAAGCTTCAATTAATTTGTGCTAATATTTATGTTATGTATGTGTTTCAGCCTTTGGAACCAAAATGTTCTTTGTTTGTGCCCTACATATATACCTCCATATAAATATAGGTTTGGGAGTTTATTTTGGGACTATGACAGAAAAGAAGAAAAAGGTACTTAATTTCTGTCATTTGTGAGAAGAAATATATATATATATATATATATATATATATATATATATATATATATATAAAGATGCATAGTAAATACTTAGATATGAATCTAAAATGAGTATACACATCTTTATTGTTCAATATAAGAACTAACAATTGATATTAATTCACGCCTAGCTACTACTAATAATAGCGGACGACGATACTATTTTTTGCACCATTCGCAATTATTAGTAGCGGACGACACCCGTCATCCGTTATTATTAATAACGGACGTAACTCATCGTCTACTATTAACTCATCTTCTACTATTAATAGTAGCGCGGGATTAATAGTAGCGTTCGTCCGCTATTAATAGTAGGTTTGGTCGGTTATTAATAGTAGCACAAATGTTGGTGCAAAATGGGTATCCCAAAGTTATAATTTGCTGACCAAGTTTTCTCTTTTTATTTCCAAATTATTTTACTTCTAAAGTAGCACCAAAACCATTTCTTCTTTTTTCTTTTTTCTCTGTCTTGCTAAACACTAAATATCCAAAGTATTCAACTCAACTTAAACTACGCTTTACTAAACATCCAAACACGAGATTATTAATCACTTAACCAAAAGGAGTCTTAATTAAATACTTTTTTATTGTGAAATTAAGCCATTAATTACTTAATTAAAAATCTTTAATACTGTACATTGTCACCTGATCTTCTTTAAAAATGTATTATGCAAGAAGAAAAGGTATAAGAAAGTATATATATATATATATATATATATATATATAGAGAGAGAGAGAGAGAGAGAGAGAGAGAGTCCGGTTCCAGTCCGGACTCCCGTACGCTACTAAAATGTGGACATTTTTTTTTTAACACAAATAAAAAAAAATTAATATTTTATGGAATTGGATTTTTACATAATACAATATTTTGGGTGTGATTTGGATACATATAACAAAACAGGTCTATACAGACTGTACATACATGTTTTGTTATATGTATCCAAATCACACTCAAAACATCAGATATGTAAAATTCCAGCTCCATAAAATATTAAAAAAAAATTTAATTATTTTAAAAAAAAAAAGCAAAAAAAATAATATAAAAAAAAAATTCCGCATTTTAAGAAAATCCGGGAATCCGGATAGGATCCTGTGTGTGTGTGTGTGTGTATATATATATATATATATATATATATATATATAAGGGTTAATAGAGCTGCACAACTGTGCAGCTGTAGATTCTCAAATATACACAGTCTACGATCGTAGAGTTAAGTCACTTTGCGATTGTAGAGTAGTCACTCTACAATCTAAAGATTCACTTCTACGTTTTTACGATAGTGGAGTGACTACTCTACTATCAGTCGGTGACTTAACTCTAAGATCGATCGTAGACTATGTACATTTATAATTTGCATAATTACGCACCTCCATTTTCTGATATATATTTGAGCTCCCTACACCCCTTCACCTTATTATTCACTCCACTTATTTGGCCTCCTTTATATATGCTGGTCATCGCGACACACGCATTGTGTGTGCAATTACTTTAAGATTTTTTTTTAAATTTAAATAATAAAATTAAAAAGAACAAAATTATAAAACAACTGAACTTGCAAAGGCAAATATTATTATTATTATTATTATTATTATTATTATTATACTTAAGAGCAATGAAAAAGTAAGTAGTAACTCTAAGATTCGCTGCCCTAATTTGCCTCCCACACTGCATGCATATGTGACTAAAATTAAAGCAAGCAACCAAAGATTCTTCTGCTCTATATATAATTTAAATTAAATTGGACACCATTGCAGCATTTCAATCATTTTCATAAATTATATATACTAGTATTCAAATGCTCTATATATGTTATATAGAGATACAACAATTATTTCATTCTCTCTCTTTCTATATATATATATATATATATATATGGCTTAAAATGGAATGAACAGCACTCTGATGAGCACTTCACCTTGATGAATTGCTTCAGAGGCCATGGTAATTAATAATACTCATCTTCTTCTTCTTCTTCTTCTATAATCTTCACCCTTGCTCGATCGTTTAACTAATTTCCCAGCTTCACCTATTAAGTTTGGAATTGTGATCACCGATTTCAAATCCATCTGACTGCTTGCCTATGAAATTAATAATTACTCCCAAATTTAATTAGGATCTAACACCAATAATAATTTCAAGTTTTTCTTATAATTACAAAACACTAAAACGCATAACTGTATCTACTGGACTTTAAAAATATTGCAAATTACCACCAACTTGTGGTACAAGTAGTAGTGCAAAATTATACCTTTTCGGGTCAAGTTTTGAACTGTTAGTTAGTTAGTTATACCTTAAAAGGTTCAGTTTTGCACTAATATTTGTACTTTGAGGGAAGAATTTGCTAATTAATCAAACTCAAGGACAAAAACATTACACAAGTGCAAATATAGGGGATAGATTTGCAATTTTATATAGTCTATGCAAAACAAGAAGATAAAAAGTATGGGAAAAAGTAAATGTGTTACCTGAAGAACTTGCAGGCCTGTCTGTAGTCCTTATTGTTCGATACATCTGTATCAAAAATTCATAAGAATATTGTCATGAATATATATATATATATATATATATATATATATATATATATAAGACCTAAAAAGAAAAATGAAGATGTATAATTGCATATATGTTCTGGGAAACTACATAGCTGGATCTAGTGCTCTCCCAAGTACTTAATGTATCCATATATATATATCAGTGCATGCATGCATGGATTTGCATGTCTATATTATTCATGCATGCATATATGATATTATATATATATATATATATATATATATATATATATATATATATATATTTTTATGAAGTTAAGTAATTTACCAGGGTTAGACTTATCAGTTACCAGTGCACATAGGGTTATGAAAACCAATAATGAAGAAATCATTGAGAAATGATTAGCAGCACACAGTACTTTTGTCCATTATATTTATTGGAAAATAATCTGTAGAAATGTCATCTCTTTAGTGGAGTAAATAGATAATTTTATAGAGAAACTATTACATTGTACTCCTCCGTTTAAAATATAAGATTATTCTTGACATTTGAAATTAATTTTAAAATTTAAAAAAAAATTGACATAAAAATTCATTTGAAATTAGTCAACACAATATTATGAAAAATATCGTGCACTATATATATAAAAAAATACTACTCGTTATAAGATTTATTAATTCGTGATTATTATTGAAACATGTTTTTTTTGAGTGAGTTTAAAATTTTATAAAATTGATTTTAAAAAATTAATAACAATCTTATAATTAATTCAAAACAGAGGGAGTATAATTCAGAATTTTTGGGTTTTGATTTGAATCTCTCCAAAGTGATCCTAAATTCCTTGGGCTTTGTCTCACTCATCTATCTCTAAAACCAACATATATTAATCTCCTAAAGTTACTTCTTTTTCACTTATTTATTCCCTTTTTCCATATTTGGATGGTTTCTTCTTCCAAACAAAAAGCTGCTTATTATGGTGCAGAACCATATCAGATCTATATATTAAGTAAAAGAGTAAAAGACCTAGCTATAGCTAGCTAAAGGTTTCAAGATGTTTCACCAAAACATAAAACATTGGGATATGCAACACTAACATTAACCTCTCATTGGGCTAGGTTAAAAACTGCACCAAAAGGCATCTACTAGAATATATAATTAATTTTTGTTAGCAGAAAGATCTGAAAATTCCATCATTTTTTAATTATTCAGGTAATTTAATAATTAATGTCCTTAATAACATAAAATCAACAAAACCCATTTAAAGAGTTACCTGTAAATGGGATTTCACATGAGATAAGGTAAGATCCTTCACATCCATGAGCTCAAGAACTGACTTGGGTGTAGCTCCTAAGCATCCGAATTAATGAAATACAATCATTTTAAATAAATAATAATTATATATAAAAAAAATCTTGATTATGGGAAGGTTTTAGTTTGATGAGAAGAAACAAGATAAAGATAATTACTTTCATGGCCACCGAGTAATTCGACTGCGTGCACAAAACGGGCATGTAAGCTTGTAGTCCACCGCATCCTGGGAGCTCTGCAGGTGCTGCGCTTTGTGGGAAATCTTGATAGAAATCTAGATCTTGAAAGGTTTAAAGCAGAAGCAGTAGTAGTAGTAGAAGAAGAAGAAGAAGAAGAAGAAGAAGAAGAAGAAGAAGAAGAAGAAGAAGAAGAATCTAAGGAATGTTGAAAAGAAGGCTTTTGAGTTTGATAAATAGGAATACCCTTTATAGGTCTTAAATAATCAAATTCTTGACAAAACCCTTTTTGTTGTTGTTGTTGTAGTTCTTGATGATGAGGAAAAGGAGGCACAAAGTTGCCATTTTTGTAATGGGAAAAATGAAAAGGATCAGGATTAGTAGTGTTATTAGTATTGTGAGGTTCTAAGGGTTTTGGATTTGGCTGGAGGGGAAGGGAGAGTTCAAAATTGATATCCGTTGAATCCGGTTTGCATGTTGATGAAGAGATCTTGTTGTTGGAGTGATGATGATTTAGAGTTCTCCAAAAACCTGATGAAGTGGGATTTGTGTTTGGAGGGCTGATTTGGAGAGATAAATCTAGTTGAGCTGGAAATAGTTCCATTAATTTCCCACTAGTATTTCTTAAATGAATCTACTTGCTGTCTTAATTTCTCTCTGACAAATGGTACACTGTGATAAGATTTTTGGGTTTTTTTGGGTTCTTGAGATAGAGTTGAAGACTTGAGAGAATAGTGTGGGAAAAGGAAGGAAGAAAACAGAAAAGGTGAGAAATGAAGAGATGTTTGTTTGTTGCTTAATTGTTTGTGTGGAGTATATGCAAGAAAATGACACTCATAGGACAAGTGATAGAGAAAGAGAGAGAAAGCTTTCCTTTTATTATAGAAATATTAAGTGGGATTAGGGACCTTGAGGTAAAGAAAGAAAGGAAAAAAGTGGAGGAGGTTAAATTTTTTTTTGGAGATTTTAATTCTTTTTTTTATCCTTTCTTTCATGTTTTACTTTATGGTAAAAAAGGAAATTTTAGTGCAGAACCTAAAATTGTTTTGAGTTTTGTCTCTCAACCACTTTTAAGTTTTTTGTAATTTGAACTTTAACCCTCCAATCCCATCTCATTTTTCTTTCCCTCCACTTGTTTATTGTATATAATTTGCTTACTTATCTCATTTGTGCATGGTAAGTATTTGGCTAGCTAAGTGGTGCATCTTTCCTCTCAAAAACCCTAATTCCCATTTTTAGACTTGACTTGATGGGAATTCAAATTTGTACAACTTTAAGCTTATGTTTCCTCATTTTTTTTTATCTCACATCACAATCCAGATTGAGACCCTAACTTGCTTAATTTCCATTTGTTTCCCATCTTTTTACTTATAAAAATCCCCCTTTCATTTTCACTCCATCAATTTTTCTGTTTTAGAATCAAGCCTAGCTTCCTTTCTTGTTTTTTGATAAGGAAGAATCCCTCAAAACTTCTTCATCCCACCACATGATTTTAGGGTATCTTTCCTCTTTTTTCTCTCTCTTTTTTTTGGGTCTTCAAGTTAACTATTTGACTCTAATTTATTCAATATCATCTAAAAAACCTATGATTTTCTTGTCATATTATAATGCATAATAGTTTAGCATGCAGTAACAACACAAACAGAAAGATTGAGAAAAAAAACAAATTCACCCTGTTACTACTTTCTAGTCAAAGTTTCTGCTATATTGGAGTAAATATAGAAGTGTTTAGGAAGGCTTTATATTTATTAGTAGAATTCAGGGAAACTACTATTAGCTGGTAGGGAAATACATCAAATAAAAATTAATTCCACAAATTGCCATGCATTTTCAAAAAAATATAATTTAATAATAATCATAAATAAATAAATAAAAATCGAAATAAGTTCACGGGTCTTTTCAAGTTCTGTTTGCAAAAAATTGGCAAGACAAAACAATGTAAAAGATCTGCCTCAAAATGCCTTGCTTTATAAGACTACAACTTTCCAGCTTTCAGCCACTATGTTATGTTTTAAACTGTGCAAGCACAAAGGTGTCCCATGAACATAAAATTTTCCAATTTCACCAATAAATCACTTCCTGATCAATGCTAAATTTCTTTAAACAAATATATATATATATATATATATATATATATATATATATAACACATCAACTAGAAAAGATGGTGAAATATTGCATATATAAGACAAATTTCGACTATTTTCTCGAAATTTGATATAATCTGAACAACTAAAAGTGAAAAAAAGGTGCTAAATGGGAACTATCAGAAACAGAGAAATTAATCATACTGATTATGACACATTAGAATTTAACAACTCCCTGACAATAAATTCCTTATTTTAATAACAAACACATGTATCAACTTTTGCATTGGATACAGTAATAATGCAACAAGAGTTTTAGTGACCAAAAAACAACAAACAAATGTGATCTGTAATTGGTTAGCTACTTACTTGCACCAGCTGCTTGGACTTGATAATGGTTCTGGAAGGTTTTCTGTAATTCTTTTTCCTCCGAAGCAATTTACGAGTTAATCTGCTTCGTTTGCTAATCTTTGAAAATGATGGGCTTTTCTCCATTTGGCACTTCATCCCACTATCTTGATAATTCTGCAGTTGTTTAATCCTCTTTTTTCCATCAGTTACAACTTGTTCAGCACGTTTTCTATTATGTCGATTCAGCCCTGCATGAACCTGATAAAAAGAGAGAGGATATTATGGTGAGAAATAAACTGGTCAAATTTCATTTCATCTGTATAAAAATAACAAAGATCAAGTATTAGGTAACTGGTTATCACAAAATAGTCATCACTAGTCAGCTATCAATCATAAAAGACTCTATGTGCACAAACAGTTGTGCACACACTTACCCCATGTTTGTGTATAGTTTGTGCACATAAAACTACTCATGGTTTTTAACGTGTGGCAATATTTTGCAGGGACTACAACGTGGATTATGTATGAGAAAACATGAAGGTATGTGCATCAGAAACATCTTGTGGTACTAGTATTTAAAAGTAAAGAAGCCTCTACAAAGTAATCTAGTTTTCAAGGGATGGATATAAAGTGATTGTCTAGACTTAGCAGGGGAAATTGCCACAGGTACCTTTGCTATCTGTTTTCGCTGCCATATGGACCACCAACCTTACGCGCATGATTTCCAGGCACTTGAACATTAATAATTTTGGGTACTACATGATGTTGGAAGAATTTTCAAATTTCTTTAACACCGAGTATAGAAACATGAACTTGTAACACAAACTCACAAGGCAAAACTACAGTGCTTAGTTCCTCTTCACATATCTGAGCAGTGTTAAGGAATAGTACTCTTCAAATTATTCAATCATGATAAAAACCAAAGAGAAAGAAATTATACTCACCCGTTGCTCTGAGAACTTTGGAGGATCAACATTCCTAACAATTCTTTTCTTTGCCTTAGCAGAAGATGCTCGTTTGGCTCTAGAAGTCTTTACGTCAGGACCATCACAAGTTTGATCCTCAATCGGCATGATCTGTGAAGCATGAAAATTGACCCAATATTTTAAATTAACACAATCCTAGCTCAGAATAGTCTTGTATAACTTATATTGTTTTTAGTAGTATTGTACTTCACCACCAATTACAGCAAAAAATTTGTGGTAAAAAACTGCAAAAACAAAAAATTTAAGCTTCTATTTTGCAGCATTTGTTAACTGGCCCCGGTAAGATACGTACTTGTACGACTGCTTGATTAGTCAAGAAAGAGATCTTATGAAATATTCAAAGTTCATATCAAGACTATACCACACAATATGGGATATACTCAGCGTTGATTCCGGGGTTCATTTTCTCTATCAATATGGCAATATCGCATTTCATTTGCTGCTTGACCTCCTGCAGTATTCCTTCATCGCGCTCAAACATTTTTGCTACAGCTTCCATATACAATATGTCCCTACTTAAAGAAATGATACAATTTTCCCCACATTTGCAGTTAAAGGCTTCAATCTCTGCAACACAAATTAAGATCGATTAAATAAATCAGCAAAACTATAATTTTAAAGAGTGAACAATATGAATTAAACTACTTCAAGATTAAGATCAATTAAACTACTTGGAGATTCAAAGTCTGCATCACAAATTAAGATCAACTAAACTACTTACAGATTCAAAGTTCGTATCAAGAAATTAAGACTAGATGAAATCACTTTGAAAAGAATGTTAAAATCATCAGAAATTTGAGCAATTAAGAGATTCTGATACCGTGGAAAAGACATATCGGATCAGTATAACATCTGCACTTAATGTGTGAAACATAACAATCTCGTTTGCAGAGGCTGCAAAAAATGGTTCCTTGTGAATTTGGCGAAAAACTTAGAGATGGCTGTAATCTCTTTATGCACCAGCGGGCAAAATGATGCAATCTTATTAGACATGCAAAAGAGATCATGATACAACGGCTAGAAACCAAATCTGCAGAGATATTATCTTCATGACTTGAACACTTTGAAAGAAGCATTGCTTCTTTGCATAGAAGTTCTTCAAATGTAATAATAGGTGTTCTTCTAAGACGTGCATAGCGTTGGCTAGCAGCAGCCCCAAATGGAAACCAGTTGCCAGTAGCAAAGTTTACTGCCTCAGCACAGTTAAAGCCTGAAACAATGTAGAATTTATATTGGCGTGTTAAAACAAAATTCATACATACACAAATTTGTATGGAATACTTTTTCTGTAGATGTTAAGAATTGTACCATGACTGAATCCTGCATGATATGCTTTGGGAAAGGTGATTATAAACTCCCCTGGCATTTGTACAGCCTTGTAAACAGGAACATTATGCGTCCGCAAAACCTTTGGAGGAAACATGGTTGTTTTTTCCACAAGCAAATTAAAAGCTCCATCCTCTCCATTATTAGTTGATAGTATTTCTCTACTATAGATGTGGTGCTGGACAACTTTCTCAAAATCTAGAGCTGCATGACCTGGAACTCCATACCAAGTTTTGGGTGCCCCACAGTGATGATAATTGATACTGAAAAAGGAAATATGTATGTACATTAAAGACTCGAGGTGTCGAATAGATATAGATGCTGAAAAAGTGACTAACCTGTACAGATAATGATCTTCCACATGCCATGCAAACATACTAAATAGCATTCCAATGTAGAGCATAGGATCTGATACCCCCTGAAACAATAAGAAGACAAAAATAATTTGCAAGTGAAAAAAATGCATAGACAATCTACAGTAGCAGATTGTAATTCGAATAATACCGGAATTGCATGGTTCAACAGACGTAATGTTGATCTTGGCAGCTTTGGAAGTGTCTGAAAATATAATTTATAAGCATAAAACAAAGTCAATATAAAAAATAACACAAACTATAATATATACTCCCTCCGTTCCAAAATAGAAGATCATTGTTGACTTTGAAGTCAACTTAAGACATTTTCAATTTCAAAATTAACACGGATTCCATTAATTTTAGTTAAGACAATCATGATTTATTGTAAACTGTCAAAAGAGTACTATTCATAGTAAGATTTATTGTTTCATAATTTTTATTGAATCATCTCAATTTTGAATTTGAAAATGTCTCAAATTAACATTCAAAAGTCAATAATGATCTTATAACTTGAAACGGAGGAAGTATATATAGACACAAATGTTTGATTGAAGCTAAAAAGCAGAAGATGAAAGGAGAATCAGGGAAAACATTTAATTAAGATATTAAGAGTCAAATAGGAAAGAAACCTTCAAGTTCCATTTGCTTGTTCCTAGCTGATCACTGGAATCATTTGAGAAAGCACTGCCATCAACATTGATTCCGTATTCAACTGTTCCCTTCTTTCCGCATCCCATTTCATGCCAAAATTCTCTTTCCAAATAATCTGAAGGCAGGCATCCAGATATACAGTATCTTCTGGCCATTGATTTGTTTGCGAAACTCTCAAAATCACGAATGGTATAGTTTCTGAAACGTACACATTAAAATCAGGCAGGTTCGTGTCTCTGAAAATACTTGAACAACAAAACTGATTGATCAAGAATTATTAAGGTTTGACAATTATAACTTTTTACATAGGTAAATTATATGTATGCGACACTGTCCAGGCTAGGACTTGAACATTTCTTGAGAATTAACAACTCTCAATTCCTGGATGGAAATTAAACCTCACACTTCATTAAAACTGGTGGTATTGCAATGTTTGTATGCAGATTTTTGCTTAAAAAGGCTAGAGAAAAGTGTGACATGGTAATTTTATGTTGTGAAAAAGTTACCTTCCCCTTGTGAAGAAAGTGATCTTGTCATTCATATCCCATCCAGCAAATCGAAGAGGTTGCACTTTAGTTGTAAACTTAAAACCTCTGTTCTCTTTCATTAGAACTGTGCCAGCTGGCTTAGAAGTACTCACAGGAGAAACAATCTTACAAATGCCTGTGAAACAGTATTTTAATAGTTAGATACAACGGCAAGAATATAAACAGAACGGTAAAAAAATGTAACAACTAATTAAAAGAACAAAGTGAACACTTTTGACCAACTAATGATCAGGGTTTCCAAACAATCAAATATTCTCAAAGGAGCAAACAAAAAATGCATTAGGTGACAACCAAATCGTAGCTTTATAATTACCAATGCGGATCAAAGAAATGAGCGGAATTTGAAATGCTGACTTATTAAATGAGCCTATTGTTACATATTAGACTCGTATCAAGATAGCACCCACTAGTCACTTTCAATGTATAGCCCAATAACATTTTGAAGACATCACATGAAAGAGACAAAGGAGTTTAAATTATAGTACCATATTTTGAAGCCTTTGGAGCAATTTTTCGAAGATAAACTAAAGGGTCCTCAAATTCTTCTTTTGATGGATGGTACACTGGACACTCGATCAAATTACAAGTCCATTCTGTATCAAATGTCTGCAACTTATCAGCCGTATGCTTTGAAGACGAACCTTTTGCAACTGAAGTACCATATGATCGATGAGACATTTTACATAATGCAGAATCTTTAGGAGCTTTTATCTTCCTAGTATATCCCATATTGGTGGCATTTAAACTGTCAGAAGCCATTGCACATTCCAAATTTTCGAATCCTCCTAATTACATTAGTTTCGCAGCATCCACCTGGAACAAAATCAGATCAACTAATATTATCAATATTCCTACACATCATAAAAGTAATATAACATAAAATCAGAATAAAATATTTAGTCAGACACTTTGTAATACAAGGAATCCTTTGGATTTCTGACAGCTTATGAATTAGTCTCATTACTTTTTCTAATAACCTCTTAAAAACAGAAGGGCGTTAAGGTATTTATTGGCATAGGCTTCTTTTCCTTTTCTATAGATATTCTCTAGGGTTCCCCTCATGATCAATTTTGTAGGACTTATTAAATTTTATGTCATGATCACCCCGTTTAGTTAAATAAAAATAAAAAACTTTTCTTCTATTTATTTTTTTTCATCGGAAGAACTTATGTGCAAGTGTCAATCCTTGATATAAACAAATAAAATACTCCCTCCATCCACAGAAAAGAGTCCCATTGCCAATTTCTTTAGTTCCAAACAAAGAGTTCTATTTCTTCGGATGTTAATATAAAACCACACAATGTCCTCAAGTTTACCGTCACAAAAATTATATTACGACGTCTTTACAACTAAACTAAGGCCTCAATATATAAATTTGGGGGTAAAAAACATAGAACAAAAATATATATCCCTATAAATATATCATTATCATTCTTAAATTTTGCAAATGGGACTTTTTCCGGTCCAAGGGCACTAGTACTATGCAACAGCAGTGCTATTTGAGGACTAATGAATAAGTTGCTTAAATTTAAACAGAAAATTTTAAGCAAAAACAACAAAACAGTATGAGCCCAAGCCATAGCAATAATTAGCCAACCAGAACAGCAACCAAGTAATATATATCATGCATTCAATAAGAAAGAAAAATAAAATAAATGTCAGGAATTCAGGGAATTACAAAAGGAATTGAGGAGTTTAAAAAGAGGAAATATACTAAAATCCAAACATACCCATATACTGTAAAGTAAGAATTTAAGAGAGATAATAAGTATAGATTACCGGTGAGTATTGAGGAGAGAAGGGGATTTTTCTTCTGTTGGGAAGAAGAAGAAGAAGGGTAGGCGTTGTTTGGTTAAATGAAATTTTACTACAAACAAATTCAAAGATTTATAGGTTTGTATGGTAACCGTTAAGAATTAGCGTTAGAAATACGAGCGTACACGTGTTTAGGGGACTTTGAATTTTCTTTAACCGCCATTCCCTTCCCCCTTTTTTTTTTTTGATGTACGAACATATTTTATTTTTTTTAGAATTATGTTTTAGTAAAATCAAAATTCCAAATAAAAAATAATTAAAAATTAATATTTATACAAATAAAAGTAATAGCTCCGAGATTTTTAAACGTAAACACCAACGGGTTCTATATATACATAATCCGATGATTTCAAAAACGTTTCTCAATATTATCGATATTCTAAATTATATTTTTTTACAATTCAAGATCATATAATCTCTTTTCTAAATTAAAATTCTATTTTGATAGCTGATTCGAGTTTTAAAATAAAAGAATAATATTTTCATTTAAATAGAAACTTTAAATAAAACACAACAAATTTTGAAATTGTACATTTAAACATTTGAATAATTATTAAATGTATATAATAATAAACCATAATTTAAAAACACTAAATAATTTAAAAGCCATTTACAATACATAATTTTAAAATAGTAAATAATTCAAAAAGTCACTTACCTTACACTTTAACCCAAATAAGTTTAACCTCAAATACACCAAATCATTTTAAACTCCAACCTATGCTACCTTAATCTAATATTTAAATTTAATTAAAGTCATAAAATCCTAATAATAGTTTTAAATTTATTTAAAACATAATTTTATATGATATTATAAAAGTTAAACACAATAATTTTTATACTTACGGTATAGCATTCCTTCTATTAAATGTATTCGTAACATCATAGGATAAAAGTTTCACTTTCAATATAATCCTTTTATTCAATTACTAATAAAATTATTTTTATAACTAAAAGATTATACATGATAAAAGATTCAAAATAATATATTTCCTTTTTTTTGCCAAAACATAATAGAATATAATATTAATTTTAGAATATTATTATGTATTTTATAAAAGACTTTAACTTTATTTATAAAATATTTTGGAGTATTCAAATTAATCTTTATAATATTTTAAAGATCTATTTGTTATTGATTGAGAATTTAAAAGTTGGTGCGTAGATTTTTTTTTTATTTGTGTATATAATATGGAGTTCATTTTCATAAGATGTGTAAGACCCTCAATTTTATGAATAAAAATATATTTTTATAAATATTATTTTTAAATATTATAGAATAAATTTGATATAATGTTATAGTTGTGGATAATATTTATAAATTTTGCAAAAGACGCAAGTTTGTTATATAATATTCGATTGGTTGGGAATATTCGCTTTAAAACCTAAAATATTCATACGACCATACAATACTAAGACAAATCATTGGTGGACCCTTATTAACGGAATTATTATGTCGGATTGAGAAAACGACAAAAAATATTTTATGAAAATAACTATGGAAGTTTTACCATTAACTGTTGAAACACCCAGTGTTAAAAGTACAAGAATACGCGTGGTTGCATAGTAGCACACGGTATTGATTATTGATACTTACGTGAGAATTCATTCAATTTTATTCAACTATTGTCGATATTTTATATATTATTAAATCAATAATTGAAATGACAGAGTTATTAATATTATTATTTGTAATATTAACGATGTCTAGAAGTTCTGCCAATGAGAGGTTTGGTCACCTAATTGCGCGCCAATAGGAGAAATCCTTATTGGAAAGCCCTCTTCCTTTTTACGACTTTGGTCGATTAATAGTGTGAATAATAATAATGATGATGAAGTTTTGTTTTATTAGTATTATTAATGTAATAAAACAGAAAAGTTTTTTATATAAAATGTAATACTTTTATAAAGTTATTCGTTTTATTAAAGTTAATAAGAAAATCTTTTTATATAAAATGTAATACTTTTATAAAGTTATTCATTTTATTGTATAATAATTAGAATATATTATATTTTATTATGATAGTGCCGCATAGTATTTGTATAGTAAATTTTTTTAAAAGTTATTCGCTTTTATTATATTATAAATAGAATATATTATATTTTATTGTAAACTAACTGACCATCCATTTAAAGTAAATCGATCCGGACCGCTCATGGATTGGTTACTATTCATCCATTCTTCTATAAATAAAGCTCATTTCTTCATTATTTCTTACGAATTCACCGAAACTCTAGAGAGAAAACGTAGAGAGAATTATTCTTCTATCTTGAAAGCGTATTTCTTTAGCGTTTAAGAAAGCTTTGAGCGTAGTCTGCAAGTTTCTTCAAGTATATCCCCGCCTCCTGGTTTGAGTACTATTCTTTATAAGGTAAGGGGTATTATTTTTTTTCATATTCATGAAGAGAACTTCTGTTATTCCATTCTTTATTATTCTGTTGGAATAACCTGTATACGCGGTCTACCCTATACTTGGTGATTTCTGTTGTTATTCCATTCGTTATTATTCTGTTGGAACATCATGTCTGTGCGTTATACGCCGGACCTGGTTCTGTCTTTATTATTCTGTTGGAATATCATGTCTGTGCATTTTACGCCGGACCTGGTTTCGTCTTTATTATTCTGTTGGAATATCCTCTCTCAATGCTTTTTTTACTTAATTCTGATTCCGTTATTTATTATTACATTGGAACAACCTTTGCACATGAAGTACCGCATGCATAGTGATTTCGTTGTTATTCCATTCTTTATTATTCATTTGGAATATCATGCTTGTCGGTATTACGCTTTGACATGGTTCCGTTATTTATTATTTTGTTGGAATAACCTGTCTATGCGAAGTACCGCATGCATGGTGATTTCTTTTATTATTCCATTCTTTATTATACTTAGATGGTTAGAGTTTTTGGCTTTTATACTCCATGAAATTAGTGGAATATCCTTGATAGTTGTGTTTCATCCAGTATCTTTCATGAAAATATTCTTCTGAGTATTCTTAAATTTTACTCTACAAAGAAGTATCATGTTGACAATTTGGACGTTATTAGTTCCTGGATAAATTAATTCTTGAACTTGTTTTATTGAATTCTTATATCATTGTCATCATCCTCATGTTTATATTTTGTTGAAAGTCATCTGTGGCCTGTAGTGCATAGATGGACTTGGTATGATTATGATCATGGATTATTCGGTATAATCATGACCGTAATGTTACAAATGATGTGGTAAAAGTCCTCATTGGCCCGTAGTGCATTGATGGACAGTTGTTGGCATGATCATGACCATTGATGAATACACAAATATCCTCGGCCGTAGTGCGTGGATAATTTGCGGTTGTGATACTAATGAATATCTTTGTAGTAGTGCGAGGATGAGGTGGATTATTTATTAATGAGTTTTTGATAAAGTAATGAAAACCTTTTAAATCATAAAAGATAGTAGATTTTATTCTCTACTTGACTCTTTTAATGGATCGCATGTTCCATCTCAGATTAAACTTGATGTCTATCAGATTTTATCGCTTTAACATTGTTTCAGACTAATGATAATTTATTCTACATTATCTTTGTCATAATATTTCTTCTTGGGCTAGTTGAGCTCACCCTTTCTTTCCTTTTTCTTCTCTTCAGAAATGAGAACGTGGCTCGAATTTAGTCGGGGAACCAGAGTGACGGTCCGGATGATAGATAGTAGTCCTCACTATTCATTAAATAGTGTGTTAATAAATGTAATGAGGACTTATTCGAGAGTGGATATTATGCTGAAGACAATGTTTGTATTAAAACTCATGACTCTCTTGTTGTATATTAAAGATTGTATTTGTATTCTGTACCATGTATTTGGCGACTCGGAATAAGTGATGTATACCTATTTTGAGGGCGTCATAGCATGTATTTATTATGAATTCTTATAGGACATAGGTCTAATCAAAATTAAAATAAGGGTTTGTGTGACGCCCCCAAAATATGTATACATCACCCATTTTGAGTCGTCAATAACATGGTACAGAAACAACTACAACTTTATTAATACAACATATAAACTGTGAGTTTAAATACAAATATTGCCATCTAGACAATATTCACACCCAAATAAGTCCTCATTACAATTATTGGTACATTATTTTACAAAATGGTGAGGACTACTAAGACAACTTTCTAGATCCATCATTTCACACCCCACTAGAACTCGCTACATTCTCGCCTCCCCGAGAAGAAAAATGGAACAAAAAGAAAAGGGTGAGCTCAACTAACCCAAAGAAAGAATATTATGACTAAGATAATATAGAACAAATTATCATTAGTCTTCAACAGAAAAAAATCTGATAAAATACAATAGACAACAAGTTTCAGATCAATATTTGAAGCGAAAATAATAATTCATAGAAAAGTTACGTAGAGAATGAAATCTACTATAATCTATGAATTTAAAAGTCCATCATCAATATTTTATCCTTGTAACATCAACCAATATTTCATCTTGAATCAAATATTCATCTTTGCACTACAGGCCAAAGATATTCATCAATCGGTCATGTTCATTTCAACACCTGTACATCTTTGCACTACGGGCCAAAGATATTCATAAGAAAATCAACCATCTTTGCACTACAGGCCAAAGATATTCAGTAATACCATCATTTAGGACTGGGGATGATGAAAAATATTTTAAAGAAAACGAATCCAGTGAAACAAAAGAACAAGTATTATGGATTCGTACTTTAAACAATCCGAGTTCAAAAATACTTCATAAATAATCATAGTGGAGTAAAATTCAAGAATGATCAAAACATGGATACAATCAAAGCTAGTATCCATAATAGATATTTTGGACAAAATATGTGACGCCCCCAAAATAGGTCCAATCCATCCAACATATTCTGAGTCACCAAATACATGGTACAGAAAACAACTACAACTTTATTACTACAATTGTCGTGTAAAATACAACAACACATATACTGTGAGTTTTAATACCAACTGTGACTCATGTCCCAACTATGGACAGCACCTCACATTGATACATTACATAAAAGTACAGTCAATAACTGTTTTAGAAATTAAAATATTTGGGAAATGCTCAAAGAAACCTTCGTACATAGGAGGCCATGAATCTAAGTTATGATAGATATCATATGTCCAGAGAATTATTCTTGGTTGATCCAATAGACCCCAAAGAAAAACGAGAAGATTACTATCATGTTCCTTCCAATGATGAGTCCTCTCTTGACATATAGTTATCTCCACTGTCTGCAATTGAGAATTATATTTTAAGCAAACTCCAAGATCATATAGGTAGTGCTCGTAGATATACTCAGCAAGTGGATGTGCACAACCCTGTCTTATGATAACACGAGGTTGTATGTCATTAGACATCTTGTATGATGGTGGCAAAACACCCTTCCAAAGTTGGGTTCACCTCACCCTATTCGGTTCACCAAAATTAAATATTAAATGACGTATACAATACGACACAGTTATCTAAAGTTTTCAATAAAATTATTTCCATACTATTTAGGGAGAACCTCAACAGCTATAGACCACCGCTTCTATTCCCTATTATCCCCGGACCGACCCATTTACACTTGTGACACCCCAAAATTAGGTATACATCACCCATCTTGGGTAGTCGGATCGTGGTGCGTAATTTAAATACAACTTACTAATATAAGCGTAGTATGCAATACGACATAAATCGTGAGTTTGAATACAAATATTGTCTACTAGATATTATACAAACTCAAAAGGAGTCCTTATTACAATTATTATCACACTATTTCATGTAGAATAGTGAGGACTACTAATGCTATCCTCCGGACCATTACTCTGCTTCCCAGCTCGTCCCAAATTTATATTCTCATTTCAAGAAGAAATAAAGAAAGAAAGGGTGAGCTCAACTAGCTCAAGAAGAAATATTATGACTAAGATAATGCGTAATAAATTATCATTAGCCTACAACGAAGGTTAAACCGATAAAATATAATGAACATCAAGTTTAACTACAATGAACCAAAGAATCCATTAAAAGAGTCAAGTAGAAAATAAAATCTACTATCTTTTATGATTTAAAAGTTTTTTCATCATCATTATAAATGAGACTCACTTTAATAAATATTCCACCACATCTAATCATCCCCGTACCACTTGGCAAGAATTTTCATTAAATCATCAATGGTCATGACTATACTCTAATAAACCCCGGTCATAATCATACCAAAAACTATTCATCAATGCTTTACGAAGCCAATCGAGGACTTTTATCACATCATTTATAACAGTCACGATTATACCGAATGATCCTCGGTCATAATCATACTAAGTCCATCTATACACGTAAGCCAAAGATGATTTTCATCACATCATTTGTAACATTACTTACCATGATTACACCTAATAGTCTCGGTCATAATCATACCAAGTCCATCTATGCACTGAAGCCACGATGACTTTCAACATAATATAAACATGAGGATGATGACAATGATATAAGAATTCAATAAAACAAGTTCAAGAATTATTTTATCCGAGAATTATTAACGTTCAAATTGTCAACATGATCTTTGCTTTTGTAGAGTAAAATTCAAGAATGATCGTAAGAATATTTCCATGAAAAGATATCGATGAAACGCAAATATCAAGGATATTCTACTAATTTCATGGAGTATAGAAGTCAAAGTTTTAACCAACCGGGTATAATAAAGAATGGAATAATAAAAGAAATCACCACGCATGCGATAGACCGCATGATACGAGTTATTCCAATGAATAATAATAACGGAACTAGGTCGTGAAATTCACACAAGCGGATGATGTTCCAATGAATAATAAAGAATGGAATAACAACGAAATCACCATGCATGCGGTTGTTGATAGACAAAGTTATTCCAATGAAATAATAAATACGTAATAATAAAGATGGAACCAGTCCTGTAAAACTCACGATGTGATATTCCAAATGAATAATAAAGATGAATAATAAAGATTTTAACCAGTCCCACGTAAAAGCATGACAGGATGTTCCAACGGAATAATAAAGATGAATAATAGAAGAATGTCACCAAGTATAGGGTATTCAGCGTATACAAAGTTATTCCAATGTAACAATAAAGAAATGGAATAATGTAAGTTCTCTTTTGAATACAAAAGAATAATATCCTCTACCGTAAAAGACACCGGATATCAAAATAGTGAAGTACCGTATAATCTTCTTCTTTCTCTCTATAGATTTTCTCTATAGCTTCTCTCTATAATTTCTCTCTAGAGTTTCAAAGTGAATTCGTAAGAAAATAATGAAGGAATGAGCTTCATTTATAGGAAAATAGAATGCATAGTAATTAATCCATGAACGGTCCGTTGATTTACTTTAATCGACGGTCCATATTTAAAAGCAAATCTTTTAAATAAAATATCATATATTCTATTTATATAAAAACATTTTACTATGCAAACACTATGCAACACTATGCATAATAAAATATAATATATTCTATTTATAGAATAACTTTAATAAAGTATTCGCTTTTATATAAAAGATGTTTCGCTTTTATTACGTTAATAATACTGAATAAAACAAAACGTCATTATCGCTTATAATAATTCATATTATTAATCGATAATAATGGAATCAAACCGAGTGACTTCTCACATAAGCATCAATAATCAATACCGCGTGCTACTATGCAACCACACGACATCGTATTTCTTTTACTACCGGTAGTTCAACAAAGATCAACCAGTAAAACTTCCATAGTTATTTCAATAAAATATTTTTATCGCTTTTCTCGATCCGACAATAATTTGCATTGTGGGGTCCACCAATGATTGAGTAGTTGTACTTAATATTCCTCGCTAAACCGAATATTCCCCACCAATCGAATATAATATAACCACTTGCATACTTTGCAAAATTTATAAATACTACCCAGAACTATAATATTATCTCAAATTCACACCATAATATTAAAAAATTATTTCGACAAAATTTAAATCTTTATTGATAAAATCTGGGGTCTCACAATCTCCCCTCCTTATGGAATTTTGCCCTTGAAATTAGGGTATGTACCTGGTATGATAAGAGGTGAAGATACCTTGAATACCTTTATCGTTGAAAACATTAAATTCATCTTTGTAATCCTACCAAAAGATATTCATTAACAATTCATCTTTGCACTACAGCCAAAGATATACAATCAGAAAAACCAATAATGCCGAGACTCACTTAATAGTATCACGACCACGAATTATCCATGCACCTTCGGCCAAGGATATTCGTGTTTTCATTAAGATCACGACCACAAATTATCCATGCACTACTACCAAAGATAATCGTGTATTCATTAGTATCACGACCAAAAATTATCCATGCACTACTACCAAAGATAATCGTGTATTCATTAGTATCACGACCACAAATTATCCATGACTACGCACCAAAGATAATCGTGTATTCATTAAGATCACGACCACAAATTATCCATGCACTACTACCAAAGATAATCGTGTATTCATTAGTATCACGACCACTAATTATCCATGCACTACGTGCAAAGATAATCGTGTTTTCAATTACGGTTATGATTATACCGAAACAATCCTCGTCATAATCATACCAAGTCCATCTCATGCACGTAAGCCACGTAGATGACTTTCAACACAATATAAGCATGAGGATAATGATATAAAGAATCAATCAAATGAGATAAAGGATAAATATTAAACATTTATAATATAATTTATCCAGATTCAAGAATATCCCCATGTTATCAATCACTTAATAATCTCATAATCTAATATCATTAATATTATAACAAAATTTTAATCACTTCTTAAACTTATAAACAATTTATTTCAATTGTTTACGCTTTTACCATATAATGCATTTAATCATTCAAAATGTCATACTCATAAGATATCATCACCAATGATCAAATCCTCATCATCAAAAAAAAATATGCATATACTCTATATAGGATTCTCTGTACATAAAATCCTATTTTCAACTTTGTTACTTCACATAACATATTTAACTCATATGTTTCAGAATTAAACTATTTTCATAGAAAATACCAAATCAGTCCCAAATATATTTCTTTTTTGGGATTTAGCATAATATAGTCCTATAATGAACATACATTTTTCTCGAAATTTTACTATTTTTCAAAAATCAATTTCTAATTAATTCCTTAAGAAATTAGCTACCTCAAGGTTAACTCCAGAAATTCCCAAATCTTGGCAGGGACCTTACACATGTTAATGTGAGCCTCCGCTTTAAATTTCATGGTCATCGGAGTTGTAGAACTCAGGTTATATCGTTTTTTAATCGAAAAAACCTAAATATTGAAATGGTCATAACTTGCTCATTTTAAGTCGAATAAGCTCATTTTGGACAGGAGTTACCTTATACCGTATACTTTCATTTCCCAAAGGGCTAGAATTTTCTCATAATTTAAGTGGCCGAAAATGCCTTTTTAAAAATAAAATCAGTAGCTTTTTTGAAATTTCCAACTTTTTCATTCTTTATTAAAATCACCCACACGTAAATCTACAACACCTTTTCCGTGATTCCACTTGGAGATGCTACAAAACTCATAGATCTAACTCTATAACTTGACCACAATCAAAAATTCAAAATATATTAGGAGATATGGTCAATTGAATTTCATGTTACGTTTTCACAAAATCGATTTTCAACTCTTTGTGATTTCTAAGAAACTTTCATGTTTTCTAATAATAACCAACATAACTCATTATAACACTTACTAATACCACGTATACCCATGATTTTCATTAGTCCAATGCTTTTATTATGACTTTCATCATAATCCACGTAAACAGATCCTTTTAGTTGAAGAAATATTTGAGGGTTTAAGAAATGAGTTTTTGTACTGGGGTCAATACAAAATTCGATTTCACGTTCTAGGGTAGGCTAGAAAGTGTGACGCCCCCAAAATTAGGTATACATCACCCATCTTGGGTCGACACTTACATGGCATGAAATTTAAATACAACTTATTAACATAAGCGTAGGTATACAATACGACATAAATCGTGAGTTTAAATACAAATATCGCTCTACTAGATATTATACAAACTCAAACAAAAAGTCCTCATTACATTTATTATCACACTATTTTACGAGAATAGTGAGGACTACTAATGCTATCTTCGGACCATCACTCGCTTCCCTAACTCGTCCCGGCCTATATTATCATTTCCGAAGAGAATGGTGAAAGAAAGGGTGAGCTCAACTAGCCCAATAAGAAATATTATGACTAAGATAATGCGAATAAATTATCAATAGTCTTCAATAATGTTAAACCGATAAAATACAATAGACAACCGGTTTAATCTGCAGCTGAATATGCAATCCATTTAAAAGAGTCAAGTAGAAAATAAAGTCTACTATCTTTTAGGTTTTAAAAGATTTTCATCATCGCTTATAAATGAGACTCGACTTTTAATAAATATTTCACATCATCGAATCACCCATTACACTACTGCCCAAGGATATTCTTTAGTATCACGACCACAATTATTCATGCACTACGGGCCAAGAATATTTGTGTATTCATTAATGGTCATGATCATGCCAACAATCGTCCATCAATGCACTACTACTGACATCGAGGATTTTTATCACATCATTTGTAACATTACGGTCATGATTACAATTTGAATAGTCTCTGGTCATAATCATACCAAGTCCATCTATGCACTACAGGCCACAGATGACTTTCAAAAAAATATAAACATGAGGATGATGACAATGATATAAGAATTCAATAAAACAAGTTCAAGAATTATTAACGTCCAAATTATCAACATGATATCGCTTTTGTAGAGTAAAATTCAAGAATGATCGGAAGAATATTTCCATGAAAAGATATCTTTGGATGAAACGCAAATATCAAGGATATTCTACTAATTTCATGGAGTATAGAAGTCAAAGTTTTAACCAATTGGGTATAATAAAGAATGGAATAACAAAAGAAATCACCATGAATGCGATAGATCAGCATGCATGTGTTATTCCAATGTAATAATAAATAACGGAACCAGTCGTGAAATTCAAATTCCAAGCGTGATGTTCCAACAGAATAATAAAGATGGAACCCGCATCCTGTGTAAAACACACGATAGGATATTCCAACGAAATAATAAAGATTTTAACCAGTCCCGGTGTAAAACACACGCATGTGATGTTCCAACAGAATAATAAAGATTTTAACCGGTCCTGTAAAACACACGCATGTGGATGTTCCAATGAGAATAATAATAAAGATTTTAAACCGTGTCCTGTAAAACACACATGATGTGATGTTCCAATGTAATAATAGAAAAATGTCACCAAGTATAGGTAAACCACATGATACAAAGTTATTCCAATGTAATAATAAGCAATGGAATAACAACTTCTCTTCATGAATAAGAAAGAATAACACCCTTACTTTTGGTAGGAGATTGAATACTGCAATAGTGTAGTAACAAAATACTCTTCTTCTTTCTCTCTTATTCTCTATATACTTTCTCTCTCTATAGCTTGAATGAATTAAGTGAAAATAATGAAGCCCTAGGCCTCTATTTATAGAAGATTTCTAGCTTAGCACCGCCGCCGTGAAAAGGCAAGTGGCTTGACGAATCGGTTTTAGACGCTTGTAATGTGAAACGACAAGTGGTTCGGCACTTTGTAATGTGAAACGACAAGTGGTTCGACGTCTGGTAAAGGTAATTACTATTAACGAAGGTAAATACTATTGACGAAGGTAAATACTCATTCACAAGGGTAATTACTATTGACGAAGGTAATTACTATCGATTGAAGGTAAATACTATTCACAAGGTAATTACTATTGACGAAGGTAATTACTATTATTGAAGGTAAATACTATCGACGAAGAGACTCTTAGATGATGACATATGAGCCCCCATAAAATAATCAAACTTACCACAAATCATTTTTTTTTCATCAACACATATTTAATCTTTCAACAATTATTAATCATTTATAACTTGTCGTCTCAATTATTGATTTAATACTATAACATATTATACTGATGATAATCGTGACAATAATTGAATCAATAATATAAGAGATATGATGCGCAATTCATCAGTAGTAATAATTGAAGCATAAATGGTGACTTCACGTAAGCATCAATAATCAATACCGTGCTACTATACGCAACTACGCCAGACATCAGCATACTTTTACCACCGGGTAGTTCAATGCTTTTAATTCAGTAACACCTCCGCCATTATTTTTATAAAATATTTTTGTCGCTTTCTCAATCCGATAATAATTACATTAGGGGGTCCACCAATGATTGAGCCATTGTATTTAATATTCCCTAACAAAAAGAATATTCCTCGACCAAACTAATATTTTATAACAACTTGCATACTTTGCAAAATTTATAAATATTACCCACAACTATAACATTATATCAAATTTATTCCATAATATTCAAAAATAATATTTATAGAAAAATTCATCTTTATTTATAAAAGTCGGGTCTTACAACCTCCCTTCTTATGAAATTTAGCCCTCGAAATTAGGGTACGATACACAGTATGTCGAAGAGGTAAGGATACCTTGATTTCATTTGATTCTAACTCCCAAGTCATTTCCTCAACATCGTGGTTCCTCCACAAAACTTTGACTTGAGGTATAACCTTGGGCGTAGAATATGTTCCTTCTTATCCAAAATTTGAACAGAACCTCTTCATACGTCAAATCTTCCGCTATTTCGTCCTGTTCTAACTCAATAATATGGTTCGGTCTTTCACATATTTACGTAACATAGATATGTGAAAAACGCGTTATGAACACGAGACATATTTGGCGAAAAAAGCGAGTCTATAGGCCACGCCCTACTCGATCGAGGATTAAAATGGACCGATGAATCGAGGGTTAAGTTTTCCTCTCTTTCCAAATCTTGTAACTCCTTTCCATGGAGCAACTCTTAACAACACATGATCTCCTATATCGAATTCCACGTCCTTTCGATGAAGATCAAGATAACTCTTTGTCGATTTTGTGAGGTTTTTATACGTTGTCGGATCGTTTGAATCTTTCCGTAGTCATACGTACCAACTCCGATCCCAACAACGTTGCTTCACCCACCTCATCCCCAAAGATAATCTTGAGAACGACACTTTCTTCCATACAACGCTTGAATGGAGCCATGCCAATACTTGCTTGATAATTGTTGTTGTAGGAAAACTCCACCAATGGTAAGAACTTGTCCCAACTCCCTTGAAATCAAGGACACGAGTCTTAATAGATCTTCAAGAGTTTGAATAATCCTCTCCGATTGTCCGTCCGTGCGAGGATGATATCTGCCGAGATAAATCGTAAGTCCGTGCCCATAGCTTTTTGCAAACTAACCCAAAATCGTGAAGTGAATCTTGGGTCTCGATCGAAACTATGGATACCGGCATATACCATGCGATCTTCTAATCTCGTTTATGTACATACGAGCAAGACGTTCAAGTGTATAAATTTCTCGTGATCGGTAAGAAATGAGCGGACTTGGTCAACCTATCAACAATGACCCAAATCGCATCAATGCCTTGAGAAACCTTAGGAAGACCGTGAACGAAATCCATGGTAATGTGCTCCCACTTCCATTCTGAATTTCAAGTGGTTGCAATGGACCTTTTTTGGTACTTGATGCTCCGCTTTAACTCGTTGACAAGTTAGACACCTTGAGATAAACAAATGCTATCTCTCTTCATATTGCTTCCACCAAAATGTATGACGAATATCATGATACATTTTGGTACTCCCGAGATGGATTGCAAATGGTGTGTTGTGTGCCTCCATCATGATATTATACTTTAAATTAGGGGTCGTTAGAACACAAAGTCCGGAGTTGACTCAAAGTATTCCTTCTTCATCGATTCTTGCTTCCTAAGATAAAGCACCTTCTTGCACTTTCTTCCTCATACGCATCAACTCCAGTCCAGCAGCTTGAAGCGGCTTTAACTTTATCAATTAAAGTCGGTTCTACTCATATACTCGCTTATCATCACATGCGTCCCTGAGTCTTTAATTCTATCTCCATCCTTTGCAAGTCACACAAATGGGCCTTTACGTTGACAATATCGCACTCGTCTTGCGTATGATTTTTTCTACTCAATCGTCGCCTACCACGTTCGCTTTTCCAGGATGGTATTGGATGGTATGATCATAATCTTTCAACAGTTCAAGCCAACGTCGTTGTCGCATGTTGAGTTCCTTTTGAGTGAAGAAATATTTGAGGCTTTTATGATCCGTAAAGATCTCCACTTTCTCCCCATACAAGTAATGCCTCCAAATTTTAAGTGCAAAGATAATAGTTGCCAACTCTAGATCATGAGTAGGATAATTCCTCTCATATTCTTTGAGTTGTCATGAGGCATAAAGCTATTACTTTTCCATGTTGCATGAGAACACATCCCAACCCTTTGCCCTCAAGCATCATCAGATGACAAATCCTCCGAGCCGGATGGTATTGTCGTAACAGTCTTTGAAATAAGTCTCCTCTTGAGTTCTTGAAAACTCTTCTCACATTCTTCGCTCAACCAAACTTTGTATCTTTTCGAGTCACCGAGTCAATGGAATAGCGATTCGAGAAAATCCTTCCACGAATCTCCGATAATAACCAAATTAAACCGAGAAAGCTACGTGCTTCTATCATCGATTTAGGTTGTTCCCACTTTGAATAGCTTCAATCTTTCTTTGGGTCAACAGATATTCCATGACTTGATACCACGTGCCCAAGGAATGCTACTTCTTCAAGCCGAACTCGCATTTCTTCAACTTGGCATAAAGCTTATATTCACGAAGCTTTTGGAGTGTCGACCTCAAGTGTTGCTTCATGATCTTCACGGCTTTTGGAATAAATAAGGATGTCATCAATAAAGACGACCACAAAGTGATCTAAATATTCCTTGAATACTCGGTTCATCATATCCATGAAGGCAGCAGGAGCATTAGTCAATCCAAAGGACATGACTAGGAATTCATAATGCCCGTACCGAGTTCTGAAAGCCGTCTTTGGAATGTCGGTGGCTCTAATCTTCAATTGGTGATATCCTAACGAAGATCAATCTTTGAAAAGAATTTGGCTCCTTGCAACTGGTCAAACAGGTCATCAATACGTGGCAATGGATACCTATTTTTGATGGTGACGTGATTCAACTCCCGATAATCAATACAAAGTCGCATACTCCCATCTTTCTTCTTCACGAATAGAATGGAGCACCCCAAGGAGAAGTACTAGGGCGAATAAAGCCAATGTCTAACAATTCCTGCAGTTGGGTCTTTAACTCACGAAGTTCAATAGAGCCATTCGATATGGGGCTTTGGAAATAGGTTTTGTACCGTGTTCAAGGTCGATATAAAATTCAATTTCACGCTCTGGGGTAGGCCAGAAGTTCTTCTTGGGAATACGTCGAAATTTATTAACAATAGGAATATCGTTTAAAAACCGACGTATTTTTATTTAAATCATGACATATGAGCTAAGAAAGCTTGACATCCGCTTTTTCAATAAACGAATAGCTTTATGGCTTGAGATGACCGTGATTGATTTTAATGGTTTGGTCGTTTGAATTCGCATAATAGGTTGATTAGGAATATGAAAGCTAACAACCTTACGAAAACAATCAATTTTTGCATGATAAGTAGTTAACCAATCAATCCCTAGAATCACGTCAAATGCAAGTATTTTTAATGAAATAAGATCGACAGTAATGTGAGGGTACCGATTTGAACCAAACAAGACTTATAAACAAATGGATGTAATGAAGGTTTCTCCCAACGGAGTTTCCACAGATAAGTCAAAGTCTAATTTCTCCGAGTCAAATTTAATCGATGAGCGCAAGTAGGAGAAATAAAAGAATGGGTAGAACCCAGGTATCAAATAAAGTATAGACTTCATTAGAGTTTATGATAAGCTTACCCGTGATGACCTCATTCGATTCCTTGCTCTTTGGGAGGTCACAACAAATGCTCTCCTCAGACTACTTCTGGGTTTTGAATTTTCCGGGATGGCCTTTGGTGCCTCCATCCTAGTCAATTTGTCTTCAGAACGACAAAATCGAGCTAAGTGACCTTCTCTTCCACAATTATAACATGCTTTGACGGCATGATCGCAGCATTGATCGATGTGTCCCTCTCCTCCGCATTTGAAGCATATGATAGGTGGTCTTTCTCCTTCTTAACAATGGGTGCTTGTGTCGACGCGTCTTTCCATCATTGTTGAATCTCCTTTTCTTGAAATGTCCATTCTTATTGTTTTGGCCCTCGATTACCACCGGCGTGGTTACCATATCCGCCCGTTGATTCCCTCCACGCTTGTTGTCACCGCCACGATGACTATTCTCACCGGTATTATAATTTTGCTTACCGCTTCTTTTTTAGTTGCGTTGACTCATTATCGCGCTCCCACTAATCGAGCCCTATTTACAACATCCTAATACAAACACGCTTTATGAGAAATAAGATGTTGACGATCTCCTGCTTCAAACCTCTTAAAAACATTAGCGCCCATTCTCTCTTCATTATCCACCAGTGGGGCCAACCGTGATAACTCATAAAATTTTGCCTCGTATCATGCGACACTGGCCATATTGTTTTGTTCCAACTTGATAAACTCCACCTCCTTCATGTATGGCGAATACTTTCGAAAAGTATTTGTCGTTGAATGACTCCCCGAACTTCTCCCAAGATATCTTGAAGACAATTTGGTTGAGTACGCTTTCTGATTCCCACCAAGAATCCGCCTCTCGCTAGCAACATAAAGGCGTGAAGGGAACCTTTTGCTCCTCGGAGCATCCCAAGACATCAAATATCTTGGTAATCTGCTTTATCCATGCTTCCGCGAAGTGGTTTTGCTTCTCCTTAAACTCCCGTGGTCCCAGCTCCTTAAATTGTTTAGCGGTGACCGCCGAGAGTTTTCCGTGTTTCCACCTACGTTTTGGACAGAGTCGCTCTCGCTTTGCTTGTTGCATAAATTGCATAAAGCCTCCGAACATTTGATCATTCGTCATTTTAGTCAAGTGTTGTTGTTTGCGTGAGGATTTTCGCCTTTCGATGCATTATTATCCTCGATTATTGATATGTGGTGAATCAACAATCGCTCAAGCGCTCCATCAAGCTATTCTCTACATTCTCGGATGTCATTTTCGAGATCGCCACAAAACAAAAGGTTAATTGACATGTAACAAATTATCCCTATCTTCCGACCAACCAATAAAATATCACATAAACTTAGGTAGGTCATACTAGCGAAGGTATTCCCGCCTCCCTCCTAGTACTATTCTCACATCTTAGCCAGGATCATATCCTAAGCTCGATACCAACCGTGGCGCCCCAAAATTAGGTATACATCACCCATCTTGGGTCGACACTTACATGGTATGTAATTTAAATACAACTTATTAACATAACTGCATGTGGTATAATACGACATAAATCATGAGTTTAAATACAAATATCGCTTCACTAGATATTATACAAACTCAAACAAAAGTCCTCATTACAGCTATTATCACACTATTTTACGAATAATGAGGGGACTACTAATGCTATCTTCGGACCATCACTGCTTTCCCACTCGCCCCAAATATATTATCATTTCAAAGAGAACAAAGAAAGAAAGGGTGAGCTCAACTAGCCCAAGAAGAAATATTATGACTAAGATAATGCGTAATAAATTATCAATAGTCTTCAATAATGTTAAACCGATAAAATACAATAGACAACCAGCTTTAATCACAAATGAATATGCAATCCATTTAAAAGAGTCAAGTAGAAAATAAAGTCTACTATCTTTTAGGTTTTAAAAGATTTTTCATCATCATTTATAAATGAGACTCAAATTTTAATAAATATTTCACATCATCGAATCACCCATGCACTACTACTGCCAAGGATATTCTTTAGTATCACGACCACAATTATTCATGCACTACGGGCCAAGAATATTTGTGTATTCATTAATGGTCATGATCATGCCAACAATCATCCCATCAATGCACTACTACCATCGAGGATTTTTATCACATCATTTGTAACATTACGGCCATGATTACACCGAATAGTCTCTCGTCATAATCATACCAAGTCCATCTACGCACTACAAAAGCCCATGATGACTTTCAAAAAAAATATAAACATGAGGATGATGACAATGATATAAGAATTCAATAAAACAAGTTCAAGAATTATTAACGTCCCAAATTATCAACATGATATCGCTTTTTGTAGAGTAAAATTCAAGAATGATCGTAAGAATATTTCCATGAAAAGAATCTTTGGATGAAACGCAAATATCAAGGATATTCTACTAATTTCATGGAGTATAGAAGTCAAAGTTTTAACCAACTGGGTATAATAAAGAATGGAATAACAAAAGAAATCACCATGAATGCGATAGATCATGCATGATAAAGTTATTCCAATGTAATAATAAATAACGGAACCAGGTCGTGAAATTCACACCGGCGTGATGTTCCAATGTAATAATAAAGATGGAACCGATCCTGTAAAACACACGAGATAGGATATTCCAACGTAATAATAAAGATTTTAACCAGTCCTGTAAAACACACATGAGCATGTGTTCCAACAGAATAATAAAGATTTTAACCAGTCCTGTAAAACACACGCATGTGATGTTCCAATGTAATAATAATAAAGATTTTAACCAAGTCCTGTAAAACACACGAGATGTGATGTTCCAATGTAATAATAGAAAAATGTCACCAAGTATAGGTAAACCACAGATATCAAAAGTTATTCCAACAGTAATAATAAGCAATGGAATAACAACAGCCTCTCTTCATGAATAAGAAAGAATAACACCCCTTACTTTTGGTAGGAGATTGAATATCTGCTGAGAAGCAGTAAGTAACAAAATACTCTTCTTCTTTCTCTTATTCTCTATATACTTTCTCTCTATAGCTTGAATGAATTAAGTGAAAAATAATGAAGCCCTAGGCCTCTATTTATAGAAGATTTCTAGCTTAAAGACCGCCGTGAAAAGGCAAGTGGCTTGAAGACCGGTTTGACGCTTTGTAATGTGAAACGACAAGTGGTTCGGCACTTTGTAATGTGAAACGACAAGTGGTTCGACGCTGTAATGTGAAACGACAAGTGGTTCGACGTCTGGTAAAGGTAATTACTATTAACGAAGGTAAATACTATCGACGAAGGTAAATCATTGCTCACAAGGGTAATTACTATCGACGAAGGTAATTACTATCGACGAAGGTAAATACTATTCACAAGGGTAATTACTATTGACGAAGGTAATTACTTATTGAAGAAGGTAAATACTATCGATGAAGAGACTCTTAGATGATGACATATAATGAGCCCCCATAAAATAATCAAACTTACCACAAATCATTTTTTTTCATCAACACATATTTAATCTTTCAACAATTATTAATCATTTATAACTTGTCGTCTCAATTATTGATTTAATACTATAACATATTATACGTATGATAATCGTGACAATAATTGAATCAATAATATAAGAGATATATGATCAAAGAATTCTCAGAGTAATAATTGAAAGCATAGGCGAGTGACTTCTCACGTAAGCATCAATAATCAATACCGTGTGCTACTATGCAACTACGCCAGACATCGTACTTTTACCACCGGGTAGTTCAATGCTTTTAATTCAGTAACACCTCATAGTTATTTTTATAAAATATTTTTGTCGTTTTCTCAATCCGGCAATAATTACATTAATAGGGGTCCACCAATGATTGAGCCATTGTCACGAATATTCCCTACAAAAAGAATATTCCCCACCAAACGAATATTTTATAACAACTTGCATACTTTTGCAAAATTTATAAATATTACCCACAACTATAACATTATATCAAATTTATTCCATAATATTCAAAAATAATATTTATAGAAAAATTCATCTTTATTTATAAAAGCTGGGGTCTTACAGAAAGTCTTCATGAATACGTCAAGAAATTTATTAATGATAGAAATATCATTCAAAACTGTGACTCTCATCCAAAACTTGGATAATACGTCACATTGATACCAACTGTGACTTCTATCCTTTCACCTTGATAGCACCTCATAATGATGCCTATCAACTCGCCATCTTCTTTCATGATGTCGCCTAGAGAAAGTCAGGCCTCGGTGCATTCCACACAAGGAAGTCAACAACGAAAGGTTCAGGGATCTTTACTTATGGCTTGATATTATAATGATTGACTTTAATGGTTTGGTTACTTGAATTCGCACAACAGGTTGGTTATGAATATAAAAGCTAACAACCTTACGAAAAGCATGATGATTAGTTAACCAATTGATTCCTAAAATCACATCAAAGGCCAGTATTTTTAAAAAAAATAAGATTGACAAGTAACGTGAAAGTGTTTATTTGAATCAAACAAGATTTAAAAACAGTAGAGGTAACAAAGGCTCCTACTTACGAAGTTTCAACCAATAAGTCAAAGTCTAACTTCTCCTGAGTCAAATTTAAACGTTGAGCGCAAAGCAAGAGAGATAAAATAATGGGTAGAACCCAGATCTTATAAGGTATAGACTTCAGTAATTTATAATTAACTAACTCGTGCTAACTTCGTTCGGGTTACTCGCTTTTGAGAAGTCACGCAAACGCTTCTCCTTTACACTACCGATTTTGACTTTTCTGGAACGGTCTTTAGTGCCTCCATCCTAGCTGAACTTGTCTTCGGTGAACGACAAAATCAGGCTAAGTTGTAAGACCCCAACTTATTATTAATGAAATTTAATTTTCTCTATTTATTATTTTGAAATAGTAAGGGTTGATTTGATTAATGTGGATAGTTAGGGGTAAAATACGCAAATATTTCAAAATAAGCAAGTGGTTATAAAATATTCATTGTTGTTTCGGAGAATATTCGTCATTGTCGGGGAATATTAAATGACGACGGCACATAACCATGTGGGCCCCATAACTTGAAAGCGATTGGATGAAGAAAACGACAAATATAAGTTGTTTAAAAATAATAGCGAGCGTAGTTATTACTGCTAACACCGCTGGAATACCGGTGGTTAAAACACGATGTACGCGTTGTTGCACAAGATGACACCAGTATTGCACCAATTAAGAAGGCACTACTCAATAATGGTTACGATAATTAATGCTCAAAGATTTTATTGAGTTAATAATTGTCATGTTGATATTTTATATTGTTGTTGTTTCAATAATTGTCATTACGAAGATTTTTCATTATCGAAGCAATAATTCATATTATCCTAATAATATTATTAGATAACATTATTGGCAATGTCTAGAAAGTTCTGTCTAAGGAGAGGTTTGGTCACCTAATTGCGCGCCAGTAAGGAGAAATTCTTATTGGAAAGCCCTCTCTATCCTGAGAACTGCCTGGTTGTCAATAATGTGATTCTATAATATTATTTATGAATAATTAATTATTGATTTATATGATGAAAAAAATATTGATTTTATGAGGATATAGATGGAGAAAATTTTTAATGTGACAATTGTTGAAAATTAATATTTTATCTTTTTCTGATAAAATAATTCATTTAAATATATTATTTTAATAATATATTAACGATGATATTTTTACAATGAATGTGGGATATATGAGTATATGAGGAGGAAGAGTATTTTGTGGCATTAAATGTTTAACACATGTTTTGTGTGTTGGTGGACACAATTATTGACCAGAAATTTGATTATAACACGTAAAATCGCCTGCTTGTGGATTTCGGTCAATTTCTGCTTTGGAATTGGAAAAACTTCTTCTGCAAAGTTGTAGAAATTGAATTTCCTATAAAACTTGCGAGATTTGAATTTTCTGATAAAAGGGCTATTTATTATGAATTATTGAAGTTTCAAGTTCAAATAATTAATTTTTGGGAGTTTTAGTTAATTATTTTGAGAAAAACATTTTTTGTAAATAAGTTGGCCTCACATGTGATTCAAATGGGCTGAGATCAGTTGTCTAAGGTGGGCTAAAGAAAATGTGAAAAATATATTAATATTATATTCAATTTTCTGCTTTGGTGTTCTAAGCAATTTCCTATAAATAGGTGCTTGGGTTAGAATTGAAAATCACAATGTAAATCAAGTTTCTCTCTTTTTCTCTCGATATATTGAGCGTATTCTTGTGAGTATACTTTGAGTATTGTTAGGCGGTTGCAAAGTTCCTTCAAAGACTATATACCTAGATTCCAAATTTGTAAGTACTAATCTTTCGAGGTAAGGGATAGTAAGGGATTGTAAGGGATGTTATTTTCTTCTCAAATGATATTATTTCTTCAATATCATTATGCTGAAATATTGATTGGAACTTTTTATTAAATTTGGAACTTTTTCATGTCTGGGAGTTACTTATTCACGAGTTACTATTCACGAGTTACTATTTCACGAGTCTTATTAAATGACGCGTGAAGATATTTTTTTCGAAATTTCTATCTTTTGGTGTGAGTTACTATTCACGTATACGGCACTATTCAATAGAAAAATAAAATTTCTTCTTTTTGTCCAAAATATCTATTCTAATACCAAATTTTTGATTGTATCCATGTTTTGATCATTCTTGAATTTTACACCACTATGATTATTTTGAGGTATTTTTGAACATGGATAAAACAAAATACTAATCCTTAATCCTTAATCCTTGTCATTTTGTTTCACCGGATTCTTTTCTTTAAAAATATTTTCATCATCCTCGCCTTAAATGATGATATTATTGAATATCTTTGGCTCAGTAGTGCAAAGATGAATGATTTCTGAAGAATATCTTTGGTAGTAGTGCAAAGATGAACAGTGTTTAGATGAACACGACCAATCGATGAATATCTTTGGCTCCAGAGTACAAAGATGAATATTTGATTCCGTATGTATATTGATTAATGTTACTGAGGGGATAAAATATCGACGATGAACTTTTAAATTCATACATAGAAGATAGTAGTTTGCATTCTCTACTTAACTCTTCTAATGAATTATTATTTTCATTGCTGAATATTGATTTAAAATTTGTTGTCTATTGTATTCTATTAGATTTTTCCTCGTGAAGACTAACGGTAATTTGTTGTATATTATCTTAGTCATAATATTCTTTATCGGGCTAGTTGAGCTCACCCTTTTCCTTGTTGTTCCATTTTTCTTCTCGTGAGGCGAGAATGTAAGCAGTACTAGTCAAAATATGGAATGAAGGTTCTAGAGAGAGTTGTTTAGTAGTCCTCACCATTTTGTAAAATAATGTATCAATAAATGTGATGAGGATTTATCTGAGTATAGATATTGTCTAGAAGATAATATTTGTATACAAACTCACGCTTTCTTCAAGTTATAATAATAAAGTTGTAGTTGTTTCTGTACCATGTATTGACAACTCAGAATGGGTGATGTATACCTATTTTGGGGGCGTCACATAAGTGACCTTCTTTTCCACAATTATAACATGCTTTAAATGACATCGTGCAGTTTGGACTGATATGTCCCTCCCCTTCGCATTTGAAACATATGATAGGTGGTCGTTCTCCTTCCTTAACAACGGGTGCTGGTGCTGACGTCTTTCCATCATTGTTGAATTTCCTCTTCTTGAAATTTCCATTCCAATTATCTTGTCCATGGTTACCACCGAAATGATAATTTCCCCCACGATGGTTATCGTTGTTCCGATGGCCGTTGCCACCGGTACGATTATTATTGTGTTGTTGGTCGTTACCTTTTGGTTGTGCTGACTCATTATCGTGCTCCAATAACTGAGACCTATTCACAATATCTGAATACAAATAAAGTTTATGAGAAATTAGGTATTGACGTATATCGGGTTTCAAACCTCTTAAAAACATTCGCGTCATTCGCTCCTCATTATCGACCAAATGGGATGCAAACCGAGATAAGTCGGCAAACTTAGCCTCATCTTCAGTGACACTCGGCCATATTATTTTTGCTCCAACTTGTTAAACTCCACCTCCTTCATGTGACGAATACTTTCGGAAAGTACTTGTCGTTGAATGCGACTCTTGAACTTCTCCCAAGACATCTTGAGTATGTCATCTGGGTATGCGCTTTTACTGATTCCCACCAAAGAATCGCTTCTTCACGCAACATAAAGGTGGAAAATGGAACCTTTTTGCTCCTCCGAGCATCCCAAGACATCAAATATCTTGGTGATCTGCTTTAACCACGCCTCTCGCTTTAAGTGGTTCTCTTTCCCAAAAACTCCGGTGGTCCCAGCTCCTTGAACTGCTTAATGGTGGTGACCACCATGGGTTGCCATTATTTTCACCGCTTTATGAGCAGGCGAGCCGCCAAATCGATGTTGCATGAATTCTAAAAAACTCCTAAACGTACCGTCGTTCGTCATTTGATCAGTGTTGTTGTTTACAGGAGGATTATCGCCATCCTGTCGCACATTATCCTGATTATTGATCTGTGGAGGCTCAACGGTCTCCTGTGCTCCATTGCTTATCTCAACATTTTTGGATGCCATTTTCAAATACTGCCACAAAACAAGGGTTAATTAACATGTCACATATTATCCCTATACACCTAATTCCACCAATTAAATACCAAATAAACTTAGGTAGGTCATACTAATGAAGGAATTTCCGCCTCTCCCCTCCTAGTTCTTATCTCACATCTTAGCCAGGGATCATATCCCTAAGCTCTGATACCAACTGTGACACCCCCAAAATTAGGTATACATCACCCATCTTGGGTAGTCGGATACATGGTACGTAATTTAAATACAACTTACTAATATAACTGCAGGTATGCAATACGACATAAAAAACCGTGAGTTTGAATACAAATATTGTCTACTAGATAATATACAAACTCAAAAGGAGTCCTTATTACAATTATTATCACACTATTTCATAGAATAGTGAGGACTACTAATACTATCCTCCTCCGGACCATTACTCCGTTCCCGACTCGTCCCAAATATATTCTCATTTCACGAAGAACAAGAAAAGAAAGGGTGAGCTCAACTAGCTCAAGAAGAAATATTATGACTAAGATAATGCGTAATAAATTATCATTAGCCTCTGTGAATTGTTAAACCGATAAAATATAATGAACATCAAGTTTAACTACAATGAACCAAAGAATCCATTAAAAAAGAGTCAAGTAGAAAATAAAATCTACTATCTTTTATGATTTAAAAGGTTTTCATCACTATTATAAATTTTGAGACTCGAAACTTTAATAAATATTCCACCACATCTAATCATCCCTGTACCACGGTCAAGAATTTTCATTAAATCATCAATGGTCATGACTATACCGAATAAACCCTGGTCATAATCATACCAAAAACTATTCATCAATGCTTTACAAAAGCAATCGAGGACTTTTATCACATCATTTATAACAGGTCATGATTATACCGAATGATCCCTGGTCATAATCATACTAAGTCTATCTATGCACGTAAGCCAAAGATGACTTTCATCACATCATTTGTAACATTACGGTCATTATTACACCTAATAGTCTCTGGTCATAATCATACCAAGTCCATCTATGCACTACAGGCCACAGATGACTTTCAACATAATATAAACATGAGAATGAGGACAATGATATAAGAATTCAATAAAACAAGTTCAAGAATTATTTTATCCAAGAATTATTAACGTTCAAATTGTCAACATGATACTGTTTTGTAGAGTAAAATTCAAGAATGATCAGAAGAATATTTCCATGAAAAGATACTGGATGAAACGCAAATATCAAGGATATTCTACTAATTTCATGGAGTATAGAAGTCAAAGTTTTAACTAACTGGGTATAATAAAGAATGGAATAACAAAAGAAATCACCATGCATGCGATAGAGCAGCATGACGAGTTATTCCAACATAATAATAATAACGGAACTAGGTCGGTGAAATTCACAAGCGGCGGATGTTCCAAATGAATAATAAAGAATGGAATAACAACGAAATCACCATGCATGCGGTACTTGGCGATGTATTGTGTTATTCCAAATGAATAATAAATACGAATAATAAAGATGGAACCCGTGTCCGTAAAACACACGCATGTGATATTCCAATGTAATAATAAAGACGAATAATAAAGATTTTAACCAGTCCCAAAGAAAGCCTGAATAGGATGTTCAAACGGAATAATAAAGATGCGAATAATAGAAGAATGTCACCAAGTATAGGGTATTCCGCGTATACAGGTTATTCCAACAGAACAATAAAGAAATGGAATAACAGAAGTTCTCTTTTTGAATACAAAAGAATAATATCCCTTACCGTAAAAGACACTCGATATCAAAATAGTGAAGTACCAGAATACTCTTCTTCTTTCTCTCTATAGATTTTCTTTCTATAGCTTCTCTCTATAATTTCTCTCTCTAGAGTTTCAAAGTGAATTAAAAGAAAATAATGAAGGAATGAGCTTTTATTTATAGGAAAATAGAATGCATAAGTAATTAATCCATGAACGGTCCAGTTGATTTACTTTAATCTGACGGTCCATATTTAAAGAAAAATCTTTTAAATAAAATATCATATATTCTATTTATATAAAACATTTTACTACTATGCAAATACTATGCAACACTATATCATAATAAAATATAATATATTCTATTTATAGAATAACTTTAATAAAGTATTCGATTTTATATAAAAAGATGTTTCGCTTTTATTACGTTAATAATACGAATAAAACAAAACGTCATTATCGCTTATAATAATTCATATTATTAATCGGCAATAATGGAATCAAACCGAGTGACTTCTCACATAAGCATCAATAATCAATACAGGTGTCTTTACTTTACTACGCAACCACACGTACATCGTACTTTTACTACCGAAGTAGTTCAACAAGATCAACCAGAAACTTCCGCCGTTATTTCAATAAAATATTTTGTCGTTTTCTCAATCCGATAATAATTACATTATGGGGTCCACCAATGATTGAGTAGTTGTACGAATATTCCCCGCTAAATCGAATATTCCCCACCAATCGAATATAATATAACCACTTGATACTTTGCAAAATTTATAAATACTACCCACAACTATAATATTATCTCAAATTCACACCATAATATTAAAAATTATTTCGACAAAATTTAAATCTTTATTGATAAAATCTGGGGTCTCACAATCTCCTCCTTATGGAATTTAGCCCTCGAAATCGTGGTAATGACCTGGTATGATAAGAGGTGAGGATACCTTGAATACCTTTATCATTGAAAATATTAAATTCATCTTTGCAATCCGGCCAAAGATATTCATTAACAATTCATCTTGCACTACAGCCAAAGATATACAACCATAAACCAATAATGCCGAGATTCAACAATAGTATCACGACCACGAATTATCCATGCACTACTGGCAGGGATATTCGTGTTTTCATTAGTATCACGACTACAAATTATCCATGCACTACGGCCAAAGATAATCGTGTATTCATTTGTATCACGACCACCAAATTATCCATGCACTACTACCAAAGATAATCGTGTATTCATTAGTATCACGACCACAAATTATCCATGCACTTTTACGACCAAAGATAATCGTGTATTCATTAGTATCACGACCACAATTATCCACGACTACGTGCAAAGATAATCGATTTTCAATTACGGTTATGATTATACCGAACAATCCACAGTCATAATCATACCAAGTCCATCTATGCACGTAAGCCACAGATGACTTTCAACACAATATAAGCATGAGGATAATGATATTCAACAACAGGTCATCTTTGCACTTACAGGTCAAATATATTCAACAACAGGTCATCTTTGCACTTACAGGCCAAAGATATTAATATCTCAAAGAAATACATAATCATTTTAGAATTTATATAAACCATAATTATAATCATGTTGATCAATTCACTTTGCACTTAAGCTAAAAATATTCAATTGTAAATTCAATGGTTATGATCATACCAGTCAACGATTCAACTTTGTACTACTGGCCAAAGAGAACTCATAGTCACGATCATACCAATAATCTACCCATCTTTACACTCAAGTAAGATTCATAAATCAACAATAACTTAGTCAGAAAAAGAAACCAATCTTTTCATGAATAGTAACTCGTGAATAGTAATTCATGAATAGTAACCCTGACATGAAAAAGGTAGAAATTTCACAATAAAATCCATACCAATATTTCGGTATAATGATATTAAAATAATAACATTTCTTAAACTTATAAACAATTTATTTTAATTATTTACACTTTACTAATTAATGCATTTAATCATATTAAAATTCCAAACTCATAAAATTTCATCACCAACAACCAAAACCCTCATCAAAAATCTACATATACCTTATATAGGATTCCCAAGCCATAAAATCCTATTTTCCAATTTTGTTACTTCACATAACATATTTAATTCATTTACTCATAACTAGTCCATTTTCATGAAAATACCAAATCAAGACAAACAAATTTTCTTTTCTCGATTTAGCGTAACATAGTCCCATATTGAACGATATTTTTCACGAAATTTTTAAAATTCATTTACTATTTTTCACATAGCCAAAATCTTTAATATTTAGACATTTATCATAAATTGTACTTTTGTCCAAAATTCAAATTTACAGTATATACTTATTATATACATGTATTCCCAATAAAAATTTCACCAATTTTCACCAATCTATACATCCAAAATCGCCATTTTAGACACAATCAAGAAAACTCATAAAATTATCATTTTAAATTTTCCGAATTTTGAAGGTCGAAAAATTACTAAAACATGAAAAACATAACAACCCTTAAAATCCCTTACCTCAAAAAGCAAAGATTTCGACCTAATATCGGATATGACATTGAAGGAAACTTCAGACTCATTAGCAAACTCTCAAAGTATCAAAATACTCATAAAATACGCTCGATAATATAGAGAGAGAAAGAGAGAAAGCTTATGTTTCTGGTGTGATTTTCAATTCTAACTTAGCCCTCTATTTATAGGAAAATATTAGCACGCCAAAGCAGACTTGACCTGCTACCTGATGGTTTTACCTGCTACTATTGCCACCCACCACATTTGAATTAGAATTTCAGCATATTTCATCACCAACCATAGGCGGGGCCCACGCATTCTAGAATTTTCTACCAAAATGATAAATTCCGAAACTTCAATAATTTCTGAATCAGCCACCTCTTAAAATTCATAACAAATCATAAGTTCATTTTTAACGGTTCAAAATTTGTGGACATATACTAAACTTATATATGTATAACATATCCAAAAATTACAACGATCCAACGGCCAGATTAAAAATTATAACTCGCGCAATATATCGCAAGAACACTGATTTGATATTTAATACATTCATTCCGACAAAAATACTGATAAAACACCTCAACATTAATTCCTTCAATTATAAACACATAAAATAAATAAATTCATCATTTATATCCGCATCAAATAAATATTTCCTTATCAATAATTAATTATTCACAAATAATATTACAGAATCATAATAATGACAACTAGCGGCTTCTCGTGAAAGAGGGGGCTTTCAATAAGGATTTCTCCTTCTTGGCGCACTGATTAGGTGACCAAACCTCTCCTCGATGAACTTTCTGTACATTGCCAATAATGCTATCTAATAATATTATTCAAATAATATGAATTATTGATCCGATAACGTAAAAATACATGTCGTGATAATTATTGAAACAACAATAATATAAAATATCATTGCGTGAATTATTGAATCAATAAAATAAAATATTGAATCTGTAATTATCGTAATAATTATTGAGTAGTGCCTTCACGTAAGAATCAATAATTCAAAAATAATTTGGCAATACTGGGTGCTATCTCTTTAACCGACGCCAGCGTATCGTATTTTAACCACGAATATTCTAACGATTGTTAATCTTGAATAACTACGCCAAGTTATTTATAAAAACTCAAACTTGTCGTTTTCTTCATCCGACGCTTATTCTGTTATAGGGCCCACAAATGGTCATTTAACCGTCCATACAAATATTCCCCGACAACAAGAATATTCCACGACCAAACGAATATTGTGGCGCCCCCAAAATAGGTATACATCACCCATTCGAAGTTTTCAATACATGGTACGAAACAACTACAACTTTATTATTACAACAATAAAATCGTGAGTTTGAATACAAATATTATCTTCTGACAATATCTATACTCGGATAAATCCTCATCACATTTATTGATACATTATTTTACAAAATGGTGAGGACTACTAAACAACTCTCTCTCTAGAACTTTCATTCCATACCTAATTGCATCTTTTATATTCTCTTCTCCACGAGAAGAAAAATGGAACAAAAAGAAAAGGTGAGCTCAACTAGCCCAAGAAGAATATTATGACTAAGATAATATACAACAAATTATCATTAGTCTTCAACAGGAAAAATCTAATAGAATACAATAGACAACAAATTTTAAATCAATATTCGCATTGAAATAATAATTCATTAGAAGAGTTAAGTAGAGAATGCAAACTACTATCTTCTATGTATGAATTTAAAAGTTCATCGCTCTATCTTTTATCGGAAAATTGAATCTCATGGATTTTTATAAGAAATTAAATTCTCTACAACTTTACGTGAAGAAAGTTTTTCGAATTCCAAATGAAATCGATCAAATCCACAAACGGACGATTTTACAAGCTATAAATCAAATTTCAAATAATAAATGGGGTCCAATTAAGCATGTTTAACATGTTTTAAAACTTTTATTGCAACAAAAATACTCTTCCTCCTCAGATACTCATATATCCCACATTCGTTGTAAAAATATCATTATTATTATATTATTAAAATATAATAATATATTTAAATGAATTATTTTATCGTAAAAAGATAAAATTTCAATTTTCAACAATTGTCACATTAAAATTTTCTCCATCTATATCCACATAAAATCAATATTTTTCTCATCATATGAATCAATAATTAATTATTCACAAATAATATTACGAAATCACAATATTGACAACCAGGCGGTTCCGGTGAAGAGGAGGCTTTCCGATAAGAATTAATCCACTTCTTTGGCAAGCAATTAGGTGACCAAACCTCTCCTTAGATGAACTTTCTAGACATTGCCAATAATGTTATCTAATAATATTATTCAGGATAATATGAATTATTGTTCGATAATGAAAAATCTTGTGTAATGACAATTATTGAAACAACAACAATATAAAATATCAACGCAAAGAATTATTAAATCAATAAAATAAAATACTTGATCAAGAATTACCGTAACCATTATTGAGTAGTGCCTTCACGTAAGAATCAATAATTGGTGCAATACTGCAGCGTCTTCTTGTGTGTTAACCACCGGTATTTTTAATAAGATAATACTGCAATAACTACGCCGTTATTTTTTAAACAACTTATATTTGTCGTTTTCTTCATCCAATCGCTTTCTCGGTTATGGGGCCCACATACATGGCTATTGTCTAAATTTAATATTCCCCGACATCTGATTTAATATTCCACGACCAAACGAATATTCCCTTCACAACAATGAATATTTTATAACCACTTGCTTATTTTGAAATATTTGCGTATTTTACCCATAACTATCCACATTAATCAAATCAACCCTTATTATTTCAAAATAATAAATAGAGAAAATTAAATTTCATTAATAATAAGTTGGGGTCTTACATGGGTCCCACCCATAAATTAATAAAAATTATTTTATTTTCCGAAACTTCAACAATTCATAGAAAATATCCCGTTTATCACAAAAATATCCAAAATCCACAAACGGATGATTTTTAATTCCTCTATTCTGATAAAATACTGATAAAACACCTCAGCATTAATTCCTTCATTTATAACCACATAAATAAATCCATCATTTATATCCACATCAAATAAATATTTCCTTATCATATAAATCAATAATTAATTATTCATAAATAATATTACAAAATCACAATTATGACAACCAGGCCGTTCCCAGGAAAGAGGTGGCTTTTCGATAAGGATTTCTACTTACTGGCGCGCAATTAGGTGACAAAACCTCTCCTTGACAGAACTTTCTCGACATTGCCAATAATGCTATCTAATAATATTATTCAAATAATATGAATTATTGATCCGATAATGGGAAATCATGCGATGGCGATTATTGAAACAATAATAATATTAAATATCAACTCAACAATTATTGAATCAATAAAATAAAATATTGAACGATAATTCATCGTAATAATTATCGAGTAGTGCCTTCTTACGTGCGAATCAATAATTCAATAATCTTGTGTAATACTGAGTGCTATCTTTGTGCAACCACGCCAGACATCAGTATTTTAACCACTGTGTATTTCAACAATTATTAACAGTAATAACTACGCTGCGTTATTTATAAAAACTCATACTTTGTCGCTTTTTTTATCCGATAGCTATTCATTATGAGCCCACGAATGGTCAACTACTTGGCCGTATTTAATATTCCCCGATAAAAATGAATATTTTATAACCACTTGCTGATTTTGTAAAATTTGCACATTTCACCCATAACCAAAGCATTATATTAAATTAACACCTTATTAATTTAGAATAATGAATAGAGAAAAATCAATTTTATTTATAATAAGTTGGGGTCTTACACTAATGCTCCTACGGCTTTCATGGATATGATGAACCGAGTATTCAAGGATTATTTGGATTAGTTCGTTGTTGTCTTTATTGATGACATCCTCATATATTCCAAAAGTCGTGAAGATCATGAGCACCATTTGAAGCTGGTACTTCAAAGGCTTCGTGAAAACAAGCTATATGCCAAGTTGAAGAAATGTGAGTTCTGGCTTGAGGAAGTAGCATTCCTTGGGCACGTGGTGTCAAAACATGGAGTATCTGTCGTCCCGACGAAGATTGAAGTAATACAAAGTTGGGAGCAACCAAAGTCGGTGACCGAAGTACGTAGCTTTCTGGGCCTAGCTGGTTATTATCGGAGATTCGTGGAAGGATTTTCTCGAATCGCTACCCCGTTAACTCAACTGACTCGGAAAGATACAAAATTCGTATGGAGCGAGGAATGCGAAAAGAGTTTCCAAGAGCTTAAGAGGAGACTAATTTCGGCACCTGTTCTGACAATATCATCTGGTTCGGATGGATTTGTTATCTACAGCGATGCTTCAGGCAAAGGTTTAGGATGTGTTCTCATACAACATGGGAAAGTCATAGCCTATGCCTCGCGACAACTTAAAGAATATGAGAGGAATTATCCTACTTCATGATCTAGAGTTAGCGGCAATGCTTTTCGCTTTAAAGATCCGAGGTACTATCTATATGGAGAGAAAGTGGAGATATATTCAGACCATAAAAGCCTCAAATATTTATTCACCCAAAAGGAGCTCAACATGCGACAACGACGTTGGCTCGAGCCGTTAAAAGATTATGACCATACCATTCAAAACCATCCTAGAAAAGTAAACGTGGTAGCTGACGCGTTGAGTAGAAGATCATATGCAGGAACGAGTGCGATGATGTCAAGTATACGCATAGAACCAACTTTAATCGATAAAGTTAAAGTTGCTCAAGCCACAGACCCGGAGCTGATGCGTATGAAGAAGAAAGTACAAGAAGGTGCTATTCCAGAAGCAAGAATCAATGAAGAAGGAATACTTCGAGTTCACTCCAGACTTTGTGTTCCTAACGATTCTGATTTAAAGAACAAGATCATGATGGAGGCACTCAATACACCATTTGCAATCCATCCTGGAAGTACCAAAATGTATCATGATCTTCGACATACATTTTGGTGGAACAATATGAAGAGAGAGATTGCAAAGTTTATCTCGAGGTGTTTAACTTGTCAACGTGTAAAGGCGGAGCATCAAGTACCTAAGGGTCCATTGCAACCACTTGAGATTCTGAAATGGAAGTGGGAACACATTACCATGGATTTCATTACGGGTCTTCCCACGGTTTCTTAAGGTGTAAATGTTATTTGGGTTATTATTGATAGATTAACCAAGTCTGCTCATTTCTTGCCGATATGGGAGACTTATTCCCTTGATAGTCTTGCTCATATGTATGTAAATGAGATTGTGAGATTGCATGACATGCCAGTATCCATAGTTACTGATCGTGACCCAAGATTCACTTCACGATTTTGGGTTAGCTTGCAAAAAGCTATGGGCACGCATTTTACGATTGATTCGGCATACCATCCTCAAACGCAGACGGACAATCGAGAGGACTATTCAAAATCTTAAAGATTTATTAAGACTCGTGTCCTGACTTCAAAGGGAGTTGGATAAGTATTTACCATTGGTGGAATTCTCCTACAACAACAGATTATCGTGCAAGTATAGGGTAGCTCCATTCAAGCATTGTATGGAAGAAAGTGTCGCTCTCCAAAGATATGTTGGGATGAGGTGGGTGAAGCAACATTGTTGGGACCAGAGTTGGTACGACATTACTACGTAAAAGATCCAAATAATTCGACAACGATACAAATGGCACAAGATCGACAAAAGAGTTATGCGGATCTTCATCGAAAGGACGTGGAATTTAGTATTGGGGATCATGTATTGTTGCGTGTTGCCCATGGAAGGGAGTTACAAGATTCGGGAAGAGAGGAAAGCTCAATCCATGATTTATTGGTCCATTTTAGATTCTTGACCGAGTAGGAAATGTAGCCTATAGACTCGCGTTATCTCCAAGTATGTCCCGTGTTCATAATGTTTTTCATATATCTGTGCTTCGTAAATATATGAAAGACCCGAACCACGTTATTGAGTTAGAACCGGATGAGATAGCCGAAGACTTAACGTACGAGGAGGTACCTGTTAAGATCTTGGATAGGAAGAAGCATGTCTTGTAAGACCCCAACTTATTATTAATGAAATTTAATTTTCTCTATTTATTATTTTGAAATAGTAAGTGTTGATTTGATTAATGTGGATAGTTATGGGTAAAATACTGCAAATATTTCAAAATAAGCAAAGTGGTTATAAAATATTCATTGTTGTTTGGGAATATTCGTTTGGTCGTGGAATATTACGTCTTTGTCGGGAATATTCGCACGGTACTGCACAAGCAATGTGTGGGCTCCATAACTAAAGCGATTGGATGAAGAAAACGACAAATATAAGTTGTTTAAAAATAACTAGCGTAGTTATTCTGCTATTATACTATTAAAATACTTCGGTGGTTAACACACAAGAAGACACCAGATTGCACCAATTATTGATTCTTACGTAAGAAGGCACTACTCAATAATGGTTACGTAATTACCGATCAAGATTTTATTTTATTGATTTAATAATTCTTTATTGATATTTTATATTGTCATTGTTTCAATAATTGTCATTACACAAGATTTTTTCATTATCGAAGCAATAATTCATATTATCCGAATAATATTATTAGATAACATTATTGGCAATGTCTAGAAAGTTTTGTCTAAGGAGAGGTTTGGTCACCTAATTGCGCCCCAAAGAAGGAGAAATTTTTATCTGAAAGCCCCTTTCCTTTGAACCGCACTCGTTGTCAATATTGTGATTCTGTAATATTATTTGTGAATAATTAATTATTGATTCATATGATGAGAAAAATATTGATTTTATGTGGATATAGATGGAGAAAATTTTAATGTGACAATTGTTGAAAATTGAAATTTTATCTTTTTCCGATAAAATAATTTATTTAAATATATTATTATATTTTAATAATATAATAATGGTGATATTTTTACAACGAATGTGGGATATATGAGTATACGAGGAGGAGAAGAGTATTTTTGTTGCAATAAAAGTTTAAAACATGTTAAACATGTCGGTGGACCCCATTTATCGATCGAAATTTGATTATACCGTGTAAAATCTTCCGCTTGTGGATTTCTTTGATTAATTTTGGAATTCGGAAAAACTTTCTTCCGCAAAGTTGTAGAGAATTGAATTTCCTATAAAAAATAGCGAGATTCGAATTTTCTGATAAAAGGGCTATTTATTATGAATTATTGAAGTTCTGAATCTCCGAAATAATTGATTTTTGGAAGTTTTAATTATTTATTTTATGAAAAACGTTTTTTAAAAGTTTTGTGAGGTGGGCTACTTGTGTTGAATGCTGAATTCAGTTGATAAAAGTAAAGCGTAAGAATTTAATAAATATATTTTAATATTTTATTAAATTTTACGCTTTGTGTTCTAAGCATTTTCCTATAAATAGGTGCTTAGGTTAGAATTGAAAATCACACCGTAAATCAAGTTTTCTCTCTATATTATCGAAATGTATTCTTGTGAGTATTTTGAGTATATTTTGAGTATTACTATACTCGCAAGTTCAAGTCATAGCCTATATCCTGTTTCAAATGTTTAAGAAATCTTGATCTTTCGAGGTAAGGGATATTATTTTTTTCGTAATGATATTATTTCTTCAATATCATTATGTTTGAAATATTGATCTGAAGTTTTTATCAAATTTGGAACTTTTGGTGTCTGAGTTACTTATTCACGTATACTGCACTATTCACGTATCGACCTTACTATTCACGAATACTGGACTATTCATCGAAAATGAAAATTTTTCTTTTCGTCTAAAATATCTATTCGGATACTAGCTTTGATTGTATCCATGTTTTGATCATTCTTGAATTTTACACCACTATAATTATTTTTGAGGTATTTTTGACATGGATTAAACAAAGTACAAATCCTTAATCCTTAATCCTTGTCATTTTGTTTCAATTGGATTCGCTTTTTTAAAATATTTTTCATCATCCTCGGTCTTAAATGATGATATTATTGAATATCTTTGGCTCTGTAGTGTAAAGATGAATGATTTCGATGAATATCTTTGGCCCGTAGTGCAAAGATGAACATGTGTTTAGATGAACATGACCAACTGATGAATATCTTTGGCCTGTAGTGCAAAGATGAATATTTGATTCCAGATGTATATCGATTGATGTTACAGGGATAAAAGATAGGCGATGAACTTTTAAATTCATACATAGAAGATAGTAGTTTGCATTCTCTACTTAACTCTTCTAATGAATTATTATTTCACGCGAATATTGATTTAAAACTTGTTGTCTATCAGATTCTATTAGATTTTTCCTCGTTGAAGACTAACGATAATTTGTTGATATTATATTAGTCATAATATTCTTTACTAGGCTAGTTGAGCTCACCCTTTCCTTGTTGTTCCATTTTTCTTCTCGGAGGTGAGAATGTAAATGAAATCTTAGTTTGGGTATGGAATGAAGGTTCTGAGAGAGTCATTGTTTAGTAGTCCTCACCATTTTTGTAAAATAATGTATCAATAATTATGATGGGGATTTATTTGCGTGTGAATATTGTCTAAATGGCAATATCTGTATTTAAACTCATAGTTTATATGTTGTAATAATAAAGTTGTAGTTGTTTCTGTACAATGTATTGACAACTCAGAATGGGTGATGTATACCTATTTTGGGGGCGTCACAACCCACTTATGTTATAAACATGTGGGCTGCTGAATTTTCTTCCTAGATGGCTGTTGGTGGCTTGGTTGGTGAAGGTTGGCGTGAAAAAAGAAAAAATAAATTATTATTTTATTATTTTAGTCTCCTATGGCGTTCTAGCATTTTTCTATAAATAGGCGCTTAGGTTAGAATTGAAAATCACACCAGAAACAAGTTTTATTTCTCTCTAGATTATCGAGCGTATTTTTGTGAGTATTTATATACTTTGAGAGTTGTTGTTCGGTACAAGTTTTCTTCGGCTTTATATCCGATATTCCGATCAGAAGTACCGTTATTTTGAGGTAAGGGATGTTATTTTCTTCTTAAATGATATTATTTTCTTCAATATCATTATGCCGAAATATTGGTGAACTTTTTAATCAAATTTGGAATTTTTTGTGTCGGGATTACTATTCACGTATACGGCACTATTCACGAATACGACACTATTTACTAAAAAATAAAAATTTTCCTTTTTGTCCAAAATGTCTATTTTGGCTATTATCTTTGATTGTATCCATGTTTTGATCGTTATTTTTGAATTCTGCTTCACAATTGGTTATTATGAAGTATTATTGATCTTGGATAAACTGTTATACGAATCCCTAATATTTGTCCTTCTGTCTCACTAGATTCGTTTTCTTTAAAATATTTTTCATCATCCTCGCCTCTTAAATGATAATATTATCGAATATCTTTTTGCCTCAGAAGTGCAAAGATAAATGATTAATCGATGAATATCTTTGGCCCGTAGTAAAGATGAATGAGCAGTGTTGGATGAATATGACCAACCGGGTGATATAAATGAATATCTATGGCTGTAGAAGTGCAAAGATGAATATTTGATTAAAGATGTATATCGATTGTTGTTACGGGATAAAATATTGATGATGAACTTTTAAATCTTAGAAGATAGTAGAATTCATTCTCTACGTGACTCTTCTAATGGATTCTTTGTTTTCATTGCAGAATATTGATCTAAAACTTGTTGTCATTATATTCTATCAAATTTTTCCTGTTGAAGACTAATGATAATTTGTTGTATATTATCTTAGTCATAATATTCTTTACTCGGGCTAGTTGAGCTCACCCTTTTCCTTTTGTTCCATTTTTCTTCTCACGAGGTGAGAATATATAGCGAGATCGAGTCGAGTATGGGTATGGAGTAATGGTTCTAGAAAGATGTTTTAGCAAATTCTCACTATTTCGTAAAATAGTTTATGAATAATTGTAATGAGAACTTATTTGAGTGTTGATATTGTCTAGAAGATAATATTTGTATTTAAACTCACAGTATGTGTTGTCGTATTTTACACGACATTTGTATTATTGAAGTTGTAGTTTGCTTTCTGTACCATGTATTTGGCGACTCAGAATGGGTGTTGTATACCTATTTTGGGGGCATCACAGTTAGTCAATCCAAAAGACATGACTAAGAATTCATAATGCCCGAACCGAGTTTTGAAGGCAGTCTTTGGAATATCCTTAGTTCTAATCTTTAGCTGATGATATCTAGAATGAAGATCGATCTTTGAAAAGAGTTGTGCTCCTTGCAACTGGTCAAACAGGTCATCAATACGAGGTAACAGATACCTATTCTTGATGGTGACATGGTTCAATTCTCGATAGTCAATACAAAGTCGCATACTCCCGTCTTTCTTCTTTACAAATAAAACAGGAGCACCCGAAGGAGATGTACTAGGACGAATAAAACCGATGTCTAACAATTCCTGTAGTTGGACTTTTAACTCCTGAAGTTCAATATGAGCCATTCGATATGGAGTTTTAGAAATGGGCTTTGTACTGTGTTCAAGATCAATAAAAAATTCAACTTCACGCTCGGGGGTGAACCGAAGTTCTTCACTTAAACACGCCGTGAAATTTACTAACAATGTGAATATTATTCAAATCGACGTGTCTTTATTCAAATCCATAACATGGGCTAAGAAAGCTTGACATCCGCTTTTTCAATAAACGAATAGCTTTATGACTAGATATGATATGATGTGATTGATTTTAATGGTTTAGTTGCTTGAATTGCATAAACAAAGTTGGTTAGGAATATGAAAACTAACAACCTTACGAAAACAATCAATTTTGGCATGATGAGTAGTTAACCAATCAATCCCTAAAATCACATCAAAAGAAAGTATCTTTAAAGAGATAAGGTCAATGTAATGTGATGGTGCCAACTTGGATCAAACAAGATTTATAAACGAGATGTGATGAAAGTTTCTCCTAATCTGAGTCTCCACAGATAAATCAAAGTCTAATTTCTCCTGAGTTAAGTTTAAACGTTGAACACAAGCAGAGAGATAAATAAATGGTAGCACCCTAGATCTAGTAAGGTATAAACTTCGCAAGAATTTATGATTAGCTTTTACCCGTGATCACCTCGTTTGGTTCCTCGCATTTTGACCAATAACGACAAACGCCATCCAGGGACCGCTGACTTTGACTTTTTCGATAGCCTTTTGAGTCACCATCCCCACCGGACTTGGTTTCGCTTACCGCATAATCTCGAGCGATATGTCTTTCTTTTCCACAATTATAAGATACCTTGAATCTGTTAGGCGGCTTGTATGTAGGGTTCTAACATAAAACGAACGGAAATATAAAATTCAAAGCAATTTACAAACCCAAAAAGATCCATGCGAAAAACAATTAACTCATTTGTTTAGATATTATACCAAATATGAAAAATGAGAATCAAATTGATGCGCGAATCCTTAACGCAATTCCTCATAAAACTACGCCTCTATGGTATCCACATCGAATGCCGCATTTAACCGTCGAACGATTCTCGCAATATGAGAGACTTGCAGATGTAGCCCACCAAAGGAACCTTTATGAAATCAGATGTTTTCTCTAGTCTCTCTCTAAGAGCTATTAGAGTTTTCAAGTTATGAATTAACCCTAAGTAGTCGCTATATATCCTATAAATAGTAGTTAAATGGAATTAATCAAAACCTAATTTCATAAAATCCTAATTTATATATATATAACTTAATTAAGTCTTACTTAATTAATATACATATATACAAACTTTCCTTTTAATTTAAATTGTGATTTAAATACTATTAATCATATTAATATATTTAAATCCTTAAAATTTAAATTTATTCCCTTTAAATTACGCTTCTATGTGTGTGACCCTATAGGTTATTATCATGTTGGCAATAATTTTAAAATCATATTATAAAATTATAAACAAAGAAATGCATCTAAGAATGCATCATCGCTACCCAAGTAATAATAAGATCGATGATTCGATGCAACCTTTTAGTGACCAATATTTCAATGTAATTTAATCCTTTTAACCTTAATATCCTAGATTAAACTCGAGTCATGGAATGTGTCATACTCTTCATAATTTAATCTGAGTTTTCTTGATCAATGAGTGTACTATATGAAACAAATCACTATTTGAGCATGGCCATGCATTTCATAGTCCTACTCAATCAAGAGGCTCATGGATATCACCCCAATAAATAGGAGGGTTAAATTCATCTAGATCACTCATATTCCTTACACGATTCATGATGTACCCAATAATCACCTTTATAGTCCACCCTATTAAAGGTGACATTTGATGATATCAAAGTACATAAATTCCCGTGTAATAATATAGTGATTTCAGGTTAGAGGAACATTACATCATTGTCACTATGAGAATTGCTAATGAAACTTCGCATAATGCTCCACATAGAATTCTCGTGGTGGGTCCATCAAAGACACCGCGCTTCAATACGCATCTACGCATCGACTTAATATCTCTAAATATATTTACGACCAATGAGATTTGGTCATCAACATCCACATACTAGTCTCAATGCATCATTGTTGTCCCATCAACAATGATACTCGACTAGGGACATTTAAGAACAATGATACTACTTATAATTATATAATCTCATGTTCAAGTCACATACTTGAAACCATATAATTTGTATCACTATTCAAAGAAATTTTATTATGTTAACAATTATATAACGCAGTAAATAAAACCATAATAAAATCATTCATTTATTCAATCAAATATAATATCAAAACGTTAAGCAATTATATCAAATAATTGGCCTCTAGGGCATAAACTCTAACAGTTTGGGCTGATATGTCCCTCTTTTCCACATTTATAGCATACGATCGGTGGTCGTTCTCCTCCCTTAGAACCGCTACTGGCGCAAACGTCTTCACATGGTCGTTGTTGAATCTCCTCTTTAAAATCTCCTCCCGACTCGCTTTTTTTTTATTCTCATGGCTATGATTACCACCAGAGTGGTTGCCGCTTTTGTCCGTATTTTTCTTTCTCCGTGGTTATCATTGTTCACGATGATCCGCCACCAGATAAATCCTCGGTTGTGGTCCCTCGGTTGAACGTACTCGCTATCTCGCTCTAATAATTGAGCCCATGATAACATCCTAATAGAGAGAAAATTTATGAGAAATGAGATATTGACGTATGCCGAGTTTCAAACCTCTCAGAAACATCTGCGTCATACGTTCCTCATTCTCCACCAAATGAGGTGCAAACTTGAATAACTCTGCAAACTTCGCCTCGTACTGGGACACCGTCATGTTATTTTGTTCCAATCTAATAAACTCTACTTCCTTTATATGACGAATACTTTCAAGAAAGTACTTGTCATTGAACAATTTCTGAAACGTCTCCCAAGACATGCTGAGTGCGGATGGATGGGTACGCTTCACAGATTCCCACCAGTAATCTGCCTCATTATGGAACATAAAGGTGGCGAATGGAACCTTCTGTTCCTCCGTGCATCCCAAGATATCGAATATCTTGGTGATTTGTTTTACCCACGTTTCTGCCTTAATCGGATCTGGCTTTCCCCAGAATTCTGGTGGTCCCAACTCTTTGAACTACTTGGTTGTGACAAACCGTGCGTTGTTATCATTTTCACCGATATTTTGTGCACGAAGTCTCCTCGTGCGATTTTGCATAAAACCGCAAAAAAGCTTCTAAACATCCCGTCGTTCATCATCTCGCTTCAAGTGGTGTTGTTCACAGAGGAACATCACCAACCTCACTGCAGCGTTCTCCTCGTTGGTGAGTAAAGGTGTCTCCACACGGTCTCATTTACTCCATCAAGTAACATTCTCAGTCGACATTCTCAAATACTGCCATAAAATAAGGGTTAATTAAAGAAATCAACATATCACATAATATCCCTATATACTGACCAACCAACAAATAAGCTTAGGTAAGACACACTAGCGAAGGTTTTACTCGTCTCTCCCCTCCTAGTTCTATTCCCCGATCTCCGCCAGAGATCATATCCCTAAGTTCTGATACCAACTGTGACGCCCCCAAAATAGGTTTACAACACCCATTCTGAGACGTCAATAACATGGTACAGAAACAACTACAACTTTATTAATACAACATAAAAACTGTGAGTTTAAATACAAATATTATCTTCTAGACAATATCAACACTCAAATAAATCCTCATTATAATTATTGATATATTATCTTACAAAATGGTGAGGACTACTAAAAACAACTCTCTAAGACCTTCATTCCATACCCCACTAAGACTTCGCTACATTTTCGCCTCCCGAGAAGATAAATGGAACAAAAGGAAAAGGGTGAGCTCAACTAGCCCAAAGAAAGAATATTATGACTAAGATAATATAGAACAAATTATCGTAAGTATTCAACAGAAAAAATCGATAAAATACAATAGACAACAAGTTTCGAATCAATATTTGCAATGAAATAATAATTCATAGATGAGTTACGTAGAAATGAAATCTACTATAATCTATGAATTTAAAAGTCCATCATCAATATTTTATCCTCAGTAACATCAATCAATATTCATCTTGAATCAAATATTCATCTTTGCACTACAGTGCCAAAGATATTCATCACCGGTCATGTTCATCTCAACACCAGTTCATCTTTGCACTATGGGCCAAAGATATTCATAAGAAAATCATTAATCTTTGCACTACAGGCCAAAGATATTCAGTAATATCATCATTTAGGAATGAGGATGATGAAAAATGTTTTAAAGAAAACGAATTCAGTGAAACAAAAGAATAAATACTAAGGATTCGTACTTTAAACAATCTGAGTTCAAAAATACTTCATAAATAATCATAGTGGAGCAAAATTCAAGAATGATCAAAACATGGATACAATCAAAGCTAGTATCGATAATAGATATTTTGGACAAAAAACGAAAATTTAATTTTTTCCGTGAATAGTGCCAGATTCGTGAATAAGATCAGTATACGTGAATAAAGGCCGTATATCGTGAATAAGAACCCCAACATTAAAAGACAAGAATTTCACAAGAAAAATACAATCAATATTTCGGCATAATGATATTAAAAGAAATAATATCATTTTTTAAAAATAATATCCCTTACCTCAAAAAGAATAGTATTTCTGGCTGGAATATCAGATATAACATTGAAGGAACTTGCACCGTATAGCAACACTCAAAGTATCAAAATACTCACAAGAATACGCTCGATAATATAGAGAGAGAAAACTTTAATTTCTGGTGTGATTTTCAATTCTAACTTAAGCACCTTATTTATAGGAAATTTGCTTAGAACACCAAAGCAGAAAATTTAATATAATATTAATATTTATAAAATAAATCATACGTAAACTTGAAAAACTTATATCAGCACATTTACATCACATTCAAGACCCACTCAACTCACCAAAGACGTTTTTTATAAAAAAAAAATATTTAAAACTTCAAAAATTAATTATTTTGGAACTTCAGAACTTCAATAATTCATAATAAATAGCCCTTTTATCAGAAAAATTCGAACCTTATGCCTTTTCTATAGGAAATTCTATTATCTACAACTTTACAGAAGAAAGTTTTTCCAAATTCCAAACAGAAATTGACCGAAATCCATAAACGGACGATTTTACAGGCTATAATCAAATTTCAGTCAAGAAATGGGCCCATAAACATGTTTAACATGTTTTAAACAATTTTTAGTGACAAAAATACTTAGAACACCAAAGCACCCTATTTATAGGAAAATGCTTAGAACACCAAAGCAGAAAATTTAATATAATATTAATATAATTAACAAAATTCAAGCCCACCTTAGACAACTGATCTCAGCTCATTTTACACATGTTAGTGTAGCCCAAAAAACGTTTTTCTTAATAAACATAATTAAAACTTCCAAAAATCAATTATTCTGGAACTTCAGAACTTCAATAATTCATAATAAATAGCCCTTTTATCAGAAAAATTCGAACCACATGTCCTTTCCATAGAAAATTCCATTCTCTACAACTTTGTAAGTTTAAGTTTTTCCAAATTCCAAACAGAAGTTGACCGAAATTCACAAACGAAATGATTTTACTGCTATAATCCAATTTCTACACAAAAGTGGGGCCCAAACATGTTTTAATATATTTTAAATATTTTTTGTAACAAAATACTCTTCCTCCTCATTTATTCATATATCCCACATTCATTGTAAAATATCACCATTATTATATTATTAAAATATAATAATATATTTAAATGAATTATTTTTATCGAAAAGATAAAATATCAATTTTCAACAATTGTCACATTAAAAATTTTCTCCATCTATATCCACATAAAATGAATATTTTTCTTATCATATAAATCAATAATTAATTATTCACAAATAATATTACGAATCACAATATCGGCAACCCAACAAGCTTCCATTTAAAGAGGGCTTTCCAATAAGGATTTCTCCTTCTCAAGCGCCTTGAATTAGGTGACCAAACCTCTCATTAGACAGAACTTTCTAGACATTGCTAATAATGTTATCTAATAATATTATTTAAATAATATAAATTATTGATATGATAATGAAAATACTACGTAGTGACAATTATCAAAACAACAATAATATAAAATATCAATGTAGCAATTATCAATCAATAAAATAAAATATTGAACAAAGAATTCATCGTAACAATTAATGAGTAGTGTCTTCACGTAAGAATCAATAATTGGTGCAATCTGGTAAAGCTACTGTGTTTTAATCAACGGATATTCCAACAAGATTATAAAGAATAACCACGCCTATTATTTATAAATAACTTATACTTGTGCTTTTCTTCATCCAATCACTTTCCGCATATGCCTGCATAAGGTCAAGCTACTGTCAGCATTTAATATTCTTCAACAAGAAGAATATTCCACGACACCAAACTAATATTCTCCGATAAAATGAATATTTTATAACCACTTGCATATTTGAAATATTTGCGCATTTTACCCATAACTAACCACATTAATCAAATCAACACTTACTATTTCAAAATAATAAATAGAGAAAATTTAATTTTATTTATAATAAGTTGGGGTCTTACAGTTTGGCTTTACTAATAAATATTTAGGTTTTATTAACCAGAATTTAAGATTTATTAATCAAGATTTAGGGTTTACAGCATTAACACATGGTTAATAAAACCTAAACCATGTTTAATAAATTCTCAATATTTATTGCTAAAGTCAAACCCTTATTTTGATTAGGGTCTACGGTATGTATTTTTTTACCGTCTTCTACTAATACTTTCTAATCTTTACCGTTCCTTCTCGTTTTTAACGGTATAGATGATGAGAATTCATAGCAAATAAATACTATACTATGAATATATATATATATATATATATATATATATATATATATATATATATAACGACGTCAACTTAAGGTTACCCTAATAACACATCGTAATCCTCTATTCGAAGATTGAACAGTTAAATAGAGAATCCGTCCGCAGTTTAATTTTTAGTATTTTGCAGTTTAATATTGCGAACGACATAAAAGACCAAAATATCACTAATACAAATAATATACAATCTCTAAGAATATATTTTCAGATCTTCCACGATCCTTTTCCAAACTTCAAGAGAAAAACATATAACAATTTATTTCAAGTATATGATATCCAGACAAACAGAAATAGCTGCAATATTAGAAATTGATCGAATCTTAATAATTTAAAAAAAAATAAATTTAACATCCGTAATTTAATACTGCACACAAAATTTATTTATAAACAGTGTGGTTGGACATTTGGCCATAACTAGCATAAGGAGACTTTTATAAAATATTAGTACCCATATTATTTATCAATGAAAGAAGGGCAATTTCGCCGATTGACATAAATTGGAAGAGCAATGAAGTTGAGGAAAGCATTCGATTCCAAGTAATTTATTTATTAGTGTATAATACTTCGACTTTACTTTCCCGTGAACACCAACACCAACACAAACAAACAATTTCAAGATTTGATAATAAAGAAACCAAATCTATTCATTCGTATACGATAAAACTCATCAGTCGGATCTGTTCCCACCGAGTAATTACACCAACCCAAAAGAGGTAAAACACTCGTAATTTTAATTTATTATGTTTCTCCATCTCTTTCTTCAATAATTCAGCTACGTATGTATGATTTGATTGGGAGCAGATTTGAGATAACTTGATCTGAAGGAAAAATGTTCGCCTGAATTGCGACACAGAGGAAGAACAAATCGCGTGGGAGGTACGCATCCGTGGATTGTTTTACTTCGGTTAGTAATGTCAATTTGTATCTTTCTTGAATCGGTTATGAAATTATGGTTGTTTGAAGTATCAGCTAAGCTAAGTTATGAACCAATCTATGTATCTATAAAATGTATCAACTTTAAGCAATTAATCACTAGTTGAGTGACTTTGTGGACTAATAGTATGAGATTTTTCTAGCATTAGGAATCAGTGTATTCTTTTTCTTTTTAATTTGTGCCATAATAAATGCATTTGCTTTTTAAATTTTAATTTGATGTGTTTTAGGATACTAGAAGCTTTTATTTGATTCTCTGTATTTAGGATACTAGAAGCTTTAATTTGTCTAGTTTTGTTAAATTTTTATACTGGATCAAGAATGTTAGGGTTATTGGTCGACCAGCTTGTATGGCTTAGTTGTGACCTGTATTCTTTTCTCAAATTGTGGTCTGTGATATTGAATATTTTCCGTAGTTTTTTTATATATATGAAAAATTGGTCTGTAGTTTACTTTTTACGGAACAAGAATAGAATAAAGAAAGAGATAGTCTGTATCACGTATTGGTTATAGGATCACCACTTTCCAATGCACAAGTCTGTAAAAAATGAAACAACTAAGAAAGCTGGCATTGATTGCTCGTCAGCTAGGGCAGTCAAAAATTTGTATCCATATTATGAACGGATCAGATATATCATGGCAAATCCTTTAGAAAAAAAATTGTGTCTTCCACAATGGAAATGGGATATGTAAGCAAGATTCTGAGTAAGTGTTTACATAATCTTCTTTAGTCCGAAGAATCTTCTTTAACGTCCAAGAAATGATTCATCTAAAAACCGTTGAGATGAACTAGTTCATCTGTGCTGATGTATCTTCCTTATTTAAAAAATCTGAGCATCAATCAGCTTTGTAGACATTGTAGCATCAACCCATCTCTAGGGTGCTTAATTGCAATAGTCAAGGTTATATTTTGTTTAGACTTCTGGCATCTAAAGTTGTAACTCACTGTGCTATACTTTTTATTTTCTATGTTGAGCATTTACCACTGTTATGTTTTATAGAAATAGTTGAAAATGGGGGTTACTTAGATTTTATGATCGAGGAAATAAAAAAAGAACTTAATATTATCAGCTGCTTGTTGTCGGAGCAAGAGCTGAGCATTATTTACAACTTACAACTACAAGCAGATTGTGTGAGAATACTCGTAAACTGAAATCGTAAAGGATTTGATTTTTAAGCATTAAAGTTCATAAATTTACAATCTCTTGGCTCATAATTGAAACATGAAAGTAGAGAAAGTGTATGGAAAATTTTAGTTTTTGTTGATTTTCATTCTGTATTGTCTAGCATGATAGTTTCTGGGGTTATAAACCAGATAGGGCTAGTTAGGACTTGGGGCTAATAAAACCATGCTGGTTCTCCATTTGGTGTTCTCTTTGTGATTGCTATGAGACTGGGCTTCTTAGATTTTGTCTCTACATCTTTGTAGTAGGTGATCAAAAGGATCCATGAATTACAAAATATTATTACGAGGTTCCAGTTACTGTTGTGTGGCCCTTGTGGCTGATGTCGCATGAATGGAAGGACAAATACTTATCCCAATTCTCCGAATACATCAGATTTTTGCTGGGGACTGATATCACAATCTTCAATGTTTGACCTGCGAGGGGCCCATCGCCCAAGAATATCTTATAGGCCTATTCGGCCTTCCGATTTAGAGGTTATTGAGAAAATCCATTGTGATCTATTTCCTATCAGGTTAGATAATCTAGTTATGCTATTTGATGTGTTAGCAACATTAAGATAATGTGGCCACTTCCTCAACAATGTTTTTATTCTCTTAGGTATGAGCCTGAGTTCTTCCTCAATGTTGTTAATGGCCGTGATATTGTGTCGTGGGGAGCTGTTGATCGCAATCGGCCCAATTGTCAGAGTGATGAACTTATTGGATTTGTCACTGCAAGAATTGTTATGGCAAAAGAAAGTGAGGTGAGGATTTTTTTTTTCTTTGTAAGCTTGAAATTTAAGCATTGAAAATATTAGGTGCTAGTTACTACGTATGTTGTGCATGATGATCAATGAAATGACATGTAATGATAATTTTTCAGGTTAAGTTTAATCATAATAAAACCTTCTATTTCATTTTAAGATAAGTCAAATTGTCTTGTTTTAATATTTAAGTAGTTTTTTATCCATAAATTAATAAGTATTATGGGCTATTAGACGCATTTAATTTCATAATACATGATATCTTCAGTTTTAAGCACTTAATTAATGAGTCGAGTTTTCTGTATCAAAAATTTATACTTCATTGACATCCAAAAAAACGTATTCAGATTTCAGAATTTACTTATTTTCTTAATGAGTAATATTTTTATAATTGCAAACCATATCTTTGGCAAAAAGGGGAAGAAGGAAAAGGGAGAGAAAAGAGGGGGAGGGGTATACCCTTGCAACTACCCCACCTCATTGAAGGATCATTTACAAGCATACACCGTTAGTAGTACTTATAAATTTGTAGTACTGCTGTAGTAATATATATTGCATTTGAGGTTTATTCATCCTAACTGTCATTTGACTTTGTAGGTAGAAGATTTGCTCAAATGTGAAACACCAAGAGCAGATCAAACACTAGTTTACATTCTAACACTTGGAGTGGTGGAATCTTATAGAAATCTTGGCATAGGTAGTTTTTCATTTTTTAAAAAAATAAATTTATTGCATATGGCTCTTGATATAGTAGAGTGGAGGAAAAAGATTCATCTAGCCGACCCCAACTAGCTTGGGACAAAGGCTTAGTTGAGTTGAGTTTATTTTTTTTATAATACTTCTTTAATTGATTTGGTTTCAAGATTTGTGTCATTATTTACAGTAAGATCTGGTGTGGACTTTCAGCTACTTCCCTAATTCGAGAGGTTATCAAGTATGCTTCAAATGTCCCAATGTGTCAGGCAGTTTACCTACATGTCATTTCTTACAATAATTCTGCCATCCATTTGTACAAGAAAATGTCCTTCCAGTGCGTAAGAAGGTTGCATGCCTTTTATTTCATCAATGGGCAGCATTATGATTCATACTTGTTCATTTTCTACATAAATGGTGGTCGATCTCCTTGCTCACCGTTGTAAGTGTTCTTCTCTCCTTAATGGTATTACCTACAGTGATGACCTAATGACTTTTCATGCTATTGGTTCCCCTAAATATTTCACTTCTTGAGGTGCGGGGGAAAAGAAAACGGAACAATTTTTTTTTCAGTTACTCAATTTTCTTGTCTGTTTTTTTAAAATAAATATTTGGTGTTTGTTGCGGTTCTTTTCTTTATTATTATTTTTTTTTTTTTTTTTTTTTTTTTTTTTTTTTGGGGGGTTGGGTTCAATTAAGATAATGGGTTTTATGTAACCTAAATAGCCTTTTTTATTTATTTATATAGAATTGTGTGATGACCATAACTTCAATTTTCTAGTTGAGGGACCTTGATAAAGATTTGACTTGTTTGGAGAAATAAATCCACAATTGGAAATTACAAGTTTGGTAGAACTTCTTGACATGCATGCGAAAGTTACAGAACATGGAATATATTTCTTATTTCTTCATAACTGCATTTGAGGAAATTCTAAGTAGGTGGTGTTTCCTAACTTGTAATATCAGTTGCACCAAGGATGATAAATACAATACTTGCGAGGATTCATTCCAAGGCTGGATGTTATGATTGGTAGACTTGTAACTTATCCCAACCTTCCAGCAATTGAGACAGGATTCCACTAGAATATATCCATCCATGGATTGGTTTAATATGGATCAGGTTCCACAACGGTGAATTTGTATAAAATTGTTAATGTAATATACTCCACATTACCATTCGACAAATTTCAATTTTTTGTGGCACTGACGAGAGAGTGTTCTGGCCTTCTAGGTTAGCTGTATTCTTATTTTTTACTACATAAACCCCAGGTCACTGCTAATACTATTGATGCATATAAAAGGCACATGTCTGGCACCATTTTAGTATTCTTCCTGAATAACATCAGCGACCTGTCTTTCCAGAAAGGTGTACGAGGAATTGCGACAAAATAAATATAATCTTCTTGTTTTGTGTGAACATCGCATTTTCATCAAGTTATAGGTGCTAGCCTCTGCTTTTGCTGAGTTATACTTATTGTTTTAGTTTTGACTGTCAAAACTGCTCTCCGCTATGTAGACTATGTAGAATTGTAAAACTCGTCTCTTTAAAATCAAATGTTTGTTTTAATCTTGGAATATGTATAAAATGCTATGTAGACTATATGTAGAATATGTATAAAATGAAAGGTCTATTTGTTTTGTTTGTTTTAAGTGTATCTGAAATTGTTTGTACTCTCACAAAAACTATTGATATTATTACTTTTATATTGCATAAGCTAGTTGAACTGGTTGATTAAGCGCAAGACATAATGACCGGACCTAGGGATGTTGTGTTGATAGATGTTCCAAGAAGTCTTTCTAGCCGCTAAGCTAAGGGATTCGATATTTGCTGCTGCTTCTTTTTTTTCCTTTTGAAATTTGTAGACTTTTACATCTAGCGCCTTGTTGTCTTTGGTAAAACATCAAATAGCGTGGAATCTTTAATAAATTAACGATGTACGGACACCTTTCTGTTATGCAGAGAGCTCATAACACTTTTGGTTGCTTGCGTAAGGAATGGATTCAAATCAGCAGCTTCACGGCTATGGAGGAACAAAGAGGGCAAGGTCCCCAGGTGGATGAAATGTAAAGAAAGCGGCAGCTGCCTTATACCTATGACACAAAACAAGAGAATTCTCACAACTGAGGGTACTGGGTGTCAGTTTATTTAATCTGTTTAATATCTGGCTAATGTTGTATAATGGAGCTCAACTATCAATATAAACATTTTGCATCTTATTCTAGTGTTTCTGTTTCTTTTATATTTTTCTTTATGCTTTTTGCAGGAATGAACTTTATACCCCTGGGATCCCACTTATAATTTTGAACTTTTGCAATCAGGCTTGAAATTTATTTGATTGACAAGTTTTGGTTGCTGCAATCAACACTAGTAGTAGATTGCAGAATAGGCATTTTCATTGATGTGTTTGTATATGTATGTATGTATGTATGTAAAGGAGAGCTATTCACATATGTCAATTGGATTAAAGAAATAGAATGAAAAATATTGTGATCATTTAGGCGAATAAATTATTCTAATGGAACGAGAATTCATTGCATAAATGATAAGTGATTAGACATTTATATATGATTGTGATATATGCCAAACAAGAAAAACTTAATTAGTACAAGAATTAAAGCAGAATGATTGTGAGAGTTGAGTTGGGACATTTATTCTATATAATAAATACATAATCACCAGTTGTGAGTCAACATCTTAGTTGTAACATAGGGCAAACATTGTCACCAAATTCATCCTTGATATTATACTCAATTGTGGCTTTGGTGATGCAACTCTTTTCATCCTCTATGATATCAAATCGAAGGCGATAAAGAGTAAATCCCAAATCAAGGTATCCTCCTTCTATTATGTCTGCTTCTTTCACCCTATTCTCATTATCAACTCTCACATATTTCTCCTTGTTAGAACTAAACCCAATTGTCTCTGAAATTCTAACACAAAAATAAGAAGAAGAAACATATCATCATCAATCCGTTATTAATCAGAATAAGGGTTATGACTTTGACTTTATCACGTAAAAAAATATTTTTTCCTATCGGGTTGAGGTATAGAGATTGATTGGTTAATTACCAGGTAGAAAAAAGAGTTGAAGCACAGTTCCAACTGAACCATCACCTTGTACCTCAATTCTGTCAATAACATCAGGCAGCGCCTGTTCTGTGTATTGGGGTAATTTAAGGGTGCCATAAATTTCCCATGCTGCATTTGCTGATGCATTTACTTGTACTTGAGCAGAAATTGAACCACACACCACCATTTTGTATATATAGATATTATTTGGGTAATGCTAATTAATAACTGAGACTCTGAGAGTTGAGTTGTGTTGTGTTTTTAAAATGGGTGTTGTTTGGTCATATTTATAGAGAAATAAATTATTAGGGTGGAAAAAAAATAAATTATTATTATTATTATAATAATAATAAAAGTAAATCAGTAGGAAGAGTAGATGAAGAAAAATAAAATGGTCTGACAGGACAGGAGTCTGATGGCTGGCTGGCTGGCTGGCTGGCTGGCTGGCTGGCTGGCTGAATATATTGAATTATTAGACAACGGAATAGGAATATATCTCAATTATTAGACAACGGATGGGATAGGTAATGGATTGAAATATCTCAATTAAGATAACGTTGTTATTCAAAAGAAAGTAGGTAATGGATTGAAATGGATAGACAGAAAAATGATATCAATACCGTATTAGTGATTTTATAATTGGGAATTTTCTCATGCATAATTTAGTGAAATCTCCCTAGACGTAGAAATTCTTGCGGAAAAAGAATCCAAGTACCAACTACCAACCTTTTGAAAGGGGTGAGAGAGAGATTGAAGAGTTGTGGGGGTGGGCACTTGCTATCTGTCAGATTTGATTAAATTAATTTTTGAATTTATTGTTTATGGGTAATTTAGTCAGGGCCTCATCAAAATATTCAATAATGCCACATCATTAAAAATATTCAATTGAAACCTACAACATTACCACCGGTATTTATTTGAATCCCAGTTCAGTACAGGTGAGATATTTTACAACCTTGAAACTTAGGCCGGCCGGCCGGCCTCCCTCTCAGTTTAAGATACTCTACTAATCAAGCACTGGCAAACATTCAAGTAGGATTTCAGCTGCACGATCCAATTCCTGCTCTGAGATTATCAATGGTGGTACAAGTCTCACAACATTTCCTTTTCCTGCGGTTAATATTAAAAGACCAGAACGCAGACATGCATCTACAAGTGGAGAGGCGGGTACATCCAGCTCTATTCCGATTATAAGACCCAAACCTCGTACTTCTCTCACATGCGAGTTCCCTCCTAACTTCTGTAATAAGAGTTCCTTAAAGTACTGACCTTTCTTGGATACATTGGCCAAAAAACTTGGTTCTGAGATTTTATCCAGAACTGCAATCGCAGCACTGCAAACAAGTGGCGCACCAGCAAAAGTGCTGCCATGATCTCCATAATTTATGGCAGCAGCAACTCTTTCAGTCACTAGCACAGCTCCGATGGGTAGACCTCCAGCAAGAGGCTTCGCAAGAGTCATAATATCAGGGAATACGCCGTAGTCTTCATGTGCCCAAAGATAACCAGTTCGTCCCAGGCCACATTGAACCTAAAATATAGACAAGTACATGAAAGGTTAACTATTATCAAACAAATAGATATTCTTGGAATGTAGCATGACTACGAGAGAGCTGATCAAACAAGACTCATCAAACTTGTGTTTCTGCAAATCACAAACTGATGTCAGTCTTTTTAAGTCACTTGATCCTTTCAAGTTTCAACCTTTTTCAACAAAATACAGCTTATCAGACATGACTATTCAGTTCAACAATATGTATAACATTGCATGAACTTACTTAATAACCACTACTTATTCAGCCATAGTTTATCTCAATAATGACCGGACATAGTTCCATAACATATAATTTCCATCCTCAAATTCTCTGGTAGACCAAATTATTCACCATATGTAAGCAGGCAGACAAGCAAATACAGAACATAGAATTTCAAAAGATATGAAGGTTCTCTTGTTTCTATTCTGTTTATTGTGATGTTGTATTCATCTCCATATCTTCGTTGCAAACTGATGATAATGAATAAAGAACAACATACTCAACATAATAACATGCCAAGAAGAAGAAATGTCTTTTGTGTGTGTGTGTGTGTGTGTGAGAGAGAGAGAGAGGGAGAGACCATTATTTGATATATATGATCTAAATGATCCACAGCAATTATAGCCTACAAGCTTCTGTGTTCGTCCATCCTTTGAACGGGAACTTCCGATACATGATATGCGAGTTTTGGATATACAATAAGATTCACGATTTAAAAACTATGATCACTTGTTAAAATACATTTTAACTTGTTCTTCTTTCGACAGCACCGGCCCTGGGCTAAAGCCCAAGGTGCCCGGGCTTTAGGGCCCCTTTTTCTTATATCACTATACAGCATACATACACTAACCTTTTCAGCTTTTCGGCATTCGATTTCGAGCTTCTCGCCCCTTCTCCTCAAGGAATTCTTTTGATCTTTTCTAATCCTGCACAATTCCCTCCGACAACGACCGTGACGTTGATGCCATTCGTGATTCGCTTTCCCTCCGAATCAGATCAGATCTCCCGCTTCAATTCTCTTCGAGGTCTCTCTCTATAACTTTTGCCTTGAAATTGGGTTTTAATTTATTTTTTTCACGTTAATTAATTTTCCTTATTCAAGTATATATGATCCCTAGCATTATGTGTTTTCTGAATTTACATTAGTTTTTTTTTATTTGAATATTGAATTCTTTTTTACTACCTACTGTGGGCTGAGAAGACAGAGAAGTTACAGACATTTTTTGTGTTTTATATTTTTAATAATTGCAATATATAACACCAGAACAATAAAATATATACTACTTAAAAACTTAGAGAGCTTCATTCGAAGTCAAAGGTTACAAAGAATGATGGAGCTTCCAGACATATACTTGTTTATGTTTATGTTATTCTTTTGTTTATGCTATTATCTGATTATGCTAGAATATTGTAGATTTTTAATTCACCATGGCTCCTAAAAAGTATTTTTAATTAGTTTAATTCACCATGTGTGTTCTCCCGAGCTTTCTGTCTTTCTCTAATGTACTTGTTTGGCTTGTGTGTTTGGAATAATTAAAAATAATGGACACTTTTGCTTGTTTCTGAAACTGACATATTCAATGAATTAGCTGAAATTGGTTATGCCATACGCATTCTTGTGTTTCTTTGCAAATATGTATAATCCCATTTTTTCTCTTAATCTGGCTAGTGCAGACTTTACGATTATCTCTATTAATAGACTATGGGTCATGTGTACTTTACTTATTGGTATTAAAATTTGACAGGTAAAGACTGAGGTCATAATATAGCCAATATAATACAAAAGAAAATAGGTAAACTCTTGCTGGGAAGATTTTGAGTTTTACACTATCTACCATGGGTACTATTTGAAGAATAACCAAACAGGTAAACTCTTGTCATAGCTTGGATATGTCACCCCCTGATTGATCTCTGTGAAACTATTTGAAATTCAGTAAGGTTACATTCCATTACCTAAACTATAACATTTTATGCTTATTTATTTATAATTTGCCCATTATAAGTGAGTGTTATTCAAGAGGAGCTGTTGATGATATCATCCACCCCTCTGTTGATGATATTATGTCTTTGAACTGATTACTTTTTTGAATTAATGATAATGTGATATCTGAATGTTGCTTTGAAAATATTGAAATAGTCGGTTATTATATTTGGTATTCTTTCATATTTATGCTCTTTTGTTAATTTTTTTTTTTTGTCGCTTTAGGCCCTGAAAAACTCAGGGCCGGCCCTGTCTTCCGAATTCTGCAAATGACTTATCTATATGCAAATTTTAATGACTTCTCCCAAACAAGATGTGCAGAGGCCAAAATGAATCACATCAAATCAGTTTCACATGTAAAACTGTTTTGTAACTAAACCAGAAGATATCACATAATTTATGTGCATTCAGAAGATATCAATCACAGTGCCAACATGAATATGACAAAATTTTCTTATAGGTCACATACCTCATCAAAAACCAGCAGAGCCCCAGCATCATCACAGGCAGTACGCAAAGACATTAAGAACTCCTTAGTTGCACTGTATATGCCACCTTCACCCTGAATAGGTTCCACAAACACTGCAGCAATATTTCCAGACCGAATAAGTTCTGTTGTAGCTTGTATATTCCCATACTCTAAGAAAGTTACTCCAGGCATGACAGGTTCAAAAGGTGACCTGTAATGCTCTTTGCTTGTCAACGCAAGAGCACCCATTGTCCTACCATGAAAGCAGTTACTAAAGGAAATAAAATCAGTAGGTGGATGCTTCCTATCAGGGTGTGAAAATCTTTGGAACTTTCGAGCAAATTTAATTGCCGCTTCATTCGCTTCTGTTCCAGAGTTTGAGAAGAAAACACGATTAGCAAAAAGATGAAGCAATAAGTCGTTTTGCAAGCTCTACCTGCAGGAAATAATAATTATATAAAAAAAAAGCTTTATACTTGCAAAAGAAAAAGGGAAATAGTTGCTTCACTGTGAACAGGGTAAAAACTCAATTAAGTAAAACGGCAAATTGTTCTGTGAAAATAATGAGTGTATGTTCCTATTAGTAATTGAAAAAGATATGAATAACTTGTTACAGGATTGTAACCCAGAAATGAAATATACCAAGCTTTTGCTGAATCTATCATTTTCTATATAAACTCCTTATCAAGACATAAGTAAAACAACTAACAAAAGCACCATCATCACCAGACCATCTACCTAATCACTGATAAGTACAATTGACTAAAACAAATTCATGCAAAGGTTGAATTTCGGTTTGCATGTCATCAGTTTATTCCAAAAGATATCATAATTAGACTCATGGAAAGTTATGGCCGAGGGGAGAGTAAAAGTATAGGTACTAATTTCTACAGCAGCCCCATTTATTTTCCTCATCAAGCATTCCTTGTAAATGATGACAAAGTTTCAATTTTTCAAAAAATTTAAAAAGCTATACATAAGAATATAATCGAAACGATATAAAGACCCATCAACTATATAGAAACTAACAATGCAATGCAGGTACACTATCACAAACTAAAAAACAAGTGCATAAGAATATAATCAAAACGAAAAACGAAATAAAGACCCACCTGTGGAACCGTGTAGAATATATTGCTGACATGGGTCAGAGTATTTGCTTGGTCAGTAACAGCCCTTATCCAATCAGGATCCCCATGACCGAGAGCATTCACTGCAATTCCGGAGGTGAGGTCCAAATATTCTAGCCCTTCAACATCATACAATTTACAACCTTTGCCACTCGAGAACACAACAGGAGTTCTTGCGTATGTTCCCACCATAACCCTCCCGTCTGCCTCCATTACCTCCTTGCTCACCACCTCAAGCCCTAATTTGGTCGAATCAGAAGACGCTTTTTGCACATCCACAGCGAGACAGTCACCCATTCGCCCACCATTGGACGGAGCTGAAAATGTCCGCGTAATCGAGCGGCGTAGATCGGTCGTCGGAAGAAATGCTTCACTGTGGAAAAGATAAACTGAACTCATATTTCTCGATGAAACTTGATAGACAGATAGATAGATAGATTGAAATTTTGAAACAGATTTTGTAAACAAATTTTTGTAAAACAAATTAAGAATTACATGAACGGAACAATTTTTCAAAAAACATGTTTTGATTTGGCTTAGATTTAAGTTAGAAAAGGTTTTAGAAACGCTTTAACTGATCCGGTTAGCATGAAATTTATTTTCTAGTAAGTTGGTCAATTAACTAATAGAATGTTGATATACATATAGTCTCGTCTACGTGTCAGCACTCTATTAGTTAATTGACTAACTTACCCAAAAATAAACTTCATCTTAACCACTTCCCGCTTTAACACTCTTTCTGAGTTTTGAACACAAAAGAAAACAATAGAAAACTTAAATTAAAAGAAGAATAAAAAAATCAAGCTTTTCTTTTCGCTATTGCTTCAGCTTTTAATAAAAGAATAGTAAAATTTAAAATTGAGAATACGAATGTAATTTAAAATTTATTATATTAAAAGTTGAGATAATACGAGTAATTATAAAAATATTATTTGTTTTAATTTCTTTTCCGTCCAAATTTGGTCAATTTTGACTAAAAAATTTTTCAAACGAGGAAAAAGTACCAAGTTTTCTATCAATTTCTTTTTCTTTTCGCTTATTAAAAAACTCGTAAACATAAGAATTAGAAAGAAAACTTAACTTTTCCGTCCATTTCTTTTCTTTTCTATCCATTTTAAAACTCAGAAACAGAGCGTAAAGGCATGTTCAGGAATGAGTTATAAGTTAAAAGTTAAAATATAAGTTGACTCATAAGTTTTTTTAAGTTGTGATTTATAAGTAAAAGTATTCAGCTGATAGCCTGATAATGATTTATAAGTCAAAAATTAAGTTAAAATAAGTTATAAGGGTGTTCGATTCTTCATGACTTATAAGTTAAAATTAAATGTAAAAATTACTAAAAAGACAAACGTTTCTTTTTTACTCTTGGTGGCAATTAGATAAAAACACTGAGCAGAGTTAACTATTTAACGGATCCGGTTAGCATGAAATTTATTTTGGGGTAAGTTGGTCAATTGACCAATAGAATATTGACACACATACAATCGCGACTGCGTGTCAGTATTCTATTGGTAAATTGACCAATTTACCCCAAAATAAACTTCATACTAACTACTTCCCTATTTAACTATACACTTAGTAGAGTTATTTTGGGTATCTGCCTAATTTTCAAAGAAAATGTCCAATTAGCACTCTACACTAGCCATTTAACAATGCTTGCTATAATAAACAACATGAAGTAATATAGAATTTCTCTTTCCAAGAAAAGAAAAGGTAATAGCTTCTTTTAGTTATTAAGAAAAGCTATGGAGGAATGCCACAAATCTAAATAGTTCATAGCATAATTTTCTACATAACAATAAACTGCTCCAAGTTTAATCACTCATTGCAATGTTCTAAAAGACGTTAGGCGAAATTTTTTATTTTAAACTAATTTTAATATTTTATCTTACATTTATCCAAACAAAACAATAATATAAAGCAAAACAATTTATATTAAAGATAATAAAGACATTTTCTTAAAGTTCAAACACATATTCATATTGCTAATATCAAAGTTCAAACATATTTTAAACGTATTAGTTTTATTCATAAACAAGATTTCTATTAAATAATAAAATTTAAAATTTCAAGAATTTAATTAAATATTAAAACTTAAGAAACTAAACATAAATTTAAGAATTATATTGAATTAAACTAAATATTACAAATGTATCATCATTTATATAATTTGAAGTTGGTACAAGTTCAAAAAATTATAACTATAATAAAATTATCCATTTTGACTTGATATTGTTCACTTCTTGTTGTGATTTAATATGCAACAACATGTATTATAAATATGGTAATCATTAGAAAAATAAATATATGAAGATCTGGTCTGGGTAGTTATTAAAATAAAAAAAACCTCTCTGCCTAGACCCCGCCTAATTTTCTGGAGTAATTTTTTGCCCCCTTGGGCCTAGGTGGTAAGAGCCAAAAGGGCCTAGCGCCTAGGCGAGGCGCCAGCGTCGTGAACAGTGTCGGGGCCCTGAGGTCGGGTCAAATCAAGTTAGGACGCGTTTTCAGACGAATTTTGATACTTTTTTGACTCTAAATTAGATTGGGTTTCCTCCTAAGATAGAAATTTAACTTGTAACTTTAAATACATGATGTGAGATATATAATAAGTGTAAGACCCCAACTTTTATGAATAAAGATGAATTTTCTATAATTATCATTTTTGAATATTATGGAATGATTTTGATATAATGTTATAGTTGTGGGTAATAGTTATAAATTTTGCAAAGTACGGAAGTTGTTATATAATATTCGATTGGTCGGAGAATATTCGTTTTAACAGGGAATATTCGTACGACGGTACAATCATTGATGGACTCCACAACAGAATTATTGTCGGATTGAGAAAACGACAAAAATATTTTATGAAAATAACGGCGGAAGTTTTATTGTTAATCGTTGAAACACACCTTGTTAAAAAATGCGAGAATACGCGTGGTTGCATAGTAGCACGCGGTATTGATTATTGATGCTTACGTGAGAAGTCACACAGTTTTGTTCAATTATTGTTTCAGTAATTGTTTCATAGTATCTCACGTTAATTAATTCAATTATTGTCGATATTTATATATTATTAAATCAATAATTGAGACGACGAAGTTATTAATATTATTATTTGTAATATTAACGATGTCTAGAAGTTCTGCCAATGAGAGGTTTGGTCACCTAATTGCGCGCCAATAGAGAGAAATCCTTATTGGAAAGTCCCCTCTTTCTTGGGAATGACCTGGTCGATTAATAGTGTGAATTATAATAATGATGATGAAGTTTTGTTTTATTAGTATTATTAATGTAATAAAATGTAAAAACTTTTTATATAAAATGTAATACTTTTATAAAGTTATTCGTTTTATTAGACTACAAATAGAATATATTATATTCTATTATCGATAGTATTTTGCATAGTAAAATCTTTTTGATAAAATGTAATACTTTTATAAAATTATTCGCTTTATTAGACTATAAATAGAATATATTATATTTTATTATGCATAGTATTTGCATAGTGTATGCATAAGTAAAATCTTTTATATAAAAATGTAATACTTTTATAAAGTTATTGGTTTTATTAGATTATAAATAGAATATATTATATTTTATTTAAAAGATTTTGTTTTATTAGAATATTTTATAAGTAAATCAATCTGACCGTCTGCTTAAAAGTAAATCAATCTGGACCGCTCAGAAATTAGTTACTATTCAAATCCATTCTCCTATAAATAGAAGCTCTTTCCTTCATTATTTCTTACAATTCAATTTGAAACTCTAGAGAAAAACTATAGAGAGAAAGAAAAAAGTATTCTCATTACTTCACTACTCATATATCCAAATTGTTCTAAGGTAAGGGGTATTATTTCTTTCGTATTCATGAAGAGAACTTCATTATTCCATTTTTTATATTCGTTAGAATAACTCAGTATACGCCATTTCACCCTATACTTGGTGAAATTCTTCCATTATTCCATTCTTTATCATTATGTTGAATAACTCATACCCATAAGTCTCGCATACACGGTGAAATTCTTCTTCATTATTCCATTCTTTATTATTCATTTGGAACATCATGTCCGTATGCTTACGCATGACCTAGTTCCGTTATTTATTGTTGTAAGACCCCAAACTTTATAAATAAAGATGAATTTTCTATAAATATTATTTTTTGAATATTATGGAATAATTTGATATAATGTTATAGTTGTGGGTAATATTTATAAATTTTGCAAAGTATGCAAGTGGTTATATTATATTCGATTGGTTAGGGAATATTAGGTTTAGCGGGGAATATTCGTGACAACTACTCAATCATTGGTGGACCCTGACAATGTAATTATTGGCTCGGATTGAGAAAAACGATAAAAATATTTTATTGAAATAACTAGTTGGAAGTTTTACTGGTTGATCTTCATTGAACTACTCGGTAGTAAAAGTACATGAATACGTGTGGTTGCATAATAGTAGCACCAGTATTGATTATTGATGCTTATGTGAGAAAGTCACTCACCGGTTTGATTCCATTATTGTTTATTAATAATATGAATTATTATAGCGATAATGACGCTTTTTTTTATTCAGTATTATTAACGTAATAAAACAGTAAACATCTTTTATATAAAATGTAATATACTTTATTAAAGTTATTTTATAAATAAAATATATTATATTTTATTATGCATAGTGTTCGATAGTGTTTTGCGTAGTATTTTTGCATAGTGTTTGCATAGTAAAATATTTTTATATAAATAGAATATATTATATTTTATTTAAAAGATTTTGCTTTAAATATGGATCGTCGATTAAAGTAAATCAATCTGACCGCTCATGGATTAATTACTATGCATTCTATTTTCCTATAAATAAGCTCATTCCTTCATTATTTTCTTACTTAATTCACCAAAACTGTGTAGAGAAACTATAGAGAGAAAGAAGAAAAGTATTCTCTACTTCACTTTGCCAATATTTAGTTCTTCTAAGGTAGGGAATATTATTTGTTGTACCGTAAGTGGTGTTATTCTTTCTTATTCATGAAGAGAACTTCATTATTCCATTCATTATTATTACATTGGAATAACTCGTAAAAGTGGCATACCCTATACATAACCTCAGATACGCATGACACCCTATACTTGGTGAAATCCTTATGTTATTCCATTTCTTATTAATCTGTTGGAATAACCTGTATACGCGGTTTACCCTATACTTGGTGACATTCTTCTATTATTCTGTTGGAACATCCTGTCTGTGTGTTTTACACCGGACCTGGTTCCGTTTTTATTATTCTGTTGGAACATCCTGTCTGTGTGTTTTACACCGGACCTGGTTCCGTCTTTATCATTCTGTTGGAATATCCTATCTGTGTGTTTTACACCGGATCCGTTCCATCTTTATTATTCTCGTTGAACATCCCGCTTGTGAGAATTTCACCGACTCGGTTCCGTTATTATTATTCTGCTTGAATAACTTTGCCATACGCTGAAGCACCGCATGCATGGTGATTTCTTTTGTTATTCCATTCTTTATTATACCCAAATAAGTTAAAACTTTCGACTTATATACTCCATGAAATTAGTAAAATATCCTCGATATTTGCGTTTCATCCAAAGATTTTTCATGGAAATATTCTTCCGATCATTCTTGAATTTTACTCTACAAAACAAAGATCATGTTGACAATTTGGAAGTTAATAATTCTGGATAAAATAATTCTTGAACTTGTTTTATTGAATTCTTATATCATTGTCATCATCCTCATGTTTATATTTTTTTAAAGTCATTTGTGGCCTCGTAGGCAATGGATGGACTTGGTATGATTATGACCGTGGATTATTCTTGTAATCATGACCGTAATGTTACAAAATGATGTGGTAAAAATCCTCGATGGGTCAGTAGTGCATTGATGGACGCTTGTTGGCATGATCATGACCATTAATGAATACACAACTATTCTCGCCCATAGTGCATGAATAATTGTGGTCGTGATACTAAAGAATATCCTCGGCCGTAGTGCGGGGTGATTCGATGATGTGAATTATTTATTAAAGTCGAGTCTCAAATTTTTAACAAAGGATGAAAAACCTTTAAATCATAAAAGATAGTAGATTTTATTTTCTATTTGACTCTTTTAATGGATTGTTTGTTCACCGCAGCTTAAACTTGATGTTTATTATATTTTATCGCTTAACACTTTGTTGAAGGCTATTGATAATTTATTCGCATTATCTTAGTCATAATATTTCTTCTTTTGGGCTAGTTGAGCTCACCCTTTCTTTCACCGCTTCTTCGTGAAAATGAGAACATAAATTTGGGGACGAGCTCAGAACGGAGTAATGGTCCGAGAGGATAGCATTAGTAGTCCTCACTATTCGTGAAATAAAGGTGATAATAATTGTAATGAGGACTCCTTTTGAGTTTGTATAATATCTAGTAGACAATATTTGTATTCAAACTCACGCTTTATGTCGTATTGTACACCTACGCTTATATTAGTAAGTTGTATTTAAATTCTATCGATGTATCCGACTACCTAAGATGTGTGATGTATACCTAATTTTGGGGCGTTATAATTATTACATTTGAACATCACATTGCGGTGCGAATTTCACCGACTGGTTACATTATTTATTATTACTCGCTGAATATCCCGTCATGCGTTTTTATGCATTACCCGTTCCGTTATTTATTATTACATTGGAATAACTTTATGCATGCGGTCTATCGCATGCTCGGTGATTTCTTTTGTTATTCCATTCTTTATTATACTCGGTTGGTTAAAGTTTTGGCTTCTATACTCCATGAAATTAGTGGAATATCCTTGATATTTGCGCTTCATCCATATCTTTTCATGAAAATATTCTTCCGAGCATTCTTGAATTTTACTCTACAAAGAAGTATCATGTTGACAATTTGGACGTTATTAGTTCCTGGATAAATTAATTCTTGAACTTGTTTTATTAAATTTCTTATATCATTGTCATCATCCTCATGTTTATATTTTGTTGAAAGTCATCTGTGGCCTGTAGTGCATAGATGGACTTGGTATGATTATGGCCGTGGATTATTCTTGTAATCATGAATCGTAATGTTACAAATGATGTGGTAAAAGTCCTCATTGGCCCGTAGTGCATTGATGGACAGTTGTTGGCATGATCATGACCATTGATGAATACACGAATATCTTTGGCCCGTAGTTCATGGATAATTTGTGGTTGTGATACTAATGAATATTCATGGCCATAGTGCAGGGATGATGTGGATTATTTATTAAACTGAGTCCCAACGATAAAAGTGATGAAAAACCTTTTAAATCATAAAAGATAGTAGATTTTATTCTCTACTTGACTTTTTTAATAGATTGCTTGTTCCGCTGTAGTTAAATTTGATATTTGTTATATTGTATCAGTTTAACACTGTTGAAGGCAAACGATAATTTATTTTGTATTATCTTAGTAATAATATTTCTTACTGGGCTAGTTGAGCTCACCCTTTTACTTTTATTATTCTCTTCGTGAAATGAGAGCGTAGCGAGGATTAGTCGAGGAGCGAGGTAGCGGTTTGGTTTGAGATAATAGCATTAGTAATCCTCATTATTCTATTAGATAGTGTGATAATAAATGTAATGAGGACTCAATTGAGTGTGGATATTGTTTAGATGACAATATTTGTATTAAAACTCACAGCATATGTTTTGTCGTATTTTTACACGATCGTTAGATAATTAAGTTGTATTTGAATTTTGTACCATGTATTTGGCGACTCAAGATGGGTGATGTATACTGTGACGCCCCCAAAATTAGGTATACGTCACCCATCTTGGGTCGCCACTTACATGGTACATAAATTCAAATACAACTTACTAATATAACTCGCTGTGTACAATACGACATAAATATGAGTTTGAATACAAATATTGTCTACAAGATATTATACAAACTCAAAAGGAGTCCTCATTAATACTATTATCACACTATTTCACGTTGCATAGTGAGGACTACTAATGCTATCCTCTCGACCATTCTCCGCTCCCCGACTCAGTCCCACTTATGTTCTCATTTCAAGAAGAATAAAGAAAGAAAGAGTGAGCTCAACTAGCCCAAAGAAGAAATTTTATGACTAAGATAATGCGTAATAATTTATCATTAGCCTTCAACAAAGTTAAACCGATAAAATACAATAGACAACAAGTTTAATCAGTGGCGGAATAAGCAATCCATTAAAAGAGTCAAGTAGAGAATAAAGTCTACTATCTTTTAGGTTTTAAAAGGTTTTTCATCATCATATAAATAGAGACTCGACTTTAATAAATAATCCACATCATCGAATCACCCCGCACTACTACCAAGGATATTCATCAAATTATTAATGGTCATGACTATACCGAATCACCCCGATCATAATCATACCAAAAACTATCCATCAACGCATTACAGTGCCACCGAGGACTTTTATCACATCATTTATAACAAGCCATGATTATACCGAATGATCCTCGGTCATAATCATACTAAGTTCATCTATACACGTAAGTTCAAGATAACATAATATAACATGAGGATGATGACAATGACATAATAATTCAATAAAACAAGTTCAAGAATTATTTTATCCGTGAATTATTAACGCCCAAATTGTCAAAATGATACTTGCTTTTGTAGAGTAAAATTCAAGAATGATCGTAAGAATATTTCCATGAAAAGATATCGGATGAAGCGCAAATATCAAGGATATTCCACTAATTTCATGGAGTATAGAAGTCAAAGTTTTAACCAACCGGGTATAATAAATAATGGAATAACAAAAGAAATCACCACGCACGCGGTATTCAGATGTATTAAAGTTATTCCAATGTAATAATAATAACGGAACCAAAGTCGTGAAATTCACAATCGGCGGATGTTCCAACAGTAATAATAAAGATGGAACCGCATCCGCAAAAACACACGATAGGATATTCCAACAGAATGATAAAGATTTTAACCAGTCCGGTAAAAACACACGCATGTGATGTTCCAACAGTAATAATAAAGATTTTAACCAGTCCTGTAAAACACATGCATGTGATGTTCCAACAGTAATAATAAAGATTTTAAATCAAAGTCCGTGTAAAACACACGCATGTGATGTTCCAAATGTAATAATAGAAGAATGTCACCAAGTATAGGGTAAACCACGATACAAAAGTTATTCCAATGTAATAATAAGCAATGGAATAACAACAGCCTCTCTTCATGAATAAGAAAGAATAACACCACTTTACGGCACAACAAATAATATTCCCTACCTTAGAAGAACCGAATATTGGCGCGGTGAAGTAGCGAATACTTTTTCTTCCTTCTCTATAGTTTCTCTGTAGTTTCAAAGAATTCTTGAAAATAATGAAGCACTAGGCCTCTATTTATAGAAGATTTCTAGCTTAAGACCGCCATGTGAAAAGGCAAGTGGCTCGACGATTGGTGATGTGAAACGACAAGTGGTTCGGCGCTTTGTAATGTGAAACGACAAGTGGTTCGGCGCCGTAATGTGAAAAACGACAAGTGGTTCGACGCTCAGTAATGTGAAACGACAAGTGGTTCGGCCGCTCAGTAATGTGAAACGACAAGTGGTTCGACGTCTGGTAAAGGTAATTACTATCGACGAAGGTAATTACTATTCACAAGGGTAATTACTATCGACGAAGGTAATTACTATATCGACGAAGGTAAATACTATCGACGGTAAGGTAATTACTATTCACAAAGGTAATTACTATCGACGAAGATAATTACTATTCACAAAGGTAATTACTATCGACGAAGAGACTTTAGATAATGACATATACGGGCCCCCATAAAATAATCAAACTTACCACAAATGTCTCATAAATGTACTTTTATATACATTAAGGATTGAATAAATATTACCACAAATCATTTTATTTTTAATCAACACATTTTTTAATCTTTCAACAATTATTAATCATTTATAACTTGTCGTCTCAATTAATAATATAACATATTATACAGATGATACTGTGACAATAATTGAATCAATAATATAAGAGATATGAAAGCGCAGAATTATGTAAAGAATAATTGAGCATAAATGAAAGTGACTTCTCACGTAAGCATTAATAATCAATACCGTGTCTACTATACAACCACGCCAGACATCAGCATTTACTTTTACCACCGGGTAGTTCAACAGTTTTAACGGTAACACCTCCGCCGTTATTTTTATAAAATATTTTTGTCGTTTTCTCAATCCGACAATAATTCTGTTGTGGGGTCCACCAATGATTGAGCCGTTGTACGAATATTCCCTAACAAAAAGAATATTCCCCGACCAAACGAATATTTTATAACAACTTGCATACTTTGCAAAATTTATAAATACTACCCACAACTATAATATTATCTCAAATTCACACCATAATATTAAAAATTATTTCGACAAAATTTAAATCTTTATTGATAAAATATGGGGTCTCACAATCTCCCCTCCTTATGGAATTTCACCCCTCGAAATTAGGGTATGCGACACTGTATGATAAAGAGGTGAGGACACTTTGAATACCTTTATCATTGAAAACATTAAATTCATCTTTGCAATCCTACCAAAGATATTCATTAACAATTCATCTTTGCACTACAGCCAAAGATATACAACCAGAAAAACCAATAATACTTGAGACGCAGACTTAATAGTATCACGACCACGAATTATCCATGCACCACCGCCAAGGATATTCGTGTTTTCATTTACTACTCCATGATTATACCGAATAATCCTTGGTCATAATCATACCAAGTCTATCAATGCACTACGGCTAAAGATGACTTTTACCACATCCATGAATTAATATTTCATTGCTGAGACTCAACTCAATAATTAATCCATATCATCGAATCATCCCCGCACTACGTGCCAAGGATATTCATTAAGATCACGACCACGAATTATCCATGCACTACTACCAAAGATAATTGTGTATTCATTAAATATCACGACCACGACGCAATTATCCATACACTACGGCCAAAGATAATCGTGTATTCATTAGTATCACGACCACAAATTATCCATGCACTACTACCAAAGATAATCGTGTATTCATTAAGATCACAACCACAAATTATCCATGCACTACTACCAAAGATAATCATGTATTCATTAAGTATCACGACCACAAATTATCCATGCACTACTACCAAAGATAATTGTGTATTCAATTACTAAGCTATGATTATACCAAATAATCCCCGGTCATCATAATCATACCAAGTCCATCTATGCATTACAGCCACGTATGACTTTCAACATAATATAAACATGAGGATTATGATATAAAGAATCAATCAAATGAGATAAAGGATAAATATTAAACATTTATAATATAATTTATCCAGATTCAAGAATATCCCCATGTTATCAATCACTTAATAATCTCATAATCTAATATCATTAATATTATAACAATATTTTAATCACTTCTTAAATTTATAAACAATTTATCTTAATTGTTTACGCTTTACCATATAATGCATTTAATCATTCAAAACCGCCATACTCATAAGATATCATCACCAATTATCAAATCTCTCATCAAAAAAAAATATGCATATATTCTATATAGGATTCTCTACCATAAAATCCTATTTTCAACTTTGTTACTTCACATAACATATTTAACTCATATGTTCAGAATTAAACTATTTTCATGAAAAATACCAAATCAGTCCCAAAAATATTTCTTTTCTGGGATTTAGCATAATATAGTCCCATAATGAAAATATATTTTCTCGAATTTTTCAAATTCATTTACTATTTTTCAAAATCAATTTCTAATTAATTCCTTAAGAAATTATCTACCTAAAGTTTAACTCCAAAATTCCCAAATCTTGGCAGGACTTTACACATGTTAATGTGAGCCTCCAGTTTAAATTTCATGGTCATCGGAGTTATAAAACTCTGGTTATAGCGTTTTTAATTTAAAAAACCTAAATATTGAAATAATCGTAACTTGCTCATTTTAAGTCGAGAATGAGCTCATTTTTGGACAGGAGGTACTTTATACCATATAATTTCATGTCCCAAAAGGCCAGAATTTTTCTCATAATTTAAGTGGCCGAAACAGCCCTCTAAAATCATGGCAAAGCAGCCTTTTTTCTTGCTTTTACAGCTTTGCACTCCTTTGCTAAAATCAGTCCACACAAAAATCTACAACACCTTTTCCAGTAATTCCACTTGGATTAGTTAGGTAACTCATAGATCTAATTCTAGGACTTTACCACACTCAAAATTCAAAATATAATAGGAGATATGGTCAATTGAATTTTATGTTACGCTTTTCACCAAAATCGATTTTCAACTCTTTGTGATTTCTAAGAAACTTTCATGTTTTCACATACTAACCAACATAACTCATCTTAAAACTTACTAATACTTCATATACCCATGATTTTCATCATTTCTATACTTTTATTATGACTTTCATCATAATCCACGTAAATGCATCCTTTTAGTTGAAGAAATATTTGAGGGTTTAAGAAATGGGTTTTTGTCTTTGGGTTAATACAAAATTCGATTTCACGCTCTAGGGTAGGCTAGAAGTCTTCAAGAATACGCCAAGAAATTTATTAATGATAGAAATATCATTCAAAATCATTACTTCGTCCAAGACTTGGATAGTACGTCACATTAATACCAACTGTGACTTCTATCCCTTAACCTGGATAACACCTCACAATGATACCTATCAACTTGCCATCTTCAGTCACGACGTCGCCTACATAAAGTCTGGCTTCGATGCATTTCACACAAGGAAGTCAACAACGAAAGGATCGGGGATTTTTACTTATGGCTTGATATGACAATGATTGACTTTAGTGGTCTGGTTACTTTGAATTCGCACAACAAGTTGGTTATGAATATAAAAGCTAACAACCTTACGAAAAGAATAACGAGTAGTTAATCAATCGTTTTCAAAAATTACCTCAAAGTCAAGTATTTTCAAAGAGATAAGATCGTGAAAGTGTTTATTTGAAACAACAAGATTAATAAAACAATGGAGGTAACGGGTTTCTCCCAACGAAGTTTCAATAGATAAATCAAAGTCTAATTTTTTTTCTTGAGTCAAATTTAAACATTGAACACAACTAGGTAGAATAAAACAAGGGTAGAATCGGTATCTAACACTAAGGTATAGACTTCGCAAGAGCTTATGATTAACTTACCCGTGATAATTTTATTCGTGTTCCTCGTCACGAAAAAAAAACGCTTCTCTTAAACTACCGATTTTGGTTTGTGCAGGGATGACCTTTGGTGCCTCCATCCTAGTTGAATTTGTTTTCTTGATGGCGACAAAATCGAGCTAAGTGACCTTCTCTTCCACAATTATAACATGCTTTGACTGGCATGGCACATTCGGAATGATGTGTCCCTCTCCTCCACATTTGAAGCATATGATAGGTGGTCTTTCTCCTTCCTTAACAACGGGTCTTTGGTCGACGCTTTTCCATCATTGTTGAATTTCCTCTTCTTGAAATTTCCATTCCTATTATTTTGACCATGGTTACCACCGAAATGATAATTTCCCCCACGATGGTTATCGTTGTTCCGATGGCCGTTGCCACCGGTACGATTATTATTGTGTTGTTGGTCGTTACCTTTTGGTTGTGCTGACTCATTATCGCGCTCCAATAACTGAGCCCTATTCACAATATCTGAATACAAACAAAGTTTATGAGAAATTAGGTATTGACGTATATCGGGTTTCAAACCTCTTAAAAACATTCGCGTCATTCGCTCCTCATTATCAACCAAATGGGATGCAAACCGAGATAACTTTCGCAAACGTAGCCTCATCTCATCGACACACTGTCATATTATTTTGCTCCAAACTTGATAAACTCCACCTCCTTCATGTGACGAATACTTTCGGAAAGTACTTGTCGTTGAACAACTCTTGAACTTCTCCCAAGACATCTTGAGTATGTCAATGCAGGTATGCGTTTACGATTCCCACCAAGAATCGCCTCTTCTTCACGCAACATAAAGTTGGCAAATAGAACCTTTTGCTCCTCTCGAGCATCCCAAGACATCAAATATCTTGGTGATCTCGCTTTAACCACGCTCTCGCCTTTAAGTGGTTCTCGATTTCCCAAAAACTCCGGTGGTCCCAAATCCTTGAACTACTTAAGCGGTGGCCGACCGTGGGTTGCCATTATTTTCACCTGCTTTATGAACAGGAGCCGCCTTCGTCTGATGTTGTATGAATTCTAAAAAACTCCTAAACGTACCGTCGTTCGTCATTTGATCAGTGTTGTTGTTTACAGAGGATTATTGCCATCCTGTCGCATTAATATCCTCGATTATTGATCTGTGGAAACTCAACGGTCTCCTGTGCTCCATTGCTTATCTAAACATTTTCGGATGCCATTTTCAAATACTGCCACAAAACAAGGGTTAATTAACATGTCACATATTATCCCTATACACTGACCGACCAATTAAATACCAAATAAACTTAGGTAGGTCATACTAGTGAAGGAATTTCCGCCCCCCCCTCCTAGTTCTTATCTCACATCTTAGCCGGTGGATCATATCCCTAAGCTCGATACCAACCGTGACGCCCCCAAATTAGGTATACGCCACCCATCTTGGGTCGCCACTTACATGGTACATAAATTCAAATACAACTTACTAATATAATCGTCGATACAATATCATAAACCGTGAGTTTGAATACAAATATTGTCTACTAGATATTATACAAACTCAAAAGGAGTCCTCATTACTACTATTATCACACTATTTCACGTAATAGTGAGGACTACTAATGCTATCCTCTCGACCATTCTCCGCTCCCCCGACTCGTCCCAAATATGTTCTCATTTCAAGAGAACAAAGTGAAAGAAAGGGTGAGCTCAACTAGCCCAAGAAGAAATATTATGACTAAGATAATGCGTAATAATTTATCATTAGCCTTCAACAAAGTGTTAAACCGATAAAATACAATAGACAACAAGTTTAATCACAGCAGAATAAGCAATCCATTAAAAGAGTCAAGTAGAGAATAAAGTCTACTATCTTTTAGGTTTTAAAAGGTTTTTCATCATCATTATAAATTGACTCGACTTTAATAAATAATCCACATCATCGAATCACCCCCACACTACTACCAAGGATATTCATCAAATTATCAATGGTCACGACTATACCGAATCACCCCTCGGTCATAATCATACCAAAATTATCCATCAATTGCATTACAAGCCACCGAGGACTTTTATCACATCATTTATAACAAGCCATGATTATACCGAATGATCCTCGTCATAATCATACTAAGTTCATCTATACACGTAAGTTCAAGATAACATAATATAACATGAGGATGATGACAATGACATAATAATTAAATAAAACAAGTTCAAGAATTATTTTATCCAGAATTATTAACGTCCAAATTGTCAAAATGATACTCGCTTTTGTAGAGTAAAATTCAAGAATGATCGTAAGAATATTTCCATGAAAAGATATTTGGATGAAGCGCAAATATCAAGGATATTCCACTAATTTCATGAAGTATAGGCGTCAAAGATTTAACCAACCGAGTATAATAAAGAATGGAATAACAAAAGAAATCACCATGCATGCGATTTACTGATGTATGTGTTTATTCCAATGTAATAATAATAATCTTAACCAATTCGTGAAATTCACACCAAGCAGGATGATCCAATGTAATAATAAATGCTTGAATAATAAACAATGGAACCGTGTCCTGTAAAACACACGAGCGTGATATTCCAATGTAATAATAAATACGGAATAATAAACAATGGAACTGTGTCCCATGTAAAACACACGCATGTGATATTCCAAATGAATAATAAAGAATGGAATAATAGAAGGAGATCACCAAGTATAGGGATTCACAGATACAAAGTTATTCCAATGTAATAAATAAGAATGGAATAATATAAGGATTTCACCAAGTATAGGTACTGCATATACGATAAATGTATGATAGGTATACCACTTTTACAAAAGTTATTCCAATGTAATAATAAGCAATGGAATAACAACAGTTCTCTTCATGAATAAGAAAGAATAACACCCCTTACTTACGCATAATAAATAATATCCTTCTTACCGTAAAAGACAATGGATATCAAAGTAGTGAAGTACCGTAATACTCTTCTTTTTCTCTCTATAGATTTTCTCTCTATAGCTTCTCTCTATAATTTCTCTCTCTGAGTTTCAAAGAATTAAATAAGAAAATAATGAAGGAATGAGCTTCTATTTATAGGAAAATAGAATGCATATTAATTAATCCATGAATCGGTCCAGATTGATTTACTTTAATCGACGGTCCATATTTAAAGCAAAAATCTTTTAAATAAAATATAATATATTCTATTTATATAAAAACATTTTACTATGCAAAACACTACGCAACACTACGCAAAAACACTATGCAAAATACTATGCAACACTACGCATAATAAAATATAATATATTCTATTTATAAAATAACTTTAATAAAGTATTCATTTTATATAAAAGATGTTTCGCTTTTATTACGTTAATAATACTGAATAAAACAAAACGTCATTATCGCTTATAATAATTCATATTATTAATCGACAATAATGGAATCAAACCGAGTGACTTCTCACATAAGCATCAATAATCAATACCGTGCAATTACTATGCAACCACGCCAGACATCGCATTTCTTTACTACCGAGTAGTTCAACAAGATCAACCAGTAAAACTTCCGCCGTTATTTCAATAAAATATTTTTGTCGCTTTTCTCAATCCGACAATAATTTCATTATGGGTCCACCAATGATTGAGTAGTTGTACGAATATTCCCTCGCTAAACCTAATATTCCCGACCAATCGAATATAATATAACCACTTGCATACTTTTGCAAAATTTATAAATACTACCCACAACTATAATATTATCTCAAAGTCACACCATAATATTAAAAAATTTCGACAAAATTTAAATCTTTATTGATAAAATATGGGTCTCACATAATTACTATCGATTTAAGGTAAATACTATCGACGAAGATAATTACTATTCACAAAGGTAATTACTATCGACGAAGATAATTACTATTTCACAAAGGTAATTACTATTGACGAAGAGACTCTTTAGATAATGACATATGGCCCCCCCATAAAATAATCAAACTTACCACAAACGCCTCATAATGTACTTTTATATACATTAAGGATCAATAAATATTACCACAAATCATTTTATTTTTAATCAACACATTTTTTAATCTTTCAACAATTATTAATCATTTATAACTTGTCGTCTCAATTAATAATATAACATATTATATGTATGATAATTGTGACAATAATCAATCAATAATATAAGAGATATGATGCAAAGAATTATCAGTGAAGCAATAATTGAGCATAAATGAGTGACTTCTCACGTAAGCATCAATAATCAATACCGCAAAGCTACTACGCAAACACGATTATTATCAGCATTTTTACCACCGGGTAGTTCAACAGCTTTTAACTCAGAATACCTCCGCCGTTATTTTTATAAAATATTTTTGTCGCTTTTCTCAATCCGATAATAATTTGCATTATGGGGTCCACCAATGATTGAGCCGTTATACGAATATTCCTAACAAAAAGAATATTCCCACCAAACGAATATTTTATAACAACTTGCATACTTTGCAAAATTTATAAATACTACCCACAACTATAATATTATCTCAAATTCACACCATAATATTAAAAATTATTTCGACAAAATTTAAATCTTTATTGATAAAATATGGGGTCTCACATATACCTATTTTGGGGGCGTCACAGTTGGTATCAAAGCTTAGGGATATGATCCCTAGCTAAGATGTGAGACAAGAACTAGGAGGGGAGAGACGGGAAATTCCTTCACTAATATGACCTACCTAAGTTTATTTGGTATTTAATTGGTCGGTCAGAGTATAGGGTAATATGTGATATGTTAATTAACTCTTATTTTGTGGCAGTATTTGAAAATGACATCCGAGAATGTTGAGAACATCAATGGAGCACATGAGACCGTTGAGTCTCCACAGATCAATAATTAGGATAATGTGCATCAGGAAGGTAACAATCCTCAGGTAAACAACAACACTGACCAGATGATGAACGATGGAATGTTCAGAGGCTTTATGTAATTCATGCAACATCGTGCAAGAAAGCGACTCTCAGCACAAAATGCAAAGAAAACACTGGCAACTCTCGGACGGTCACCGCTAAGCAGTTCAAGGAACTGGGACCAAAGGAGTTTTTTGGAGAGCTAAAACCACTTAAGGGGAAGACATGGATAAAGCAGATATGCAAGATATTTAATGTTCTGGGATGCTCCAAGGAGCAAAAGGCTCCCTTTGCCACCTTCATGTTATTTGTGAGGCAGACATCTTGGTTGAATCAGAAATGTACTCAACTTCGCCGCAGACCAAGATGACTTGGGAGAAGTTCCAAGAATTGTTCAATGACAAGTACTTTCCCGAAAGTATTCGTCACATGAAAGAGGTAGAGTTTATCAAGCTAGAGCAAATCAACATGACCGTGTCGCAGTACGAAGCCAAGTTTGCCGAGTTGTCCTAACGTCCCCATTTGGTTGATAATGAGGAGAGAAAAGACGCAAATGTTTCTAAGAGGTTTGAAACCCGAGATACGCCAATATCTTATCTCTCATAAACCGTGGTTTGTATTCAGATGTTGTTAATAGGGCTCGATTATTGGAGCGCGATAATGAGTCAACCCAACCAAAAGAGAAGCGGTTTAAAATGATAATACCAAAGTGATAATTGATCGTCAAGCGGTGACAATAAGCGTGGAGGAATCAACATGCCATAAATAAGAACCACTTTGGTGGTAATTATGGCCAAAACAATAAGAATGGACATTTCAAGAAGAGGAGATTTAACAATGATGGAAAGACGCCAAGACCAAAGACCAAGTTGTTAAGGAAAGAGAACGACCACCTATCATATGCTTCAAATGCGGAGGGAAGGGACACATCAATCCAAACTGCGCGATGCCGTCCAAAGCATGTTATAATTGTGGAAGAGAAGGTCACCTAGCCCAATTTTGTCGTTCACCGAAGACAAGTTCAGCTAGGATGGAGGCACCAAAGGACGTCCCAATAAGTCAAAGCCACTAGTGCAATGGAGAGCGTTTGTCGTGACCTCCCAAAAAGCAAGGAACCCGAATGAGGTAATCACGGGTATTGATGACCTATTTGACCAGTTTCAAGGCGCCAAATTCTTTTCAAAGATTGATCTTCGTTCCGGATATCACCAATTGAAGATTAGAACCGATGACATTCCAAAGACGACTTTCAGAACTCGGTACGAGCATTATGAATTTCTAGTCATGTCTTTTGGATTGACTAATGCTCCTGCTACCTTCATGCATATGATGAACCGAGTATTCAAGGAATATTTGGATCACTTTGTGGTCGTCTTTATTGATGCATCCTTATTTATTTCAAAAGCCGTGAAGATCATGAGCAACATTTGAGGCTGATACTTCAAAAGCTTCGTGAATATAAGCTTTATGCCAAGTTGAAGAAATGAGAGTTCTGGCTTGAGGAAGTAGCATTCCTTGGGCACGTGGTATCAAGTCATGGAATATCTCATGACCCGTAAAAGATTGAAGCTATTCAAAGTCGAGAGCAACTTAAATCAATGATCAAGGCACGTAGCTTTCTCCTAAATTTGGTTATTATCGGAGATTCGTAGAAGGATTTTCTCGAATCGCTACTCCCTTAACTCAACTGACTCGGAAAGATACAAAATTCGGTTGGAACGGAGAATGTGAGAAGAGTTTTCAAGAACTCAAGAGGAGACTTATTTCAGCACCTGTTCTGACAATACCATCTTGTAATTCAGTAGATACGCACACCTAGAGGGAGGGTGAATAGGTGTTTAAGCTAAAAGTGAAAAATGGTGAAAACTTTTTATAACTTTATACTGCTGAGTTTAATTCGCATACGGTTGTGCACATGCTTTTGTGTTTGGATTAGTGGCGTGAATAACAAGAAGTGCAGAACGTGAATGGCAGTTAAAGAGAGAAACAAAAGTAAAAATTACACTAAGATTTTTACGTGTTTCAAATTTCTATCCTCTAATCTAGTGGCTAATCCACGTCCAATCCCAATTAGATTGGAGACTCTTTTATTAAACTTAATATTCAATTAAATACAATAAAAAGAACTCCCTGTTATAAAGAAGCTTCAATTCTGATGATGGACACCAATGCCCCCTTTGCACCTCTACAACTTGTACACCTCTGCATCTGTTCTCACCTCTAAGACCTTTGAAGCCTTCTATGAACAGACTAACTAACAAAGAAAATCTCAAGCAAAAACTATGCTTACTTTCAGTTTACAAGGAATGAAATTTCCAGCACTAAAGAATATAATAGATAAGAATATATGGCTGGAATAAATCAATTGATAAGCTCTGAAATAATCTCTCAATTTGATTACCCGCTTCGTCACAGATTGTTTAGCCGAAGAGAATGAGTATATATAATGAGAATGTGCAACGGCTATAAAATCAGTTAGCTAAGACATCTCTGTCCGTTGACAACCAAATTATGATCTCAAAGAACTTTGTATCATTACAAGCAGATATGCTACCACTATTAAGTTTTGAAGAGCTGAAATCAAGGAGTGAAACTCTACCCACAATCAACTGTGTTAAACCGGAACAAAAGGAGATAAATAAAGATAATACTCAAAAGCTTCAGTAGGACTCCTTTTTAAAATAGACTACTAAATAATGTGGGCTCCACTAAGCAGTATAACATCTTTAATTAAATTATCACCCACGAGATACACTGATGAAACAGAGGAGCCAATTTGGGCTAGCAACAAATCTTCCTTGATAATATCAGTTATTATAAATACCAACAACATACCTTAATAAACTCCAATCTAAAACTTCCTTAATATCCTCCAAAACAAATAGATTATGCAATACCCATAACTTATGCATATCAATTATCATATTATAACCCATTTATAATCCATGCATATTAATTATAATATTATAAACCTTTTATAAACCATAATCCATGCATATTTAATAATATAATAACAAATCATGAACCATGCACATGTCTAATATACTTAAATTAGTCATCATTCAAAACATCATAAAATCAAAAACCAACACATCTGGCTCGGAGGGATTTGTCATCTACAGTGATGCTTCAGGCAAAGGGTTAGGATGTGTTCTCATGCAACATGGGAAAGTCATAGCCTATGCCTCTAGACAACTCAAAGAATATGAGAGGAATTATCCTACTCATGATCTAGAGTTGGCAGTTGTTGTCTTCGCACTTAAAATTTGGAGGCATTACTTGTATGGGGAGAAAGTGGAGATCTTTACGGATCATAAAAGCCTCAAATATTTCTTCACTCAAAAGGAACTCAACATGCGACAGCGACGTTGGCTTGAACTATTGAAAGATTATGATCATACCATCCAATACCGTCCTGGATAAGCAAACGTGGTAGCTGACGCATTGAGTAGAAGATCATATGCGGGTACGAGTGCGATATTGTCAACGCAGAGGCCCATTTTGTATGACTTGCAAAGGATGGAGATAGAGATAAAGACTCTAGGGACCCACGTGATGATGGCGAATATACGAGTAGAACCGACTTTAATCGATAAAGTTAAAGTTGCTCAAGCTACAGACCTAGAGCTGATGCATATGAGGAAGAAAGTACAATAAGGTGCTATGTCGGAAGCAAGAATCGATGAAGAAGGAATACTTCGTGTCAACTCCAGACTTTGTGTTCCTAACGATCCTGAGTTAAAGTATAAAATTATGATGGAGGCGCACAACAAAGCGTTTGCAATCCATCCTGGGAGTACCAAAATGTATCATGATCTTCGACATACATTTTGGTGGGGCAATATGAAGAGAGAGATAGCGTTGTTTATCTCAAGGTGTTTAACTTGTCAACGAAGTCAAGCGCGAGCATCAAGTACCAAAACGTCCAATCTGACCACTTGAAATTCTAGAATGGAAGTGGGAGCACATTACCATGGATTTCGTTACTGGTCTTCCCAAGGTTTCTCAAGGCATAGATGCAATTTGGGTCATTGTTGATAGATTGCACAAGTCTGCTCATTTCTTACCAATACGAGAAACTTATACACTTGAACGTCTTGCTCGTATGTACATAAACGAGATTGTAAGACTTCATGGTATGCCAATATCCATAGTTTCTGATCGAGACCCAAGATTCACTTCACGATTTTGGGTTAGTTTACAAAAAGTTATGGGCACGGATTTACGATTTAGTTCGGCATATCATCCTCAGACGGACGGACAATCAGAGAGGACTATTCAAACTCTTGAAGATTTATTAAGACTTTGTGTCATTGACTTCAAGGGAAGTTGGGATAAGTTCTTACCATTAGTGGAGTTTTCTTACAACAATAATTATCAAACAAGTATTGGCATGACTCCATTCGAGGCGTTGTATGGAAGAAAGTGTCGTTCTCTAGTATGATAGGATGAGGTGGGTGAAGCAACGTTGTTGGGACCGGAGTTGGTACGTATGACTACGGAAAAGATTCAAACGATCCGACAACGTATAAAAACCTCACAAGACCGAGAAAAGAGTTATGCTGATCTTCATCGAAAGGACGTGGAATTCGATATTGGAGATCATGTGTTGATACGTGTTGCTCCATGGAAAGGAGTTACGAGATTTGGAAAGAGAGGAAAGCTCAATCCTCGATTCATTGGCCCATTTTTAATCCTCGATCGAGTGGGGACTGTAGCTTTATGGACTCGCTTTTATCGCCAAGTATGTCTCGTGTTCATAACGTTTTTCATATATCCATGTTACGTAAATATGTGAAAGACCCGAACCACATTATTGAGTTAGAACCGGACGAAATAGCGGAAGATTTAACGTATGAAGAAGTTCATGTTCAAATCTTGGATAAGAAGGAACATATTCTACGCTACAAGGTTATACTTCAAGTCAAAGTTTTATGGAGGAACCACGATATTGAGGAAATGACCTGGGTATTAGAATCTGAAATGAAATCAAGGTATCCTTACGTCTTCGACATACCAGGTACGTACACTAATTTCGAGGGCAAAATTTCATAAGAAGGGGAGATTGTAAGACCCCAACTTTAATGAATAAAGATGAATTTTTTATAATTATCATTTTTGAATATTATGGAATGATTTTGTTATAATGTTATAGTTGTGGGTAATAGTTATAAATTTTGCAAAATCACGTAAGTTGTTATATAATATTCGATTGGCTCGGGAATATTCGTTTTAACAGGAATATTCGTATCGACGGCAAGACAATCATTAGTGGACCCCACAATGTAATTATTATTTGATTGAGAAAACGACAAAAATATTTTATGAAAATAACTACGAAAGTTTTATCGTTAAGTATTGAAACACTCGGTGTTAAAAGAAATGCGAGAATCGCCGTGGTTGCATAAGAGCACACTCAGATTGCATTATTGATGCTTACGTGAGAAGTCACTCGCTTTTGTTCAATTATTGCTTGATAATTGTTGCATAGTATCTCACGTTAATTGATTCAATTATTGTCGATATTTTATATATTATTAAATCAATAATTAAGACGACGAAGTTATTAATATTATTATTTACAATATTAACGATGTCTGTAAGTTCGCGCCAGGAGAGGTTTGGTTACCTAATCAAGGCATGCTGATAGGAGAAATCCTTATTGGAAAGCCCTCTTTCCTCGAACGACACAGTCGATTAATAGTATAAATTATAATAATGATGATGAAGTTTTGTTTTATTATTATTATTAATGTAATAAAACAGAAAAACTTTTTATATAAACCATAATACTTTTATAAAGTTATTCGTTTTGTTAGACTACAAATAGAATATATTATATTCTATTATGCGTAGTGTTTTGCATAGTAAAATCTTTTTATATAAAATGTAATACTTTTATAAAGTTATTTATTTTATTAGACTATAAATAGAATATATTATATTTTATTATGCATAGTGTTTGTATAAATGCATGCATATTGTTTTGCATAGTAAAATCTTTTTATATAAAATGTAATACTTTTATAAAGTTATTCATTTTATTAGATTATAAATAGAATATATTATATTTTATTTAAAAGATTTTGTTTTATTAGAATATTTTATAAGAAACCAATCTGGATCGTCTGCTTAAAAAGTAAATCAATCGATGAGCTTCAGAATTAGTTATTATTCACCCATTCTCCTATAAATGTAAGCTCATTCCTTCATTATTTCTTACGAATTCACTTGAAACTCTGTAGAGACAAACTATAGAGAAAAGAAGAAAAGTTTTCTCTACTTCACTACTCCTATATCCAGTTTGTTCTAAGGTAAGGTATTATTTCTTTCATATTCATGAAGAGAACTTCATTATTCTATTTTTTTTATATTCGTATTTAATAACTTGTATACGCTGTTTACCTATACTTGGTGAAATTCTTCTCGATATTCCATTCTTTATCATTATGTTGAATAACTCGCCTACGCCAAGCACCGCATACATTGTGAAATTCTTCTATTATTCCATTCTTTATTATTCTCATTGGAACATCCTGCATGCAAGCGTTTATGCATGACTGGTTCCGATTATTTATTATTCTCATTGGAACATCCTGTTGGTTCGAATTTCTTTGACCTAGTTTCTCGTTATTTATTATTTTATTGAATATCCGCCCTGCATGCGTTCTGCACGACTGGGTTCCGTTATTTATTATTCTCATTGGAATAACTCGCCTGCAAGCGCCTATCGCATGCCCGGTGATTTCTTTTGTTATTCAATTCTTTATTATATTCAAATTGGTTAAAGTTTTGACTTCGCATCTATGAAATTAGTGGAATATCCTCGATATTTGCGCTTCATCCAAAGATCTTTTCATGAAAATATTCTTCGAGCATTCTAAAATTTTACTCTACAAAGAAGTATCATGTTGACAATTTGGACGTTATTAGTTCCCGGATAAATTAATTCTTGAACTTGTTTTATTGAATTCTTATATCATTGTCATCATCCTCATGTTTATATTTTGTTAAAAGTCATCACATGCCCATGTAGTGCATAGATGGACTTGGTATGATTATGACCAGGGATTATTCGGTGTAATCATGACTGTAATGTTACAAATGATGTGTTAAAAGTCTTCATTGGCCCGTAGTGCATTGATGGACAGTTGTTGGCATGATAATGACCATTGATGAATACACGAATATCCTTGGCCCGTAGTGCATGGATAATTTGTGGTTATGATACTAATGAATATCCTTGGCCGTAGTGCAGGGATGATGTGGATTATTTATTAAGCTGACCAGCAATAAAAGTGATGGAAAAACCTTTTAAATCATAAAAGATAGTAGATTTTATTCTCTAATTGACTCTTTTAATGGATTGCTTGTTCCACTGCAGTTAAACTTGATGTTTGTTATATTGAATTAATTTAGCACTGTTAAAGTGTGACGCCCCCAAAATAGGTATACATCACCTATCTTGAGTCGCCAAATACATGGTACAAAATTCAAATACAACTTAACTATAGAATAGTTGTGTAAAATAGACAAAACATATGTTGTGAGTTTTAATACAAATATTGTCATCTAGACAATATTCACACTCAATTGAGTCCTCATTACATTTATTATCACACTATTTAACAGAATAGTGAGGACTACTAATGCTATTATGTGGACCGTCACTCCGCTCGTTCACTAAGATCGCAACGCTCTCATTTTCAAGAGAACAATGAAAGTAAAAGGGTGAGCTCAACTAGCCCAAAGAATAAATATTATGACTAAGATAATACGTAATAAATTATCGTTAGCCTTGAACAAAGTGTTAAACCGATACAATATAACAAACATCAAGTTTAATCTGCAATCTTAACAAGCAATCCATTAAAAGAGTCAAGTAGAGAATAAAATCTACTATCTTTTATGATTTAAAAGGTTTTTCATCACTTTTATCGCTGGGACTCAGTTTAATAAATAATCCACATCATCCTTACACTACGGCCAGTACTTCGCATAGACAGGTTATTCTAACATAATGATAATGAATGGAATACCAGAAGAATTTCACCAAGTATAGGGTAGACCGCGTATACAGGTTATTCCAACAAAATAAAAAAATGGAATAACAAAAGTTCTCTTCATGAATACGAAAGAAATAATACCCCTTACCTTAGAACAACTGGATATAGGAGTAGTGAAGTAGCAGAATACTTTTCTTCTTTCTCTCTATAGTTTCTCTCTCTAGAGTTTCAGTGAATTCATAAAAAATAATGAAAGAATGAGCTTCTATTTATAGGAGAATGGACTAAATAAGAACTAATTCCTAACGGTCCAGATTGATTTACTTTTTAAACTGATTATCCGTATTGGTTTACTATAAAATATTCTAATAAAACAAAAATTTTAAATAAAATATAATATATTCTATTTATAATCTAATAAAATGAATAACTTTATAAAAGTATTCTGTTTTATATAAAAAGATTTTACTATCAAAAAATACTACGCAGTACTTATACAAACACTATGCATAATAAAATATAATATATTCTATTTATAGTCTAATAAAACGAATAAATTTATAAAAGTATTCTGCTTTTATATAAAAAATTTTACTATGCAAAACATTATGCATATAATAATATAATATATTCTATTTATAGTCTAATAAAACGAATAACTTTATAAAAGTATTATGTTTTATATAAAAGTTTTCTGCTTTTATTACATTAATAATACTAATAAAACAAAACTTCATCATCATTATTATAATTCACACTATTAATCAACCGTGTCGTTCCCAAGAAAGAGGGGTTTTCCAAAAAGGATTTCTCCCTATCAAGCGCAATTAGTTGACCAAACCTCTCCTCGCGTAACTTCTGAGACATCGTTAATATTGCAAATAATAATATTAATAACTTCATCGTCTCAATTATTGATTTAATAATATATAAAATATCGACAATAATTGAATCAATTAATGTGAGATACAATGCAACAATTACTGAAGCAATAATTGAACAAAACTGAGTGACTTCTCACGTAAGCATCAATAATCAATTCTGTGTGTTACGATGCAACCACGCGTATTCTTGTACTTTTAACACCGGGTGTTTTAACAGTTAACGATAAAACTTCCGTCGTTATTTTCATAAAATATTTTTATCGTTTTCTCAATCCGACAATAATTCCGCTGTGGGGTCTACCAATGATTATGCCATCGTACGAATATTTTCTGTTAAAACGAATATTCCCCGACCAATCGAATATTATATAACAACTTGCGTACTTTGAAAAATTTATAACTATTACCCACAACTATAACATTATATCAAATTCATTCCATAATATTCAAAAAATGATAATTATAGAAAATTAATTTTTATTCATTAAAGTTGGGGTCTTATAATCTCCCCTTCTTTTGAAATTTTGCCCTCGAAATTAGGGTACGTACTTGGTATGTCGAAGAGGTAAGGATACCTTGATTTTATTTCAGATTTTAACTCCCAGGTCATTTCCTCAACATCATGGTTCTGCCATAAAACTTTGACTTGAGGTATAACCTCGGAGCGTAGAATATGTTCCTTCATATCCAAGATTTGAACAGAACTTCTTCATACGTTAAATCTTCGCTATTTCGTCTCGGCTCTAACTCAATAATGTGGTTCGGGTCTTTCACATATTTACGTAATATGGATATATAAAAACATTATGAACACGAGACATACTTGGCGTGAAAATCGAGTCTATAAAGGCTACGCCTCTACTCGATCGAGGATTAAAATGGGCCAATGAATCGAGGATTGAGCTTTCCTCTCTTTCCAAATCTCATAACTACTTTCCATGGAGCAACACGTAACAACACATGATCTCCAATATCGAATTTCACGTCCTTTCGATGATTATCAACATAACTCTTTTGTCAGTCTTGTGAGGTTTTTATACGTTGTCGGGTCGTTTGAATCTTTTTTGTAGTCATACGTACCAACTCCGGTCCCAACAACGTTGCTTCACCCACCTCATCCCAGCATACTAGAGAACGACACTTTCTTCCATACAACGCCTCGAATGGAGCCATGCCAATACTTGTTTGATAACTGTTGTTGTAAGAAAACTCCACCAATGGTAAGAACTTGTCTCAACTTTCCTTGAAGTCAAGGACATAGAGTCTTAATAAATCTTCAATAGTTTGAATAGTCCTCTCTGATTGTCCGTCCGTCTTCAAGATGATATGCAACTAAATCGTAAACCGCGCCCATAGCTTTTTGTAAACTAACCCAAAATCGTGAAGTGAATCTTGGGTCTCGATCGAAACTATGGATACCGGCATACCATGCGCCTTTACAATCTCGCTTATGTACATACGAAGCAAGACGTTCAAGTGTATAAGTTTCTCGTATTGGTATGAAATGAGCAGACTTGGTCAATCTATCAACAATGACCCAAATTGCATCTATTCCTTGAGAAACCTTGGGAAGACCAGTAACGAAATCCATGGTAATGTGCTCCCACTTCCATTCTGGAATTTCAAGTGGTTGCAATGAACCTTTTAATACTTAATGCTTTGCCTTGACTCGTTGACAAGTTAAACACCTTGAGATAAACAGCGCTATCTCTCTCTTCATATTGCTCAACCAAAATATATGTCGAAGATTATGATACATTTTGGTACTCCCAGGATGGATTGCAAACGGTGTGTTGTGAGCCTCCATCATGATTTTATACTTTAACTCAGGATCGTTAGGAACACAAAGTCTGGAGTTGACTCAAAGTATTCTTTCTTCATTGATTCTTTCTTTCGGATAGCACCTTCTCAGACTTTCTTCCTCATACGATCGATCTCCCAGTGTCCTCAGAGCTTGATCGACTTTTTAACTTTATCGATTAAAGTCTGCTTCTCTACTCAGATATTCGCCATCATCACGTGGGTCCCCGAGTCTTTATCACTATCTCCATCCTTTGCAAGTTATACAAATGGGGCCTCTGCGTTGACAATATCGCACTCAGACTCACTGTGATATGATCTTCTCCTCAATTAAATCGCCTACCACGCTTGCTTTTCTAGGATGGTATTGGATGGTATGATCCTAATCTTTCAACAGCCAAGCCAACGTCATTGTCGCATCTTCGAGTTCCTTTTGAGTGAAAAAATATTTGAGGCTTTTATGATCCGTAAAGATCTCCACTTTCTCCCCATACAAGTAATGCCTCCAAATCTTTAGTGTAAAAACAACAGCTGCCAACTCTAGATCATGAGTAGGATAATTCCTCTCATATTCTTTAAGTTGTCGAGAGGCATAGGCTATGACTTTCCCATGTTGCATGAGAACACATCCTAACCCTTTGCTCAAGCATCACCAGTAGATGACAAATCCTCCGAGCCGATGGTATTGTCGTAACAGTCTTGAAAATGAGTCTCCTCTTGAGTTCTTGAAAATTCTTCTCACATTCCTCGTTCCAACTGAATTTTGTATCTTTCTGAGTCAGCTGAGTTAAGGGAGTAGCGATTCGAGAAAACCCTTCTATGAATCTTCGATAATAACCAGCTAAGCCGAGAAAGCTACATACTTCGGTCACTAATTTAGGTTGCTCCCAGCTTTGAATAGCTTCAATCTTTGCTGGGTCAACAAATATTCTTTGACTTGATACCACGTGCCCAAGGAATGCTACTTCCTCAAGCCAGAACTCGCATTTCTTTAACTTGGCATAAAGCTTATATTCATGAAGCTTTTGAAGTATCAGCCTCAAGTGTTGCTCATGATCTTCATGACTTTTGGAATAAATAAGGATGTTATCAATAAAGACGACCACAAAGTGATCCAAATATTCCTTAAATACTCAGTTCATCATATCCATGAAGGTAGCAGGAGCATTAGTCAATCCAAAAGACATGACTAGGAATTCATAATGCCCGTACCGAGTTCTGAAAGTCGTCTTTGGAATGTCATCGGTTCTAATCTTCAATTAGTGATATCCAGAACGAAGATCAATCTTTGAAAAGAATTTGGAGCCTTGCAACTGGTCAAACAGGTCATCAATACGTGGCAATGGGTATCTATTTTTGATGGTGACATGATTCAACTCCCGATAATCAATACAAAGTCGCATACTCCCGTCTTTCTTTTTCAGGAATAGAACAGGAGCACCCCAAGGAGACGTACTAGGAAGAATGAAACCGATGTCTAACAATTCCTGCAGTTGGGTCTTTAACTCTTGAAGTTCAATAGGAGCCATTCGATATGGGGCTTTGGAAATAAGTTTTGTACCGGGTTCAAGGTCAATACAAAATTCAATTTCATGCTCTGGGGGTAGGCCAGGAAGTTCTTCAGGGAATACGTCAGGAAAATCATTAACAATAGAAATATCATTTAAAACTGACGTATTTTTTTTTAGATCCGTGACATGAGCTAAGAAAGCTTGACATCCGTTTTTCAATAAACGAATAGCTTTATGGCTTGAGATGACAGTGATTGATTTTAATGGTTTGGTTGCTTGAATTCGCATAATAGGTTGGTTAGGAATATGAAAGCTAACAACCTTACGAAAACAATCAATTTTTGCATGATGAGTAGTTAACCAATCAATCCCTAGAATTACGTCAAATGCAAGTATTTTCAATGAAATAAGATCGACGGGTAATGTGAGGGTACTGATTTGAACCAAACAAGACTTATAAACAGTGGATGTAATGAAGGTTTCTCCCAACGGAGTTTCAACAAATAAGTCAAAGTCCAATTTCTCCGGAGTCAAATTTAAACGTTGAGCGCAAGTAGGAGAAATAAAAGAATGGGTAGAATCGTTATCAAATAAGGTATATACTTCGCTAGAGTTTATAATAAGCTTACCCGTGATTACCTCGTTCAGGTTCCTTGCTTTCTGGGAGGTCACGACAAACGCTCTCCTTGGAGCATCCCAGGACAATAAATATCTTGCATATCTGCTTTATCCATGTCTTCCCCTTAAGTGGTTTTGGCTCTCCAAAAAACTCCGTTGGTCCCAGTTCCTTGAACTGTTTAGCGGTGACCGTCCGAGAGTTGCCAGTGTTTTCACCTGCATTTTGTACAAGAGTCGCTCTTGCCTGATGTTGCATGAATTACATAAAGCCTCTGAACATTCCATCATTCATCATCTGGTCAGTGTTGTTGTTTGCCTGAGGATTGTTGCCTTCCTGATGCACATTATCCTGATTATTGATCTGTAGAGACTCAACGGTCTCCTGTGCTCCATTGATGTTCTCAACATTCTCGGATGTCATTTTCAAATACTGCCACAAAATAAGAGTTAATTAACATATCACATATTACCCTATACTCTAACCGACCAATTAAATACCAAATAAACTTAGGTAGGTCATATTAGTGAAGGAATTTCCCGTCTCTCTCCTCCTAGTTCTTGTCTCACATCTTAGCTAGGGATCATATCCCTAAGCTTTGATACCAACTGTGATGCCCCCAAAATAGGTATATCACCTATCTTGAGTCGCCAAATACATGGTACAAAATTTAAATACAACTTAATTATACAACAGTCGTGTAAAATACGACAAAACATATGATGTGAGTTTTAATAAAAATATTGTCATCTAGACAATATCCACACTCAATTGAGTCCTTATTACATTTATTATCACACTATTTAACAGAATAGTGAGGACTACTAATGCTATTATCTGGACCGTCACTCCGTTCCCCGACTAGTCCCTGTTACGTTCTCATTTCCTGAAGAGAACAATGAAAATAAAAGGGTAAGCTCAACTAGCCCAGTAATAAATATTATGACTAAGATAATACAGAATAAATTATCGTTAGCCTTCAACAGTGTTAAACTGATACAATATAACAAACATCAAGTTTAACTGCAGCGGAACAAGCAATCCATTAAAAGAGTCAAGTAGAGAATAAAATCTACTATCTTTTATGATTTAAAAGGTTTTTCATCACTTTTATCATTGGGACTCGACTTAATAAATAATCTAAATCATCCTCGACTCACGACCAAGGATATTCATTAGTATCACAACCACAAATTATCCACGCACTCACGGCCAAAGATATTCGTGTATTCATCAATGGTCATGATCATGCCAACAATCGTCCATCAATGCACTACGGGCCAACGAGGACTTTTACCACATCATTTGTAACATTACTACCATGATTATACCGATTAATCCTCGGTCATAATCATACCAAGTCCATCTATGCACTACGAATACACGGATGACTTTTAACAAAATATAAACATGAGGATGATGACAATGATATAAGAATTCAATAAAACAAGTTCAAGAATTAATTTATCTAGGAACTAATAACGTCCAAATTGTCAACATGATACTTCTTTGTAGAGTAAAATTCAAGAATGCTCAGAAGAATAATTTCATGAAAAGATACTGGATGAAGCACAAATATCAAGGATATTCCACTAATTTCATGGAGTATAGAAGTCAAAACTTTAACCAACTGAGTATAATAAAGAATAGAATAACAAAAGAAATCACCAGGCATGCGATAGACCGCACAAACATGTTATTCCAATAGAAAAATAAATAACGGAACTAGGTCATGCGTAAACGCACAGACAGGATATTCCAATAGAATAATAAATAACGGGACCAGGTCAGGCGAAATTCGAACCAACAGGATGTTCCAACAGAATAATAAATAACGGAACCAGGTCATGCGTAAATGCACAGACAGGATGTTCCAACAGAATAATAAAGAATGGAATAACAGAAAAATTTTACCATGTATTTAGTACTTCGCATAGACAGGTTATTCCAACATAATGATAAAGAATGGAATAACAGAAGAATTTCACCAAGTATAGGGTAGACCGTGTATACAGGTTATTCCAATAGAATAACAAAAGTTCTCTTCATGAATACGAAAGAAATAATACCCCTTACCTTAGAACAACTGGATATATGAGTAGTGAAGTAGCGAGAATAATTTTTCTTCTTTCTACATAGTTTCTCTCTAGAGTTTCAAAGAATTAAGTAAGAAATAATGAAGGAATGAGCTTTTATTTATAGGAGAATGGACTAAATAGTAATTAATTCTGAAACGGTCCCGTTAAATTTACTTTTAAACAGATGGTCCATATTGGTTTACTATAAAATATTCTAATAAAACAAAAATTTTAAATAAAATATAATATATTCTATTTATAATCTAATAAAACGAATAACTTTATAAAAGTATTCTGCTTTTATATAAAAAGATTTTACTATGCAAAAAATATTATGCAAGACTTATCTGCAAACACTATGCATAATAAAATATAATATATTCTATTTATAGTCTAATAAAACGAATAACTTTATAAAAGTATTCTATTTTATATAAAAAGATTTTACTATGCAAAACACTATGCATAATAGAATATAATATATTTTATTTATAGTCTAATAAAACGAATAATTTTATAAAAATATTATGTTTTATATAAAAAGTTTTTCTGTTTTATTACATTAATAATATTAATAAAACAAAACTTCATCATCATTATTATAATTCACACTATTAATCGACCAGGTCGTTCCTAGGAAAGAGGGGGTTTTCCAATAAGGATTTCTCCCTATTGGCGCGCAATTAGGTGACCAAACCTCTCATTGGCAGAACTTCTAGACACCGTTAATATTGCAAATAATAATATTAATAACTTTGTCGTCTCAATTATTGATTTAATAATATATAAAATATCGACAATAATTGAATCAATTAACGTGAGATACTATGCAACAATTACTGAAGCAATAATTGAACAAAACTGAGTGACTTCTCACGTAAGCATCAATAATGCAATACCGCAGTATACTCTTGCAACCACGCCAGATTCCTCGTATTTTAACACCGAAAGTGTTTCAATACTTAACGATAAAACTTTCGCCGTTATTTTCATAAAATATTTTTGTCGTTTTCTCAATCCGACAATAATTCTGTTGTGGGGTCCACCAATGATTGTCTTGTCGTCTTTAATATTCCTCGTTAAAACGAATATTCCCCACCAATCGAATATTATATAACAACTTACGTCTTTTGCAAAATTTATAACTATTACCCACAACTATAACATTATATCAAATTCATTCCATAATATTCAAAAATGATAATTATAGAAAATTCATCTTTATTCATAAAAGTTGGGTTTTATACATGAAAATTTACGATAATTTATTCTATATTATCTTAGTCATAATATTTCTTCTTGGGCTAGTTGAGCTCACCTTTTACTTTCATTGTTCTTTTCGTGAAATGAGAACGTAGCGAGGGGACTAGTCGGGAACGGAGTGACGGTCCAGATAATAGCATTAGTAATCCTCACTATTCTGTTAGATAGTGTGATAATAAATGTAATGAGGACTCAATTGAGTGTGGATATTGTCTAGATGACAATATTTGTATTAAAACTCACAACATATGTTTTGTCGTATTTTTACACTACTGTTGTATAATTAAGTTGTATTTGAATTTTGTACCATGTATTTGACGACTCAAGATGGGTGATGTATACCTATTTTGGGGGCGTCATAATAAGATATTCATTAGATAAGGTCTCCATGAAATTAGATTAGATTAGATTAGAAATACATTAAATTAGATTTAGGAACTCAATCATAAGCCCTAGTTTATATTAGATTATTGGAGATTGAAGCAACTTGGAGATCATTTATGATCGAGAGCAGGAGCAAGAGGGGAGCGTCAAATTTACAGACAACATATTTTATTCTATACTCTATTTCTAATTTTATTTTTTAATGTTTATTCAATTGTGGAATCTAGATTTTAATTCAATAACATTAAACTAAATCTCTTGTTTAATATTGCAACGGATCTTACGCATTTTAGTATGCTTCTTTATTAATTATTGTGATCTATTCTATAGAATTGTCTATTATGATTTGTGCATAATTGATTAATTGTCTAATTAACAATTACTTTGTGATAATTTATATGAATTAGGAGATGAAATATAGATTTAGATTTGATCATAATAGCATGTATATAATTGTATTTTCTGTGTGTTGATGGAATTCATAATTTGTATTTAAGATAATGATATATCTTTATGCCGCATGTAATCTGATAGGGAACACGTACTTTAAATTTCTTTGAAGTATAAAATAAAATCAAAGATATTTAATTAGGAAGGATTGATGAGTATTATTTTGTATGTCCCAATAATAACTTTTGTGATTTTTCATCTAACCAAGTCTCCATGTTTTCCTTGATTATATTTTAAAATAAAACAAATACAAGTCTAAAATATTGGCCAAAACAAATTCAAATTTAAGCAAAATAAAGAAAGGCATCCATCATACTAACTTTCATATTAGATAACTACTTGAAATAATGACAAGAAGGCAATTATCATGAATACATGAAAATTTGCAAGATTACATAATTAATTAATAAGTTGCTTTGTTAGTTATTGGTTAGATAATTGGCTACAATTTTCATAATAGCCTTTAGGGGCTCAATTGAAACAAGGGAAGCATTAGCAGCATAGTCTTCTTTAATATCATACTCGATTGTAGCTTTGGTGATGCAGCTCTTTTCATCTTTTTCAATAATTTCAAATCGAACCCTATATAAATTAAATCCAACATCAAGGTACCCACCCTCTACGGCTTCTGTCACTTTTACCCTCGTCTCGTCATCAACCTTTGTAAACTTCTCTTTATAATAACTAAAACCCAGTGCACCTGGTAATCGGTCAAATCAAACATGAAACAACCACCACTAATTATTAATTGTGTATGATAACGATTCGGCATTTCATGAGTAGAAATGATGATTTAAAAGTTATACCCTCACATGTAGGGGCATAATCAGGAATTCGAGATTTCGAGTGAGAGGGGATCAACAAATTTAACAATAAAAAGTAATAAAGTAATATGGTCATACATAATTTTGTATATTTTATTTGTGTATAGTCTATCAAAATTAAGTCGTTTTGACATATTTGTGTTTAAAAAAAAAAAACAATTTCTCTCCTCCAAAATCACTACGTAATTTTGGAGACTGCACAAATAAGTTGCGTTAACTTTGGTCGATTAACCACGTATGCTGCCGCTGTCTGCGTGTCAGCACTGATAAATTGATCAATTTATTATAAATTAACTTCATGATAACTGGATCCGATTAATACTTACCGGGTGCAAAAACGAGTTTAAGAATGGTTCCGGTGGAACCATCGCCTTCAACCACCTCAATTTTGTCAATAACACCAGGGAGCCCCTTTTCCACCAGTTCCGCTAATTTCAGACTGCCGTACACTTCCCATGCTGCGCCTGCTGCCGCATTTACTTCTATTTCATCACAAATTGTACCAAACATCTTTCCTTTTAATTGATGATTTTCAGACTTTGTTCTTCTTAATTACATTACCATGGGTATTGTATATATATATATATATATATATATATATATATAGGGAGAGAGAGAAAGAGAGATTGTCAGGGAAGACTTGCATTGCAAAAAAACAAATAAAAATAATATTATAATAACAAAAAATAAGATAAAAAATGATAGGTTAGTATTAAGGCCTATTTCTTTTATCATTCAAAAATATCTTTATTTATATACAAAAACACATTTTTGAGCGTCTTTAAGTGCTTTTTTAGTTATTTGTCTATCCGCGTTTGGAAGTTTCAAATTGCATGATCTATTCCATATTAATTAACCAACGCAATGCAGTAGTACTGACATGTAGTGATTTCAATAAGCGTATTCTGTGCACCTCCTTATCTTGAATTTATTCAATATAATTCATGTGACAATCTCTACCTTTCACTTGAATACTCATCATAAGTATCATACTAGAGTGATTTTTAGAGTTTGATAAATCAGTTAATGTTTAATTCTTGTTGAAAGTTGACTTTCGATGGACAAAAAGGACCTAGAATAGTTAGCTAAAAATTAGTGTATGGTGATTGAAGAGAAGTGTGTTCAAGTGAGGGGGAACTCTTGACGTGATGAAACTCACTTGTGAGAGGGAGATTGTTATGATATCACAAGTGAGTTGGAGTCCCACATCAGATAAATAATGAAAGAGTGGAGGATTAATATACACAAATGAATTTAAGACCTAACAACTTAAGCTTTTTGATCAAGTTAAACTCCAAACATGTATGTTAATGTCTTGTATATGAAGATAAATTTGTCTTATATTTTTTTTCCTGACCCTTTAGTTTGGTTTTTTCTAGACCCTTAAAAATAAATTTATTTTTAAAATTCAATTATAATAATATAAATTTTTTTTAAAAAAAAAAAGGAGAAAGGAAGAAAAAAGGAGAAAGACTTGGAATCTTATAAAAATTGGCCCGCAAAAGATTCTGCCAACAGGTTAGACAGACGGCAGGGTGGCAATAGCAGAATTATTGACAAATAAAATAAATTAATAAGGACAAACGATTGCTTAAATTAACTAATGATCCGGTATTTGACCTTCTAGTTTGTTCCAAATGCATTTAATTGGATACCAATTAATTAATTACAAATGGAGATTTAGACGAATCAACGGTCGGTTTGATAATCCGTACATGACACGAGCTAGTTTTAAAAATGAGAAATGTTATACACACAAAACGCGCATAAAAAATTATGCACAAGCAGTATAAAAAAAAAAGAATTATGAATTCATTTAATTGGACGCTAGTTATTTATTACTTGTTGGTATAATTTTTTTTTTTTTTTAGGGCTTAATAATGAACCATAAATGGATCGTATTATTTCTTTCTTGTCGCGATTAATCCGAATGATTTGGGCCCGATTACTTGATTATTTAAGTTGGGTCCTTTCGGTTGAATCCTATTGTTTGGGTCGTTTTCGTTATTCGAGCTTAGTCATTGAATTGGCCCATTATACAAATTGTCACTTAATCCCACTTTGACCAAGAATCATTATACCAAGTGATAGTTGACTCTTGTGTTCTACGCCACCTTCTGCGTGGCATTAATGAGGATGAGACTTCGGATGATAGTGCGGTGGCAAACAAATGGTAGCAGTGTGTGAAGTAAATTTGCATACTTTCTAATTTGAAATGACCGGAAGTGGGGAAAAGGTATCGAGGAAATGATGAATGGCACGATGGCAACCGGAATTTGGAGTATGTATGGGGCTAAGATCACATAAGAAGGTAAGTTACACACAATCATATTATTATTCTCTCTCGGACGTTAGACATTATTTTTTCTCTCCATTGTTGACCTTGTGATCGCCGATTCGACTCTCACGCCGGGCTATCCCCACTGGTCGGTAGTCGAAGCTTTTGGTGTTGACTTATTGAGCGAATCTTGCGGGATATCGGACGCGTCTTGGTGATTGGGACGTGGAGAAAGATCTTGGCGTTAACATTGGCGCTTTAGAAGGAGGGTGAGTTCTAGTGTCACGAGTATTTTCAATCACAGATCGTGTGTTTGTTCTACATCGATATTCATGGTAAAGTAGAACACCTACACAGAAGAAGCGGTAGAAATTCGCCGGTCGATCGACAACACGAGTGTCTGTCGAGGATCGTTTGGGGCCAAATGATAAGTGTTCATGCTTGTACAGCGTCAAAACGATCACACAAGATTTTCGATCGGCGGTGGGCAAGGCTAAACGTGAGGCTAGTCTTCCCGACGGAGAAAGCGTCGCCACGGTCGGAAGCGGGTGAAGGCACTTCGCTGGGAACTTCGTCTGAGAGGACCAAGACGAAAAAGCTTCACGATTGGCTAAGATGGCGGATGAGGCGGATAGAGCTATGGAAGTACTCGTGAAGCAACGACGGGGATATAGGCGAAGCGGATGGCGGGATGGCGAGTTGAGAGCGAAGAGCTCGGTTATGATCGGTCAGAAGAAGCGAGGACAAAGTAGGAAAGAACTGTTCATTCAAAACAAGAGTCTCGGTAGAACTCGAGAAAGAAGAAGATCCTGAAGCCCTACTCCTCAAAGATCGAAGAGGGTACATCACCACAATCGATTCTAAGGAGCAAGGTCGGAGAGAACGAAGAGGTCGATCCGGAGATTACACTCTTGAGACCACAAAGAAAGCCCTTATTGTTGCACATTTTTTCGCCATAGTGCAGGAGCTCTGGAGGCGAAGTATATCTAGAGATCGTACTCCGAGAAGTCTCTTGAGGGTACACCACCACTGTGGACACTCGTCATTATAAAAGCCCTTACAGAGTTGAAGGCTCTATTGTGGCAAACCGGTCTACTCGGAGGAAGAAGGAGTCACTTGGAAAAAGAAGCATCATCTCGACGGAAGGTGTGGAGTATCTCGGTTAAAGAGTTAAAAGAACTTGAGCGAAATTGCCAAGTACAAAAAACGAAGGATACTTCGGGAAAGAAGGCATCCCCTTTTTCCGCGGAGATTCTTAAAGAAAAAGCTGACCCCACCAAGAAGTTGCCCCATATCGAGAGTTATGATGGATCGGGGGATCCCTATGACCACAGTCAGGCGTTCGACCGACTGATGGATTATTATGACTTTAGCGATGCTGTTAAGTGTCATACTTTTGTCACAACACTCAGAAAGGATGCCCGGCAGTGGATGGGGACTTTGCCCTCAGATTCAATTTCATCTTGGCGGGACGTATGCAAAGAAATTTCATGCTTTTCGCTTGGGAGCAACAAAAGAAGGAAAACCAATCTGTTCGTTGGCTCGAGTTCGACGGTTTTGAATGAGTCTTTGGGCGATATGTGAAGCGGTTCAAGTGAAGCGATCGGCCATGTGAACTGAACGATCTACAAGCCGTTGGATGTTTTTGAATGGGTTAGATCTGGTCGGATCGAGAGAAGTTGGTGAAGAAGTTAATGTTTCATCACCAAGAAGAGTCTCGTGAAGCCTTCGACAAAGTCAAGGCTATATCGTGGTGGAGGAAGCCATGGATAGCCTCAAACGTCCTTCTTGAGACCCGAACAGGAGAGCGGATCGATGCAACCGATAGAGACCGAGGAAAAAGAATGAAGGAATAAAGACCGCTACGGGCGTGGGTCAAGAAATATAACAATTGGAGCGAGGGTGGAGGGCGTTAAATCCGCTCCAATGAAGAGTGAATAGGACGTACATAGACTTTTCAACCACGCATGAGTACATTATCTTGGATCAAATTAAAATTAACCTATCTTGAGCCACCTCGAGATAACATTAAGCCCGGAAAGGGAATTCTCGCAAGTATTGTGATTATCATCAAGCTTGAATCATGAATCACGACATCGTGCTAGTTTGAAGGACTTTATTGAAAGAAAGGTACAAGCGGGGCTTTAATTCGAGATGTGGTACGCGAACTAATCAACAAATAGGATAGAGGGCTGTTCCAAAGAAATTCAACCAGTTCGTGGCGTTGCCCACTCGGAAGCGACTGCAAGGCACATGGTAGATGTCATCACTTTGGGGTATTTACGCAAACTTCGTTGAAAAGAAGCCTTAGAAGTTACTTGGATTCGGTCATGTCGATGCATGGTACCCTCCAGAAGACCGACAGACCTTATTCGAATCTGATAATCTCCTTTCTTGATGAAGATTACCTTGAAAGTCATCGAACCATACGAGGATCATTGGTCTTGTTGCATGAAGTGGGTTCGGTGGATATGAAACGGATGATGGTAGATCATTGGTCTTCAGTAGATATTCTCAGATGCCCACGCTTATCGGAGGATGCACCTGAAACAGGCGAAAAATGGAGATAGACGCGGAGGTTCCTTTATATGGTTTTAATAACGACCCCATTCGAAGTGGCTGGAACCATTGAACTACCGATCATCTTGAGCGGCCCCCAATGGTAGAAATTATTTGCAAATTTTATGTTGTGCGTGTAGATTCTAACTTATAATGCTTTATTTTGGGAAGGCTACTTTAATTGCTTTACAAGTTGTGACCTCTATTCCTCATTTCAAAATCAAATTTCCTACTACTCGTGGGGTTGGCGAGGTGAAAGGGGATTTGGATCTGGCTAGAAAGGTGTTATAGGAGCAGCTGTGATCACTTGAGGAGTAGGAGTATTGAAGCGAAGCGGACCATGACGATAGAGATCGAACCCTTCCCGTAGAGTAGTTCAGAGCAGATTGGGTGCATGCTTAAATTTGAAGAAAGCGGAGAGATAGAGCTCATCCCGCAAAGAGAACAAGACGCGGTGCAAATAGGTTCGTCCGCGCGGAACCTCTCGAGACGAACCTTGTGGAGCTCTGCAATGCTATGTTAACATTTTCATGGGAACCTCGGGATATGCCGAGGAGTAAGCGAGGGATATCGCCGAGCATCGGTTGGAGGTGGACCCGTCAAAGAAGCCGGTCCGAAGCGAAGAGGAGGATTTTCGCTTTGAACGTCGGTGAATCATTGATGAAGAGATTGCAAAGTTTGTTGGCGATTGACTTCATCTTTGAGATCGACTACCCACAATGGATGGCGAATGTGGTCTTTGGTCCGTAAGTAAAATGGTAAATGGCGAGTTTGCATCGACTACTGCCGACCTAAATAAAGCTTGTCAGAAGGATTTCTACCGTACCCACATCGACCAACTCATCGATGCCACTTGGGGTATGCTTTGTTAAGTTTGATGGACGCGTTCTCCGGATATCATCAAATTTCTATGTGTAAAGAGGATATACTAGAAGGCGGCGTTCATTACGCATCGCTCGATATATGCTATATAAGAAAATGACTTTCGGCCTCATCAATCTGAAGAGCCACATACCGAGGATGATGAACCATGTCTTGAGATATCGGTTGGGGTGAAATATGGAGGTGTCGTGGGCGACATGATTGTCAAAAGCATGTTGGTGCATAAACATCTGGATGATTTAGAAGAATGCTTTCGACAATTCGTCATCACAATTTGAGATTGAACCCCACTAAAGTGCACCTTGATGTCTAGGGGCAAAAATTACGGTTATCTTGTCGATCGGAGAGGGAATTGAAGCCAATCCAGAGAAGATTCAAGCGATCCCGAACATGAAGACTCCTCGGTCATTTAAAGATGTTCAACGTCATTTGGAAGGATTGCGACTTTAAGGAGGTTCATGTCCAAGTCGGCGAAAGATGTTTACAGTTCTTTGATACATTGAAAGGGCGAAGAATGCAAAGACGTTTGATGGACTTGAATGTGAGGACGCCTTCCAGAGCATCAAGTCCTACCTATCTTGGCACCTTTGTTGGTGAAACCCGCTCTCTTTGAACCCCTATGTGTAAGACCCCGAATTTTTAAATAAAAAGGAATTTCCTTTATTTATTATTTTGAAATAGTAAGGGTTGATTTGATTAATGTGGATAGCTAAGGGTTAAATCATGCAAATATTTCAAAATAAGCAAGTGGTTATAAAATATTCATTTTTGTCGGGAATATTAGTTTTGGTGGTGGAATATTAAATCTTTGTCGGGAATATTAAATGCTGACGGTACCGACCGTGTGGGCCCATGTGAAAGCGATTGGATGAGAAAAAAGCGACAAAGTTTGGGTGGTTATAAATAACGGGCGTAGTTATTCTGAGTTAAGGCTGTTGGAATACCCGGTGGTTAAAATACGATGTCTGGCGTGGTTAACACGATGGCACTTGCGGTATTACCGCAGTATTGTTGAATTATTGATCCTTACGTGAAGGCCTTTACTCAATAATTTTCCACGATAATTCTTGTTCAATATTTTATTTTATTGATTCAATAATTCTTTGCGTTGGTATTTTATATTATTCTTTGTTTCAATAATTGTCAACGCACAGTATTTCCCATTATCGGATCAATAATTCATATTATTTGAATAATATTATTAGATAACATTATTGGCAATGTCTAGAAAGTTACGTCTAAGGAGAGGTTTGGTCACCTAATTGCGGCGCCAATGAGAGAGATCCTTATTGGAAAGCCCCTCTTTCTGAGGAGCGGCTGGTTGTCATAATTGTGATTCTGTAATATTATTTGTGAATAATTAATTATTGATTCATATGATAAGGAAATATTTATTTTATATGAATATAAATGATGGATTTATTTATGTGGTTATTAATGAAGGAATTAATGTTGAGGTGTTTTATCAGTATTTTATCGGATTGGAGGTATTAAAAATCAAATCAAGGATTTTGAGATATATTACGGGGGTTATAATTTTTAATCCGACCGTTGGATCGTTGTAATTTTTGGATATGTTATACATACATAAGTTGAGTATATGTCCACAAATTTTGAACCGTTAAAAATGCACGAATGATTTGTTGTGAATTTTAAGAGGTGTCGGATTCGGAAATTAGGTTTATAATTGATTTTGGTGGAAAATTCTAGAATTGAGTGGGCCCCACTTGTGGTTGGTGAAGAAATGTGCTGAATTTTATTTCAAATGTGGTGGGTGGCAATAGTAGCGAGTAAAGCCATCGGTGGCAGTCAAGTCGCCTTGGTAGGGCTAACATTTTCCTATAAATAGAGGGCTAAGTTAGAATTGAAAATCACACGAAACAAAGTTTTCTCTCTTTCTCTCTATATTATTATTGAGTGTATTTTGTGAGTATTTAGATACTTTGAGAGTTGTTGTTGATCTGAGTTTCATTCAAAGATCACTTGAGCCTTTCCTTAAGTCTTGATTCTTTGAGGTAAGGGATATTATTTTTTTCGTAATGATATTATTTCTTGATATCATTATCTTTGAAATGTTGATCTGAAGTTTTTATCAAATTTGGAACTTTTTCATGTCGGGGTTACTTATTCATGAGTTCTTATTCACGAGTTACTATTCATGAGTTACTTATTCACGAGTTCTTATTCACGAGTACTATTAATGAAGCGTGAAAATGTTTTTTGTGGAATTTTATCTTTTGGTGTCGAGATTCTTATTCACGTATCTCGGACTATTTCACGAATCTGACCTTATTCAATAGAAAAATGAAAATTTTTCTTTTAAATCTAAATATCTATTACGGATACTAGCTTTGATTGTATCCATGTTTTGATCATTCTTGAATTTTACTTCACTATGATTATTTATGAAGTATTTTTGAACTCGGAGTGTTTAAAATGCGAATCCATAATATTTGTCATTTTGTTTCACTTTGGATTCGTTCTTTAAAAGTATTTTTCATCATCCTCAGATCTTAAATGATGATAGTATTGAATATCTTTGGCACAGTAGTGCAAAAGATGAATGATTTCTGAAGAATATCTTTGGCACATAGTGCAAAGATGAATGATTTCTGAAGAATATCTTTGGCCTTTAGTCAAAAAGATGAAGCGGTGTTTAAATGAACATGGTGATGATGAATATCTTTGGCCTTTAGTGCAAAGATGAGCAGTGTTTAAATGAACATGATGAGGTGATGAATATCTTTGGCCTTTAGTGCAAAGATGAGCAGTGTTGAGATGAACATGTGGATTGATGAATATCTTTGGCTGTAGTGCAAGATGAATATTTGATTTGAGATGAATATTGATTGATGTTACGAGGATAAAATATTGATGATGGATTTATTAAATTCATAGATTATAGTAGATTTCATTCTCTACGTAACTTTTTTATGAAATTATTATTTCATTGCGAATATTGATCTCGAAACTTGTTGTACATTGTATTCTATCGATTTTTCCTGTTGGAGACTAACGATAATTTGTTGTATATTATCTTAGTCATAACATTCTTTCTTGGGCTAGTTGAGCTCACCCTTTTCCTTGTTGTTCCATTTTTCTTCTCGGGAGGCGAGAATGTAGCGAGTACTAGTGGGGGGTATGGAATGAAGGTTCTAGAGAGTTTGTTTAGTAGTCCTCACCATTATTGTAAAATAATGTATCAATAAATGTGATGAGGATTTATTTAAGTATAAATATTATGCAGAAGATAATATTTGTATTTAAACTCACATTTTATTGTTGTGATAATAAAGTTGTAGTTGTTTACGTACCATGTATTTGGCGACTTCGAGAATGGGTTGGATGGAATGGACCTATTTTGGGGTCGTCACGGTTAATATCGAGCTTAGGATATGATCTCTGGCGGAGATCGGGGAATAGAACTAGGAGGGAGAGCGAGTAAATCCTTCGCTAGTGTGTCCTACTAAGCTTATTTGTTAGTTGGTCGATATATAGGGATATTATGTGATTGATTTCCTTAATTAACCCTTGTTTTATGGCGATGAATTGAGAATGTCGGTGAGAATATTAATAGTGGTGTAAATGAGACCGTGGAGATGCTGTGCACTTAACAACGAGGAGAGCGTGCAACAGTGGGCAAATGTACCTCACGTGAATAACACCACCGAAAGCGAGATGATGAGCGAGGGATGTTTAGAAGCTTTTTGCGATTCATGCAAAATCGATTTGTGAGACTTCGTGTTCAAAATACTGAGGAGGAGATGATAGCAATTCACGGGTGGTCACGACCCAGCGAGTTCAAAGTTGGGACCACGAGTGCAGGAAAGCGAGATCCGATCATGGCGGAAACATGGGTCAAGCAAATTACCAAGATATTCGATGTCTTGGGATGCGAAGAACGAAAAGTTCCATTCGCTACTTTTATGTTCCGTGGCGAAAAGCAGATTCTTGGTGGGAATCGTGAAGCGTACCCATTCAATTTGCCTTTCGGCGTATAAATGGGAGACGTTTGAAACTATTTAATGACAAATACTTTCACGAAAGTGTTAATTCGTATGAAGGAAGTGGAGTTCATCGAGTTAGAGCGAAAACACATGGCGGTGTCTCGATCTGAGCAAAGTTGCGAGTTATCGAGTTTCGCACCTCATTTGGTGGAGAATGAGGAGCGATGACGCGGATGTTTACGAGAGGTTTGAAACCCGCGTACGTCGATATCTCATTTCTCATAAATTTTCTCTATTCGGATGTTGTAAGCGAGGCTCGATTGTTAGAAGCGAGATAACGAAAACGTTCAACCGAGGGACCATAACCGAGGATCATCTCAAAGATAGCGATCATCGAATAACGATAACCACGGAGAAAGAAGAATACGAGAGAAAAGGCGGTAACCACTCGGTGGTAATCGTGGCCATGAAAATAGAAGAAGCGAGTCGGGAGGAGATTTTAAAAAGAGGAGATTCAACAACGACCATGTGAAGACGTCAGCGCCAGTGGCAACTGGTTCCAAGGGAGGAGAAAGACCATCGGTCATATGTTATAAATGCGGGAAAGAGGGACATATCAGTCCAAACTGTCCACAACAGTTTAAGGTATGCTATAATTGTGGAAAGGAAGGACATATCGCTCGAGATTGTACGATATCGAAACCCAGTCCAGCGGGAATGGTGACTCAAAAAGATGTCCAAGAAAAGTCAAAGTCAACGATTCCTGGAAGAGCGTTTGTCGTGACCGATCAAAATACGAGGAACCCGAACAAAGTTAGCACGGGTTAGTTAATTATAAATTCTTGCGAAGTTTATACCTTACTACATACCGGTTCTACCCATTCTTTTATCTCTCTTGCTTTGCGCTCAACGTTTGAACTTGACTACGGAGAAATTAGACTTTGACTTTGTTATGGAGACTCAGTTAGGAAAACTTTCATTACATCCGTTGTTTAAAAATCTTGCTTGATTCAAGTTGGCACTATCACATTACCTGTTAACCTTATTTCTATAGAGATATTTGCTTTTGATGTGACTTTAAGGTTAACTACTCATCATGCCGAAATTGATTACTTTCGTAAGGTTGTTAGTTTTCATATTCCTAAGCAACACATTATTGAATTCAAGCAATCAAACCATTGTAATCAAACATTTTCATATCAAGCCATGAAGTCATTCGTTTATTACGGATGTTAAGTTTTCTTAGTCCATGTTATGGATTTGAATAAAGACACGTCAGATTTGAATAATATTCTTGTTGTTATTGATTTTTTCCTGACGTATTTTCTGAAGAATTTCTTGGCTTACTCCCAAAGATGATATTAAATTTTGTATCGAATTTGAACCCTGCAAGACAAAACTCATTTCTAAAATCTCATATCGAATGGCTCTATTAAACTTGAGTTAAAAATTCAATTATAAATTTGGTACTGAGCCTTTATCTTATGACTTCCTTTGTGGAATTCACCTAAGCGAGACTCTCTGTAGGGGCGTCATATTAGATGCGATAGTAAAGCGATAGGTGTCATTGTGACGTGTTATCCAAGGTTGGGATATGAGTCACGATTGAGAACAACCTAAGTCGTGTCGAAATGCGTAGTTTTCTGAAGCTTAGTTGGTTATTATCGGAGATTCGTTGAAGGATATTCTCGAATCGCTATTTCATTATCGCAAATGACTCGTAGAGATACAAAATTCGAATGGAGCAAGGAATGTGGGAAGAGCTTGAAGAACTCGAGAGGAGACTCATTTCAAATACATGTTACGACCATGCCATCCTGAAAAAGCGAACGTGGTAGGCGGCGTGTTGAGTAGAAGATCGTATCTGAAATCACGAGTGCGATATTGTCAAAGACTAATTTCGTATAATTTACAAATAATAGAGATGGAGATGAAAACTCTAGGTACCCACGTGATGATATCTGAGTATAATCGACTTTAATCGATAAAGTTAAAATTTGCTTCAAGCTACACACCGGGTGATGAATTTGAAGAAGGAGGTGCAAGAAGTTGTTATTTCAAAAGAGAGAATCGGTGAGGTGAGGAAAGCTCGAACCTTGATTTATTAATCCGGTTGAAATTCTCGATCGAATAGGAACTGTGGCCTATAGACTCGTTTTACTGCCAAGTATGTATGGCGCGTGTTCATAACGCTTTTTCACGTGTCGATGTTACGTAAATATGTGGACGACCGAAACACGTCATTGAGTTAGAAACCTGGACGAGATAGCCAGAAGACTTAACGTCACGAGGAGGTACTGTCAAGATTTGTAGAGGAAAGAACATGACCTATGTGCCGAGGTTATACCATAAGTTAAAGTTTTGTGGAGAAACCATGCTTTATTGAGGAAATGACACAGGAGTTGGAAACGAAAATGAAAGCGAGGTATCTTTACCTTTTCAAACACCAGTGCGTCACGTCCAATTTCGAGGACGAAATTTCATAAGGAGGGAGGTTGTAAGACCGAAATTTTTTAAATAAAAAGGAATTTCCTTTATTTATTATTTTGAAATAGTAAGGGTTGATTTGATTAATGTGGATAGCTAAGGGTTAAATACATAAAATATTTCAAAATAAGCAAGTGGTTATAAAATATTCATTTTTGTCGGGGAATATTAGTTTGGTCGTGGAATATTAAATCTTTGTCGGGGAATATTAAATGCGGCAGTAGCGACCATAATGTGTGAGCCCCATAACGAAAGCGATTGGATGAGAAAAAGCGACAAAGTTTGGGTGGTTATAAATAACGGCGTAGTTATTCTCAAGATAAAGGCGTTGGAATACCGGTGGTTAAAATACGATGTCTGGCGTGGTTTCTTGGCGATGGCTACGGTATTGCAGTAGATTGTTGAATTATTGATCCTTACGTAAGAAGGCACTTACTCAATAATTTTCACAGTGAATTCTTTATTCAATATTTTATTTTATTGATTCAATAATTCTTTGCGTTGGTATTTTATATTATTCTTTGTTTCAATAATTGTCAACTGCATACAGATTTTCCCATTATCGGATCAATAATTCATATTATTTGAATAATATTATTAGATAACATTATTGGCAATGTCTAGAAAGTTACATCTAAGGAGAGGTTTGGTCACCTAATTGCGCGCCAGATGAGGAGAGATCCTTATTGGAAAGCCCCTCTCCCAGGAACGGCTGGTTATCATAATTGTGATTACATAATATTATTTGTGAATAATTAATTATTGATTCATATGATAAGGAAATATTTATTTTATATGAATATAAATGATGGATTTATTTATGTGGTTATTAATGAAGGAATTAATGTTGAGGTGTTTTATCGGTTATTTTATCGGATTGGAGGTATTAAAAATCAAATCGAGGGTTTTGAGATATATTGCGGGGTTATAATTTTTAATCCGACCGTTGGATCGTTGTAATTTTTGGATATGTTATACATACATAAGTTGAGTATATGTCCACAAATTTTGAACCGTTAAAAATGCACGAATGATTTGTTGTGAATTTTAAGAGGTGTCGGATTCTAAATTAGGTTTATAATTGATTTTGGTGGAAAATTCTAGAATTGAGTGGGCCCCACTTGTGGTTGGTGAAGAAATGTGCTGAATTTTATTTCAAATGTGGTGGGTGGCAATAGTAGCGAGTAAAGCCATCATCGGTGTGTCAAGTCCTTTGCTACGTAATAACATTTTCCTATAAATAGAGAATTTAAGTTAGAATTGAAAATCACACCGAAACAAAGTTTTCTCTCTTTCTCTCTATATTATTGAGTGTATTTTGTGAGTATTTAGATACTTTGAGAGTTGTTGTTCAAAGACAAGTTTCATTCAAAGATCACTTGACCTTTCCTTAGAAATCTTGATTCTTTGAGGTAAGGGATATTATTTTTTCGTAATGATATTATTTCTTGATATCATTATCTTTGAAATGTTGATCTGAAGTTTTATCAAATTTGGAACTTTTTCATGTCGGGTTACTATTCATGAGTTCTTATTCACGAGTTACTATTCATGAGTTACTTATTCACGAGTTCTTATTCACGAGTCTTATTCATGAAGCGTGAAAATGTTTTTTTGTGGAATTTCTATCTTTTGGTGTCTGAGTTACTTATTCACGTGTCTGACCTTTATTCACGAATCTGACTATTCAATTCAGAAAATGAAAATTTTTCTTTTAAATACAAAATATCTATTACGGATACTAGCTTTGATTGTATCCATGTTTTGATCATTCTTGAATTTTACTTCACTATGATTATTTATGAAGTATTTTGAACTCGGAGTGTTTAAAATACTAATCCATAATATTTGTCATTTTGTTTCAATTGGATTCGTTCTTTAAAAGTATTTTTCATCATCCTCGGTCTTAAATGATGATAGTATTGAATATCTTTGGCTGTAGAGTGCAAAGATGAATGATTTCTGAAGAATATCTTTGGCACATAGTGCAAAGATGAATGATTTCTGAAGAATATCTTTGGCCTTTAGTGCAAAGATGAAGCGGTGTTTAAATGAACATGACCGATCGATGAATATCTTTGGCCTTTAGTGCAAAGATGAGCAGTGTTTAAATGAACATGACCGAGGTGATGAATATCTTTGGCCTTTAGTGCAAAGATGAGCAGTGTTGAGATGAACATGGCCGATTGATGAATATCTTTGGCACAGTAGTGCAAGATGAATATTTGATTTGAGATGAATATTGATTGATGTTACGAGGATAAAATATTGATGATGGATTTTTAAATTCATAGATTATAGTAGATTTCATTCTCTACGTAACTCTTACATGAATTATTATTTCATTATGAATATTGATCTCAAACTTGTTATGCATTGTATTACTATCGATTTTTCCTCGTTGGAGACTAACGATAATTTGTTGTATATTATCTTAGTCATAACATTCTTTACTTGGGCTAGTTGAGCTCACCCTTTTCCTTGTTGTTCCATTTTTCTTCTCGGGAGGCGAGAATGTAATGAGTCTTAGTTTCGGGGTATGGAATGAAGGTTCTAGAGAGAGTTGTTTAGTAGTCCTCACCATTATTGTAAAATAATGTATCAATAAATGTGATGAGGATTTATTTAAGTATAAATATTATGCAGAAGATAATATTTGTATTTAAACTCATAGTTTTATTGTTGTGATAATAAAGTTGTAGTTGTTTACATGCACCATGTATTTGGCGACTTCGAAATGGGTTGGATGGAATGGACCTATTTTGGGGTCGTCACACCTATATTTGTACTTAGCGACTAGTTAGATTTGGCGATAGGAAGCGGTTTTGGTGCGTGAAGTTGGGGTGCAGTGACCCGGTTTATTATGTAAGCCATGTCCTTCCGGGATCTTTGAAACAAGGTACGAACATTGAAAAGTTTGCTTTTGCTTTAATAACTGCTAATCGAAAGCTTAAGCAATACTTCCAGAGGGTAGATTGGTAATAGTATATCTGGATCGACCTTTGAAGAAGATTATGGGCAAACCCGAGGTATCGAGGATTAAATTGCATGGATGATGGAGTTGTCCCAATTTTTCATTGAATATCATCCCGAACCGCCATCAAAGGGCAAGCCTCGGCTGATTTTGTAGTTGAATGCTCGTTTTAAAATTTGATGAAGTTGTGGCGGTGGGAAAGGATTGACGATGAGCGATTCGCGATTCTTCAATGACGAGTTCGTGGATGCTTTATGCAGATGGGTCTTCTACCACGGACATCGATGGAGCGAGGATTATTCTTACGAGTCCGGAGGATTCAAGGTGCAAAGACGAGCCATCGATTTCATTCAAAGCGACAAACAACGAAGTTTGGTATGGCGGTACTTGCGAGGTTACGATGGCGAAGAGTCTTGAAGTGCAAAGAATAATCATCTTGATGATTCTCGGTTAGTCGTTAAGCAACTTTACGGGAATCTGAAGCTCGAGGCCCAAAATGATCAAATATCTAGCGAAATTGAAGGAACAACTTCAACATTTCCAATCCTACGAGTTTGAAATTCGAGCGTAATAACAATTCAATTGTTGATGCGACTCTCCAAATTAGCCACTACGGATGTTAACGTCTTTGATGGGTCGGTTTACTTAGAAATTTTGCAAGACATCCTAGTGTCCATCATGAATCGGTGATGTGCATTGACCAACCAACTAACTTTGGTTGACTCCATATATAGAGTATCTCGGAAGATGGCGTCTTACCTTCGGATCGGATGCTCGCCAAGAAAATCAAGTATAAGAGTGCTAATTTTGTTACGATTGATGGGGATGCATTAGAAGGGCTTTCTCATCTCCACTCTTGAAATGCGACTCCCATCCGAAGTCGAATATGCTCTCCGGAAGTACATGAAGGCATCTGTGGCGACCGTATGGCGGCTAAGTCATTAGCCTATAAAGTACTTCGACAAGGGTACTTCTTGGCCTTCCATCTTCAAAGAAGCGGTTGAATCGTCAAGAAGTGCGAGAAGTGTCAACTCGATAGTCGATCCACATCGACCACCGAAAGAGCTATACTCGATCTTATCTCCTATACCCTTCGCTGTCTGGGGGGTTGATATACTGGGTCCATTACCGAAGTCAAAAGGTCAAGTCAGTTTTGCTATAGTTGTCATCGACTATATGACCAAGTGGGTAGAAGCAAAACCACTTAGGTTAATAACAGAACAGGAATGCTTGAAATTTTTGAAAGAATCAGTAGTATTTCGTTTCGGGATTCCTAAGGTGGTAATATCGGACAATGGACGTCAGTTTGTGGGATCGAAATTTGAAGTATTTTTGAAAGAACTGGGGATTCAGCACAGAAAGACTTTAGTGGCTCATCCACAGTAAAATGGACAAGTTGAAGTGACCAATAGAACGCTGCTGAATGGGATCAAGCGCAGATTGGACGAAGCCAATGGCAAATGGCCAGAGGAGCTACTTAGCGTGTTATGGGCTTATCGAACTACTCCGAGGACTACAACGGGGGATTCACCTTTCAGATTGGCCTATGGTACTGATGTCTTAGTTTCAGTTAAAATTGGATCTCCAAGTCTTCGAGTCAGTCATTTCAGAGAGATCTACAATGAGGAAGGGCTTAAGGCCAATCTTGATTTGCTTGAGGAAGTAAGAGAAACAGCCTTAGTCAAATTGGCAGCCTATCAGCGAAGAGTGGCCAAGCATTATAACAAGGGGGTAAAGTTTCAAAGGTTCGAAGTAGGAGATTTTGTCCTCAAAAGAAGCGAAGCATCTACACCTCGAAATCTGGAAAGGCGATGCCAAACCCAGGAAGGACCGTATGAAATCATTTGAAGTCACAAGGGCGGAACTTATCGGTTGAAGGCATTAGATGGGTCGGCAATTAAGAATACTTAGCACACTGGCAGGCTTAGGAAGTACTTTCAGTAAAAATGATGTCAGTACATTGGAAGTCTGTAAATATTTATGTCATCATCAATAAAAGTTCCCTTTTTTCTCAAACAAATCTTGTCTTTGTTGCTGATCAGTTCAACGGAGTTAGGAGGTTCGGGTGGACTCGCTGGCCATTCGATGGCAGCCTTTTCGGCAGGTGGTCCTTATGAGTTTGTCGGGCCCTTCGTGGTAAAAACGTCATTGATGTTAGGAGGTTCGGTTGGACTTGCTTTGGCCATTCGATGGCGACCTTTTTCGTGAGTGTGGTCCTTATGAGTTTGTCGGGCCCTTCGTGGTAGGCAAAAAACGTCATTGGTGTTAGGAGGTTCGGTGGACTCATTGGCCATTCGATGGTAGCCTTAATGGTTTGGTGGACCTTATGGGATTGTCGGGCCCTTCACGGTAGACAAACGCCATCCTTAAGACGTTGTCGGGCCCTTCGTGGTAGGCAATTATCGACACTCGGACTTTTCGTCGTGCCCTTCGTGGTAGGCAAATGTCATCCTTCGACACCTTGTCGAAGACCTTCGTGGTAAGCGAGTGTTGTCACTTAGACTTTATCGAGCCCTTCGTGGTAGGCAAATGTCATCTTTTGGTTTTGTTAGGCCTTTGGGGTAAACAAATTCCTAATGAAGCAGATCTTTCTCACACTTGATAACTAATAAGTATCCCTTTACTTTATTGCACGAATTTTTTCTAAGTGTTGAGTTCGAATGCCTCATTCTTTAATTTCATCTTATCTGTTATATGACATGTTTAGTTGTTACTTAACGATTCGAGTTCGATCCATGAAAGAGTTTGTGCATCTTTTCGATTAAATTAATATTGCGATGTATTGGCGGAAAATAAATACAATCAAGTCATAAGGAATGAAATCATTTTTCATTAATATTCAATCTAATTACAATATTAGATAATTTTTACAAGTCCTATAAATTAAAGAAAGAAAATAACAAAACAAGAACATCGACTTCATACCCATCTTCGTCATCCGAAGAATCGAGTAAGGATGGATCCAAGTTGGGCTTAATCATCTTCTCCTTGCCACGACTCGTGAGAGCTCGTAACTCTCGAATATATCTTCATTATCTCCCCATTGATTTCATCCGAGTTCCTAGTACTTTCTTCACATATTTGTTTGCGAAGGTCATTTTGTTTAGAGGAGGCCCAAGGTCCCAAAGAGCCTTGAGTTCTCGGATTTCTTCTTGAGCTTCTGCTTTATTTAGATGACGAGTCTCTGCCTAGTTTGTGGATGGTCTTGGTGAGATTTTAGCATCGACCTTTAATTCCTCGATCTTCTCCATCCTTATCTCGCTCCTCCGAACCAAATCAATGTTCATTTTGACGATCTCCTCGTCTTTGTACTTTGATTGACTTTAGCTCTTCATTGAGGCCTTCACATTTCCTCGGCTTGAGCTAACTCTTTTTGAAGCCCTTCATTTGTATGAAGAATGCATTCACGTTGAGTCTTTTCCTTAGCCAAGGCGACTTGAAGGGCATTCTCCTTCCTCGTGGCCTCTTCCTCGATTCGGCCGAGGGACCTCGGACGCAGACGCCTTGAACACAAAGACATTTGCTATCGTTTCCAATATTATTTAATCAGTTTTCAGTTGTATAAGTATGAAGATAAAATCGGAAATAAAGGGGAGAATCGTTTACCTTCGCTGAGTAAATCCCCATTCGAACTGTTCCCGAACCGATGATCATCGGTTTCACGAACGAAGGTGTTGAACAATTGAAAGGGAAAATGGGCATTGAATCAGGGCCACATCGTTGGAGAGGCCATGGCGTCCTGCTGGAATTCGGTAGTTTTTTCTCTTGCAGGAGAAGGTGGGGGTTGATTGCGAACTGGCGAGGAGTCCACATGAATGGTTTTAGGAAAGGGAGACCGAGCAGGAGTGGGTTCGGGAGTCGGCGAAGGTGCGAAGAAAGATGTCTGGGTGGTTGTTGTCGATGGATGTTTTCTTTTTCGGGATGGAGTGGGGACAGATCCGGCTTCGGTTCATCGTCGAGCACTTGAATTTCGTGGACGTGTCGGAGGAATGACACCAAGATGTGGGAACTTCGAGCTCTTCTTGATCGGGGGTTATCTTAGTCCTTATTTTCTTTACATCGAAGGACCTTAGCCCGTCATCGCAAAAGGAATGTCGAAGCGAGCTCCTCCTCAACCGGTAGTTCGGAAGATGTAGGATTGGGGTCGGTTGAGAGGGTCATTTGTGGGGTTGCTTGGAAGTGTTTCCGGATCACTTTCGGGGTTTGTTTACGGTTGGGTGGATTTGGATCTTTTGGCGGATCTTTTTCTTGGTAGTCCGAGGTTTTCTTGGGGTATGTTGGGTTCGTCGGGTCGAGGTTCATCATTTTGAAGGAAGTAGTTGGTGGATCGATGGTAGGGGATCAACCCGAAGATTCTTCACCGGATGCTCTTCACTCGCATCCGTATTCTTCCCCGCCAAAAATCTTCCAAGTCTCTCACTTCCAAAGAAGTCGGTTTGATCGGAGACAATCGCAAAAAATCATGTATCGTAACCCGTATTATTTATATATCTCAAAAATTATGTTACAAAGTTGTTCAAACTTACACTTGTGGTCATATAGCCGAACTTGTTTGGTCGAAGTGTAAAACTCCATTCTTTTGGAGGAATCTTCTTCAAAAAGTCTGCCATCTCCTCACACGCTTTCTTGAGATGTCTCCAAAGTCGTGAGACCCGATCGAGAGTAGTCCATCTGGAAGAGAAGAGATCTCGGTCCGTGACAAAAACCACTTCTCGTGCAACCCTTGTTCTTTGAAGGGGTATCCATCGAGGTCTCCTCTCGAATCTGTGTTGGGTCGGGAGACCGCTTGCTCAACATTTTGAAGCCTCGTTTCTCGAGACCTACCCAGAGAGAAGAGGTGAAGAAGATGTCAACGGAGGGAGCAATCCCAATTCATGACGTAAAGCAATGAATGCTGGGATGTGAATGTAGGAATTGGGCACTAATCGAGCGAAGCCCACTCCTATGAACCCTAGGAGGGTAACGACAAAAGCATTGAGAGGTAGGCGAACCCCTTTTTCCAAGAAGGTGGTCGGCGTGGCGACCCAACCGTCCGGTCATTTGGTACATCGCTCTTCGGAGGCGGGGGCCCTTATAGGCGTATATGTCGAGAATCGATAACGAGTCCCGAGGATACATATTTCGGATTCTGTGACGGAGGAAGGGATGTTGGCATGAGGAAACTGCTCCCCATCCTCAAGAAGTCGAGGGTGAGGCGGAGGGGATCGAGAAGGATTTCCCCACGGGTTGTTGATTGGGGTTGGAACTCAACCCTTTTGGTTGGGGTTCTGGTTGGGAGAGACAGTCTTAACAGAGTCGCACGAAGGGGAGAGCTTTGTCTAGAGTTCACAATCACCATTGTTGAGATTTCGTGAAGCGAGAAAAGAAGTTTTGCGAGAGGAGAAAAAGCTCAAAGGTTCAAATTTCAAATTAGCGAGTAAAACCGCTTTTAATTGGTAAAGTTTATCTTTTATATTGACAGCTATACTCAGAATCGAGGGCGGCACATTTAATTCACTACAATGATGATGAATGGGAAGAGGTTTTGTCCATTTTGGGTCTAAATATCTTCACCGAGTGGGCTTCAAGCGTCTATCGGGCTTCCCATTTCTATTTCGATATCAATTTGGACCGATTTTGTTGGGCTTTGGTGAGTTTCACTTTGGACCTCTTGTGACTTATCATAATTCGTTATATCATGGGCCTATATCATGTTTATAGTCTTTCATTAAACATCCCGCTTTAATATAAGACTAGGGGCAATGTTGAGCCATAATCCTTTGTCTTATATCGGGCGGACTTAATGGGCTCCTCCTTGGATCATGTTACTCTTGTCTGATTGATCCAATGATTTGGGCCCAATTACTTGATTATTTCGTTGGGTCCTTTCGGTTGGATCCCATCGTTTGGGTCATTTTCGTTATTCGCTTAGTCATTGAATTGACCCATTATACAAATGTCACTTAATCCCACTTTGACCAAGAATCATTATACCAAGTGATAGTTGACTCATCGTATTCGCCACCTTCTGCATGGCATTAATGAGGATGGGACTCGGATGACCGGCGGTGGCAAAAAGAAGGTAGCAAAGTGGAAAGTAATGCATACTTTCTACCGAAATGACCGAAAGTGGGGAAAAAGATGTCGAAAATGATGAGTGTACACGATGGCAACCGGATCGGAGTATGTATGGGGCTAAGATCACATAAGAAGGTAAGTTACACACAATCATATTATTATTCTCTCTCAGACGTTAGACATTATTTTTCTCTCCATTGTTGACCTTGTGATCGCCGATCTCGACTCTCACGGAGTATCCCCGACGGTCGGTAGTCAAGCTTTTGGTGTTGACTTGTTGAACTGTGCAGGATATCGGACGCGTCTTGGTGATTGGGACGTGGAGAAAGATCTTGACGTTAACAATTACGAACGGAGATAGAAAAATACTTTCTCCGTCACAAAATATATGACGTTCAGAGTTGTATCACATTAAATATAATATTAATTATTCATAATACCATTTACCATATACTTATCTCATATTCTCTTTCATATGTAATATTTTTTCATGAGAGGTAATTTTAAAAAAATTGTGGTTAATTCTACTAGATTATACTATAAAACGTCAAATAATTAAGAAAAAATGAAATTATCTAAAACGTCATATATTATGAGACGGTTGAACTGGATCTAATTAATTACTCCCTCAGTTCTAAAAAATATAAATTATTTGTTAATCATTTTGTTTTCCAAAAAAGTCAAAAGAAGAAATATAATAGTATAAAATATATGAATTAATGTTTAATACATTGCACTGTATAAACAAGTGGTACACATCAATTGTTTTTCCAATTTCCAATGGTATTATAACAAAAAAAATTATTTTACAATTTATTATTTTTTTTTTCATTTTAATAGAAACACAATTTTTTATTTGGTAATTAAAAAATACAACCGTTCTATTGGTCTGACCCACATGATTGGGCTTCATTTAATGGGCCATATGACGGATTCAGGAGGATATTTGATTTTTATAACCATTGTCTGGAGCCCATTTCGAGGCCAGGAATGCCCAGAGTAATTTTTTGGGTCCTTTACATAAATATACAACATTTAAAAAGTAATTATAAAAAAAGTGCATCAACCAAATAATTATAAAAAGAGTGTAATTAGGAGTCATATTACAAAAAATAGTACAATTCACATTAATAAAGAAACCTAAAATCAAGGATAAATAATTGCCATAATTAATAATTCTAATTCAAATATTTGGATCTAACAACAAAAATAAATTCAAATTCAAAATAATAATTCAAATTTAAATATTCAAATTCAAATCTTCATCTCTCTCACATACACTTTGAAATAATAGTCTGTCGCTACACCGCACATACTCCGCCGCTATACCGTCGCGAATCTCCGTTGTTTAAAACGCCATTGAGAATAAGAAGAAGATTCGCCTTACAAGAAATTTAAAAATAAATAGATGTAACTTTTAATGTTCTAGAAATTTTTTTATAACTATTTTGTTACTCATAAGTAATAAAACGGTTACCTTTGTATGAATGATTGGCTACCAACTGCATCACATTCAAACGAAATTGGTAACTTAATAAAATTGAATTGATTACCTTGGTCTGAAGGTTTGGCTACCAACTGTACTATGAAAAAACTGCAGGTGTGAATGTGAATTAGTTACTTTGGTATGAAGGTTTTGTTATCTTGGTACGAAGGTTTGTTTACCTTGATCTGAAGATTTGGTAACCAACTATACTAAGAAAAAATGAAAAGCTGCACCAGAGAGGGAGGAGTAGTAGGAGGTCATGGTGAGTAATTAATGAATGTAAGATAGACCCACCAAATGGGGAAGCTTGCATTAATTAAGCCGTGGATCCAACCAAAAATCCAAACACTAATCACAAAATGGTTGGGTTGCTGGTTTGTTATACAACAATCATAAACAGGATTATCACAATCTTTTTTGAAGCCAGCATCCGGAGGTTCACCCTCATACCATGCCCCCTCATGAACTTCACTGCTGCCCCAACTAATGAAATAAGCCAAGCACCAAGCAGGACCTTCATGACTCGTTTCCCTATGATTAAAAGGCCAAGACTCTTGTTCAACCAATTGGAAAAAGTGACAAGCAGATTTGCAAGCCATTCAATCTCATCATTGGAGATTGGTCGCTTCATCCAGTCTCCTTGCATTTTATATCGGTTCGCTTCTGCGCCCACCATTCTAGGCCTAAATATATCATCACGTGGATCTTTGATTTTCTCTTTTACTTGTGTGACAAGACAAGCGAGTCTTCACAGGGAGGAAAGGAGAGAATCATAAGTAGATAGAGATGAGAGTTGGCGCTTTTATTTTTATTTTCTCTTCTTCTTTTTCTTTAACAATGGTGGTAATTAGGTTATGGATGCCAGTTATGGATGATTATGGAAAGTAGTTCGGCGGAGGGATAGAAGGGAGGAGAGAGGAGAGAGAAAGTGTTGAATTGCATCCTATTAAAATACTCAACTAAATTAAAGGGATAAGAATGCACTAATTTTGTAAATAAAATATTGAATATGCACTAGTTTGTAAATATTTTATGTATGCACTTTTGTTGTAATTATTTTTAAAAATGTAATAGAAAATGTAATTGTTCCTAATTTTTTTGGGACTTATCTCTATCAAATTGTGAGAATGAAATTTTATTTATTTATTATTACTCTTTGAATGTCCCAAAATAAGTGTTATGATTTTATTCAAAAGAGACTCTCATATTTTTGGATTAATTAAAATAATAATTATTATAATTCTTAAAAAGTAGGTGTAAACTTTATATAGGACAATAAGAGTACAATATAAATAAAAATAGTTGAATTGAATTTCTGACAAATAAATCAAAAAATAAATAAATTATACTTCCAAAATTAAATTTTTACAACAATTTCAAAGTTGAAAAGGGACCTAAAAAAATAAAATAAAAGATAAATTTTTTTCCCCATATCAAAACTAAAACTAGCCAACATAAGATGAGTATTTGTGTGTTGTTTTTTGAAATTTTCCTTTTACTTTTCTCAGTTTCAAACACCACCTTAACACAATGTTTCTGAGTAGTGCGGTAAGCCATCCGATCCGATCCAAACTTTGTCGAGTTCGAATCGAACTTGAACGCAATAACTCGAACTCAAACATATTTGAGTAACACGATCAAATCAACACACATATGAGAGTTTGGATCGATAACTGTTTATAAAATATTATATTTAATCAAACTAACTTATTTTTTTTTACTTAAAACTAAATTTATAAATAAAAAAATAAATCATTCCCCATAAGAGAAATAGTAACAAATGTCTTATAATTTGGTTTTACCTAACAAGTTATTCCCGAACACGGGGTATGTAATGAGAAGCACCAAATACACCCTGAGGCCTGAACTATCAATATCATCGATAAGCAGGGAGGAACGGGACAACGAAGAGAGAGAGAGAGAGAGAGAGAGAGAGAGAGAAATTAAACAGGAATTAAATTAAGCAGTCTGGAGCTTCTTCTAATGAGTCAATTCGGCAATGGAGGATTCTGCACACTGTTCACTCATCCATCTTCTTCAACATTCCATCGTTGCACTGCTTCTGCCGCCAAGTCTTTCTTTCCATACTCAACTCCTTCCCGACGCGTCAGTCTCTCTCTATCCCTATCTCTATCTCTCTCTGTATATGTACATGTTTATATATATGGATACACAAAGTTAATTTTGACTCTATTACATTTAATTATTGAGATTTTAGAAATAATTTGTGAGTAAACTAGTTCGTATTTTTCGTTTTTCGTTGATGAGTTGTATATATTTTTTTGTTAATTTTAATTACTAGGATTATCTGATGATGGATGCCTCTGTTTTGAATTATCTCGGGCTTGATATTTCTAATACCAGACTTTAAAGTCAATTTGAGCTAGATACTTGGCAAGTTAGGAATAGCTTATCATTTTTAAGGCCATTTGAAATTGGATTATAATCCTATGTGGAAAGGTGATATTATATAATCCCATGTATCACATGATTTTAGAAATGATCAGAAATAGTCGATGGATTAAATAACGGACTAATCAACAATAAATAGTCCGGACTGGTGATGATACTACAAATAGTCAGATTCCACCTATCATTTTTGCAAACAAACATAGCCTATGAATTACTAGTTCCACCTAATCTGAGCTTACATTTCGTTGTCGTTCAGTCTAGATGTTGTTATAATATTCCTTGAAAATTGGCCAACCTTTTCTGTAAGTACCTAGATAGATAGGAACTGACGAAGGATAGAACTGAAAAAAGTAATGTTAGATAGAAATGAAATTTTAGGTCAAATAAAATAAACTAACACAATGAGGAAGGGAGAGCGTTCTTCAAAATCCAAATATTATAGGACACTAGAAGAGCAACTGTGGTCATCAAATAATTATGTAGGTGTAGATGGGTTGGCTAGATAATTCATCTAAGCCAACATTGGGTACCCCAGATTATTAGTATTCATATATATTATAGGACAATTGAGATTAATATTGATTTTCTAAAAGTCATTGAGATATTTTGAGATTTAAAATTGATATGATTCATTTATGTTTTGACAACAATCAATCTCATAATTAGTAGTACTTCGATAGTTTATACTCCCTTTGTCCAATTTTACTTGTCCTAGTTTGAAAATACACGCCTATTAAGAATTGTTTTTATCTAAAAATTACCCATATTAATTGCTCTATTATCATCTTGTTTGTTTTAATTAATCTCTTAACTATGTCTTCCTCTTTCTTGAAAAATAAAATAGGAAACTGATATTTTCACATGTTAAAAATTTATTTCTACACGAGTCTCTCTCACATGAAGGTGAGACCCACTCACTATTCATGTGAGAGGGACCATGTGAAAATATCAGTTCTCATAAAATATAGGAGAAAGAGAGGGCAAAAAAAGGAAATTAAAAATGCATGTCATGTTAAAGTTAATAGTTTTACTTTTTCCAATGCATGTCATGTTGTTTTCAATGAAATCTTTTAAAGAAGTTAAATAAGGGTAGTACTGGAAAAATAAGGTTAAAAAATAGTGTTAAAATGGAAAGAGGACAAATAGATTTGGACAAAGCAAAAAGAATATTAAGACAAGTAAACTTGGACGGAGGGAGTAATAAATACTTGTATTGACAAAACTAAATGTATTCATATCAGATAAAACTAACGAGGTGCTAATCCTATAACATTTGAATTTGTAATTGTTATAAATTGATAATTAAAAACTCAATATTTAACTTATATTTTGGAACGAATGAAGAATAATATATATATATATATATATATATATATATATATATATATATATAGGACATATAGCTCGATGGATGGAAACCATGGAGGACCAGATCTTCTTCACAAAGAGTGATGAGGACATTCACTAATGGCTTAACGGGAGCGTGGATGGAAACCATGGAGGAGGATTCTAAACTCATTAGCTTGGTGCAAATGATTAGTTTCGAGACAAAAATCAAATTTAGGACTTAAAAACATATTTTTTTCATCAACCCATGCTTTAGGATTTTTTCAATTCTAATGTAATTAGGAAGAATATTAGCTAGGATTTTGATTCCAAATTGATTTTTTCTATTTAGTAGTTCAATTTAGGGTTTATTCTTGACTAGTATAAATATGCTTATTTTATGAATGAATATGCTACATGAATGACGTAAAGAACAACGTTTTATTCAATTAATCAAATACTTATGAGATTTCTCATCTTTTGGTTCTTCAAGAATTTCTATGCTATTCTTTGTTTTCTTGAGATTCAATTTGACTTATCATACAACAATTCATAGTTGTGTGTGGCGTCTTCTACCGCATCAATTATTGATTGTACTAAAGGTTCCTGCATCCATATAAGCACCGGGTCAAGGTGTCGTTGGTGTTCCTTTCAGCGCATAATTCCTTACACTATCGATTGTACCAAGGTTTTCGCTTCAATATAAGCGAAGGGTTGAGGTGTCGAGTGTGTTCCACCAATATAATCTTGCTAGAAACGATTTGGGCGACGACCACCTCACGCAAGCATGTCGTGGAGTCTATACAAAGAGTATATCAATCAACTACCTATCACAAAAGAGAAGCTATCCAAGTAATTGAAAAAAGGTTGAAGACGAAATACAAAATAACTTCTCAGTCCACACAGTATTTAGCATAAAGTTTTTCTATATCTCTATAGATAGTTTCATGCCCTTAATATCCCTACGTTTCCTTTTGTACCAAATAATCCAAAAGAAACACAACGAAGCCATTTTCCACAAGCTTCATCGCTGTCTCTTCCCCAATAGAGGAACCAGCTTAATAACAAAGCCTTTACTGTTGCAGACATCACCGTGAAAATCCTGGGCAAGGAAAACAGAAGCTGCCATAGCTCTCTATCACCAAACAATGCATCAGTAAATGATCAACCAACTCCAATCATGCACGTATAAAAAGCACTAATGAACATAGAATTTCTTCCTCAAGTTCTCACCAGTTAAAATGGTGCATTATCAGATTCCTTATAAAAGAATGCAGCTATACCAGCTACAACTGACCTTGAATTTTTACTTGGACTTGCACACCGACTCTCCCTGGACACCCATAAGTTAAGAATTCTGTGTAATCTCCTATTATCCCTGAATTCTAAAATTCAAATGGATTGTATTAAATATTAATCAAGTCCTCTCCAACATGGTTGTCACAGATAATTTGGCGTACGAAATGGGAGTTCCACTAAGGGCTTTCTATTACTGTTTATACCTTGTGGCTGAAAATTTCCATTTAACAGTTACATTCTCATATACTCAGTCCAGTGGTTACAATATTTTGGATATTTTGAATTTTGCAGAATATGTTTTCTACCCCATTTGTTGAGGATGCAGCTAAAACTGTTGCCCCTCCAAGGTGAGGTTTTACTTGTTGACTTATAAAATGCAGCAATATTTCTATTGCATAATGACTTGTGGTTTCCATGGCGTGAGAGATGTGGGGTGGGGTGGGGTGGGGGGGGGGGGGGAGAGAGAGACCGAGAGAGAACGGATACTAAATGACATATGAGCTACATCCTTTATATAAGTTCCATTCTTATTTTTTTGCTTGCAGGGAAGGTCCTGCATTATCTTATGGGCTCAACTGGGCTCTGGCTGGGAAAGGCATAATCGTGAAAGAAAAAGTTTTTCGAAATTTGAAGCTTTTGGAGCTTCGACAGAAGGGTGCAACCATTGCAGGTAGGATCTTAGTTATAATTATCTTTTTGTAATTTAATTATCTTTCTTTGGTGCATTATTCTGAATCGTTTCATATTTGTGGACTTTAGAGCCTCTCCCAAGAGTTCCAGTTCTTGTTAGAGGAAGTGCTTTATGGGGAAGTTCAGAAATTTCCAAGGCACAATTTACTAAACTTCTGAAGCAGGCATGTCTCTCTCTCTCTCTTAACCTGCTTGCTCTGCCTTTGTTCAACAGTTCTTCAATTTCTTGGATAACCAAATAACCATGTAGAGCTGTCTGCTTGCTCTGCCTTTGTTCAACAGTTCTTCAAATTCTTGGATAACCAATTAACCATGTAGAGCTGTTAGTTCATAACTATTGTAGATATCCACCTAACTAAAGATCACTGATGATTCTTTTATTACCAGGCGACAATGCACATATCATCCGTCCCAGATATATTTGTTCATGACGGGGCTATTAGTTCTTCTCCAACATGTGATGCTAAAGTTCGTGTCATAAGTGATAGTCCTTCTGCTGTACTTTCACTTTCCAAGTTTTTGTGGAGAACCCCTTCTCGTGCCATTTCTCATGATTCTTGTCCTTTGATTGTATATGCCGCTTCATCGATAAGGTATTCTTGACAAGTATGTAGTATATGGTATAGTTCCTTTACTTGTTTTGAGCACTTGGATATATTAATCACCGTATGTATCAAATCTTGTAGTCCAAGGCATCTTTACCCCCCAAGGCATGTCTAGGCTATCTTTTAAGATTTGGAAACATAACACTAGGGTTTTTGTTGGGTTAGAATCTTCTCAAGTATTTATGGTTGTGCCTCTAATCTGCAATGAATGTCACTATTGTTTTTTTAACTATAATAAAGTTAAAGTCCATATCTGAAAATAAAAGCTAGTTTTTCATGCAATTTCATTATTACCCTAAAAATACTCCAACATAAACACATGTGCTCTGGCAATTGCGTTAAACCTAAATAATCAAAAGGAACAACCACCTCTGGATTATTTAATGTTTTAGCACTTTGTTGTTGTGGGTGCATACATGACTGATATTTTGTTTTGTCATTTTCAACTAGTCAGTCCAAGTATTGGGGAATCTCTTGGTATTAAAGGAGATAATGGATTTATAGCTGCTGATACTGAACGTTCATCTCTGATCTTATGTGGTAAAGCCTTTGCTGATGAGAATGGAATAAAGGAAGCACTATCTGCCTTATCTGGACCTATTATCATTTCGCGTGGAGGCCTTCCACTATCTGCTAGGTGATAATTCCAACCTCTTATTATTGTTACACCGGTTTGAAGTGTATATATACATATTATGATTATGATTTTCAGGCTTCTAGTTTCCTGCAATTCGGTGATGCTTTTGTTTGCTCCAGATGACACTAGATGCTCAGATTTATTAGTTTCAGCTGAGGCTGGTGTTGTTCTTTCATCTGAAGGTGTTTCATCACTGTTTCAAACTGGGAACCCAGGAGAACCGTATCTTTGGAAATTGCCAGCAGTTGTCATCCTTGCATCTTCTGATAGGTAGTAAAGTGAGATAAGGTGGTTCTGATTCTAATTGATGATATATCTAAGAAAATATACTGATCCACATTAGTTCTAGTTGTCATCCATGCATCTTCTGCTAGGTAATAAACTGAGATAAGGTGGTTCTGATTCTAATTGATTATGTATCTAAGGAATATACTGATCCACATTAGTTCTAGTGGTTCATATTGTCTATAGCACCAGGCTATTTAGATTATTACTTGTGACTGATTGATGCAATGGAAGACCAACATATGTGAGATCAGGGTGATAAAAGAAGGCTAAAAAGCATTGTTGACCCTGGGTTTTTGTGTGTTATAGAACTGAATCAAATCTGGCAAAATGCACTGAATTCCTTTAAATAGTAAAAAATCCAAAACAGAGCTAGGGTTCATCTTCTTAGGGTTTCAATTCTCTCTCTCTCTCTCTCTCTCTCTCTCTCTCTCTCTCTCTCTCCAAGTTGCTCATTGAGCCCATCTGCAACTTACTCATCCCAGACCCAAATACAAGTTCTGAAAGATGTGCCAAACTTCTTTTGTTGGCATTAACCTTCAAAACATGGCAAAACCACATGGTCAGAATTCTTTTAAGCCATAAAAGTATGATGCTTTATTCGCTTCTGGAAGTCTTAGTTGGATAGGATTTTTTAATTATTTTGCAATAGTGCAAATGTACTTGTTAAGAAAAAAGAAAATTATGGAATTATCAGTCGAGTTCGATTTTCAAAGATGCAAGTGAATGTATGTCTTCTGAATACTCAATTGTGCCCTGTATAGTCGAAAAATAGGGAAATGTCAAATGTGATATATTTCAATGGTAGCTAAGGAAGTCTACGAGAATTCAGACAAGATGTCTTGGACCTCTTGGTGAAGCTGGTTATCACTTATCACACGTGTCTTGGTGAAGTTTGTTAACACTCTGAAGGTCTCCACATTAAGTCCTGTGAACTCTACTAATTTTCTTATTACCGGTAGTAATAAAAAATAATGAAACGGGCCGAGAAATTAAAAACCCACTAAGGCTAATTTATTGGGATGCATGCAATTTTTATTTTGTCCCATATATAATTTGACCTTTACCTTGGGATTATTTTTGTGTAGGGGTGCAAACGAGTCGAATCTTAGCGAACACCTTCATGCTCAGATTCGGCTCGACTCGAAAAATTGAGCTCGAATTCGACTCGGATTCGATAAGGGATTTATATTTTTGCGCCAAATTCAACTCAGATCATTACTCGGACCTACTCGACTCGTTTACAAAGCGAGTTACTCATGAGCCTTCAAATCGAGTTTCGAATATGAACCATTTCACTTAAAATTGAACCACTACATACTAAATTGATTACTTAACTAATATTTATATATAAAACTTTTTCACTTTTATTTATGTATTGAAATTATAAAGAATGTAATAAAAATTGACATTCAATTCATTGGTTTATTCATGTACAAGTTTACACAATTTCATACTACACTTTATAAATTATAAAGATTGGTACAAATATCACATATTTAGCTTACTAGCATGGATCAGACCAATATTTGAATATGATCCATCGAGCAGGTATCGAGTATGGTTCGAGAAAAAATGAAATACTCGAACCCTAATCTGAGCGAACACTGGTATGCTCGAATTCGACTCGTGTATCATTAAACGTAAAAAGCAGTATGGATCGATTCGACTTCGGATTAACTTGAATTCGAGCTTTGGATCATATTTTTGAGCCGATCTCGAGTCGAGTACCGAACTACTTGGCTCAATTTACACCCCTATTTTTGTGCCATATATAACTACCTTTACCTTGGGATTTGAAAGTATATTTAACTTCTCTTTTCATATTGTTGGAAAGTTATGGCATGTATATACGTTTATTCGAGGTGATGGCCAAAGCGGCAACACGTCACTGTAAATTTATATTCCTTAGTACCATGAATGGTATATCCAAATTGTGTTCACAAAAAAATTACTCCCTTCATCCAAGTTTACTTGTCTTAATTTCTTTTTTGGTTTGTCCGAATCTATTTGTCTTATTTCTATTTTAATATTATTTTTGGCCTTATATTTTCAATATTACCCTGATGAGGACATGCCTAGCTCGGATTTGATTGGGAGTTATGGAAGTCAAGCGTGGTCGGATCCAATTCAAGTGTCTGTTGGTCCCGTGACAAGAGCACGAGCTAAACGATTCAAGGAAGGACTTAATGGATTGATTCAAGAGGTTTGGGTTGAGGATGGATCAAAGACTTGTGCTATAGAAGATGATTCAAAACTTATGAATTTTATACAAATGGTTTCTCCAAGCCAAGATTTAGAAACCAACATTAAAGTCAACCCCAGACCATTGGCGCTTGTGGTAGTTTTTAGTCTCGAGATCGGCGTTGCCGCTGCAGGGGACACGACCACGCTTTTTTGAGGATCGTTTTTAGATTTCTTGCATGTTTCTAGGGATTTATTTATTCAATACAATATTTGTGAGATTTTCTTTTCTTTTGGTTTTTTGAAGAATTCCTAAGCTACTTTTAGTTTTTTTTTTAGATTCAATTTTGACTTATCATACAACAATTCATAGTTATGTGTGGCGTCTTCTACCGCATCAATAGTCGATTGTACCGAGGTTCCTGCTTTTTATAAGTACAGGATTTTGGTGTCGTTGGTGTCTATTCAACACAAACTTCATTACGCAAGCGATTGTACCAAGGTTCTCGTCTCCATATAGACAAAGGGTTGAGGTGTCATGAGCGTTCCACCTTACGACTTTGCTAGAAACGATCCAGGCGACGACCACCTCACGTAAGCGTGTCGTGGAGTTTATCATTTGGTATCAAAGCTAAGCCTTTCTAGCGAGTTATCTATCTTTAATTTTCTTGTTTGAATTGTTGAGCAAAATAAATAAAGTATAAAAAATTAAAATTTCAAAGTTTTGTTATTACTTGCTAACAAATTCAGCAGTGATATTCCGATCATTCATTCATTCATTCATCAATTCCGATCAAGCGAAGCCTATAAATTTTCCCAAGTCTAATAAGCTTCTCGAAAATTTCAAGATGATGAAGCCATAATTTTGTGGTAACCACAGTCATATCTTGCTATATTTTGTTTCGTGTCAAGTTATTTTTGAATTGATTAGTAAACTATGATATTGTTTGGTGAGTTCAAAAAGAACCTATAAGAGAGAATTTTTGAGTGGTAAAAGGTAAGAGTTGTGAGATCATTCGAGGGTAAAAGCCAATCGAGTCACATGAGCGAAACACGTAAGGGAGTTGTGAGAAAATTTGTTTTCTACTAACCCTTGTTTTGCAAAAAAAGATGTCTGATTCAAAGGATAAAGGTACTTTTGAAGAGTTCCCAATAAATTTTGATTCAAAGTTTGTGATGGAGGCCATGATGATGGAATTTTCCCGGCAATTGGGCATGGCGATGGAACAGTTGCATGAGCGACTTGATCAAATAAGCGTTACCCGAGGAGAATCATCTCAAAACCCTCATGGTTCACTTCAAAAGGACAGAGCTCAGCAGTGAGGAGCTAGAACGAAGAAAGCTTACTATGATGGTAGGCTTAGCGAAGATGAGGACCGTGAATCCGACTTCATCCATCGGAGACATGGAACAAGGAATAGAGGGGTTAGGAACCGAGAAGACAACAACTTGGAAGGCATCAAGATGAAAATTCCAGTTTTCCAAGGGAGGAGTGATCATGAGGCATACTTGGAGTGGGAGAATAAGATAGAATGGGTGTTTGACTGTCACAATTACTCGGAGCTTAAGAAAGTCAAACTTGCCGCCACAGAGTTTTCTGACTATGCTGTCATATGGTGGGATTAGTATGACTAGCCGGAGGAGATGTGGAGAACTCCCAATTGAAACTTGGGAGGAGATGAAAACCGTGATGAAGAAGCGGTTTGTGCCGAGCCACTACCACCGAGACCTATTCCGAAATTTGCAGAAGCTTAAGCAAGATAGTAGGAGCGTAGATGACTACTTCAAGGAGATGGAGATGCTGATAAATAGAGCCAACATAGTGGAGGATCGTGAGGCAACCATGGCTCGATTTTCAGCAGGCTTAAATTGGGAGATTACAGATTTGGTGGAGTGACAACATTATGTGGAATTGGAAGATATGGTGCACATGGCTATCAAAATTGAGAAGCATCTCAAGAGAAGAGGTGGCCAACGGTCAATTTTTACTTTGGGTTCATCTTGGAGGCTTAATGTTGCGAAGCGAGAGAAGCCAGCCGTGAACAAAACCAAAGTAGAGCCAAAGCCAGAAATGACTAACTGCGGGAATCAAGTTAAAACTGAACCTTGTTTTAGTCGTAATCATGATATTAGATACTTTAAATGTCAAGGCAGGGGACATATTTCAAGTCAATGTCCGAATCAGCGAGCCATGATTTTGCTTGATAATGGTGAGTTGGAGACCGAGGATGAGGGTAGTGACACCGATTCTATGCCGTCGTTGGAGGAGGAAGATGAAAAGGAAATTGTTATTCATGGTGAAGTGTTGGTGATAAGGAGAACCCTTAGCACACAAGTGAAGGAAGAAAGCATGGAGCAATGAGATAATCTATTCCACACCAGGTGCCTTGTTCATGGGAAAATTTGTTGTGTGGTAATTGATGGTGGGAGTTGCACTAACGTTGCTAGTACTACTATGGTGGAAAAATTAGGGCTGGCCACAACCAAACATCCTCAACCATACCGTTTGCAATTGCTCAACAACAGTGGAGATGTAAAAGTGACTAAGCAGGTATTGGTGTCATTTACTATTGGTCGATATGTTGATGAAGTATTGTGCGACATGGTTCTAATGCAGGCAGGCCATTTGTTACTTGGAAGGCCATGGCAATTTGACAGGCGTGTGAAACATGATGACTTTACAAACGACTATTTATTTGTTCACAATCAACGAAAAGTCATTCTATGTCCTATGTCACCGAATCTAGTGCATGAAGATTAATTACATTTACAAAAAGACCATGTACAAAGAAAAGAGAGTGAAGAAAAGAAAACAAATGAGAAAATAAGAGAGAAAGAAAAAGAGGAAAAAAAATAAATAAAGAAAAACAAATATTTATGCAAACAAGAGTGATGTGAGGAGGGTTTTAGTTTCTAAACAGCCGAAGATTATACTTCGGTATAAGGAGGTATTTTTAAATACTAACCAACTTAAATCTTCGTTGCCTAGTGTTGTTTCATCTCTTTTGCAAGATTATGTTGATGTGTTTTTCAAGGAGCTTCCACAAGGTTTACCACTTATTCGGGGAAAAGAACATCAAATTGATTTCGTACCCGATGCTACCATTCCAAACCGTCCAGCTTATCAGAGCAATCCCAAGGAAACAAAGGAGTTGCAAAAGTAGGTCTGTGAGTTGATGGAGAAGGGGTTTGTGAGAGAAAGCATTAGTTTGTGTGTAGTTCCGTTGATTTTGGTGCCTAAGAAGGATGAGAAATGTCTTATGTGCATCGATTGTCGAGTGGTAAATAATATTTTACGGTAAAATATTGACATCTTATTTCTCGCTTAGATGATATGTTAGATGAATTGCAAAGTGTTTTTTAAAATTGATTTAAAAAGTGAGTATCATCAAATAAGAATGAAAGAAGGTGATGAATGGAAAACTGCTTTCAAATATATGAGTGGTTAGTGTTACCTTTTGGGTTAACTAATGCTCCTAGTACGTTCATTTGCTCATGAATCATGTTTTACGTCCATTAATTGGGAAATTTGTTGTGGTTTATTTTGATGATATATTGGTTTATAGCAAAAACTTGGGTGAACTTGCATTACATTTAAAATATGTTTTAGATGTACTTCGAAAAGAAAAGTTGTTTGCTAACATAGATAAATGCACATTTTGTACGGATAGAATTGTGTTCCTTGGTTTTGTTGTTAGTTCACAGGGGGTACAAGTGGATAAGGAGAAGATATGTGCTATCCGGGAATGGCCGAGTCCTACGAATGTGAGCCAAGTTCGTAGTTTTCAGCTCAAATGTGTTCAAAATTACTTTCGAGGGGAGATGGTCACTTTCAAGTCCTTGAACGCATGAACGACACTGCTTACAAATTGGATTTACCTAGTGAGTATAATGTTAGTGCCACATTAAGGTTGCTAATTTAAGTCCGTTTGATGAAGGTGATGATTTGAGGACATATCTTTTTTAAGAGGGGAGGAATGATGAGGACATGCCTAGCTCGAATTTAGTTGGGAGTCATGGAAGTCAAGCGTGGGCGGATCCAATTCAAGTGTCTGTTGGTCCTGTGACAAGAGTACAAGCTAAACGATTCAAGAAACGACTTAATGGATTGATTCAAGAGGTTTGGGCTAAGGATGGATCAAAGACTTGTCCTATAGAAGATGATTCAAAGCTTATGAATTTGATATAAGTGGTTTCTCCAAGGCAAGATTCGGAAACCAACATAAAATTCAACTCTGGACTATCGGTGCTGCTGCCATCGCCATAATCATGCATCTACATCTGCACTCTTTCTATGGAGGTACGACGCGCTTGCTCTCGGGTATATAGCTTAATGTCGGGCTTCTTGCCGTCTTTGGGACGTGACACAATTTTCGAGGACACGTTTTTTAGCAGATTTCTTGCATGCTTCTAGGATTTTTTCAGATTTTTTACAATTCTAATGTAATTAGGATGTTTGTTAGATAAATTTTGATTCTAAATTGGTTGCTATTTAGTAGTTGATTCCTTATAGGATTTTAGGGTTTCTTGTTTTAGTATGAATAAGCATGAATGATGTAATTCTAAAAACACTTCAGATTTATTCAATACAATACTTATGAGATTATTTTCTTATTTTTGTTTTTTGAAGAATTCCTAAGTTATTCTTAGTTTTTCTTTGAGATTCAATTTTGAGTTATCATATAACAATTCATAGTTGTGTGTGACATTTTCTACCGCATCAATCGTCGATTGTACCGAGGTTATTGCTTCTTATAAGTACGGGGTTTAGCTGTCATTGGTGTCCATTCAACACAGACTTCCTTGTGCAAGCGATCGTACCAAAGTTCTCGTCTTGACGAAGGGTTGAGGTGTCGTGAGCGTTCCACCTTACGACTTTGCTAGAAACGATCCGGGCGATGGCCACCTCACGCAAGCGTGCCGTGGAGTCTATCATACCCTCATTTAACTTTATTAAAAATTTCATTGAAAATAACATGACATACATTTGAAAAAGCAACACTCTTTAACTTTGCCAATAGAAGCACAACCCCTCCTCTATTTTATTATTCCAAGAAAGAGAGAGAGTTGAGAGATTAATTAAAACAAATAATAGAGTATCTAAGATGGGTAATTTGGAGATAATTTTTTTTTCTTAATAGACATGTATTTTCAAACTTGGACAAGTAAAATTAGACGGAGGGAGTAATATATTGTCATTTAATCAATAAAGAATCTTGATTAGCTCACGAGACCACAATCAATGTTTAGCTCTCTTTTCACTTCATTTTGCTATTTCTTTTATGCTGTTTTTTAATTTTTTTTAGCGTTGCACTAAAAAAATTGCATTCATGGGAAAGTTTCCTTTTTTGGCGTGCTTCATTTGTTGTTACCGTTCTAATTAAATTTTTGAATGACTATTGAAGAACTCTGTTTTTCCATGTTGGAGCAGTTCTGGAATAATCCCTTCCGTTTCAATGCTCTCACCTGGCCAAGCAGCTTATCACTTCCTTGCAGGCTATCAGAATGGAAAGTTCATACCTGCATACAGCAAGAGCCCTTCTTCTGTTGACCCATTAGAGCTTGCAAAGGGTCTTCTGTCCAAGGTTTGAGAAAACTTGTACAATCTATTGATACAATGATGAAAATCTGTAGATAAATCCATTACAGTTATGTTTGATTATCTTTATTTTTGCTGCAGTTACAAGAAAACCAAATATTATCCGTCCTGATTAATGTAAATGAAGTAGAGAAGCTATTAACTGGTAAGGGGATGGAATCTGGGGTTTGAAATGATTGTTTTTAGTCCTCTGATAAGATTTCTTTGTTGCTCATTAATTTTCAATTCTTGTAAGCTACCTGTTTGAAGCAATGGGCAAGAATCGTGTTTAAGATAACTCTCTCTCTTTCTCTTCCTTCCAGAAAGAGTCTGTTGCATGGACACCTGTCACAACTTGGTCAGTCGGTTGGTCCACCTAACGGATGATGATATTCTACATCTAAAATGATCGAATTTTAAGTGTCTTTCTCACTGTCTAGTCTGCCCTATATTATTCCGTTGGAGAGCCAACAGGCAGCAGAACTTTAACCATACCTTCCGTGACACCCTTAGTTTTGCCTCGGTCTCTCTTTTGACTGATTTGACAGCTGAGCTTGCTGCAGCTCTCTTATATCTCCTCTCAACTTTTGTTATATGCACGTCTCAAATTCTAGTTTGGGATCCGACATTTGACCCGACCCGAGCAATATTTTGTGGCTACTGGAAGGGAAATAAAGATGATGTTAAGTGACGGGCCCCACACTTCGACTATGTGGGAGCTTTGCCCCCCGTAATATGGACATGATATGATATCTAGGCCCATTATGTTTCTTGACCAACTATTTACTCCCTCCGTGGATCCTTTTCATATGATAATAAAATGACAAAATTGCCCATTAAATATGGAGAGAAATTAGAATAAGAAAAATATGAGATATTTAATGCCAACTATATATTTGTTATTAAAGGAAAATGGACATTTAACAGTTCAAAATAGTAATAAGGACTTTTTTTCATGGGACTATATGTTTTATAATCATTTTTTCTTTCTTAGTTTTTAATCACTTTCAAAGAGAGAGAGAGAGAAACAGTTAGGGTGTATTCATGTTTTGGGGTGTGAGAGTTCTTTACATATATTGTATTCTACTACCTCTCGCCCGTGGTTTTTCACAATTGGACTTTTTCACATAAATCTTGTGTTCTTGTCTTTAATTTTTCATTGATTTCTGTGTTTGACTGTAGTTTGTTATAACAACTTTCTTAACCCAGTTCATGCTTATGTGTATGCTTTAGTTGCTGCTCATCTTTTTGATATGTCCAAATCTCCGCGGCAAGATCTTCGCTGTATAATTGACTCCCCTATATAAATATACAACTCGGGTAGGGATTTTCTGTCCTCAGCTGACAAGGCAATAAGGTTGACCTGCACAATGTAGTGACATGCTATACTTTATGTTAGAAAAAATTATGGCAAACACAAAATCAACAATGAAAAATAAAGACAAGAACACAAAATTTACGTGGAAAATCAAAATGGGGGAAAACCATAGACGAGAGGCTGAAGATATCACTTTATCAAACTATGAAACATATAAGCTGTGAATCTCTATCAGAAAACGGCTAAAAACTGAGAAGGGAAAGAATACTGAAATAATACAACTGGTCCAATCGACCTCAGTCCTCCACTACCACCATTAAAGCTCATCTTTTTGTCCTTTGGGTACAAAATAATTCTGGTTGGGTCAAATGTCGAATTCCAAGCAAGAATTCGAGACACAACACTTTACTCAGTCACGGCTGTTACTTATATATAGAAGAAAGTCCTTTTATTTGTAGACCATAATAGAGAGGGGTACATTCCAACTAGGGCTAATTGCATTTTATCTGACTGTGATAGCCCTCTCGATGCCGTAACTTGTTGGAGCTTTGTAACTAGTGACCCTTTTCCGTCACTGGAGCGTTTTCCCTGGACGTGGAACCCAATGACTAATGGTTTATTATTCTCCTAGAGCGGGAAGAAGATAAGAAAAACGTGAGGAGTTCTCTTGGTTTTTGTGTGTGCGCATGCCTGTACATATATCTCTTATGCGCAAGCATGTATTTAGATGATTACTTTTTTGGTACTTTTCTTTCTCTGTTTTGGGTGCAGATAGTTATGTGGATTGGTAAAACTAGCTGGTGGAATGATTAAGATTATGACTGGATCCTTTCTATAACCTGCAGTCAGAATAGATAAACAACACACGTGGATTTTAATAAGCATCATGAAATTTGTTATTGTTCATAGGCAATCATTATATGGGAAGCAGAGATGCGGAGAATCTTCTGCTAACTTGTACAAGGGAAATATGGTTTGCCCAGATATGTCATGTAAAATGCTTAAAAGATTTCTTAATGACCATGAAACATTATTAAGACAATAATTCTGTTTTTAGTGAGGTTGAAATTGGTATAGATGCATAGTATGATACTTGTTTTATAGCTTTGTAGAGCTAACTTTTTTCTTTTTAATTATTATTATTTTCTTAGGTGAGGATCTTGCTCATTTGGTTCAGTCAACCCTGCAAAAGAATATTCCGCCATTCAAGCCTAAAGGTGTAGCTCTAACCTTTTTGAACTGAACTTTTCTAGTTTGGGAAAACAATAATTTACTGGCTTACTTATTGGTTACTTATAAACATCTTGTAGGAGGAGATCTCGAAGGAATATATAAGAGGTTCTTATCAAACAAGTTTCAAGAACTACCAAAGGAATTTTCATTCTGAGACCCTGATGTCATTCTAATGGTTGTCTTTTTGTTTGCCAAGGTATAAACTACCCTTACTGTTAATAAATGAAATTAAATTTCCTGCATCTCTAGCTCCATAGATTGGAATAACAAGGAGTATTACCACAATTTTTTATGCTAAGGTTCTTTTTAAAACTTATACATGGGGTGCAACATGAGATAAAAATCAAGATTTTTTTTTTTGTGTTGGGTGGGGGGGGGGGGGGGTGTTGGTGGTTATGGTTTCACAAAAATTGAATGCTGTGAACTTTATAGCATTTGCAACCCAATAAGGACTATTGCCCAGACATTAGTTTCTGCCCAGGAAGATTAATGAGACTTGTGCTATTTTTTTTTATCGTCCATGTGTTTTGGACTCGAGGAATTTCATCTTTGGAGAATTTTGAGTTGTGATTGTGACCTGTTTCAATGGAGATATGTCGACACATTCGAGGGTACGAAAGTAAGACGGATGCGGTAATCTTATGCAACTGCAGTTTCTTTTTTCATTTTTACGCGGAATTTAGAACTATCTTACACAGACTTGGATGGAGAGTCCAGTCTGACACTGGTACTCCTCAATTTTGCTAAATTTTTACACTAAAATAAAGAGTCCAGTACTCATACTTTGTCCGAGTCGGACACGGGTACTTTAGGATAAAATAAAGAGTTGATCATAGATTTAGAATGAGTTTAATGGTAGACTGTAAAAACCAGGGGAGGGGAGGGGAGGGGGAGGCTTATTTATATTTTAATTTGTTGAGCAATAAAGTTATATTTTTCTTGATTTCACTTGGGTTTCTGGTATGGGGCCTTCACCTTTGTAACTGCTTATTTGTGTAGATATTGGTTTTTGTCTTGTTTAGGTACCACCTTGATAAATCACATGGATAGAGAGGATTGTGCAGTCTATATCGGGCTATGGTCGGCCCATATTATATTTTTGGGTGAACGGTTGGCCCGATTGATTTCCAGTCCAGAAACAGGATACCTAGTGGATGAATTTGAGGACAAATTTATATATGGAAATGAGAGTTCTGTTTGATTTTCTGAAGGTTTGTCTATAACCTATTTAGCCATAAAAATGACGTCATTTTAATTATTTATTTATTTATTTATTTTTCAGTTTTCACCATTTTGTTTATTAAAATCTCATCATTTAAACTTTTTACTATGGTAAACTATGTCAAAATATCTAAAATTATAATATTAATATTAGTAAATTAATATTAGTATTAATATTATTATTATATTAATATTAGTTAAAATTATTATTAATATTAGATAGTAATATAAATCGGGACGAAGGTTATTAAAATTGGGACAACCAGTGACATGCTAGTTTTTGGATTTTTAAAAACTTTAGTTAATATTATTAATAATATTAATTTTAGTTAGTAATATTATTAGTTAGTTAATACTATTAATATTGATTAATAATATAAATTGGGACGAAAAAAACGACATGAAATTTGGGACAGGATTTGACATGCCTGTAGCGGCATGCTCTTGGATTTGTAAAAACTTTGTTTTTTTTTGTCTTGGAATTTGGAAAACTTTGCAGGAAAGTAAGCACGGCAGCCGAGGCACTTTTTTGAGTAGGAGAGATATTATTATGTCTGCACTGCAGCATGTCTATTCATAAACTTAAATTAAAAATACAATTATGTACTCTCAGGGTTAATAAAATGAATTTCATTTATTATTTTTTCTGTCACATAAAAATAATTTTTATTTTGTTGTTTATTATAAGGTTGTAAATGAAACGAGTCGAATCGAGTATTGTGTTGTTCAGATTAGATTTACAAAATTTATCGTGTAAAATAAGATTTGATTGAGACTTTATTTAAGAAAAAATAATTTTTTTTTGCATCATTAGAAGGATATTATTGCATTGCTTTTACTTTTCCCCACTAATAAAAGGAATCATGCAGGGTATATGATATAACTAAATAACTACATACCACCAAAAATAAAATTAAAATTTAAAAAATATTATATTATCTAAAAACACATACCACCACAATAATTAATACATACCCAATCATCAATATATATTCAACCACCAAAACATCAAACTAGTCGGTACTAATTTCAAAAAAATTCGACAAAATTTCATTTAAAAATAGATATTCAGAAATTCTAAACCTGTCTACAAAACTTACAATCATCAATACATATCCAAACCACTAAAAAAACCATCATTCCATTCACAAAAATCATCATAACCATGTATAATTAGTTAACTTTACAAAAGACGGAATACAAAAAATATAAACGTGCAGAAAATAGAGAAACAACATGTTGCATAAGACCCATTACTTTACAGCTTACACCAAGTATCCTTCAATGTATACCTGAAAATATTTGAAATATAAAAATTATCGAAATATGCGAGTCAAAATAAAACTTGAGGGCAAGGACAGATGAAGGTGCAAGTAAAGTAGTTGAGGATTTTAGTGTTTACATCTCAATAGGCGAGCAATATGAGGATGACTCCTGCAAAGAAAATAATAAACCAAAAGAGATGGCATCAAAAAGCGCCGAAGCTACACGGGATAACAATTTCTTTAAATTATTGACAACTTAACTTTTTAGACTATAAAAACCTCACAATAAAAGCAGTTTATTTGCATTGCATAATGAATTAATGTTTCTTGGTAAATTTAGATCGTCTTATTTTCTCGCTTCATATTAATCATATTCTAGGTTTTATAATTCCACTGTAGGCTTGACACAAAGGAAATATGGGAGAGGAAATCCAACATGTAACCTATATCTCCTCTTAAGTGGTAGTAATGCAGCTTTAATTGGCAGTCACTTTTAGGGCACACTGAAACTCACTTCTAAGGACTTTTTAGTCATCAAACTCGACGATGGACTAAAGTTTCAAGCTTTAGTGGGTACTTTATCTCAAACTGTACAAATTAAACCAAGAATACTAATAACCTAGAACTCAAATCAAATAAGTAAACACTGGATGTATTTGCAAACACATTGTCAAAAAGATACATAGTAATATTTACCCCATATCATCAGCCAAAATGCATCCATATATATTAAAGACATTACATAAACTGAAAATGCATATGAATATAAAGTTAAATTGCAGTTTCTCAGTATGTGAATAAAGCACTATCAAGCATAAAGGTACCCAAAACACTACATCAGATAACAGGATTGACTTAACTGTCATTCATTGTTCAAACGACAATAAATCTTTTAAACATTAAGGTACCCAAAACACTACATCATTCATTGTTAACTTTTATTCATAGTTCAAACTGTAATAAATCCTTCACTTGAAAAATGAAGAATAATATAAACAAGATGCAGTAACTAAGCGTCACTATTTGGGCTCATAATACAGTTTTTGAAATCATAAGCGAAAAATGGTTTATGAACCAAATCCATTCACTCATTTTACTTTTAAAAATAGTAATACATCAATTATATATATATATATATCATATATATTGGGTCATCAATGACGACGGAGAGAGACAAGGATTATGATGATGTGGGTTTCTTGAAATCGACTTCAAGATTAATCAAATATTTAGCTCTAAAACCCCAAGAAAAATTAGCTCTCTATCCTTTATTTATAAAACACAAACCCAACAGAAATTCTCAAACAATTGATAGTAAATACTCAAGCCATTGATAGTAAATACTCAAGGAGTTGCAGGTGCAGCAAAGGAGAGAGTTCTAGAAGCAAATCTAAAATATGAGAAAACAATAAGCAAGGAAAATTTGTACCTTTTTTGATTGCATTGTTGTGGGTTCATAGTTCATATTCCTGCTAGATTTTTTGAGTGAGAGGAAAGAAAGAGTGAGGGAGTTGGACTGTTGTTTAGTTGGTGGTTTTTGTTGTTTTAGTGTTTGGTATCTCACTGAGTACTACCACCAAATTTTCACCTTCTAAGTTCTGTTTTTCACTTATTTAGTTTTTTTTTATAAACTTAAAAAATTAAAATTGTTTCTAGATGGCAATTTTTTGCTAAGTTTCTTAGAACAATTTGTACTACAATTTGTACTATCCCAGAGCAGGATTTGGGTTTGATTGTGGTTATTTGACATTGGGGGTTACCAGAAATGAGTTCAATCATGTTACGGTGTGAATTCTATATTGTTTGATTCATGCATAATGATGGATCTATAGGCATATTTATAGGAAAAAGAAAAACAAAAGATAATGTATATGCTAAGAGGGTCTACGTTTTTAGATTTTCCTGTGTGAGTAATGGTTTTGCTCCATAGTAGGGGATCAGGCTTTTGATTGTAGTATGGACGTTAAAGAATTATAGACAACCCTCCGGCCTCAATCATATAAAAGAACACCTTTTTCTGTTTTTCTGTACATTAATGTTGCAATAATTGGTTTGACATGTATGAATTTAAAGTTCTTATGTTCGTAAAAATAGTGTAGAGAATTTGAAGATGCCTGGAATTTGACATTGGACGACCTTTTTTTCTCTCACTCATGTTTTGTGGGGAATACTAGAATAGATAACCACTTTAGACCCTAATGCTTTTCAACTCTTTAGCATGAATGTGCCTTGAGGGGAATTCCTGAACTCAGGAATGTTCATCATTTCTATGTTGTTGAAATTCTTGAGCCCAATTGCTAATATTTAGATGAGCTTGATAGATGACCATAGGTCAGTATTTTCTAGGATCCTTAGATACTTGGATAAATTTAAAGTCTTGGGACCTGAATGTATTGCAAATATCTCGATCAAGTTGAATTGTTGTTGCAACTTTCTTTCTTAGACCTTAGTTTTATTTTCTAATCCTTGGTGTCTAAATGACGAAGTAGAACCTTATTGATTTAAGATATGATGTGCGTTGGTTGTTGGTGAATGCTTATAGGTTTTTGAAGTGCCAGATGTTAGTTTGTTGTTGAGAGGTACACAAATTCTGTCTTGATGCAAAAGATGTTAAGCTTTTGGTATATCTGTTGCTTTAATGTTTTGATGATGCTGTTGTTGTTTGGGCATTGAATCACTCTAATTTATGAGTTGCATTTTGTGTGTAATACTACAGTAGTATCAATATAGTGTAGCTTGGATTGGATTGGTTTACTTTGTTTTGGGGCATGTGATTTGTGAGCCCTACATACTGGAGAAACATCAATGAAGAAAGAGGGGATGCAATCTTAATTGGAGGTGGCTAGAGTAACTAATGTTTTGGTCCTGGCCTTTGTTATGCTTTACTTTTGATAGGCTTGTTGATAAGGAAATATAAACTTCATATACGTGTTCCTTGCTCAGCACTATGTAAGACTATGTCAACTCACATATTATACCTTAACAGAAAAGAAAAAGGAAACAAAATAAAAAAGAGAAAACACTCCTCCCACTATAAACATAATTCTAATAATATCAACGTTTTAATTCTAATTAATGGAGTATTAATTAGATTTTGTTTCCATCTCATTACCCTTTCTTGTTATTCGAGTGTCAAACATAGCTAAGTTTGAGGATGGTTCTCTACTATAGCTTCCACCACCACCAATAAAATTTATCTAATATGGTTAATATTTTGTAATGAATAATTAATTTGTTGTACAAACATTATTCTCATTCACTTCAAAAAACCATAACGACCAACATTGGATTTGGTGAATACTACTCCACTACAGTACTCTACTTAATTAATAATACAAGCACAAATTTGTTTAACTCCAAAAACAAAATGCATTGTAGTACAAGGTGAGGAAGTTTCCAAATTAAAAACTTGGATTTGTTGCAACTTTCTGTGCATGGGCATCCTATGTAATATAATAAGATACTCCAACCAAAATTAATACATGTGGTTGATTAAAATTTCATCTTATTAGTCACCTTGTTAGTCACCAAGATCCTTTCAATTGGCTAGAATTTTTGTTTCATCTTCAAAATGATTAAAATTTATAGATCAATTCCTTGTGCTTCTTCCTAAAACATAAAAGCTTATTTATTATTAATTTGACCAAACAAAACAAAATTCCAGTTAAGCTTTAACCCTTAAAAATTTATTTATTTCTTATTTTATTATTTTTTGGTGATCATACCCTTATATATTTAACTTTAATACAAAAAAGGTAACCCAAACTAAAAAACAATTATCTTGGAATCAAAACAATTTACGATAACTATATATAAGTGGTATGAATGTTCACCTAGATTCACAGGTTGGAATGTGATTCCAGTAACTCCTATCATCTATCCCTGTAATTGACAACGCCTTTGAAGAAATCGACAAGCAAACCCTCCAGTTCTCTTGTCCAACAGATTTCCTGAAAAATCAAACACCAATACATCAACAAAAATATATATATTAAAATAATGTTTAATATCCTCTAGTGCAAAGATATTTTCCATAATCACCTTAATAAATGCTCTTGTTACTTGGAAACACCTTCATAACTTTAAGAAGGGACGTAAATAATAGGGGGAAACAACGTAATGAAGAAGAATTTGAGAAATTATACTGTGACTTCAATGGAAACCCGAGTATCAATTCGGTGCCGAAAATTACACGTCGGAGGTGTCGAGGATGCGGTGGCCGGAGACGATGTCGAGGTGTCGAGGACAGTGACGTCGGACCGTGACTTCCAGGCCTTTTGATTCTAGGTACTTTCTCGCTCTGGATCGTAAATCAGGGGCTGGGTATGATATTTAGGGTTGGGTATGAGAGATTTGGGGAGTTAGAGGGATGGGCAGGAGAGATTAGCTCTGTGTGCGTAAGAAGATAGAGAGAGAGGGTTTGAAATTTGAATAAGGAGAATGAGAGAGAGAGTTGCTGACGTCAATTTTGGATGGGACACTTATCTTTTTTCTCTCTCTGCTCTGTTTTATATTATAAAATATTAAAAAATTCTTTAATACACTTGAAATAAAATTTGACTTCCTTACAGTCCCATTGCGGAAGAGAGTAAGTGAGGTAGAGAATTCACCGTCAGTATTTAAATTTTCAAGCAAGGGGTAGAAATTGATCAAATTACCAATCCAATCATCAGAAGTAAATATAAGGTCTAGCAGGAGAGTTAGAGTGAATTAGTATAATAGAGCTTCTATTCAGCACCTCCGAAAGAAATGGAGGACTTCATTCAGTGACCCAAAACACAGAGCAAGAAACAAAGTGTCTAAGAAAGCGGATGAAACAACCACGCTGTTTGAATGCTTACCTGCTGGTATGCATGGAAGCAGAGTGCCGCAAGGAGTGACCTAGTGTAGACTTGACTGACATTTAATCCCTGACAGGAAAAAGAAAATAAAACAATAACAAAAAACCCAAAAGATCTTTAAATGCAAATTATCCAAACATACAATGGATTAGTATAGGTTCCTTTATTTGAAAATTACTCACATCGGACTGGAAGTATGAAGGAGTGAAATTGACTCCTTCCATGAAAATAGAAACAGGGGCCAACAAGATAAAGGACATGATGGTTATTATCGAGAAGAGAGTAATGTTGTCCAATGATTCCTGTAAATGATAGAATCCATTAGTTATTCACCAATAAAGAATAAAGCTAATAAGAAGACAAGAATAAGCACTCCTTTACACTTTTGCGAAAAATATTTTTACAGACAAGTCTCAGTTACAAAATTTATAAAATGACAAGTTAATTCACTTCAGATGCCTTTCAAACATATATTAAAAAAAATCTAGAAAATGAAAAATATATTTTCATAGTACATGCACTTTATCAACCAACACCTTAAGTGTGATTGTGAATAAATGAAGCTGAAGTTAAGAATACCTCTTTCTTAACCATGAATTTTTTGTTAAGGACATTTCGAGATTGATTGGTCAGATTAGAAGCCATTGCACTCCAAAATCCCGCCCTGTTTTTACACACAAAAAAAGATTAGATCATAATCAGCATCTCGGATAATTTAACTTTATCATTACAATCCCAAAAAAGGAAAATCTTGTTTCTTCATAGAGAATCAGATCCAAAAATCAGTTGAATATGAGAATGAGAATGAGATGAATGAACAGATTCATTAACATAAACTCATGTGTATGTCCTCACTCCTCACCAATTGAAAGATGCATCGGTCATTGATGCTAGTCCCACTCCCCAACAATTGGTAAAAGGAAGAAATTACCCATATAGTATGTTTCTGTCATATTAGAATGATAAGGAAAATTCAGTTAAAAACAGCCACAAAAAAAGCAAAATTAAAAATTAGTACACAACAAAGATGATAGCTACAAAACAAATATTTTATCTTCTCCCATGGGTTGTCATTACCAAGGTAGGAACACATAGAATTAGTTCTAAAGCAAACATCTAGTTTCTTTGGGATACCGGCTGCTTGGTAGATACAATAAAAGCATTAGTTCTAAAGCAAACAAAGGCAACTAAAATTTAAATTCCAGTCTATGGAACATTAAGTTTGTGTTAGTTGTTAACATGTATCTTGCTGAACCTTAGATATTCATGATAGTATTTTTGGCATAGACGCCAAGTTTGGGAAGAAATATTTTCAAAGCCTGTGGATTTAATCTAATTTTTGTATCAAAAGTTTGTTAACCAAGGACTTCAAATAGATTGTTGATAATAAATAGATTTACCATTGCTATAGGTGGATTTGAAAATAATTAGGTTTGACAAGTTAATTGAGATTCTTAGTAAAAGATTAAATCTAGTTAAGTAAATTGTGTGCTCATATTTTTAAAATCTGAACACCATGTCAACAATTTTCATCCACCCAGGGCAAAAAAGGATGTTATGAAGCTTACAAAGACTGCATATGGTCCAAGACTCTAAGAAAGAAAAAAAACATCTCCATTTATGTCTTAAATGGAAGGATAATTAAAAAATAATGTAAGAATATTATGCAATTATGTTATCTAATATAAGTTGTGTAAGCTACACATCACCAAGGGTTGACAACTCGACAAGACCAATGTTTCAAATAGTGAAGTAGGTTAGTAAGCAATACAAAGCAAACCAACCTTGAGCACCTCCAGGGAAAATCCTCTACCAGCCCTAACTTTCATGTTGTACTTCAGTGTCTGCCCATGAACAATGGGATGAAGTGGGCCAGCTATAGGACGTGGGAAAGTCTTTACAACCTTCTTTTGTCTAGCTGGATCACTCCAAAGAATGTGAAGTTTCAAGGGCAATATAAATTACCGATCATAAGATACACGTTGGGAATTAAAGTAGATACACTACAAGAGGTAATCTAGGAGAAAGGCATTTTACCAATTCTTCTCTTGGTCTTATGGGCAGGCTGGTTAAACCAGGTCCTCACATAGTTCTGCCAGTGCTTCTTAAAGTGCCCATTAGGGATAACATTGTTATGCTTCATATCTTAACTATAAACTCACATGATAGATGATTAATTAATATGCAATAATTTGGCACAAGTTGCAATCAAATCAAAAGTAATTGTTCACTTATATAATACAAATTTCAATATTCTTACAGATGAGATGAGCTACATAATTTTTTGTCAATGAATTATACATAGAATTATTATAAAACATAGAAATAAAACATAGCAATTATAATGAAAAGCATACCTCCCGAGAAACATAGCTGATAGGACAACCGAAAAAAAGGGCTCCATAGCTTTGATGGTATGGGTGAATGAAACAACTTTTCCAAGACTCGTGTTAGTGAAAAGGTTGCCTAATGTGTACTACTGCCAATGGTAGAATTGCTGCAAGCTACCAGTAATAATCCTCATCAGAGTCAGTATGATAGACTCAAAAAAACCTCAAACTTACCTGTGCACCAAATTTTAGGCCGCTTGTATAGATTTGATGTCCACATGAAAATAACAAGGGCAGTCCTGACAACAAATTGAACTGCTGTGACAGTTATTGGGTATGGGTAAACTTTGAGCACCTATGGCAACAAGTGTCATAAAATATGTCAATCTTTCTTCATCAGGAACTTCAAAAATAAAATGTATGGTTGTCAAGTTTAACTCAAGACTTGCAAGAACAAAAAAGGAACTCAAGTTTGGAAATGATAGACAGCCGATTCTTGAAATAATTTGATTAGTCATAATTCACCATGTCTTCAGCATTTACCTCTATTCGTAATCCATAATCGAACTCATTCATCATTAATATACAAAAAATTAAAAGCATAATAAGAAATAATTCTCAAATGAGCCGCATCCAATTAAAATGCACACACAATACAAACAATCAAACTACCAAACCAAGCATATATTTGTACATCTATTGAAATATATAGAGAGAGAAGTGAAAGTTTACCAGTTTCTGCCGAGGACTTTGTCGGCGCGATAACCGGTAATCATTTCAAAAACGGAATTGACATAAATAATCGGAAATCAGGTTCCAGAGCCTCTTCCTGCAGCTCCGAACATTTTCTCTCTCTCTTACTCAGACTTTCTCCGCCCAAGTTTTTTCTCTCTCTCTACACGCCCAAGATAACTCCGCACAAAGGGAAGCCCAAGACAAAATGCTGATCAATTTAACCAAGAAACATAATTGTAAACATCAAACAAATTAAAAGTAACCCTAAAAAAAAATTCAAAAAATTCAGATTCAATCAAATCAAGAACCTCATAAACCCAATAAAGCTAAACCCTAAGACAACCAAACTGAAATTAAAGAAATACCAGTGGGAAGTCGATCAGCACGACCTAAGGTGCCGCAGAGCGGAGCGGAAGAGGAGAGCCAAGAAGAGAAGTCAGTGGGAAGTCGATCTTCGTTGATCTCGTGTTTCTCTCTCTTCGCGTGTTTTGTTTTTGTTTTTCAAGCTCCGTGTTATCTCTCAGCTACTGTGTGTCTAAGGACAGACAGAGAGATAGAGGGTTTGAAATTTGAAATGGGATGAATGACAGAGAGCTGCTGACCTGAATTTTGGATGTGACGTTTGTCTATTTTCTCTCTCTGCCCTGTTTTATATAATAGATATAGAGAGAGAATTGATCAGGTCCGGACCTCCGGGAGAAAATCCGGACTTTTTTTTTTTTTTCTAAACAACTAAAAAAAATTATGGAACTTGAACAATCTGTACATACATGTTTTATTATATGTATTCAAATCACACCAAAAATACTGTATTATGTAAAAATTCAAGTTCCATAATTTATTTATTTTTAGTTGTTTAAAAAAAAGCAAAAAAAAAAGGTCCAATTTTGGTTCGAGTCCTGACTGATCCGATCTATATATATATATATATATATATATATATATATATATATATATAATATAAATCAGCTTCATAAATCGATTATTATTATTAATAGTAAGAGATGTTATTGAAAATAGTACACTTCTAATTTCGAGCGTTGATTCTTATATTGAACGATAGAGATAATGCATACTTTTATATATATATATATATATAGAGAGAGAGAGAGAATAATGAAGGACAACATCATCAATTACCATAACATATTTAAAGATTGTCACAAACAAATTATTTAAAAAAGAGCAAAATTTTGATACATTCATGGTGTAATAATAAGAGATTAGAATTATGACATGCCTAAAAAGAGCATGATTTTATTGGAGATAAATGTTCTGGTAAATTTTAAAATAATGTACTAAAAATAATACATTAAATACAATTATTTTTAAAATTAATTACAGGTATTGATACTATTTTGTTTGATACTCCATTCGAAGGATAGCACAAATGCATTAATTAAGCGGGCCCAAATTAAAGAATATATATATATATATATATATATACCTTTAATTCTAATAAGAGTTTCGTTTGTCAATTTTTTTAGTTAAAATATTAATTATATATGACTGTAAAACATTACACAATATAATATCCTCAAATATATGGTCACATTTTTATTATTAAGCGTATAATTATTATCATTATTAAACTAAATTCATTTTAGTTAATATAAAATAAATATATATTTTTAAAATTTATAAATGGGATTCTTCTTACTAAATAAAAGGGAATTATATAATATAAATGTAATACTATTTTCCTAAAAAAATTAACGATAGGGTGCAAGTTTAGATTATTAACTGATATTCATATAAATTTAATATTCATTCCGTTTTAAAATTAGAGATATAAATTGACTTTTTTGAGATAAAAACGACGACAAAATAAACTTTAAATTAATATGAACTTATTTAATTTTAGTTGATACAATTATTATAATTGTATAGTATATAACAAAAATTATTAATCATAAAATTTATTTCATTCTAAACTTTTATGAGTCGTGTCAATTTTAAAATTTAATATGCCATTGTTTGATCTTAATAGTCAAATTATATCTTTAATTTTGAAACAAAAAGAGTATTATTTTATTTGTTGACGTCAGAAAAAATTTCTCTAGAGTTCCTCTTTTAAATATTTCTTACCTTTTATGTTTTCTACATGGTTCGAATCTTATTGAAAGGGTGAAATTAGCAGAAGAGTCCGACATAAAATGTCGACGATTTGAAAATATTTATTTTACAGAGCCGCCAGTTGGTAGAAGTTAAATGGTTGTACCAACTCAATCGAGTTATGAATAGTTTTGTAAAAATGCCCAATTATTGGACTTTATTTAATAGGCCTTGGAAACCGAGATTCATAGAGTTCGGGGGCTTGGTTAAGCACGGAAAGGTGTTAGGCACTCACCGACTTCTGTGAAAACACGGTTACCGCGTCTTTTCAATTCCCTAATTATTTGAAGTGTGTGTATTTAATTGAACCTAAGTGCTTTGTTTGAAAATAGTGCTATGTCTCTTTTGCACCTATATACAAAGGGTTTGACTTGTATAAAAATTTAATTTTAAGAAAAATATATACAGAAATGATGTTTTGAAAACATGTTTTCAAACTCTTATGCTCACATTGTAATTGAGATCTTTGATACTTCTATTTTATTCCGTATTTGACTTATCTTAATTTTATTCTTGAGATACGAAGCATCTTCAACAAAATAATATATATATATATATATATATATATAAATAAATGTCGGACTCCTTATGGGCATGAAAGTCATCAAAGTATGCCCGAGCACCACACATAAGGTTTTCACTATGACGAGGACCTTAAACCCAGATAACTGTTTTATGGTCCGATATTTACAATTACAAAACTTGCAAGCTAGCGGTACAACTGAAAAGGGTCCATCATGGGAACTAGATCTAGATTCGCCAGCTCGATCTTAGATCACGTGGCTCCTACTCACATGATATTATTTAAAAGCTTGCATAATTAAAATTAAAATAAAAAATATATTTAACTCTAAACGTCACAAAACAAGAGATTCGTTAGTTAAATCCTTATATGCGCGTAGCCAAAGCTTCCAACTTTCTCTAGATAAAGATCTAGGGCCGCGAGGTTGCTAGATATTTACAAACTAGAAAGAAAATTAGATTTAAATAAATATTAGTCATTCTAGCTCATCGGTTCTAATTTTATAACTTTTGAACCGGTTAAAAGGTAGATATAACGAGATTTAGATAAATCTAGTCGACAAGCTCTGAATATTGTAGATTTACATCAAATAAACAATTAAAATTGCTATTTAATCACATTTAATAACAAATATATATATATTAAATCAAGAAAAGCCACAGATTCACAATCGAGACATGACTGGTCAATATATATATATATATATATATATACATTAAAATAGTTAAAAGTTTCAAATATGAAGAAATCTCACAATGTATAGTGAGGAAAACTTTAAACTGCTTTTGAAACTTGAAAACTCTGTTTTCATCGATTAAAATTTGATACATCTTTTATAAGTGTAAAGTGTTTATAAAGAACAATATTAAAATTTGGAACACTGTTGGAATAGTTAAGAGCTGAAATAGGCGGAATTTCCTTTTTTTTAATAAAAAAATGGTTGATGGGGGGTCTATTTATAAACCAAATCAGTCGTGGGTCAACCTGCGGCTGACCCGGGTGGCCCCGACCCCGTTGGTTGGTTTATCTCAAAGTACGTGTACTCCGACCAATGCGTTGTCTGTTCGAACCTTTCTAACTTTCAATCTGGGAATCCGATGGAGGCGTGCTATACCTTTCTGGAAAGCCCTTTCCGAGAGCTATACAATGACATGATGTGACGCCCCCAAAATAGGTATCAACACCCATTCTGAGTCGTCAAATACATGGTACAGAAACAACTACAACTTTATTAATACAATTATCGTGCAAAATACGACACAACACATAAAGTCGTGAGTTTAAAAACAAATATTGTCTTCTAGACAATATCAACACTCAAATAAGTCCTCATTACAATTATTGATACACTATTTTACAAAATAGTGAGGACTACTCAAACGACATTCTAGAACCTTCATTCCATACCCCGACTAGTACTCGCTACATTCTCGCCTCCTGAGAAGAAAAATGGAACAAAAAGGAAAAGGGTGAGCTCAACTAGCCGAGTAAAGAATATTATGACTAAGATAACATAGAACAAATTATCGTTAGTCCTCAACAGGGAAAAAAATCTGATAGAATACAATAGACAACAAGTTTTAAATCAATATTCGCAGCGGAAATAATAATTCATTAGAAGAGTTACGTAGAGAATGAAATCTACTTTCTTCTATGAATTTAAAAGTTTTTTCATCAATATTTTATCCATATAACATCAATCAATAAACATCTTGCATCAAATATTCATCTTTGCACTACAGGCCAAAGATATTCATCACTGATTAGTCATTATTCTCATCTCAACACCTGTACATCTTTCACTACGGGCCAAAGATATTTAACAGAAAATCATTAATCTTTGCACTACAAGCCAAAGATATTCAGTAATATCATCATTTAGGACTGAGGATGATGACAAATATTTTAAAGAAAACGAATCAAGTGAAACAAAAAAACAAATATTAAGGATTCGTACTTTAAACAATCCAAGAACTATACCTAGACGACACATCATTCGTATGAGCATATTTATGAGTAGTTGCAATTCTAATCTCAAATCCACTTTTTTGAGAATATGATCTATAAAAGTTTTCAACTTCTTCCAACTTAGAGAATAATTGACCAACGTATGGAACTATTTCAGATTTACTACTTTCAATTTCCCTTATAAACTCAGATGTATCTTCACAATCTAAACTATCAACAGAATCTGAAGAACTAGAGAAAAATATTTTTCTATGGATATTAAATGCCATTTTTTTATGGATATTAAATACCATTTTGAAAAATTTACTTACGAATAAAAAGGAAGAATCTTCGGATCAGAACTCCAAGTTGAACTTGAGAATGAAAGTGAGCAACGAGATCAAACAAAAATAAGGAGATCTGAAAAAAAGAAAACAAATATCTGAGAGAGGAAACCAAGATGCAGTAGATGTGAGAAAGGAAAGGATAAAAAGACAATTTAAAAAAAAACAAATTACAAGACAATAAAAAGAGGAAAAAGCCAGCCGATACATATTCTAGCGGCCTATACGAAAACTTAATAAATTAATATTTTATTGAATGGACTGTTTGACCATGAGAGTAAATATAATAATTAAATAAATAATGAGCTAGCCGTTACATGTTGTAGCGGCTTAGAATTGTATTTAACTTGGACCGAGAACCGAGGAGGAAGTAAAAGAAGGAAGCAAAAAAATAACATGAGGAAGCAAAAAGAGAAATCAAAATAATAGTACTCCCTCCGCTCCTAAAAGATTGTCGTTTTAAAAGAAAAATTTTGTTCCAAAAAGTTTGTCGTTTACATTTCAAGGAGAATAAATTATTTATTTTCCTATATTACCCCTACCTTCTCTCATTGTCTCAAGAAATTCTCTTCCTTGTATTAATAGTTTTCAACTTCCCATAAAGGGGTAGTGATGGAATTTCAAACAAATTTTACTTGGTAAATGATACTTTCTTAATCCATGTGTCAAAACCTTAAAGGACAATTTTTTAAGAACGGAGATAGTAATATATTTATACATGGACCGAGAACCGAGGAGGAAGCAAAAGCAGGGAAAGCAAAGTTCTCGGGAAGAAGCATTAGAAGGATTGAAATATATTAATAATATGGACCTAAGTAATATTATTATTATTATTATTATTATTAAATAATAACAATAATATCTTATTAATTTTGTTTATTTATTTATTTATTATTATTATTATTATTATTATTATTATTATTATTTCTCTAATAATCGGTTGTCATAAATATCCACATATATATATATATATATATATATATAGAGCAAGGATCAAGAGCATTCTCCTTAAATAGTATTCCTCCTTAAATAGTACTCATTTATTAAAACTACATCGTTTTGGAGTCTTTTTTAAAAAACAAGTGGGGCCGTGGGTTGCATTTTTATAAATAAAAGGAAAGCAAGTGGGATCACTCTTTTTTAAAAGTCTCCAAAACGACGTAATTTTAATAAAGAAGTGCTATTTAAGAAAAAATATCATTCAAGGAGAACGCTCTTAATTCTTGCTATATATATGTGTGTGTGTGTGTAATTATATTCCGTCTTTGTTTGTCTTATCTTTAATCAGACTAGACTTTTGTGGCATAATCATTATATACCTGTCAACTTGCAAGTGTTATTTGTAATGTCAAGTGTTCAACTTGTAAGTGTTATTTGTTCACTTGTTTTACTGGTCTTTAATATAAGTGTTTTATTTTTAAATTTTAATTATCAAATATTCGTATTATTGTGTTTTAAATTGTATTCTATATTGTTAGTTATTATATTTTGAGTTATAATATATGTAAAACTTTATTGCTCAATATACTTTCAAAGCAAAATTAATAATATATAAATTGCACATTATTAATGACTCGTCGCCATACGAACGTCATAACGGACGCCTTGTCACCTAGACGTCCTGACAGTCAATTATCGTCGCATCTCGCCTTGACATTAATCAACAGTAGTATATATTGAAAAGTTAGGTACCGTACATCCACAAAATCCAGGGTATAGTTTTGCATTTTAATCTATAATTTGACAAGACGTGAAAATGGGAATTTTCCCAACCAAAAAAAAAAAATCCCATCTGAATGGAGACTCAAGTCATTAACTGCTCTCTTTGCAACAAGTATATACATGCATCAATTTACCTTGCACGATAAAAAGGCACCAGTGTTACCTTACTACCCTAGGTACACTATTTAATCTGAATCAATTCTCACGGATATACACACTAATAATATAATACAAAAATCTAAGAAATCATGCGACTGAATATCAAGACATGCATAAGGGCAACATATAATTGTTGCATCTTGGATAATTTTCAGGCACTCAACGACATGGAAATGATTGAAGATAGCTTGTATTTCCGAACTTTTGTAGAATTTTGAGGCTGAAATAATGCCTCAGTACTTGATCTAACTGTAACCTCTTTCCACTCGGAACCAGAAGCCCCCTCACTTCGGTAGTCTCGTGGAGAATACAGAACTTGGAGCTTTGAATGCGCTGCGTTTAGTTGACCAAAAGTTTGATAAGCTTGTTAAGGGAAATAAAGATAATAGCCAAAAAGAGAGTATAATACACGTGACAGATAGCGAGAACAAATAGAATGGCTCATAAGGTTTCCAAATTAATCAATGTGAACTGACCAAAGCTTATTCGTGGACAAGTTACAGCACCACAGAATCACACTTGGTCCAAAATTCAGTTCAGACAGTAATTACAGCCGTCTAGGTAGTTATATTAGTTTTGGGATTAATGAACACCACACGTGCTACCAAAAGAGATAGACGTTACCACAGATATCAGATGTGCATTAACAAACCCAACCCTTTCATGCAGCTATAATAAATGTTAGTAGCATGAGGCTGTGTCTGTCACACCAAACTTTGTGCAACAATTGATAAAAATCTTTCAAACACTAGCCCAAACCAGAATTGGGAAAACCTCTACAACTACTGATGTACTTGGATAGGATCGTGATGGATTAGAAAATTGCTAAAGTTTCTAACAAATTATATTTGAGTTGTTATTGTTTCTCATTTTTATAGGAACATAACCACTCATGTCAAGACAGGCCAGAGTAAAGGCAGAGCTGGCTTGTTGATACCAAATTTCATCATTTTTAATAATTTTATCCAATTACATGATTCTTCATTAATATCAAGGTAGCCTTCAAAATTGTCCTTAAATACAAAAGAAGGTCAATCAATTGAGTAACGCAGATTGGATCGGCAAGTGGTGTATGTTAGGCCTACTAAAAAATTGCTAGTAACCAATCATAAAATTTAACTTCAGGGACACAACTTTCTTTCAAGTGTAACTGCATTTTATCAGACATGGCTAACAATTAATTTGAAGAAATTTAAACCATATATGAAACTTACCTAAACCAAACATGCTTGTCTTTTGGATGATCACACGATTAACTTTAGATCTTTTGATATTTCTCAAAGCCTGGGTATCGTCTTGCTTCCCTTTAAATTCCAGAAATTCTCCCAAGAGAAATTTACCTTTAAGCTCCAACCTGTATGCATGAGAATCAGAATCATTTATCTTTTCATGCCCTAAAATTTCAACACAATTTATGAGAACAATGTTTTATTGTCGCAGTACATATAAGAATAAATAAAACATTGAAATACAAAACGATTAGATGGCAAGCCAAACCCAAAAGATATACTGACTAATACCTGCCTAATGCAAATACAGAGAGACCCACCGGCGAAGCTATGGTAAAAATGTGGGGTCAATTGACCCCACTCAATTTTTAAAATCACTTAAAAAAAAAATTTATTCCACTCACTTTTTTACCCTTACTCAATTTTTGAACCCACTCAGATTTATTTTTTAATTAGATATACCCAATCGGCCAAGCCTCAGCCCTAAATCTCATACATCAATATCTGTTCAGCACTTCAACCACAAAACAGAGAGAGAAAAGGCAAAGCCAAATCGCAAAAGGCAAAAGCCAAATTGTGAACCATCAAATCGGAGTGGATAGTGGTGACTGGCGAGTGGTCTAATTATTGACCCCACTGCGAACTAATCCTGACTTCGCCACTGGAGAGACCTATCTATAATTCTATATTTGGACAATATTCTGACTAATACCCCCCAAACCCTTCATGGCCACCTTATTATAACCCTCAATTTTTGACCTAAGAAAATTATGTAAGTTGGACATGACATAATCTGTTATTAAGTATTTACATTCACAATATCTTAAATCTCAACTACGAACTACCCTTTTTTTCCCTTTTCCGGTAAGTGAATCCCATCAACTTTGTCTTAGATTACTAGCCTCTTCCTAAACTTCTTTCATAGTTGTTTTCCATGAGACATATAGTCTCTAGTAGTTAGTATCCTTCATCTTTCAGGTTGAAATGTTAAAACCACCATATCAGCCATATGTACGTCTATGAAATAACATCAATAGTCTCTCACAGCAAAACAACAGACGGGAAAAAAATATGACGTTTTCTGAACAATACAAAGGTAAAGAATAGAACAGACCTATCCCACATCGGAGCTGTGCTGAGGATGAAACTAAGCTTCTGCTGCATCGATTCCTGCATTTCTTTTTTCCCGCCACTAAATGCACCCTTAATCCAACCAGTAAACGTGCTCTTGGCCTCCTTTTTCATTTGTATCCACTGCTCATAAGTGATGACCTCCGACGGAAAGTTTGACTGAATGGTACTGCAAAATGGAACCAAACTTAGAAGTGACTAATTTTTTTCCCCCAAATTAAAATTCATAAAGATGATCAATAATATTGTTAAACTATTAACACAGAAGGAAAAATAATATTCATAATAACCACACAATTACTGATTCCATAGCTAGTGTATTACATAATAGGGCCCATCGCTTCTTGTAGTTGTATAGAATGGCCTAGCAACTGAGATTGGGAGAAAAACCGAGGACAAACTATGCTATGTAATTCCAGAATAAGGTTAGAAATAGACCCCATTTATCTATTCAATACCCCTGATTGACAGGGGCCAACTTGGGTAAAGCTGAACAGGGTGATGATATTATATTAAGTCGTGAATAATAAATGACAATTTCCCAGATCATAAACAATCTTACTGAACATTTTATTTCAGGAAACACCCCTTGATAAGAAAAAATACAAGGCTACAAGAAAAAATACAAGGCTACAAGCATTGAAGTTTGAGATCTGTAATTATTCAATACTATCTTCCACGAGAATCTTCCAAATAAAACTCTCATAAAAAAATCTTCCGACCATATACTGGAAAACTGTAAGAATCTTTTTGACAAGATATCAAGGTCAATCTGATTACGTTTTTTTTTTCAATATTTATATTCATATATTTGTATTTATAGAAAGCACTATTGGCATCAGTACTTCGAAACTAATCCAAGTTTTGAGAACACCTACTTCCTGTCAGAGAGTTTATGCCTGGTCAAGTCAAAGAAGCAAAAAAATATCTTGTGGCTAGGGCTGTAAACGGATATTCGGATGCAGATACAGGCATATCCGTATCCGTATTCGAAAATAAAATTTGATATCCGTATTTTTATCTGAAGGATATGCAACATGCAATATCCGTATTCGTATTTCGACAGATAATATTCAAATATGGATATTATTCATATCTGTTTTGTAAAATATAATGTGAATAAATATACCAAATATCCGCATATCCGTATCCGTTCAAAATAATTTTTTTTTAAAAAAGTTCCATTTTTTAAAAATTCTTGCACAATGTTAAATTAATAACCAAAAAAATGTATACTTAATCAAATAAAGATTATAATTAATGTACAATCAACCAAATAAAATAATAAAAATACATATAATATAATATAATATATATATATATAATTTTATTTTGTTATCGTATATTATAAAATAACTATAATATATGTATAATCAATTGATATTAATACTTTGTTATATTGTATACAAATATTAATTTAGATATATATACATATATATGTATCTGTATATATATACACACAAAACGGATACGAATATGCATATATTTGTATTTGTAACTTACGGATAATATTTGTTTTGACACAGGTATGAATAATATCCACTTTGACGCGAATACGGATATAACTTTTCAGAGCGAATATCGGATATTTCGGACTCCATTTACAACCCTACATGTAGCTTCTTTATTGGCAACAAATCTTTTTGCACATCCATAACATAATCAAGGGAACTGGGAGAACATAACAGGAGCTAGAAGATTCTGATTATGACTTACTAGTAGAATCATAAAAGAATGGTCATCCCACTTAATTCAGAAAGCTAAACATTCCCAAAGGTCTCCCAGCTAAACTAAAAAATGAACATTGCAACTTATGAAAAAAAATACATTTCAAGGCCAAAGCAGCTTCAAGCGGTCCCGCAAAAACTTGTAGGCGATAAAATTATTAACTAGTAGCCATCTATGTCTATTGATCAAGTCACGTCATAGCAGAAAAGAAAATCAATGACATTTAGTTTCAATTTTTTTTTCTGAAGACGGGAGTGGGGGGGAGGAAAGACTGATGTCTACCTGAACTTGGGGTTGGGACATACAACTCTGCAAGAAAAGTAACCTTCAGGAAGAGCAACTCCCCTTTGTTCAAGATATGACTCAAGAATCGCAATTTGTTGTTTGGTCTCTGTTACCTGAAGAACAGAAAAATTCACAGCAGTGATGTAAGATGAATGAAAAGCATCACAGCAGCGATAAGATGAATGAAAAGCATCACAGCAGCGATAAGATGAAAAACAAAGTGCAGAAAAATATACCCAACTATATTCTCATTTTTAGGCTAAAAAAACAACCAATAAGGCTTACATCATTTTAACATTTAAGGAAAATGTTTCTGGTTTGGTACCCACCAATTACACATTATGAAACCCCAATAAGTTGCATGCAACTTTGTTAACAAAAAAACATATATAAATCAAACTAAGCATCCTGGAGTCAACACAGATGAATCATGAAAGGCTATGCTTAGAGAAACATTTGATTGCAAAAGGAAAGTAAACACTAGTGATCAACTTTTCAGATGCAACTACTAACATAGTCTGCACCATTTTCCATCCTAAACTTAAATTGATATTATTCAATCATATAAATAAAGTTACTAGCATTAAATTTAGACAACAGATCAAGTATGATAAGTGTTTTTAGATGGAATAGTTCCATAATATAACCAAAACACAAAAACGACAGTTAAACTACAGTAGAAGTCATAATGAATAAAGAGAGTTATTTATTCTACTCATTCAAATAGGAACACATCAAACAGACAAACACCAACTTCCTTTTCAAGACGCACTTCCAACAAAAGACTCGATGATAAGCACTTCCAGCTAATGTTAGTAGGCCTTTAGCCAGTCATTCTTATCATTTGGTCTTTTGAGCTCTCATTTTAGAAAATGTTAATACTGCCTCTGTCTTGTCACACTCTTTAACTACATTTAGCATGCACTTTAAGGCGTGCCAAAAACTCTTTCAAATAACATATTTTTGAAATTTTTTAATCTTCAATATAGTTATATGTGATATTTTCAACTTTGTTAATTATTTGTAAAGCATATCATTTATAAATAAATGTTCATCATGTCTTAAATCCGAGTCACTCAAACTCAAAAAATGTGTACATAACAGTTGGATAGAGGGAGTGTTACAATGCACCTACTCCTTTTTACTCAAAAGTTAAAAGAGAAAGTAATAAAATTTTCAAGTAGCACCATAACAAAATTACTCTCAATCAGTCAACTCCTGTTAAATTCCAACTCCAATTTATTAAGGCCCCATGCTTACTATCTCCTAAAGCTTGGTTGTACAATGAAAGAGAAACAGAAAGATCAGCTGAGTAAACACATTGACATCGCAGTTGCGTTAACGAAGTAGCAGAACAACTTCTTTCTATAAATAACCAAAAATGGGATGTTTAAACTACCTACAATTGCTACCAACATTAGGTGATTTAAAATTATACATTGATGCAACTCTTCCTCACCTCCATTCTACCCTATTTCTATTTTTGTCCCTTCTCTTGATGTAGGACGGAAATTGTTGAATAGATAATTAATTACAAAAGGCAAAATCAACAAAGAGAATTAAAAGAAAAAAGGTGATTCAATCGCAGGAGAACCACTACCCCTAGGGTTTTCCAACCGCAGTAAGAAGAAAAAATATTGATCACAACCAATAATCAGAATAATTTCAATAGCCAATCATCCACCACGACGACGACGTCTCACAGATCGATCCCTATCAACTCTCCCCGGCTGCGAAAACGAAGCCTCTGGCGAAGTGAAAGCCTCATATCTCTCCAAAAGATCTAGATCAAGCCAACGGAACTCCTCAACATCAATACATGTATAATCATCCAGAGGCCTGTTGCGCCACTTTACCAAAAGCTGACGATAACAACCCTATCTGGTCGACATAACCCGCTTATCAAAAACATCCTCAATAACCTTTGTTGTCCGCTATGTATGAACAATAGGAGGGTTAGCAAGTGTAGGCGAAGTGGAAGAGGGGGCGGAATCATCAGAAGGCTCATGATAAGGAGTTAGGTATTCCACATTGAATACATGATCAATACCATATCACTCGAAAGATTCAACTCATATGCATTAACACTAACCTTCTTTCGAACTCGAAATGTACCCATCCTCTTAGCATGCACTTTCTTCCATGTGCCAGGAGGTAATCCCTCGGCACGGTGTCGCAGCATCACTCAATCATTCTCATTAAACTCTTGATATCTGCGATGAACATCTGCAGTAGACTTGTAATTTGTATTGCTCAAATTAATTTCTTTCTTATCTCAGCATGCAAATCATAAATGTAATTCACTAGCCCTATATGCAGTGGGAAGAAGAGCTAGATGAACGGGTTTCCTAGGTTGATAACCAGTGTAAGCCTGAAAAAGTTGAACGATTAACTGAGCTATTATATGCAAACTCAGTCATACATAAAACCCTATCCCATGTAGACACATGATCACCCCACAAGACAACGTATCAAATCACCTAGACTCCAATTAACAACTTCAGTCTGACCATCAGTTTGTGGATGATAAGCAACGGAAAACTTAAGCCTGGTGTTAAGTTTCTTCCAGATAGTTTTTCAAAAATAACTCATAATTCGCATCTCTATCAGAAACTATAGTCAATGTTAACCCATGTAATCTCACTACCTCACCAAAGAAAATCATAGTAATATGCGAGGCATTATCAACTTTGCTGCAAAAAATAAAATGTGTCGTCCTAGTGAAACGGTCCACTACAACAAAAACTGAATCATGACCCCTCTGGGTCCTCGGTAACCCAACGACAAAATCCATGCTAAGAAAGGTGCATGGGGAACCGGAAATGGAGTGTACGAACCCGTGTTCTGCTTCCTATCCTTAGCAGTCTGACATGTGCGACACTCAGAAATAACACGAGCTACATCCTTCTTGAGGCTAGGCCAAAGAACCTATCCTCAACCATGACAATGGTCTTATCTCAACCAAAGTATCTAGCTAAACCTCCTGCGTGTAACTCCACGATAAATACTCACGCATCGATGTACTAGGAATACATAAGCGGATGCCCTTAATAAAATACCATACGAAAATCACTAAAGGGTGGTGAACAAAGATCCCGTAGGGCAGCATAGATATCACTAAAATCTCGACAAGTAGGGTACTCTTGGATAATACACTCAAATCCCACAACCTTCACTCTCAAAGAGTTGAAAATGATACACCCTACTCAACGCATGGACAACTATATTCTCTATCCCTTTGAAATGATTAAGGACAAAAGAATACACCTGAATAAACTCTACCCACCTAGCATGTCGATGACATAGCTTCTTTTAGGAGCCAAGGTACTGGAGTGCCTGATGATCGGAGTAAAGAATAAACTCCCAATGCAATAAATAATGTCGCCAATGCCCAAGTGCTTGGACTATAGCATAAAACTCCCTATCATAGGTAAAGTACTTTTGTCAGGCCTCATTCAATATATCACTAAAGAACGCTATCAAATGACCATCCTGACTAAGCGCTCCTATCCCTACACCTGAAGCGTTGCATGCTACCTTAAACACTTTACTAAAGTCTAGAAGCACGATGACATGTGCATGTGTCAACTTATTCTTGATTTCCACGAAGGCTTTGGTAGCCGATTTAGACCAAACGAACTCTTCCTTTTTCAAATTATCAGTGATGGGAGCCATAATGGTATTAAATCCTCTAATGAACCTCCTAAACAATGTAGTTCGAGCTTCGTGAATATTAGAAGGTTCAGGCCATTCATTAATAGCCTTTACTTTCTCGGGGTCAGCAAAAACCCCCTCTTTGGAGATCACAAACCCAAGGAAAATGACCAACTCCTGAACAAAAGAACACTTCTTCAAATTAACATAGAGTTTCCCACGTAGAAGAATTTCTAGAATATCTCGCAAGTTAAGTAAGTGCTCCTCCCGGGTTTTACTATAAATGAAGATGTCATCAAAATAGACCACTACAAACTTACATATGAAAGGAAGTAGCACTTGATTCAGAACTCTCTCATAAATGTTTGGGGTGCATTAGTTAAGCCAACAGGTAAGACTAACCACGAGATAAATGTTTTTTTGGTCACTCTACTTTAGGTCAACTTACAAATGAATCAATAAACCTTTTTCGTACGGTCAACTCACTGAACTTTAGTTTTTTTATAAACCGTTACAAAAGTCGTTAAGTCCTTTGACTTTTAACGGAATTTGACACACATAATGCTGAGTTGAAGAAAAAAAGCTAATGTGGCAAAAATAATCCAACGTGACCTTCAATAATAATAATAATAATAATAATAATAATACAGATAATAATAATATTTATAATTTTTATGGTTTATAATTTCCTTAATTATTATATTTTCTAATAATTACATAAAAACTCATTTGATATTAATTATAAAAATAATTAAATATATATTTTTTTTCATTTATGTTATTGTATTTTATTTATTTTTTACTAAGTTTTTTTTATATTTTTTTTAAAAGAATTTCTTTCGTTTTCTCCATAAAATTTGTTCATTTCCACTTGAGCATGGCTACATCATGCATAAAAATTCCATGTCAGCTTTCTCTCTCCTATGTGTCAAATTCCGTTAAAAGTCAAAAGACTAAACAATTTTTGTAACAGTTTGTAAAAAACTAAAGTTCAGTGAGTTAACTGTAAGAAAAAAAGTTTAGTGACTCATTTGTATATTGGCCTAAAGTAGAGTGATTAAAAAAGCATTTATCCCGACTAACCACTCATAAAATGTCCCCTGTCTTAAAGGCAGTCTTCCACTCATCTCCCTCTCGGACACGAATTTTATGGTATCCACTCCGCAGGTCTATTTTGGAGAAAATACGAGCCCTAATCATCACATCTAGCATGTCATCAAGCCTAGGTATGGGAAACGTATACTTGACAGTAATTTTATTTACGACTCGACTATCAAAATACATCCTCAAACTCCCATCAGCCTTGGAGGTGAATAAGGTTGGAACGGCCCAAGGGCTAAGACTCTCTAACAAATCCCTTCGTCAACAACTCACTTATCTGTTGTCTCATCTCAATTTGCTCTTTGGGATGCATCCTATAATGTGGCAGGTTTGGTAAAGAAGACACCGGAACAAGGTCAATGGCATGATGTATGTCCCTAAGAGGTGGTAACCCATCGGGCAACTCACTAGGCATAACATCGGCGAACTCATGTAAAATTTATCTAACATCACTGGGAATCTCTCTAGTACTCTCCTCAGGAACATCTCTTCCCTCTCTAGCTACTGCTGCATACACAACTGATGGGGACGAAGGTTTTGGGACAAAGGATAAATATCTCACAGATAATTTCACACAAAAATCAATCAATTCTAATTATTCAATATATCAAAATAATGAAATACATCACTATTTATAATACTCTCCTAACCTAAATTGGACTCTAATAAGATAACTGCAAATAAAAGAAACGAATTAAAATACAATTTCTATTACATGGGCTTCCAAAGCCTCTTATATTGTTCCAACCAACTTTTACGGCCTCGTCCCACATCAGTTCTCCCCCGCTGAGAAAAACATGAACCCCGTCTAGTCAAAAACTTCAATACAAGAATAAGCACACTGGAACAACAAGGAATTCTTTGCAAGCTTGAAAGTAAGCATGTCGATAGCACAAGTAAGAGTGAACTTGGTATTGTCTTTGATAATTGAATAGATATTAGCACGAACAACATGTTGCGGATAATGTGACAAACCTTAAGGGGTAGAACATCACACATAACGGTATCCTTACGCTTGCCAACGGAAAATATAACCAAACACCTCTGAGTAACCCGCAACTTTGTATTGGTAACCCATGCAACATCATCCGGCTCCGGGTGAGGCTCACTTTTTAACCCAAGTTTCTTAAATGCTTCCTAAGAGATAACATCCGTACAACTCTCTAGTATCAATCACAAGAGAAAACACTTGTCCTGCACATGACTCATTTGAAAAATTTGCCCACGATGGATTTTAAGATAATTCTTATGTTTTTGAGTAACAAGTAAAGGTCGAAGAATACCTAAACATCTTTCCAAATGAGCAACAGTTTCTAAATCTTGCTCATCGGGCTCATATTCGACGTCAAATGGCTTGCAAACCTATTCGTTTAAGTCAGTTTTCCCGCACTTTGTCAACAATAGCAAGTTGCCTAAAGGGAAAAGAGACGACATTCATCTTCGGGGAAGGACACTCAAAAGACGTGTGACCAAAATCACGATAGTTATAACACTTAGACATGGTTGTTGCTAGCGTTAGAAAAACTTGGGGTACGATTAGGCCTACTAGTAGCTTTGCTAACGATCGTTCCACTGGCCTATTTAAAATATGCTCCACAAAATACGCTCGCTCCGAGTTTGGACTTGTATTGGAGGCCTAACAGAATTCCTTTTCAAATTATCCTCTACTTGGGTGGCAACTTGAACATCATCATCCAAGAGCAAGAGTTTACCTGAAGCTACACCACCTGCAATTTTCAAATTCAATCCTCGACGATCATAGAGATTAAAACTTCTTCAACTCAAGGAAATTCAAACCGCATAACCAAATTGTAGAACATTGAAGTATACTCGGCTACAAATTTACTTCCTTGTACCAACTCAGTTAACTGTAAATATGCTCGCTGCTTATAATCCGGAGGTACAAAACGTCGTGTCAATGCAGCTTATCTTCACATCTTCTCGCAGCTGTATATAAATTTCGCTTATGTTGATCCCACCAAATACGAGATGTCCCTTTCAATTTCGCTTGAGCAAAGAACAATTTTCTTTCATCAGATAATTCATACCATCGAAAAAAACTCTCCAAGCTCAAGTTGTGAATCCAATCGAAGAATGTTTCAGGACCATTATCGCCATTGAAATCTCCAACATTTAATTTTGCTCCTCTATCCACTGCATTCATCCTAGGATCTAGAACATGATTATTAACTCGTAGATTAGGGTCATGATGTTGTACTCTCAGATGATTAAGATTCGGGATGGGGTCTTCAAAATTCTTATGAACATCTTGTCCCTTGTTTACGCGTTCCGTGAGTATATCAACTTTTAATGTAAGGGCTATAATAGAATTTTAAACATTTGCAGTAAGTGTTGTGATTGAATCTTCAATCCTTTTGAGACACTCGTCTTGTTGTAACATATAAGTATCAACTTTGGCGTCGATTTCTCCCGCATTTACCATGGTTCCAGCAAATAAAAATATAGCTTTTTTTCTAAGGACTTGGGTGCAAAAAATTTCAAGAAACAGGGTCTGAACTGAAACTTCAGGGGATGGAATTGAAGACGATGAAAGTATAGGGACTGCTATATAAAATTTTCAGGGTATTTTAAAATTTAAAAAACTTGGTGGACTAAACTAGAAAACTCTAAAAACTATGGGATACCTAACTATAATTTGCTAGGAAATATTATTTCATCTAATCTCTAGATTCCTCTATTCTATTTCGAGTCTTCATGTCACATGTGGTAAGGAGCAACAACTTGGGGATAAAAAGGCTAAACAACTCTACAAAGAAAAGGATGGCGGCGGCAACTCTAGCTGTTGGTTTACTTCTTCTCCTCCTTTTTCCTTTACTTCGTTTCCTCTCTCATTTTTTACCTTTCTTTTTGTTGGTCTGTTTTGAAACAGAAAAGGTGGGCGACAATCTAGGGTTCCTTGATTTGGATGGACACTGAAATTTGGAGTTATGAAGGTTAACGATGATAGTACGTTGTAGGCGATGATGTGATGTTACGTTTTGGGTTTGGGAGATGATTTAGGGTTTGGATAAGGCTTCGTTTGGCTGACAGTTTTTTTATGATGATGATGATTGGACAATGATTTTGGGACAGAGGTATGGGTGACAGAAGGTGGTGGCTTTGATACCAAAATGATGGAGACGGGGGTTTTGGGATGAAAGATAAATATCATACAGATAATCTCACACAAAAATCAATCAATTCTAATTATTCAATGTACCAAAATAATGAAGTACAACACTATTTATAATACTCCTAGACAACTTTCCTAACCTAAATTGGACTCTAATAAGATAACCACAAATTAAATAACATAACTGCAAATAAAAGAAACTAATTAAAATACAACTTCTATTCCATGGGCTTCCAAAGCCTTTTATATTGTTCCAACCAACTTTCATGGCCTCGTCCTGCATCAACAACCTTCTCCACCAACACACTCCGCTCAAACTCCTTTCTATTAAGAATATGGAGTGATTTGGTTTGTTGGGTAGGAAGCTAGTCTCCTTTGGTTGACTCTTGAATGACACCCGGGGTCTCATAGATGGTAATGATATTTTCTACCCCTTGTGTGTAAACAAATGTGTTCATCCTCCCATAATGAGTCACATCCCGGTCATATAGCCAAGGTCACCCTAGTAGAACATGTGCAACATCCATAAAAAGGACATCACACCAAATACTCTCCTCATAGCCTTGAAGGTGTATCGAAACTAGACATCTTGACACATGGATGGATACCTTGTTGACCAAGACAACGCTATAAGGTTGGGGATATGGTTCTGCCTTCAGCTTCATATGTGGTAAGGTGGACTCAGCAACCACATTTAAATAACTACCCCAATCGATGGTCAACTTAGAAGAGACACCACCTACTTTGTTGCAAGTCTGAAATATGGTGGTTCTCCTCTAATCATCCTCTCTCCTAAGACTAGTGAAAACGCACTTCATGACCATAGTTGTCATGGCATCGCCTAGGCGACGACTAGACGTCTTGGAGTTGGACAAGGGCAAGACAACGCCTTGGATGCTAAGCCGCCAAGGCTCATGCATTGGTAGCGGATCGAAATTAAGTGATTAAGTCATTTTTTACCATGACTCATCATAACCAATGGATTTTTCTAATTACCCAAGTAATTCAACCCATGACCCTACTCCTTTGAATGAGAATGATGCTCATGAGGGAGACGGAAATAACTTCATAGTTGATGACTTTGCTTGAGCTATAACTAGATACAGTAGAGAGTGGTCATAGTGTTAGTTATTATGTTTTGGGTTTTAGTGTATATAAAATTTTATTGTGCAATATACTTTTGAAGTAAAATAAATAATGTATAAAGTGCACATTGTTTACGAATTGTCGCCATATGGACGTCATGGCGGGCGCCATGTCGCTTAAAGCGCTCTTCAGCGACACTCATCGTCGCGTCTCGCCTGGCGACGTGACAACTATGCTCATGACACCCACTTGATTACCTATCTCCTCTAAGTGCTTATCAGCCTCCTCATCCTGCGAATCATACTCGCCCTAGACTCCATCTCCTACAATATCCTCCTCTCTTGAGGTTCCCTCTACTACGGCTACCAGCTGACGAGTGTGATCGGGGCACTCAAAAGACTTGTGCCCTATTCCCTGGCACGTAAAACACTTCTCCTGGTTAATAGACTGAGAGTTGGGTGTGGCTACACTCTTTCCTTTGTCACGAGATGGCATTGCTACAATGTTACTAGCTCTAGAGGATGCCTGAGAAGTGGGAAAAGGTCTACTCAGCGAGAAATTTCGGCCACTGGGCTGCCCCGAGTAAGAAGTGACTCTCCTAGCAAGACCCTGTAACCTATACTCATTATCTAGAGGACTGGTCATCTGGGGTAGTAAAGCTATTGGTGATATATGATTGAAATTCAGGTCGTAACCCATTTTTGAATTTCATAATGGTCAATCTATCACACTCACTGATCTTACATCTTTGAGTCAACTCCCTAAATCAACAGATATAATAATCAACAACAAACATTATTACCTTGACGAAAATTATCATAGTGCTCCATTAATCCATATGTATGTCCTATGGGTAAATAATATTGATTTAGATGAGTTTTCATTTCTCCCTAATGCCTAATAGGTGGCTCACCTAGACGCTCTAGGTCTCTCTACACCCGACCAAAATAAACTGACCAATTTCACAAATTTCATTTTGGCTAACCGCCCCCTCCTATCCCAAACATCTCATACCAGTCAAAATATTTCTCCATACTAGACAACCAATCAAGGAATGCATTGGGATTAAATCTATCGTCAAACTCTGGCGCATCTATCTTGACTTTCCTATAGTCATCATCATAAAGATCATGCCTAGGTTGTTCTTGGTGTCTAACAAGTGGGTTTTCGACATTACCATTATTCCCATGATGTTCCACTACAGGTTGTCTTTGCTAAATTTGTGTAATCCTATCATTCATTTGACCCAGTTGTGCAACTATAGCAGTTAATTGGTCCTGGCTTAATTACGTGTAGTCATGATGCAAATGCAAGTGCAAAGTTGAGATAATATAGAAATTTAATTGAAGCACATTAAAATTATAAATCTGAGCCTATGCAATCACAATCTCAAAAGCTAATAATAATAATCGAATAATAGGCAACTAAATGGGATAATATGCAATTTAGAATAATAAATCCAAAATAAGCTTTCAGACATTTTAGTACTAATGAACGAAGGGAATTCAAGTCACTAAGTATTTAAAATCCTACTATTCAAAAATGAAATTTTTACTCTTTTTCTTTTTTTTTGGACCTAGCAGATATTTAATATAAAATAGGGACTGTACCGAAAATAGGGCTAAAGTATAAATGCAGAAAGTGTAGGGTCGATTTAAAAGGATAAAAGGGCATACGTGAAAAGTTTATAAACTATAAACTAAGACTTAAATGTTAGAGGAAACTATGGGGGAGCAAATTATAATTTTGGCAACGTACAAATAAGATTAGGGTTACCAGCCTTCTCATGAGAAGAAACAAAGGAGGCTGCAGCAGTTTAACATATGAGGACAGCAGCAACAACAATGGTAGAAACAAGCATCATCATTTTTTTAACAGTGAATCGCAATGAATAATACTCCGATGAAGAGTACTTCTTTTTTTTTTTTTGGAAAACCCAAGATCTCCCAAAAAAATAAGAAATTGATAGAGAAACCTTAAGCTCTGGTACTAATATGATGTAGAACGAAAATTGTTGAACAGATAATTAATTGAAAAGGGCAAAATCAACAAAGAGAATTAAAAGAACTAGGGTGATTCAACCGCAGGAGAATCACTACCCCTAGGGTTTCCCAACCGCAGTGAGGAGTAAAAATATTGATGGCAACTAATAATTAAAATAATTTCAATATCAAAGTGTCAAAAGTCTGACAGACTTACACGCATATTTATAAGAAAATAAACTCTAATAACCCTAAACCCATTAATAATTGGGAAATAAATCAATAATAAATAGACGACTGATAATAATCATCCACCATGACTTCTCACAGATCGATCTCTATCATTTCTTCCCCCAATAAAAAAAAAATCTTCAATTTTATCCCCTCTCCCTTGTTAGGAACTCATCTGGTTCCTAACATCAGTCTTTGATATCACTGGTGTAAGGAACAGCAACAAGCTTACTACAAACGTGCTAAAAGTAATATACAGATTCACTGCATAACTGGACCATAAAAATATTACAAAAAACACGTACCGGATTAGGATGTCGCTCTGTTTTGAGCTTACTTCCACCATTGCAAACCCAAGTTCCATCCGCTTCAATCGACACAAACCCTGATAAATTCTTAACGGAAATAACAACTGCCTCCCTGAAAATTATGCCACATTTGTAAAAATCAAGTCGTTCAGCATTCCCAGGTACTGAAATTGAGATAATGGAAAATCCAAATACCCTTTGGTGACAAGAACTATATCAATATTTTGCCGGGAACCCGTATCAGCATCTGGAATGCGAAGCCCAACATAAGCCTTTCCCCCATAAAGCTTTTCAAGCCTACGGTCGATAAAAGTTCATTTATATATATATTATATCCGGTTACGGTTACTGAATCTGAGTAAAAATATCCAAAAAAATACGAATTCCAAATTTCCAATCACAAACTTAGCTGAAAATGTAGAAAATATCCCATCAAACGTTCGAAGTATCCTAACAAACAGAAAATCTAGGTATTGATTTAAATTTAAAAAATATAATGAATGAACAAATTACCTATCGGCGACAGCAAAAAGTGCAGTGGAATCGGAAGATTCGACCTGGAAAATGTCTTCTGCATCATCAAATAAGAAACGACGGACTAATCTGTAAATTACGAGACCACAAATCAACTCCACCCACATACTGTTTTGCTTTGTAATTTATAATATGTATCTGCTGATTTTGATCTATCTCGGATCAATTTCAAAAGTTTCCTGTAAAATTATGAACTTGTGTTTGATTTCTCGGTCTGTTTATCGATCAGGGGAAGGAATGCTGCGCGGTATGTGAGCTGAGCAACATAACAAATCGAAACCCAAACCGCACTAAAAATTGCGAATCAATTAAAACCACGCCAACGGTTCCGACCGGTTTTAGCTGAATTGAAAAACTAAACCATGGTTATTAAACTTTAATCCGACCATTTGACACAATGAACCGGTTTTTAATAATTTTTAATAGTTTTACAAGTTTTTATATTTTAATAATATTGTAACTCAATTTTATTATGTTTTAATTCTTAAAAAACGAGATTTTGAAAAATCTTACTACCTCCATCTCATAATAATTAACTTTTTAGAAGAAAAAATTTATTTCAATTTATTATCATTTATAATTGTTTAGGAGAATAAATTATTTATTTTCCTATTTCACCCTTAACTTTTTTCATTGTTCTAAGAAATTTTCTACCTTGTATTAATAGTTTTCAACTTCTCATAAAGGAGTAGTCATAAAATTTTATACAAATTTTAATTCTTAAATGATAATATTAAATGACTTTCTTAATTCTTGTGCATGAAGCTATAACGACTATTATTATAACATGAAGGTAGTATTAATTATTAATAATATTCCCTCCGTTCCTTAATATAGGTCGTTTTAGGGTCATGCACAAGTATTAAGGTAATGATTATATAATATTAATTATAATATCAATTGTCTATATTACTCTTGTATTGGAATAAAAGATTGTTATTTATTGGATAAAAAATAGTAAGAGAATCAAAGTTACATTTAATACTTAGGGTAATATTGGAAATTAAGCAATTAATGCTTACTTGAAATTCTAAAACGACTTATATTAAAGAACAAAACTATTTATCTAAAACGATTTATATTAAGGAATAGAGGGAGTATATATTTTTATATATTAACGATGTCACTCAATCAATAACCACTGATTTAATTTTTCGATTCTATGACCGATGTGAGTCCAAAAACCTTGGTTTGAACATTAAAAATTCAAATCACACATGCATTAAATGTGATAATCGTATTATATGATCACGGTTATGTGGAATAACAGCGAAAATATATCAATTATTGTTTTAACCAGAGAAAAAAACATAAGCAATAACTCGCACATTAATGTAATAATGTAATAAATTTATTGCCCTCAATAAAAATAGAATTATTTTCTAGAAAATAAGAAATTAAATAACTGTTTTTTTGGGAATTAATTTTAATTAACCAAATAGTTAATTATTAGCTGTTAACGCCAAGATCTTTCGTCACGTCCCAATCACCTAAAACGTCCTGATCCTGCAACGTAAACACAATAAACACCACAAGCTTCGACGGTTGGCTCCGTCGGGGATAGCTTCGGCGTGAGAATCAGTATGTGAATTCACAAGGTTTATCGAAAACGGAGGCTATATCGCCTAGTATATTGATATCAAGAGATAATTAATTTTCTCCGTGAATATCTGATTATAATTGAAGAAGTGTATGAGAACGTACCTCCTGGTGGAGACTTCCTTGCCAAGTTATACCCTCCTTGCCTGAATTACCGTGCCACCCACTACTACCTGACACATTCCCCTTTACCCGATGGGTTCTGCCGACTGTATGTAGTGTATCCATTGCTTTTTGGTCACTGTTTTCCACCGCCGGCCGGTTATGATCCCATCCACATTAATGCATGGCAGGTTCTTTAGTCAACCGACATGCTTTTTCATCATTACAGGTCAAAGATTGTAGATATTTAAAATGTCTAAATGATTGATCCATTGACCCGACCCGGTCTTATAAGTTTGAAATGAAAATAATATGATGATTGAACTTAATGATTTTCATAATTCAATAATAGAGGCCCAATAGAATAAAAATAATAAGCCCAATATATTTGGCCCAAAGGGATAAAATATCACGACCTAACATTGCTTCTAGTTTTTGTTGAATGAATGTTTAATAGAAAACTATAAACAATCCATGATATTTCTCGAGAATCAATAAATGACAAGATGTAATTAAAAACGCACTCCATTTATTGTCCATGAAATGAAATGAAAAGAAGTTAAGGGCCCAATTCGGAAAGACTCTATCCATTAAGTACCAGACCAAAACCGGACGCTTTCTCATTCAAATTCCAAATTATTACTAGCATTTAATGCACCGTCTTGAACAACGTGTGGCAAACAAGATAAAAAGGATAACTTTACCAAATTTGACAGTTTTACTGCTCATTTGAAATTCGAGCGCCTTTCTAAAATTTCTCGATCTCTCTCTCTCGCAAATCGTTACAAATGGCTTCTCAAAACCACGATCAAAGTTCTCCCATACTTGTAACACCCATCACCGTGGTTCCACCAAACCCTAATCTTCATGAGGGACTTGTGTACGAATCCCAAACAAAAACCCGTAAAACCCCTTCGACTATTATAGAGTACAGGCGATTCTCGCGTGCCAATACTCCTTCTATCATAATCAAGTTGAATCAAGAGGGTTCGAACTCGGTTCCACATCCCAGATACTCATGCTGTCAGGGTACCTCGTTCTGGAGAGAAGATGTATCAACGGCCTGAAGGATGGACGGCCGTTCCAGTGACTTTACTGGAGAAGGGGGTTCGTTTCCCTCTTCACGTCTTCATAGTGACCCTACTGGGGTTTTTGGGTGTAGGATTTTCACAACTGGTGCCGAACTCCTACATCCACATTCTGGCCTTCGTGGCCTTCTGCCATGAATTGGGCGTCGAGCCCTCCTTGGACTTCTTCTTCACTGTCTACAAGATAGTTCAATCCAGGGAGAAGGGGTTCAAGGCCCTCAGCAAACATTCTCCGAAGTCTGGAGAAAAATTTGTCAGACGTTCGCTGGTGAACACCCCTTCAAGCAATAGGGGATGGCACGAGAAATGGTTCTTCGTCAAAGGCCACGAAATCTTCTTTTCCGAATCTGGGGCAATCGGCGAAAAAAAATATCTGCCGACTTGGAGATGTTTCAAGAGAGCGAGAAGTGGAGATGATGGAGCTATTTGACAACTTCCCAAAGGAGGAGTGGAAATACGGACTCCTCTCAAGCGTAGCATGGTTATATGACCATAAACGTAAGTACCGACTTATTTCATATATATGTATATTTTTGAAAATATTCCATAAAATATAATTATAACATGGAATTGTTTGATTTGTGCAAGATCTTTGATCGGACCAAGAGCTCGTAGAAATAAAGGAACTTGAAGATTTCTTATGCAGGAAGTCTTGAAGCAATTGAGGCTACACCCACCGGCTACCCCAAGTATATCGAACACCGTAAATTCATACTGGATGAATTTCAAACGGAGGAGAAACAGAGGTCAAGAGGTTCTCATACCGAAAGAGACCCTTCACCCTCGACAAAAGAGAGAGAGCTACCGAGAAAACCAAGGTCACCTCCCTCTAGTAAATCCTCCCGAACCCACACCAGAAACAGAACCAACCCCCAAAACCATTCCTCGATCAGTCGGCTTACTTGATCGTCCCGATCGAAGGAGTATACTTAGGACCAAAAACTAAAACAAAAATAACCCCATTAACTCGCCAAGAGCTCGGGGTTCCTCGGTCTTGATTATTCCTCCCTTCGTGCCCCTCAGCAAAATACGGATCAAGAGAGGATGGTGACCAGACGAAGGATTCCGCGTTATCCGGAAGAGAAAACGTGCACTCGAGAGTCATCCAAGTTCTGCATCCGCTTCAACACCCAAAGAACCTACTTCAAACAAATCTCCGTAATCGAAACCATTCACACGGACCCTACACCTCCCTGAGCATTTTCACTCTTTCCCCGAAGGTCGAGACCCTCTCCCGAACGGCTGGTCCTTCGTGTCAAGGTTATCATCTGCCATTGGGATCTCCGACTTTATGGCCCGTGTTCAACGCCAACTTTCCTTTCGACCTCTTTGGAGCTTTTAGATTCGACACACACCGACGACCACCGATTTCGGTGATCACACGGACGGAAATCTTCTCGACGAGGGTACGATGAGTTATTTGCCAAGGTAAATAACAATCACTCATTCCTCTACATTTCTATTTTCCTTGAGCATTTTATACGTTTAACTTGATTGTCTTGAAAATTTGCGGGCTAATCTCGTTCTTGGACGATCAAGTCAAGAGACACATAAATGGAGAGGCCGAGGAAGATTTCATGCGCCAAGAGATAAACATCTTGAAATCGACCTTGGATCGAGAAAGAGCTGGTCAAGAAGATGCTTTTCATACCATCAATGGTCTTCAAATAGAATTGGATCGAGCCAAGATGGATTTGAAGACATCTGATGACGAACTAAGGGCTACAAGAGATGAGTTGGCTACGTCCGTCCCCGCCCCAACAAAATCGACCAACTTTGAATCTTTGGCTTGGTTGAGAGAACTTATTTCAAGGCGAAAAAATGAGGAGTTCTCTTGACCAACCGAAGCTTAGTCCTACAACTTGGTGAAGCCGAGACGAAAATTCGTGGATGAAGCTCGAGCATAAGGCCAAGCGTCACAAGCTTCGCCATAAGATAAAGGACCTTGAGGGACGAGGCCCTGCTACGATCAAGAGCTTGGAGCGATTCAGCAGTATAGGGACTCGGATGAAATTAATGTCGAGATCATGAAGGTCTATTCGGAGGGATATGAGGACCGTCGAACGAGGAAAGAGAAGCTATCACCGCTTTCAGTTGGACCCTAAGACCGCTTCAATTCAATGATGATGATGAAGGCGGTGCTGAATATATATCATGTTTTGATTCTATGTAAATATTTAACTTTTTATGTTCATGTAATTAATCGAACTTAAATGAAATGAACATTTTATGCTTATTGATAAATCTTTAACTCGTCTTGAATATAACTTCATCCCGTCGGTTTCTTGTCAATAATTTAGTATCAATAAGATGAACTATTGAATTAGATATGGCATATAACGCTTAACTCATGCAATGAAGTGAGTTGAATTTTACTGGATAGGATTCAAGTTAATCGAACTAATGAATCTGAACTCAACACTTAAACAAAATAAATAACTTATACTCATCGGTATCGAAGAGTGAGATCAATCATACGTGAAGTAAATTTGGACGACAAATGAGATAAGTACCAAGACATAAGGATTAATAACGACCATTGACTTACCACCTTCGATAAGATCAATATAGGACCAAAAGGACTGAGGCTACCATCGAATGGCCAGCCAGTCCTACCATACCTCCTTAGTCCTACCATACCTCCTTACACCATAGTGACCATCCGGACCATCGATAGTGACCATTGACTCTGACCAATAAGTGACCATCGACTTACCACCTAAAGATCAATATAGGACCAAAAGGACTGGGGCTACCATCGAATGGCCAATGAGTCCTACCATACCTCCTCTACACCATAGTGACCATCTTACCACCAATAGTGACCATTGACTTACCACCACGATAAGATCAATATAGACCAAAAGGACCAATGGGGCTACTACCATCGAATGGCCAAGACCATACCTCCTTACACCATATGACCATACCATCGGACCAATAGTGACCATTGACTTACCACCTTCGATAAGATCAATATAGGACCAAAAGGACCTGGGGCTACCATCGAATGGCCAAATGAGTCCTACCATACCTCCTTGCACCATACCATAGTGACCATCGGACCAATAAGACCATTTTGTGAAAAAAGTGATCTTTATTGATATCAAACAACAGTGTGCGGACTTAGATAAACCGACTTAAACTTCATTGAAAATACTCCGAAGCTCGCCAAAGATGCCAAGTATTCTTGATCTCGGAACCGTCAAAGTGCCTTTAATCGATAAGTACACGGCTTTGTACTTGATCACTTCATATAGGCCCTTCCCAATTCGGCGTTAGCTTTCCGTGTTTTGAGGTGTAGAAGCTTCGGCTTCTCTCGAGAACGAAGTCTCCCACTTCAATCTCCACGAAGTTTGACGCCTTGTTATAATGTTTGGCCACTCTTCGTTGATAAGCGCCCAATTTGATTAAAGCCTCCTCTCGACTTCGCCTCTAGCGGTCCAAGTTAGCCTTCATCCTTCATCATTGTAGATTTCTTTGAATTGACTTACCAAGACTTGGAGATCCGATCTCGATTGGGACTAAGGCATCGCATTATAGGCCAATCGGAAGGGCGAATCCTGTAGTAGTCCTCGGCGTGATTCGGTATGCCCACAAAGACGCTTCAAAGAATTCTTCCGCCATCTCCCTTAGCTTCATCCAATCTACGCTTTATTCCATTCAAAGAAGTCATGTTGGTCACCTCAACTTGCCCATTCGATTGTGGATGAGCCACGAAGTCTTCTTGTCTTTGAATCCCAAATCGTTCAAAAATTCTTCAAATTTTGAACCCACGAATCAAGGCCCATTATCCGATATCAATACCTTAGGGATCCCGGCGAAACACCACAGACTCTTTTAAAAACTTTAAGCACTCTGTGCTCATTATCGATCAAGTGGTTTCGCCTCTCTACCCACATAGTCATATAATCAATAAAGAATTATGATTTAAGCTAACTCTAACTTTTTAGCTTTAGGTAATCGGTCCCCAATATATCCACCCCCCAGACAGCGAAGGGTATAGGAGATAGAATCGAGTATAACTCTTCCGGTGGCTGATGTGGGACCGGACTATTGAGCTGGCATTTTCACATTTCTTGACGTACTCTGTAGCTTCTTTGAAAATTGTCGGCCAATTAACCTTGTCGAAGTACTTTATGTGCCAAAGACTTGGCGCCCATATGATCACCGCACAAATCCCTTCATGAACTTCCCGAAGAGCATACTACGGCGGACGGAACCAAACATTTCAATAATGGTGAGGAAAATGCCAATCGATAAAGATCCCCATCAATAAGACCGAAGTTAGTACTTTTGTACTTGATCTTCTTTGCCAAAGATCGATCCAGAAGGAAGGACGCCATCATCGCCAAATACTCGATGTGAGAATTCATCCAACGGTTTGTTAAGCTCGATGCACATCAACATTTTCATCTTTGAACACTTGGTTCTTTGCAAAATTTCCAAATACACCGATCCATGAAAGACATCTGCATCCGTAGTGGCCAATTTTGACAAAGCATCGCAGAGAATTGTCGTTCATTCGCTCTATACCACAAACTCGTATGAAGCAAAAAATTGAAGTTGGTTTCTTAACTCCGCGAGATATTTGATCATTCGGGTTCCCGAGCTTCATAATCTCCCGATAAGTGTTTAACGACCAACCGAGAATCACTATAGATAATTAAACTGTTGGACTCGAGACTCTTCGCTAATCGGACACCTGCTAACACTGCTTCGTACTCAGCCTCATTATTCGTTGCTTTAAACCCGAATCTGATGGCCTGCTGAACCTTAAATCCCTCCGGACTTATTAGAATAATTCCTGCTCCACTAACAGTCATCGTAGAGGATCCATCTGCATACAACATCCACGCCTTTCGACGACCTTTGAATAACGGCCATCGATCGATCGGAAGATTCACTTCCCAGAACCAGCGTCGAACGGTGAAGAAAGAGCATTCTACCATGAAGTCGTGAGGGCTTGGCCTTTAATGGCAGTTCGGGGATGATACTCGATAAAAAACTGGGACAACTCCATAGTCCATGCTGCTAGTCTACCCGAGACCTCTGGCTTGCCCATCACTTTCTTTAATGGCTGATCCGTGTAGACGACCAGGAGTCGACCTTGAAAATACTGCCGAAGCTTTCTACTAGCAATTATTAAAGCAAAGGCAAATTTCTCAATGTTAGGATACCTGGTTTCAGCATCTCGTAGGACGTGGCTGACGTAATAGACCGGATGTTGCTTCCCACTGATCTCCCGAATCAAAATCGCTCCAATCTATAAGAACTGGCCGCCAGGTACAAATATAAAGTTTCTGCTGGGACAGGTTTGACCAATAAAGGAGCCGAAGACAGATACGTCTTTATACTTTGGAAAGCGTCTTCACACGCGGAAGTCCAATGGAATGTCTTCGCATTCTTCGGTCCCTTCAATGTGTCAAAGAAAGGAAGACATCTCTCTGCAGATCTGGCGACGAACCTCCTTAAAGCCGCAATCCTACCAGTCAGACGCTGAACGTCCTTGAACGACTGAGGAGTTTTCATGTCGAGGATGGCCTGAATCTTCTCTGGATTGGCTTCGATGCCCCTTTGACTGACCAGATAACCCAGAAATTTTCCAGCACCAAGGCCGAAAGTACATTTGGTCGGATTAAGTCGCAGTTGTCGATGGCGAATAGTTTGAAAGCACTCCTCTAGATCGTCCAAATGTTTCTGAATTTGCATACTCTTTACGATCATGTCATCTACATAAACCTCCATATTCCTCCCCAGCTGTCTATTGAATATGAAGTTCATCATCCTCTGATAAGTAGCTCCAAAGATTAATGAGGCCAAAGGTCATTTTTTGTCTGCGTACACCGAGCGATTGTGTAATGAATCTTTGCTTTTGGAATGTCTTCTTTACACATGGATATTTGATGATAACTTTGAAAAGCATCCATAAAGCTTAATAATGCATACCGAAGTGGCATCGATGAAATTTGATCGATGTGGGGGGAGGATAAAAAAGTCCTTCTGACATGCTTTGTTGAGGTCGGTGTAGTCGATCTGAAACCCGCCACTTTCCATTATGCTTCGCACTAATACTACATTTGCTATCCATTCCGGGTAATCAATCTCGTAGATGAAGTCGGCTGACCGACAATTTTGCAACCTCTTCATCGATGATCTTTTGACGTTCGGAGCAAATATCCGCTTCTTCCGACGAATTAACTTCTTCTTCAAGGATCTATCTCCGGTTTATGCTCAAGAACCTTCCTATTAACTCCGGGCATATCTTGTGGTTCCCATGCAAAAATATCGACATAGCATCGTAAAAGTTCCATAAGATTAAATCAGAAGAGGTTACAGCAAGCCCAACCAATCCTCACCGTCTTATCCGGCTTTAAACGACCAATTCAATCTCCTCCGTCTCCCAGCGTGAAGAACTACTAAGGGTTACGAGCTACTTTCTCGGTGAAGGGTTCAATTTCAATTGCCATCATCTTTCTTTGTTTATCGACCCCCATTCCGGATGAAATGACGAAATTTCGATAACATCTCCGGCGAGATCCAAGTCACCCATCACCTCTCTACTCCATGTGTCTTTGTGGAAACTTGATTTTGAAATGTGGGATGGAAGTTCTGACTGAAGAGTCACAACGTAGGTCTTCCCAAAATGGCGTTGTATCTTAGAATCCACATACGCACAACATAAAATTTACAAGTTATCTCCACTTGTTGAGGCCGTCTTAGAAGATGACGAGGAAGTTCAATAGTGCACGCCACTTTGATGGATCGTTCTTAGAAACCATATAGAGGAGCCTCCTGTCCGACCTCCATCTTATGCTCATCGAGATGCATTCTCTGATAAGCATGGGCATAAAGAATGTCCACCGAAGATCCGTTGTCTATCATCATGCGTTTCACATCCACTGAGCCCACTTGTCTTTGTGATCACCAATGCTCCTTCACGCGGTTCAATGGGCTCCGAAGGATAATCCGTCATCCGTAAATGAAATAACGCCTCACAGGAATGGCTCATCGACCTTCAAAGTAGCATCATTCTTATCGACATAATCAATCAAGATAAGACCTCCTCTTCTTCCCTACTAATTTCCCAGCAGACCCACCGGTTATTACATCAACGACTTGCCTTGGCGGTGGTGGAGCATTTTGAACAAAGGTGCTTGAACTGTTTGAGCAGTACGATTGATAACTCATTCTTTTGATTTTGGCGGTCTTTCTCGACCACATATTGAATCAAGAAGCCACTTTTAATCTTGTTTTCTACAAAATCCTTTAAATTACAACATTCATTAGTGTCACGACCAAAGACTTGATGATAACCACAATATTTACGAGGGTTGCCATGTCCGCTTTGTAATTATCACGAGGTGGTTCAAAGAAAAAATTTGGTTTTCGGATCGATCCAAAATTATCGACCTCTCTCGTATTCAACTGGGTGTAAATCTTATTAACCTTCGGGTAGGAACAGTGCATTGCGCCTGCTTTGCGCTTGCGATAGTTATTATTACTTCTTGAACTACCTTACGCCCTTTGGTTGTAACCTCCCCTCTTCTACGATCAACATCGGTCTTGGGAACCTCTACCTCCTTTAATTGGCTCAAAGAAGGGTTCTTCGATTGTTCATAGCCTCTTCCACAACAATATAGCCCTACTGCGCTTGTCAAAGCTTCTGCTAGGCTCTTCGGATGGTGAAACATCAATTTCTTTACCAATTTCTCCGATTTAACGAGATCCAAATTTATTCGAATAATCCAACAACTTGAGATCATTAAGATCGGACACCGTCCAACCGCTTCCTAAACCTCTTTACATATTAGCCTAAAGATTCATTGGTGAACTACTTGGGACTTGTCTTAAAGAGCACATGAAGCTTTCCCTTCTTCTTTACTTCCAAAAGCGGGCATGGAACTTATCACAAAGTTCATCCACGAGGAGATAGAATCCGATGGTAAAGTCCCCATCCATCGTCTGCCGTCTTTTCTCAAAGTAGTGACAAAAGTGTGACATTTAGCGAAGATCAAGAAAGTCGTAGTAATCCATCGATCGATTGAACGCCTGACTATGGTCATAAGGATCTCCTGACCCATCATAGCTTTCCATGCGAGGTAACTTTTTGGTAGCATCTGCTTTCTCCGGAGAATATCGAGAGGAAAAGGGGGCGCCTTCTTACCGAAAGTATCTTTCACCGTTGTACCTCGGCCCGATTGTTTAGGAGTTCTTTCAACTCTCTTACTGTAAAAATCAACACCTTGGGTTGTGATGAGATCTCCTTTTCCTGGGCGACACTAGGTTTTGGAATGGATCGACCCTTCCCTGCCGATCTTACTACCCTTACGGGACTTCTTGATTTACTAGGTCGTAAAATTTCATCCTCATGATGAGAACGATTGTGACGGTATTCTCCCCTTCGGGTTTCTGACATAATTTCTCTCGACCTGCTTCTTCGTCTTTCATCATTGTGATGAATTGATCTAACGACTGTCAGTGCCTTCTTCGAGGCCGAAGGCGTTCTGCTCCTCGATCTCCTCCTACTACGAGAATGATCCCTGGACACATGCATAGAATGTTCCGGTTCCTTACCCTTCCGACGAGGTACCTCCTTATGCCTACTTCGTCCTTCGGAATGAAAATGGCTAGATGCTTCGTCTCTCAACTCATTCACCCGAAGCATCTGTTCGGCTATATCTTCCCTCTGTCTTAACAGAACCTCCAAAGCCTTATCCGCTTCGTCCGCCATCCTCGCCAACTTGGTAGCTCGGTCTTCTTGACCACTTCGGCGATGAGTCCTGGTTGGCGAACCGCCTACCCGTTCCGGATTGGGATCACGCCCCTTATCAGCGTTGAAGACTAACTTCCGTCTGGCTCCACCATGGATCTTCGGACGAAGTTCTTCTGAATTGTTCTTAGAAGCCGTGCTCTCACGAGCACTTTTAGTAGGACCCAAGCGATCCTTTACTGAAATACGAGGCAGTGATGAACTAACAGCCATCGCCTGCCCTCCGGTGTTCCATCTCTACTCCTCATCATCTTTCGAAGCAAATTTAAACAATTGTGATTGAAAAAGAGCCCTCCTTCTAGCGCCAATGTTAACGCCAAGATCTTTCGTCACGTCCCAATCACCTAAAACGTCCTGATCCTGCAACGTAAACACAATAAACACCACAAGCTTGGCGGGCGGTTCCGTCGGGGATAGCTTCGAGCGTGAGAATCGATATGTGAATTCACAAGGTTTATCGAAAACGGAGGCTATATCGCTTAGTATATTGATATCGAGATAATTAATTTTCTCGTGAATATCGATTATAATTGAAGAAGTGTATGAAACGTACCTCACGGTGGATACTTCTCTTGCCAAGTTATACCCTCCTTTTTGAATTACTGTACCCACTACTACTACGACACATTCCCTTTACCCGATGGGTTCTGCCATTGTATGTAGTGTATCCATTGCTTTTTGGTCATTTGTTTTCCCACCGTACCGTGGGTTATGATCCCATCCACATTAATGCATGTGGCGGGTTCTTTAGTCAACCGACATGCTTTTTCATCATTCTGGTCAAAGATTATAGATATTTAAAATGTCTAAATGATTGATCCATCGACCGGCAATCTTATCTTTATAAGTTTGAAATGAAAATAATATGATGATTGGGCTTAATGATTTTCATAATTCAATAATAGAGGCCCAATAGAATAAAAATAATAAGCCCAATATATTTGGCCCAAAGGATAAAATATCACGACCCAACATTAGCCATGTTTTCTAACTCATTATCAATGTTTTCTAACTCATTATATCATAAATCATAACATAATTCAAAAGTTATATCATAATTATGTTAAGTATGATATAACATGATTATATCATACTTAATTTCCCCTCTACCACATTGGCGGTAGAGCTAACTAGTAAAACGAGATGCCAGCAAATGAAAGATGTTAGCCCATAAGTTATACTCCCTTACTGCTCTGGATGATGTAACAGCCTGTTTGAGAGTTTTAATTTGGAGGGAAGGAAAGTGATGAGAATAAAAAGTTATTATTTCTAAACATTTTGGAAGGAAGAACTTTTCCATCCCATCCCATCCCATCCCATCCCATCCCTTAAAGAAAGAAATATTCTATCAATTTATATAATCTTAGGGTCACTAACGATAAATTTGGAATTTTTTGTATTCTATTTTCTCTATTTTACTTTTCTTAATGTGTGAAAAATATACTTGGACATCTTTTGGAGAACGAGGAGAGTATGCATATATATATATATATGTGTGTGTGTGTGTGTGTGTGTGTGTGTGTGTGTGTGTTAAAAGTGAGTGTCTTACACACAAACTTATGAGTGTCTTGTATTTAATACAATGAGTTGGGAGTGATAAAATAGTGAAATGTAAAAACAGCAAGTAATGGAAATGATGAAATGCCATAACATTCATTATTTATGCACCTCCTGTTTAAAATGTCAAGCTTGTAGATGCATGTGAGGCTGCTCTAACTAAAGAACACAAGGCTATAGTTTGAAAAGGAAGAATCTTGATGGTTATGCATAGACTTCTTTGGGAACACTGAAAAACTTGTAACACCTTCACTTGCAGTAACCAAGTTCAATAAAAACACCAACAGACTCCATTAGTATTTGCCACTACAGAATATACAGAAATAGGTAAATATATATATATATATATATATATAGGAATATGGAGGTCACGATATATAACTTTTAAAGTTACTGGCGATTACATGATCGTATGAAGTGATTTCAGTCTACGATCGTAGAATAGTCACTCCACGATTTGTGAATTCACTCTACTATCTGTGGACTACTCTACGATCGTAGAGTAAAATCACTCTGCGATCGTAGACTGTGTAACTTTAAAAAGTTAAAAAGTGTGTGTACTCCATTTTTTATATATATATATATATATATATATATATATATGGATGGAAAAAAAAGAAAAGAAAAATACATTGTTCAATGTTCCTACCCCTTTCCGTGAACTTTTACACAAGGAATGTAAGAAAAAAAATATATATATATATGGAAAAGGAAAAGGAAAAGAAAAATATATATTTCCACCACATAGTAACATACGTACATGATATTCCTTCTGGGAATAGTAAAAACAATAACAAAAATGAAAATCTAAAGATGATACAAGCCTTTCAGTAAATTTATCCCCTATTCTGAAAATAAGAATTGGAAAGCATTGAAGTAAACACATTTAGTAGCAAAATAGAACCCACAATATACAGCCAAGACTCATCTGATTCTTTACTTCTGCTTGTTGCTAGAGCCCTTCTTTTTCAGTAAGCTTCCAAACTTGCCGAGCAAAGCCCTCTTCTTCTTCTGACTTTGTTCCTTTGTTGGAGAAGTGCCGCCATTCTCTAGGTTTTCTGTAAAAGACAATCCATTTATCTGGTCAAAGTTCTCGTTACCCTCTGTATTTGAGTCTAGTTCATCAACAGATTCCTTCTCCGGCTCTCTATCGGGGGAGAATTCTTTATCTTCAATCTTGCAGCTTTCCCACATCTTAAATTCAACTTCTACTGAATCATCATCTTCCTTTTCTTTGTTCTCGTTCCCTTTGGGCTTTCCGTTTGAAACCCAAACTTCAGTACCAGTTTCAACATCCCCCGCATGCAAGACATTGCTTTCCTCCAAAGGAATTTCTTTTACATGCTCTTTAAAATGCTGATCTGGCTGCTCCAATTTGGAATTTTCTTCCTTTCTGCCTCCATTTTGTTCGGAGAACTCTACTACCTTAGGGAGCATATCGTAATCTTTTTCACTGTCTGTAAGCTCGCCATTTTCCTCAGCTTGTTTTCTGGTCATTGCTTCTTCTAGCAACTTCGACAATTCATCAACCTTCTTTAGAGAAGCAGATTCTTTAGTTCTAAGCTCTTCGTTCTCTTGAATAATACTCTGCAATTCATTTTCTTTGTCCAGTAAACTCTCCTTCAATCTCATGCTCTCAGCTTTTGCTTCCCCAAGAACTTCCTTCAGATAATTCACCTCAGATTCAGCTTCCTTTAAGGTACTCTTCAGCAGAACTTCTTCCTCCTTTGTGGCACGAGCTTCTTCCTCAGCTTCTTTAAGTGACTTAACCAGTCGGCTCGCTTCTTTTGCCATAGACAAGTTCTCTTCTTCAGATTTGTTAACACAATCCATTAAATGGAACTCTTTTTCCTCCCATTTAGCCTTGGTGTTCCGGTGATCATGCTTAGATTGTTCGATCAAATTAGTGAGAATATCAATCTCGTGTTTTGCATCATAAAGCATGCCCTCGTATTTCTCATTTGACGCTTTCAAAACCAGCTTCAGATTTTCTATTTGGGTTTCGTAATTTTCAAGCTCATCTTGACTAGATAATAGCTTTTCTTTAGCCTCTCTTGCTTCTGAAGAAACTTCATGTAATGCTGAAGCTAAACTTTCCATTGCTTTCTTACTTTTCTCTTCTTCTGCTTTTGAATTTTGCACCTCATTTATGAGTTTGTTTTTCTCTTCTAACAGCGTTTGAACACTGTCAGCTGCAAGCTTCTCATTGTTCAATGCCTGGGTTTTCTCGTCGTTCACCATATCAAGCTCAGACTTTAGAGATTCGACCTGCTTTGCCAATTCAGAAGCTTCTTTCTTGGCCATATTTAGACTACGCTCTGATACCTCAAGATCGCCTCTCTGGGATCCTATCGACATTTCCAGTAACCCCACCTTTTCTTTAAGAGAAGCAATTTCCGATTCAGCATCCTGCAACAAATCATTACTTCCCTCGAGTTGTTTCATTATCGATTCCAAAGATTCTGATGCAGATCTCTCCAAACGATTTGCTTGCTGAGCATGAGCCTCTAATTCTTCAACCCTCTTTTGCCACTCTTCCACTAGATTATGTGCATAAGATTCAGCCATTTTTGCAGCCTCCAGCTCAACGTTCAGTTGCTCTAGGGAAGCTTCATTTTCCTCTAACCTCTCCTCCAAATCTTCTGCTTTCTCAAGATCTTGTTTCAACGTCTCTACCTCTGATTTGAGCTCCAACACCATTTTGCTGTTCTTGTTCGCCTCCGTTTCATAATCTTTTGCTTTCTCAAGTTCTTGTTTCAACGTCTCTACCCCAGATTTGAGCTCCAGCACCACTTCACTGTAGTTCTTAGCCTCAGTTTCATAATCTTTTGCTTTCTCAATTTCTTGTTTTAACGTCTCTACCTCTGATTTGAGCTCCAAGACCATTTCACTGTACTTGTTAGCCTCTGTTTCATAATCTTTTGCTTTCTCAAGTTCTTGTTTCAACGTGTCTACCTCTGAATTGAGCTCCAAGACCATTTTGCTGTGCTTGTTAGCCTCCGTTTCATAACCTTTTGCTTTATCAAGTTCTTGTTTCAAAGTCTCTACCTCTGAACTGAGCTCCAAGACCATTTTATTAGTATCGTTAGCCTCAGTTTCAATCCTGGAATTGAGCATGGCCTTCAACCGTACCAACTCAGCTGACAGCATCTCAACCTTCTCCACATGAATCTCAGCAGTCTTAGTTGCGTCATTGGCATGGGTAAGCGCCTGATTTTTTGCATCACAAGTCATGGTTAGTTCTTGTTTCACCTTTTGGAGCTCTTGAGTGGCAATCAGAAGAGCAGAAACATCCAACGCATGTTGGTTCCTCACATCTTCAATCTCCTTCTGCCACTCTTCTTCCTTCTTCTGAGTCGCCTCAATGCCGGCCTGCTCCATCTCAACAGCACGAAACTTCTCGAGCTCAGAGTCCTCTTCAGCTCGCTTTTGAGCGACCAATGCCTCCGTGAGTTTCCCATTTGCTTCCTCTGCTACCCTCTGCGCTTCTTTCAATTCATCAATCGCCTGCGCTTTCTCTTTCTCAACCAAGGCTAACTCCTCCTTTACCTTCTTAAGGTCTTCCTGAACAAGGTTTAGTTGAGCCTGTAATTCTGATCCCTTCAAGACCCGAGTTGGTTGTTTCTAAAAATCCAAAGCCAAAAAGTGCAATGCTGATCATAAACACATTAATTTTACAAGATTTAATGATCCCATTACACTCTATTCGACTTAAAATAAAATCCTTCAATAAAAACTTGTTCACCCTAAAATGATCTTAGCTGATTTTATTGTACTGCAAAATATAATCTCATTAATAGCACAAAAAGGAATTGTATTTCCTAATCCAATATCCACTACATGCAGGGCAATGTGTGAAATATACAGTCAAAAAACTAAAAGGGGATAGCTTAAACTTACATCAGGTGTAGTGCTGAGCTTTGGGGATCGGCGATCTACCAAGGGCTTCGAAGTAATTGGTCTTGGGGAGCGATCTACCGAGAGGCGAGAAGCTTGCAGAGCAGAGGGCGAATCAGTCTCAGATTTAGCAACTCCCCGGCTAAGTTTACTAACCCTAGGAGTTGTTCCTATTGATGATTTGTTAATGGGAGTTGCTGGTGATGCTTTATTGTTGGGAGTTTCAGATAAAGTAGATTTGTCCAAGTTCAATCTGTTAAATAGAACTCCATTTCAATCAAACAATGCAAGATCTATATACACAACCCATGTAATTAAAGCAAAAGCTATAGACATATAAAATTGAATCAAGTCCAAAGATGGAAACTTTAGCAGGAATTTTGCACCAAAAAAGATAAAGCAATTTTAGAACTAATTATAGAGTGAAATATGAGTTTAAGAAAAAGTAGTTTTTGTCCAATTTCATTCTGTCATTTCATAGCATTGCAATTTGCAAAATAGAACTCAATTTCAATCAAATAATGCAAGATCTAAAGACAAAACACATGTAATTAAAGCAAAAACTATAAACAGATAAAGTTGAATTAAGGCCAAAGATTTAAACTTTATAGCAGGAATACTGCACCAAAAATAGAAAAAGCTACTAAGTACTAATTATAGAGTGAAAATTATATAAACAATAAATTACACCTGAAATTGAGTCCAATATAAGTCAAAATCAGATCCACACCATCAAAGTCCAAAACCCCAGTTAAAGTCCCAATTTTTTTTAGAAGGATCAACATTTAGAAAGGAAAATAATCAATTCAAACCCATATCTAACAAAATCCCCAAATAACACACACACAATATACACACAACAGAAAGACTACAACTTTGACACAAATCAGAGAAATAAGATCCGACCCAGAAAGCAGAAAATGTGAAAAATCTGACCCAAATAGAAAATCAAGAGAAAAGGCAAAAAATATAAATAAGATCCAGATAGAGAGAAAAATAGTTACTTGGATTTGAAAGACATGATGGGATTCTTGTGATTGGAAATAAGAGTTGAAATCAGGGGCGGTTACCAAATAGGGCTGCTATTTGTATGGAATTATGGGAATTGAAGGAGAATGTGACGAAAATAAGATGAGGGATTTTTAGATTTTGGTGTATTTGTATCTATTATATCTACAGACAACAGCAGCAAAACAGAGCATAGACAAGTACTAGAGCAGAGAATGCAGAAGAGGAAAGTAGTAGTAGTATTTAGTATTTTACATTTGGGTTTTGGTGTACTTGTTCTGTCGGTTTAGAGTGGCCACACAGCACTTTACTCTCTCTCCTCTTTCCTTTATTTTACTCAAGTACACAAGTAACTGATCTGAGGCAGAGGCAGAGGCAGAGGCAGAGGCAGAGGCATGAGGGTCTCTTAAAACATCTCCAGCAGGTGGTAGATATATTTTAATCCTAGATTAAATATAGATCAAATATAGTGTAACATTCATATATTTACCCCATCTGTAGGACTAAATTTAATCCATGGATTTTTTTGATGAAATTGATAAACTATATCAAGAAATTAAATTTGGTAGACTATAATTTTAAATATATTTAAATGAAAGTGTGGAAAAATAATCGGTAGACTATAATTCATTAAATATAATATATTTTTTTAATATTATAATTCATGGGATAGTCCACCTGTTCGATGATTGATGTTATATAGATTAAATATAATCTATAGCATAGTCCACCTTGTTGGAGATACTCTAATCTCAAACGAACAGTCAAAAACACTGGATCCAATTACCATGAAGTTATTAACTTAATGGTAAATTAATCAATTGACTAATACAATGTTGACACGTAGGGAGAGAGATCACCTCCTTCTGTTCTGCTGTCGACATTGTATTGGTTAATTGACCAAAGTTAACTTCATGTTAACCACTCCCTCACACGTTACTTGTGTAAAGTATTAGGGGTAAAATAAAAAATTTATAAAATTAAAGGACTAAATAAAAAATAAAAATAAAAATAAAAATATAACTAAATTTCTAAGTACAAAAGAGAAAGAAAAAATTATATGATACTGTTACACTAAGCCCAGGGCCACTTTATAATATACTCTCTCTGACCATCCTTAAAAAGATGACTTACGGTACAAATTTTTTTGTACACAAAATAATGGCTTAAGTTACAAAAAGTAAGGGTAAATTTATTATTTGGTAGGATTCATTAGTATAAAAGAATATGAGACTATTTGTTTAGGACTGAATATATCTTAATAGTTGAATTGATCAGTTATTAAGTGCGTTTGTTTTAGAAAAAAATTGTCTGAATGGCTGAATCGGTCAAATGATTGAACTGAATGACTAAGTCAATTTTTTTTGATTGAATGGCTGAATGAGCAGCTAAATAAAATAAAAAATTAAAAAATTTAAAAAAAAAATATTAACTTATTAAGTAATATTGAATAAATTTACAACAACTTTGAATTTTTTTAGAGGGATAAAATAATAAAATTATGTTATTCAAATGTTTCAGACATGTTAATTATCAAATAACTTTTTTTATTCAGATTCAGAATCATTCAATTTTTATCAAACACTCCCTAAAACATATTATTTTATGTAATCTTGTAAAATCACTAAAGTTAAATTTGAAATTATTTTTACTCTTTTTTTTACCTTACTTTTCTTATTTTGTTAAAAAAAAAATTACTTAGGACATCTTTTGAGAAAGAAGGGAGTAGATTAGAGGGAACACTATTTTTATATGTATTTTTAATATTTTCACATAATTTCTTCTCACATAAAGGTGAAACTCACTTTATATCAGCACGAGATAATCATGTAAAAATATCAAAAAAATACATATAGAAACATGATTTCTCTATATTATATTTCTATCCGATAACTTTTAACTTTTGTTTGCCGGTGGAAAGACAATTGCAAATTGACCACCAAACTTTCCGGTAACTTTTTAAGAAGTAAATAAGTCCTTTGAAATCTAAAACAAGCCAAAGCCAAATCCAAATCTAAGGGGGCCAAAGCTAAAGCTCCTTTTTCAGAAAAAAAAAATGAAAAATAATAAAAATAAATATTAAAAATGGGGTCACTGATCACTGATGTTTCATCTTCCTTGCATTATTTAAAATTGAAAAATAATAAAAATAAATATTAAAAATGTTAGTTTTTTCTTCAATTTAATTGTTATTGAGTTTTTAAATGATTAAACAAGGAAACAAATGATTAACAAGCTTGATTCACAATTTTCTGCTTAAAAATGAAATTATTTGGATGAAAAACTAAGCAAATGATTTTGGTGACAACACTTGGAGATATCAATATCACACGAGTAACGATAAATCTTGTGAAAAACACGATCATCTGCAAGCGGAAGGTTTTCTGTTTTATAATCTCTATCAAACCATTTATATTATGAACATAACAAAATTAATATAAAAGTAAAATACTATTTTAAATGTAATAATTATGTTTTTATTTTATTTTTCTTTTATAAACACAATAAGTCCATGATAAAATAAGCTAAAAATTATAGAACAATTAATAAGCTAACATCTTGTTTTTTCTTGGCATTTCTTTCTTCTACTTTTCTTTTAAATCCATTTCATTCATTACCAAAAGCTAAAAAGGCAAGAATGTTTGTGTGAAAAACAAAGTACTAACTTTTGTCCGTACTATGTTAATATGATTTTGAACCTTTTTTAGGTCAATAATTATCGTACTGTGTATACAAGTTTGGAATTCGTGCGAGATACGAGTTATTTAAATTATTAATATTATTGTTATTATTATATATATTAAAATTTTATTTAAATTGTGCGAACTTCGGCCGGAGGCTCAAAAGTTTCTTTATTTTCAGTATAAATATGACATATTAGAATTTTGAGAAAATAATATTAATTTATTAAATTTTTATCTAGCTAGATAAATAATTGAATTATATATTGTAAGTTTATTCCTGTAAATACTAAAATAAATAATTAATTAATGATAATGTTTTTTTTTGTAAATGATAATGGGTGGATGTGTATATATATATATACAGCGGATCCAGTCCGGGAGTCTGGATTGGAGTAAAATACGGACCAATTTTTTTTTTTGCTTTTTTTGTTTAAACAACTAAAAATAAAATTAAATTATGGAACTGAAATTTTTTCATATGTCTGATGTTTTGGGCGCGTGATTTGAGATACCTATATCAAAAATATATGTATATGCGATCTGCGCATCGTATGTACAGATATGTTTTATTATATGTATCCAAATCGCACCCAAAACACTGTATTATGTAAAAATTCCTGTTTCATTTTTTTTTTTAGTTGTTTTAAAAAAAAAATCAAGAGAGTCCGGATAGGAACTGGACTATATATATATATATATATATATATATTATATTTGAACATTTATTATTATATAATTTTAAAAAAATTATAAATTAGTGACCAAATTATCTTTATAAAGACTAATCAAATTAATTTATCTTCTTTTGACTTGTTATATACTATATAGTGTATAGATATAAGTTTTTTAGAAAGTGGTAATTACTAATTAGTGGTGCTTCCTTTTCCCAAAAATATTCACATAATCAGACCTCCTTCGGTCCTTCCCCAGCAAAACAAGGGAGGTGCGACCCACTAAGCCACTCACTACTCCATTTCAGTAAAGCAGCATGGGGAACAAGGGATAAAGTGATATTATCAATATAAGTATATATCGTAAAGGGGAAAAAATAAAAAAGGAAAATAAATATATAGTTTTATTTTATAGTAATGGTTTATTCTATATCAACATGTGGTGGTGTATGACCTTGAGTCTGATTAACTAGTTGGCGAGGTAATAATTTATTAAGGCGATGATCAATAGCTGATTCTAGAGGATGATTAGTTACATTGGGACTGAGACACGGTGACAGCAATGGAGAATTTCCCACAATTAGACGAAAGCCTGACGGAGCAATGATGCGTGGAGGTAGAAGGCTCACGGGTCATGAATTTTTTTTCTCGGAGAAGAAGCAATGACGGTATCTCGAGAATAAGTATCGTCTAACTCTGTGTCAGCAGCAGCGGTAATACAGAATGCAAGCGTTATCCGTAAAGATTGGGCGTAAAAAAGATGTCGAAATTTTAAATTAAAAAAAATAAAATAACAATAGAACTAAATTTGTTGAGGCAAATGATAAAAAAAAATTGTTGTAACACCGGACATGAAAGCTGACGTCAACGGCCATAACTGCTTTATAATATAAATAGATAAATGACGCATTTTCGAATATTGAATATGACCATATCATAAATGCAGTGCTTTATTTTAATTAGATTTTTTAGGTAATTAAAGCAATACTGTGAAATTAATGTCCCAATTTTTTATTTTATTTACGTGAAAAGGCAAGAATTTTTACTCCCTCCGTTCTTTAATATAGGTCGTTTTAGAGTTGTGAATAAGTATTAAGGAAATAATTATATAGCATTAACTATAATATCAATTGTCTATATTATCCTTGTATTTGAAGAAGAGATTGTTATTTATTGGACAGAAAATAGTAAGAAAACTAAAGTTACATTTTATATTTAGGGTAATATTAAAAACTAAGCAATTAATATTTACTTGAAATATAAGTCGTTTTAGAGAAATTTTTTTATTCCTTAATATAAGTCGTTTGAGAATTTCAAGTAAATATTAATTGCTTAGTTTTCAATATTATCCCAAATAATAAATATAACTTTGGTTTTCTTACTATTTTTTGCCCTATAAATAGCACTCTCTTTTTCCAATACAACGGTAATATAAACAATTGATAGTATATTTAATACTTTACAATTATTTTCTTAATATTTGTGTACAACTCTAAAACGATTTATATTAAGGAATGGAGGGAGTAGTATTTATTTTTTTGACTAACAACAGAGCCAACTTCAAAATTTTATGCGGTCTTCAATCAATTGCTAATTAATTAATTGAACACCAATGTTAAGTTAGTTAAAGAAGAATTGGTGGGGTGGGGTGGGGTGGGGTGGGGTGGGGTGGGGTGGGGTGGGGAAGGTGACTAGCCAACTAAATTTACAATAATATTTCCCCTCCCTTTAATCTTCTAAAGGAATGATTATATTCAGAATAAAGAATTTAGATAATAGAATATTTATTAGTTGAGGGCAAAAAGATATATTTAGTGACAAAAATGTTACAACTTTTATTGTGAATATAATCAATATATATATATATATATATATATCCATAAATTTGTATTTATTTACATATAAATATGAAAAATATGTCAAATGGTCCGTTAACAAACCGTCATTGACGACGGTTCAAATCGTCATCATAGAACAGAAAAATCATCGTCATAATAAACGAAATAACCCATTCCGTTTAATCGAACTAATTTGTTGATTCGTTAACGAACTAATTTATATATGAAAATATATATATATATTTATATATCTTATCACAATAAAAGGTTGCAACATTTTGTCTTCACATATAACACAAATCTCTTAGTGCTTTGGGGAAACTATGAGATGTGGTGTAATGAGATTAACACGTTTACATGCAGAGTTTTTAATAGAAATATTTTTATAATAAAGTTAAAATAATGTTTGGATACATAATTATAGAAGTGATTTTGAAGATATTAATGACAATTCTAAAATAATTGCGTGGTATGAGATTATTTTTTTAACCATTTAATAATAATTTTGTACTGTTTTTGTCAAACGTGTTGAAATCAAAAGACCAAATTTTCTACTTTTAACTAAAAATACTTTCGAACCTAAATTTTTACAATTTTAACCTTTAAAAGTGTTTTTATAGAGTTATCAAATATCAAAATATTTACATATTTAATTTAAGAATATTTTTAATCCATCCAAAATCTCCCCCAAACGGCCTTTCAAAAAGAAATAGATTTATCAGGTAGTGAAGTTGGCATCAACTGCACTCTAAGAGCATTCACAACAGTTTTCTTAATAAATTCTTTATCCCCAACTTTGAAGAATATATCAACAAATTCATACTAATTACATGTATTGATAAGCTTTACAATTATAATTCCGCATAAATTTTTTGCAATATTCATTACCATTTGCCTTTACTAATATAAATTGAGGGTATGACCATTGACCATTCTTTCAACAGTTAATATTGTAATACTACGCTTAAACTGTTATTTAATACTACGTTTTCATATTTGAAGGAAAAATAGAAATGAAATAAAACACAATTTTTTTAATATGAATGAAATGAGTTATTCCATGCATAAACCTTTGCAAATAATGGGTTTAAGAACAAGATTCCCTATCATTAAACTCAATGATCACTTCAAATTTGAAGAATCAGAAATACAGAATCAAACCAATAACACCCAATCAGGAAAAGGGTGTACACCTGTTGTAGAGCTTAAAGAAATGGATTAACAATATTTATATATACATAGGAAAAAGTTACTAATTTATACAGTTCCGTTCCGTTCGTTTGCAGCCTAATCTGGACTATCAGATCTTGCAATAGATGAGTAGTCATTGAAGAGTCCATAACCACCATTTGATGTATATTTTATATATACACACACACGAAGGGCCAGACTAGTTAGACAGCTCAGGCTCATTAATTGTCAACTACGAGAGAAAATAAGAGAAGGAATTTAATAAGCAGTAGTATAGATGTCCCTTATGAATTATGAACTCTAGACATGAAGATATGCACATGGGGGGTGGGGTGGGGTGGGATCAAACAGAGTGAATATGCATAACATGGGAACAGATCAGGCCAGCCTCAGAATGATGTGGTGACTTGGTGGGTGGGCTGTACAAATCATATACAACCAGATAATTTCATAGATATAGTTCCTCTACTAGGAAGTTTATTTTGGGACATTCTTTCCTTTTCCCAACTCCATTTCATTCAGAAACTTGTAAGTACCATAATCTCATGCCAGTCAAGAATACATTAATGTTCACACTCACTCTCCATATGCATTCTAACAGTACTAATGTTGTAAACGAACCGGGTTACCCGACTGGAGTAACCCGACTCTTTTAGAATTTAAATAAATTTTTTCTGTGTTTTTATTATAAAAAGGTTAAACGAGCCGGGTTTAAACTCGTCTAGGTTTGACTTGGGTAGTTTACAACTCTACAAAGTACACAGCCATAATGGAGGATCTGCTAAAAATAAATACTTTTCCTAAGTTGTAGTCGCAGAGTCTCCCATAAACTGGCACTACAAGAAGACAAAGGACCCTGGCCATAAATAAATAGTGTAACCGTCTTCATCATATTGTACCAAGGGTGCATATATCATGCTGAGATAGGGCTAACCACGCCTCAATCTATACAAATGGCAGCTTCTCTATGTACATATAATAGACATAATCTCATGGATGAAACTACGCAGAGGGGAACTCGCATAAGAACCACATTAAGAATTATTTTAACTTTTGTGCCATGCACATGGTACCTTCTAAAATTTGATGCTACAAAAACTTCAAGTATACTAAAGCCATTCTTGACACGTAAATTATTTATCTACACCATTCTGTGCCTGGGATAAATCAGTGTTCCCATGTAATATACAGCAGAGAAGAATATTATTTATATCTAAGTGGATATTTGTTTTTACTACATGTTTATTTTACAGTCAAATATCAAGTGATGAAGAAAGAGTTGAACTTCACTAGTCATCATCGTATGAAATGTGGAAACTGGTAGTGCAGCCTGATGCCTCCGGGTCCTCAGCTCCACAACAATCGTAGAACTTGGCAGCATAAGGAGGATCATCAGGTCCCAACTCATAGTACCTGATGCAGGATAGATTTAGGATGAATAATTAACGGAAAATTAACTAAGATTTAAACTCCACGTTTAAACCACTAGGATCTCTCAAGTGTATCAACAACATGGATAAAATACCTTTACGGTATGGATAAAATAAGCAACTTCAATATATATTATTCTCCATGACTTGTGGGGATTGCATCACTATTTAAAGAAACACAAAATCCTAATATTATTAGAGGAATAATAAAAATACTAAACGACTAAAATACCCTTATTAATAATTCCTAATCACCAATTAATGTCCTAAATCCCCACTAATAAAATACATAAATCACATTAACTACTTTTATATTAAACATAATAAAAACTCCAAATAATAAATATAAAAAATATCTTCTTTGTTCTTGACGTGCAATCCCATCAGTACCTTAAACAATGAACAAGTGAAAACCATCATTTTTTGTTCTCAAGCTGTAAATGATATTGCATATGCTGGAAAAATGGGTGCAGATTCAGTTGTCAACTTGTCATATACAAACTTCAATTAGAAACTCTGGCTAAATTAATACAACAAATACCCTCTTAAAAAAGGACATGCATACAGACCCTATGTATCTTTTATTGACAATGCACAAGCATGGCGCTAGAGAAGGGGGAAGAAAATATGCATATCTCTAGCTATCCCTCTCCCTCTCTTTATCTCTCTCCCCCCACTTGTATCTATGAAAGTCCCCTTATCTTCAAGTATAACTATAGCATACAATAAACTGAACTACAGAATTTACTTCTAGCACAATATGACAGAACAGTCAGTGCTGGAATTGTTGCCCAACACATACCCAATAGGATTCAATAATTGCAGAAATGGCCAAAAATGGTGTACAAGCTGTGAGTGGGTTAAATGTTTTTTCCATCACTAAACTGAAACTGGGGTTGAACTTATAAGTGCATCACTGAAATCAAATTTCTACCATCTGACTAGCTGAACTCATTTTTTCTTCCAAACTGTTACAAAAACCGTTATATTGATTTGACTTTTAACGGGAAAACGCCTATGTCCTAGTGAAGACAGAGAATGCCGAGTTGGTAAACTAATGAGGAAAGAGAAAACTGAATTGGAGTCACGACGAGGAGCGAGAAAGGTGAAATGGCATTTTACTTGCAGAAAAGGGGAGAAATCTGACATCGAAAATAAATGAAAAAAAGAAAACCTTTTTTTCTCTCAATTCACTTCATTTTCTCTTAAATTTAAAATACAGCCCAAGAATTAAAAATAAAGAGAGTTCTTAAGATTGAACTTATAGACCCATCGTTCTTAGTTCTCGCTGTTAATGGTGTTAATGACCAAATGGCTTTCAAGGTTCATATCATTTTCCCCAAACTTCCCTAACAACCTGTGGAATATCCAAACCTATCCCTCTTCTGTAATTAGCTTATCAACAACACAGCCAAAACAAATCCAAATCTCAAGCTAAAAAAGCAACAGTGATGCAAAACTTGGATCAGATTTGACAATAGAAGCTGAAAAAATAAACACCCATTTGGTGCAAAGACTCTATATTGTTTAAACATTAGGAGATAAAATGAGAGTATAGAAAATAAAGGTTAACGATTTGGTGACTGAGAAAGGGGCATCTGAGAGATTAAAGTAGAAAAAGATGGTGACAGCATCGGTGATGATTGAAGAAGAGAAGAGATTGAAGAAGAAGAAGAACAGAAAGGAACTCACCTTTTGATGACAAGTGTGAGACTGAAACAATGTGGGGTGTTCGTGGTAGTGAGGCGGTGGCTTGGGTTTTTTATGATGATGATGATGCAGCTATTTTCCATCTAAGTGTTGCCGTGTAGGTCTGTCTACTTGACTAGGTTAAAGGTTTTGCCATTTTTTGTAAGAAAAATAGAGTTCAATGAGTAGACAGGTAGAAAATTATGTTCAATGATCTATATATAAGTCAGAGCCCAGTTTAATGATGAAATAGGCATTTAACCTAGCTATGAGCCATTTATTAGTTTTACAATGGGTTAAACCACTTTTTCCTACTGAACTGAATTAATTTTTTTTCCATTCGGCTCACTGTACTAATAAATTATTTCAAAAATGTTATAAAATTCGTCCAATTCGTTTGACTTTAAACGGAAAAGCTGAATGTACCGCCACATAAGAGAGAGAAAGTTTGCTTGTCACATCTTTGTCCATCTAGTCTACCGAGGTGAAAAAATTATAATATTTTAATGTTAAATTAAAATTAAAAAATTTAATAAAAACTTAAAAATTTATTAAAATTTTAAAATTTAAAATATGTTGTAAAATAAAAAGTATTTTAAAAGTAAAATATTTTTAACTGTATATATACTTTATTTAACAATTATACCAATTAAACAAATTAGTTAATTACAAAACTAAACCATTACACCAATTAAATAAATTATTAAATTACTTGAACAGAAAGAAAAACCAACACTGCTTAATTGGAATAGAAACAACGTTCTTCCCGACTTTCCTCGGTTCTTCCATCACCGTTGCCTACCATTGTTGTACACATATATACATGACACATGTTATTTCCATCTTCATGAATCTTAATATTCACATAAATCTAGCTATATACATACACACACATATATATAGCCCAAAATTAATAAAATAAATGAACACAAGAAGAGAGAAATGACTAATTCACCACTCATCCTATACCAGAACAATGGCTTTTGTTGAAGTAGAGAGATAGATCTACGGTTGTGGACCGTTGTCGATCATCAACTTCAACACCAACACCATGTCTTTCGGTGAGATTTGTGGTTGATTAGATCTATAATGAGATTCAGAACTAGAAGGGCAACAATCCTTGGATGTTATTGTGAGTCAATTGTTGGTTTTTCCTCTATGTTTTTTACATTTTCTTACTGATTCACGAGTAATTTAGACTAGGATTTGGTTGCTGATTTGAAGGTGTTTGGGTGGATCATCAAAGGTGTTTTTTAAGTTTATATTCGTTTTAATTTGATTAAAAATGTGTACAGGACATGGAGCAGGGAGTCATCGTGCTCTTCATGTGTTCATGAAGTTCTTCACCAGGCTCATCGAGAAGGAGATGATAATTAAAATTATGTAGTTTGTTTAATTAGCATTTTTTTAAATAAAAAAATAAAATTGTTGTATATATTGTTTAGTCTGCTTTATTAATTAATTTAAATTATTTGTTATGTTTTACTTTAATTTATACTTTGTTTAGTATTTTGTTATATAATTGGGTTTAATTTAATTTGATTTTCTAACTCAATTTCTCTCTCCTTTTCAACACACCACAGAGCTGCCACATAGATTTGCCGTTAAAGGTTTTAACAGAGTAAACGGTTTTTTGAATTTTTGTAAAAAAAAGATTAGTTCGGTAATGTAAATGTCAATGAGTTTAGTTCAATAGGGCAAAAGTGAAAACCCGTTAGTTCGAGGAAGTTGCTGTAAATGTAAATTGGGGTTTAATTAATTTCTTTTTACAACCTCCAGGGCGACCTCGTGTTGTGACAGTGATTTAATTAGTTTTATAATGTATCAGAGGAAGTTGCTAAACCCCAAAAGTAAACCTTTACCCCCTAGTGCCAACAACTAATCCTAAACTCCTGATTCCTTTTTATTTTGTAACTTCTCGATAGTTGGAGGGTCTTACCAATCATTGTTAATGTAATCATATTATACAAACAAATACTAACATGATTACACTCATAGCCAGCATAATATCATTACCAAATACCAATTTACCACATTTCTCTCATTGAGAGACATCACTCCCATCAAAAAATAATATTTACACTACATTTCTCTCAATCATCAATCAAAAACCACTTGCACTACAATGCAAAATTCAAGCTTTCTCTTTGTTTTTGTTTTTTTAATTAATTCTGGTCTCAAGAAATCTGTCCACGCTATCCTATCCTAGAGAAGAGGAACGGTTGATTCATTTTGTAGTTGGTGAGACTCGAACATAAAATTACCCCCTCTTGTGTGACGAGAGGTGGATGTAACAACTAGGTAATCTTGAGGAGTTGCTAAGGATACATAAAAAAAATCTTTCTTATTAATAATATAAAAAAAACATCAAGGATCGGATTGATACATGGTGCACTTTTTGGAGGAAAAAATAAATACTGCTTTTAGAATCAAAATATTTTTGCTTACAACATTTTTTTCTTTGGTACGGAATTCAAAAACAAACACTAAAAGTGCATAAAGTTGCAAGGGTCTCTATCCTAACAGATTGTGAAGTCAGAGCTACAAAAGACTTGCTTGAGAGACTTTCTCAATACATATGTAGTTACACAAGTTTAAAATCAAGTCTAACTAAATCCAACCCTTACCGAAAAATACAATAGGTTCTCAAAAAATTGGAATATTAATTGTCCCGTTGTTACACATGAAAGTTCCTCATTAAGTATCACCCAGACCTTGTTCTTCCTCTAATAGGAAAATCTGATTATACTAAAAAAACTTCTTTTAAAAGCACAAGAAGAATACATGTATACATCTTATAGTGGCTTCTATATGATTTACAATCTAATTTTTGCATGAAGATGAAGGAAATCAAGTAGACAGGCCAGTCAATGGACTAAAGTTACCCTTATGATGTCTATAATCTTGCTTTACCAGAGTGAACCAAAGTCCTATCTTGGGCACACATTTCAGTGTCTTCATATTTTTAGGAATTGTTACTTCCGAAAAATATTTTTTACACAAGTCCTTATTCACGTGAATGTCCCATTTACTATTGTTACTTCAGAGAAAAGCCTGATGAACTATCAAATTCACTTGAATGTGGATCCCATTTACTAAATAGGAGAGGAGCCTTGTGGAACTATCAAATTCACTTAGCAAATATAAGGATCTGAATAAATACCGAACCGAACCAAATAATTTAACCAAAATTTTCTCGATAATTTGGTTATTTGTAACATTTACCAGTTTCGGTTAGTTTATAACCAAAATAACCGAACAAAGCCTTCTCCTATCTTGGGCAACTCTCAAATGAGCATTCAGTGTCTTCATATTTTTTCAGGCAGCCCTTCATCGGTCATCATCAGTCAATCTCAATTGTTACTTTGAGTATTTGACCAAATTTGCAGTTTTAGTAGGTTAGTCTTCAGAATGAAAAAATTTGAGATATCTAGTATAGTTGATATTTTGCCACTTGTTTAGCTTAAACCCCAAGTTCAGATTTTAGGTATTAGAAGACATAGGTTTTACTTGGAATCTCTTCTAATGTTGTGTAAATAGGAAGAATTTTATTTGGCAGATCATACAATAAACTTTTTGCTGAATGTGTTTCCTTTTTATTTTGTCTGTTTTTGCACTTTCTTGGATAGCATTATCCCATGAGTGTGGCTGGTCTTATTGCCATTTAAATCATTCCTTCTCATTAGTGTTCAATGTTATCTCCTCTCTTTTTGTAAATTTTGACATGGATATTAAGTTTATGAATGTTTGTTAATTTTATCATACTGGTTGCACTATTCCTTATTGAGGAACCAAATTAGATTAGCAATCTATGTGGTTATTTTTTCGTAAGACTGAGTTAACCTATAAATATTAACTAATTATCTGCAATTAATGAACGCTTTAAATAGACCACCCTTGATCTATTGCAAGCAATATTACTGCATTGCAACAAAATAACTACTCCCTCCGTCCCCCAAAAAGAATTACATTTCTATGGGCAGTTTGATAAAGCAATTCAATCTGGTTGGTCAGAACATTTGTGTTTGTTGTGTTATTGTAGTACTACCATAATAGGATCAAGTTGGAACTTGGAAATGTATGATGTGAGAGTCTATCAAATCGCTTTTAACACCAAAGTTGTCAAATATCAATTCCCATTTTTTATTAATCTTTGTTCAACTCAGCCTCTGTGGTATCCCTGTTGTGCCCGTGTCTTCCCCAACTCAGCTTCCTCCTAAAATTTAATTTTATAACAGTACAAAAAAATTAACTAAGTTCACACTCACATGATTAACTAGGAACAAAATGTGCGTATATGTAGTGTTGTTTAAAAAATTCGAAAATGCATGTAGAGAGTGTTCGATTGAAGATGTACATACTACAAAAATATTTGAACATATTTTTAAAATGGTAAAGCAACATTCTTGAGCACTTTCTTCAACCTGAAGACGATTGAAGATGTACATGCTACACATTTGAACATATTTTAAAGGTAAAGCACATTCTTGAGCACTTCTTCAACCTGAAGTGAAAGAACCATTAATTACCTAAATAAAATATACATATTTGATATCATCATATCTCCCAGAAAACATTGAAATTACCATACTCCATATCTTTTATAAAAATAAATCAAAATAATGATCATGTTAATCGAATTCTAATTAAAATCAAACAGTATCTTAAAGGGGAGGAACAGTGTACCTTTTCTGATCGTCGTGACGGCGACAAACGAAGAAGGAAGGATGAAAACAGCAAGAGAATTTGTTGTTAGATGAGGGGATATATGTCTGTTTACACCTCTTGCATACCTTCTTTCCTCCTCCCTCTTCTTCTTCTTCTTTCTCCATTCTTCTTCTTCTCCATTCTTTCTGATCCCCCACTCTCTGTCGCTCGTTACTGTGTCATGACTCATGAGTATTATTTATTATTTATCTAATCCCAATTCCAAGCTAATGAATACAGGCCATTTTGGAACTAGCCCGACCCACCTTTTTGTTTTTATTTGGGCGGTGGACATATTTTCGGTTTTACAAAACATGGGCCATTTTGGGCCATCTAACATTAGCATGACTCACCTGGGTTTGGCCGGTCTTTATTTGATTATTTTATTTGGGTCTATAAAAAAACAAACCATACATGTGGGCATTTTTTCTTCTCCTTTTTAAACAAACTTGAACCGGCTTTCGGTTTTGCTGATCAAATTAAAATTGATTTGATGTTCATAGCATAGCAAATATTAGCAATAGCAAATACTAGCCATGTTGAAATTTTGGTATATACCGGCTAATCGATTAATTTTGAGTGTATTCGATCATCGATTTTGTTTGAACCGGGACGATAAATTAGTGATGAACACCCTTATCAATTTTACATAATTGGAAAGGTTCTACCACTAGTTAATCACCTCTAATCTAAAAACTTTATTATTTTTTCTTGTAACCGTTTAAAATAAAAATATTTTTCTATGGGGTAATAAATTATCGTACAAGGCATGATTTTTTTTTAAAAAAATTAAGTTTTTAATTATGAAACAAATAGTATGATTTATTTATAACAATATTTATATATATTTGATATTTGTTAAAATTATTTTTATTTGTTATTTTTTTATCCTTACAATTTTTCTTATTATAATTTCGTCCATCTTAATTTTTTAAAATTTTTAATTCTATCTTGAAAATTTGATAAGTAGTTGTGGAGCCTGTTTATGGACGGACCAAATTTCCAGCCAAAGGGTATTTTGTGTATACGAATTGAGACGTATAAATAGTATAACGCCTTAAATCCATGCATTTCTCTCTCCTACCCAAACGCCATTCTTCATCCCCACGTACCACCTCTAAAGCACAATAACACAAGAAATTATTATCCCCCAACCAATTCCTCTTTCTGTAACAGAAATAAAATTACACCCAATTACTCTAATAACCTCTTCTTTGCTTCTTCCATGTCGATTGCCACTAAAAGGGTATCTTCTGCACGTTATCATGAACAAATCGACACTGCAAGTGAAGACGACGATGATGAAGAAGAAGAATTGGTTTTAGATAATGATAATTGGAGTTCTGGTTTGCCTGATAGATGGGATGTCTTGGGTCTTGGCCAAGCTATGGTAATTTTTTGTTTTTCTCCAAGTGAGATTGAATTGAACCTGTCGAAATTTTTTCTTGAATTCATTGTTATTCTGTTATGCTTTTACTTATTCATTTTATTACATTAGAAGAAAGAAATACCCATGATGGGATTTTGTGATTAGACACCAAGTTATATAGTCCTAGTGCATTTTCCAGATTTTTGTTGTGGATATGATTAGTGTAATTTTGCATATGCTGAGCTTTATGTAGATGTTGGAGCCTGGAGCCAAAGCCCCTTAACTTACTTAGACTTGGGCTGGGTTCTATATATGTATATATTGTAGTAATGTACCTTCAAAAACTCTTTTATTGATTATAGTTCCTTATATATTCTATGGAAATTTCAGTTTATTGAAAGACAAATGGAACCCCTTTGAACCTCTTGCAGATGAATGGGTTGTACTCTTTACCCTTTGTTGTGTTCTGTAATTGGAAACGGGACAGGGAAAGGGAATGAAAAATTAAATTAAAACAAAAAAGATATGAACTTTGTCATTGTCAACAGTCTATCACGCTAAATTATGATAATGTATTAGATATTGAACACAATTTTCTGTTACCTTTTGCAATTTTCTTTGTAAAAAGTTTTATGGAGTAGCTATAGCATTCACTTTTTCTAAATGTTTATTTCTCGTTTCACAATGATAGGTAGATTTTTCTGGCGTGGTTGATGATGAATTTTTGGAGAGTCTGGGTATAGAGAAGGGTACAAGAAAGCTTGTAAATCATGAAGAGAGGGGCAGGGTTCTGCGTTCAATGGATGGATGCAACTACAAAGCTGCTGCTGGAGAATCTCTTTCTAACATCCTAGTGGCCTTAGCCAGGCTTGGTGGTCAGCCAATTGGAGGCCCTGCCTTGAATGTAGCCATGGCAGGTAGCGTCGGAAGCGATCCACTTGGTCACTATATTTTTATTCTTCCTATGTTGTCTACTTTTTGTTTAGGAAAGAACGTATCGGTAGATCTTCTAGGTGAATCAATCCTGCTTTACGTTTTTCAAGTGATAGAAGAATTAGAATTGAGGGACCTACTGGGTTAGTTAGTTCTACTATCATAGCATATATGGTGCGATGAAGTTATCTTCTATTTTCCATAAGAGTTCAGGAAGTTTTGTTGAATCTGTTCAATCTCTAAGCTTCTACTTTAATTTGTAGAGCCAAACTGCGTCGGGAAAACGTGAATTTTCTCTCTCCAGCTGTTAAGAACGGGACAAAAGGGACGGTTATAGCTCTCATCACTCCAGATGCTTACCGTACAATGCTTTCATATCAGGTAGAAATATATATAATATCTGTCATTTGAAAATGTGATTTGTTTGTCACTTGAAGCTACTGCCATAGCTCATTTTCATGTTATATAGCATGAGATATTCGAAAATATCAATATTTAGCAATTATATACCTTCAGAGACCCATCAGAAAAAAATATTTACGTCTGCAGTCCAGGTCTGGTCTGTTTGCTATAATAATTATGATAACTTAATTACTGATGCGTAGAGAAGCATGTAATTAATTGATTAACTAACATTATTTGCTGATGCATAGGGATGCATGTAAATATATGTCTAGTATCAGGAAGTCTTTTTAGGTTGGCACTGCAGAAGTTCTTGGCTGTCTAACTGATGTTGTCAATACAACTATCAAACTTAAATTAATACTGCTACTATAGCACTATGTTTCTTATTGGATTACCTACTTCGAAGGACATAGCCACTTTATGATGGGGGAATCCCCTTCCTTGACCTTCTGATATTCTTTACTCAATAGTAGTAATTGTAATTGTATTGTTAAAAAGGATTTATGGGAAAAATTCTGTATATTTAAGAGGGCTTCAAAGTATAATAATATAGAATTTCCTCCTTTTTAAAAGAAAATTTTTTCTTTTCCCCTCTTACTGTACATTTCTTCCTGTTGAAGTTGAAATGGTCTGCTCCTGTGTAGTGCTACTTTATTATTACATCCCTTGGCATTCACTGGAGTCTTGAAAAAGATGCACACATTATATATAATATTAAGACGCAATTATTATTTTAACATAAGAACTCAATGACAAGGGGCAAAAACTAACTGTTTAGAGGAATGAATCATGAACATTTGATTTTGTCTTCATTATATAATGCTGCTTAAGAATCATTTGTGAATACCCTCACATCCTTTAACAATCATAAATTACAACAACTGGGCAGGCTTATTTTTTCATGTAAAAGAAGAAGAATCAAATATGGATTTATGTTATGTCTCAAACTGCTGTTCTTATTATTGTTTCTATTCCTAGAGTTTCCCAAATACTTCAACTTTACGCATGGTGTTTCTTGCCCCCAAGCAATTTTCATTTTCCTTGATCTGATGCACATGTGATACAAGAGATTAAAATCACTGAACCGCCCCTAATATGGTTTGCCTCTTTTGTCATGTCAGGGTACATCATCAAGGATTGATTATGATCCCTGCTTGGCAGGATTAATTTCCATTTTCCAAAACAAATATATTAGTAGTTGAAGGATATCTATTAGAACTTCCTGACACAATCAAGACAATTATTAAAGCCTGCGAAGTTGCTCGCAGTAGTGGTGCTCTGGTCGCTGTCACAGCATCAGATATCTCCTGCATTGAGAGACATTATGATAATTTCTGGTAATTTCCTTCAATTGATATCTTGTTGTGTTTTCTTCAACTATGGTCTCCCCTTTAAATTTTTAACGTCGTCATCCAAAAATGTCGCATGACAAATATTTTACTCTGCCCTTGCCTATAGTCATGGCATAACAGAAAATTATTGATAGCACGCTATGAATATAGAGAAGAGGCTCGCTCAAAACTAGAAGCAACCATGTTTTTTAAGCTCTTATAAGTTATAACTACTTCCTCCTTTCCAAATTATAAGATCATTATTGACTTTTGAAAGTCAATTGGAGACATTTTCAAACTCAAAATTGAGATTATTCATTAAAAATTATGAAGCAATAAATCTTACAATGAGTAATACTTTTTAGGTAGTTTACATTATTCATCATTGTATTACTAAAATTAAAGGAATCTATGTCAATTTTGAGTGTTTGAAAATGTCTTGAGTTGACTTTAAAAAGTTCTTATATTTTGGAACGGAAAGAGTATTTTCCAACTCAGAAGGAAGTAACTCAACTAAAGTTCTGGGAATCATGTCATTCATGAGAACAATATGAGTAGTTGTTTTGTGTCTTAGAAAATAATAGTAACAGAACCCTAGTATCAATATAATTGACTTTTGTGTTGTTTCTCTCACCAGGGTCGGTGTTTGTTTTCCCCCTCACAACACCAGATGTAGATGATGTTTTTTAAGTTAACTTTGATTTGTATCATCCAACTAGAAAGTCTTTTGAGTTTGGTTTCTTAAGGTTGAATATTGTCAGAAACCTAGTTTAGTAAATCTCTAGCCAGGCATGCTCGCAACAGTGTTAACAGATCCGTATACTGGCTGCCAACGCCAACTTACTGTATCAATATATGTAGTTTGATTTTAAGTTGCGTTAAGGGTCCTTGAATACGTAAAATAGAACTTGGTCTTTGTCATTTTCCTCGGGCATCTGAATAATATACATTTTCTTGACAAGGGAAATCCTGGAGAACTTCGCCGATATTGTCTTTGCAAACACTGATGAAGTGAGAGCCTTCTGTCATTTCTCCTCAAAGGAAAGTCTCATCGCTTCCTCAAGGCACCTTAGTCACTTTATCCCGCTAGTCTCAGTCACAGACGGTTCAAGAGGTTCTTACATTGGCATAAAAGGGGAAGCTGTATATATCCCTCCTTCACCACGTGTGCCAGTGGACACTTGTGGCGCAGGGGATGCATATGCTTCGGGTATTCTGTATGGCATTTTACGGGGTTTGTCAGATTTAAAAGGTATGGGAGCTCTAGCCACTAAGGTTGCATCTGTAGTTGTTGGGCAGCAGGGAACCCATCTTCGGGTTCAAGATACTGTTGAGTTAGCAGAGTCATTTTCATTCAATACTGAAAACTCCTCCGTTCGTTCGGATGTGGGTTTTGATCAAATTTCTAGCTTGTAACACATTGTGATAGCCCTAGAATGTTGTACCACCATTGTAACATTACACTAATTTTTTTGTACACCTTAGCTTTTGAACTTTCTTTGTATATTCATTTTTTTCATTGTACATTATGTATAAAGTTCAGAAATATTAATTCCTTGGGTTCTTGTGATCGAAATGGAAAACGAAAACTCTAAAATAAAAATAGTGATCCATGAAATGGAACACAATTTTTTAGATATATAATATAAGTAGTTTACAACTTTAGAAAAAAATTAAAATTTTGATTTGAAGATTAATTAGATATATATATATATATATATTTTCTCTTTGGTTTATCCTAAAATTAAAGATTTTAAGTAGATCCACTAATATTAATTTTTTTTCGCAAATGTTTTGAAAAGAATAAAATTTCATTAAAAATCATCGTTTTTTGAGATGCATGTGAATTAATATTTTAGGGATTGAAATGAAATATATATAAACACTTCTTAACTAGTCTCTCTTATAATTAATGATACCTTATATAAATAATAATTGTATCCAGAAAAGTCCACTAAATTTGTTGCTTCGCTGGCTCCCTCACTGTTGGCTGGCTCCCTTTTATCCGCTGGGTAATTTTCTCTCATCCGCTACTTCGTCTAGCGGATGTGACTTATTATTTTAGAGAGTCCGCTGGACGAAGAAGTAGCGAAAGACGTGTTTCCTTTTTTAATCCTCGCCCTTAATTATTGTAATGAATGATTATGATATTATTTGTCTATTTTTTATTCATATGAAATATTTCATTATGGATCATTTCCCTATATATATATATATATATATATATATATATATATGTATTCTTCTTTGTTGATTACACTCCAAGTAGTTGTATACAAAGATTTATTGGATACAGATATTTGTTGTATACATCAATAAATGATTTTTGATAATTTTCATTATTATTTGCTTACATTTATTATGTTTCAATATATTAGTTTGATTTAATTTTTTTTGTTTTTAGCATTGTATGGTTATAATAATAATAATAATAATAATAATAATAATAATAATAATAATATCAAAAAAAAAAAATAGGCTCCACATCTTCTTTTAATTGGTGCTTATTCCTTTTGTGGCTTATTAGGATCAAGGTCTCCTCCAACCATCCGTTGATCTGATGGTAAGTGAGTCGTTTATTTCGTTAAAGTTTGGGTTCGATTCTCATCCATAACGGATGATTGGTGATAACTCTAAGTTCAACACGCTATTCGGCTACTCGCGAAAAATTTTTTGAGTTTTGATTCCGATATAAATACATTGAGGATTCTTTTAGATGTAGACGTAATGTGCGTTGTCGCGAAATTTTGGATATCTTGCCTACTTCTCAATTTTTATACCAAAAAAGAGAGGAATAAAGTCTTCTTTTGGAGAATTTGAACTTAATAAGGTCTGCGTTTAGAGAATTTGAAATATCAAATGTAACAATAATATCATAAGCTATGTTTATGACGAAATAAATTTAGGTAACAATTATATATTCTATTATATTTTTAATAATAATTATAACAATAGTACACTCATAAAATATTTCCACAATTAATACACTTTTATATTTATTTATAATATTAGTGCAATTAGGATTCTTTAATTTAAGGAATTAGTATACAATTAGGATTCCTTAATTTAGAAATAGTTATCCTCATGGCTTCTTCTCTCTCTCCTCATCTAGTACAACTGTATTACATAGTCCCTCCGTATACATCATCGTCGCATAAGCATTCTTACAATTTTCAATTGTCGTTCTTGTAATTCATCCTTTAATGGGTTCTACTGTATGATATCTTATTTCTCCGTTAATATTTTCAAATGTCGTCGTTGCTTTGACCAGAACCACCACCGTCACCATCAGTATCACCACCCACCCTACCAAACTAAAAAAACCTCATTATATGTTATTTATCACCTGGCAGTACTTCTCCTTCTATTTCTATTGCATTTTAAACTTTCGAGCTTTCATGGGAAAGATTAAAAGATTCAGCAAAATGCAGGTGAAAGGAGGAGGATTAAAACGATTCTTGATTATAGTTGGTAGCCAAACATTCATACTAATGTAACCAATTCAGTGTTATTAGGATTCTAATTTATTTTTAAAAAATCTATTATATATTTTTTTATTTAATAGTGCAGTTGGTAGCTAACACTTTATACAAATGTAACCAATTCAGTTTTATTGAAATACCAATTAATTAAAATAAATGTATTGTAGATTTTTTTTTATAATGTAGTTGGTAGCCAAACCTTAATACAAAGGTAACCAATTCAGTTTTATTGGGTTACCAATTAATTATAAAAATCTATTATAGATTATTTTTTTTATAAGATAATTGGTATGAAACCTTAATACAAATGTAACCAACAAAAACTAAAATTGTTACCTTTGAAAGTTTTGGTTACCAACTCCAGACCGAAATTTTTCTCTGATTCTTGCAAAAAATAAAATGGTTACCTTTCAGATAAATATTTGGATACCAACCGCACTAAAATTTATCTTTTTCTCCTTTTAATTTCTGGACTAAATCAACCTTCGTCATAATGGCAACTGTGGTCGGCGTCCATGGTGTTGAAGCGGCGGCGAAGGGGAGGAGGAAGATGACCGACGAAGGGGAGGAGGAAGATGATGTTGCCAAACTTTGAATATTTAAATTTTAATTATTATTTTTGATTTTGTTTTGTTTGTTAGATCCAAGATATTTGAATTTGAATTATTAATTATAGTAGTTATTTCTCCTTGATTTTAAGTTTCCTTATTATTATGAATTGAATCCTATACTAATTTCCTAAATTAAGGAATCTTAATTGCACTAATATTATAAATAAATATAGAAAGTATATTAATTATGTAAATATTTTATGAGTGTACTAATAGTGTAATTATTTTTTAAATGTTGTATATTTATATAAAGAACCCATAAATTTATTTTATAAGATGAGATTAAGAGCAAAGGTGTCCAGTAAAAGTATTTCTATTTACTGTGGATAGTCATAACTTTCCCGTATACCCTAGAAAATTGAAATATAAGACATCCTCTATCATACAAAATTGAATTAGTTTGATTTTTTTGGGATCAAATTGATCAATTTTAAAATTAAGAATTAAATATATTTATTTATATTTTTAAACTCATAAAAAAAGAGTGTGTTTTCAGCCTTTCAAATGCAAATAAATATTTTAAAGGTTAATATGTATAATAATAAGATAAAACCCAATTTAAATTTATGCGAAAAAGTTCAAAAACGATTCAGATTCATTTTAATTTTCAAATTGTTAAAATAGAGAAAAAAATTTATTACGCCGTACATTCAATCACTGATAATTATTATTCCCTCGGTTCCTATATAACTGACGTTGGAGGCCAAAGTTCACTTTTTAAAGAAAGTAATGGTGGGTCAAGATAAAGTCTAAATTGTTCCTTTTCTATTTTTGTTTTTTATAATTAATAAGTAGTAGTAATTGATATCAGTAACATACAACCTTTACTCTTCTTCATAATTTTTTTTCTTCAAGTCACTTTAATCTCTCTCTTTTTCATATCATCTTACCTCCTTTCTTCGAAAAAAAATTGATTTTAAATTTACTCTTTTTTAAAATTTTAAAATTTTAAAATTTTAAAATCTTGGCTTTACTTTTGAATTGATTAAAATCTTCCAGTATCCGTCGGCAAATTCAAATCAATATCTCGTACAATCTTCTCACACTCATGGTTTGGTTCCTCATTTAAATCAAAAGAAAATTTATTTTTCTCAATAACGCCATAGAGTTGTACAAGATTTTTCATAAATTTTTTGTAGAAAACATAGATGAAGAGAGAGCATATAATAAAGAATCCATGAGAGAATACAGAGATGAAGAGAATGCATGAAAAATTGAAGCCATATTGAGGGACGTTTAGAATTCTGAGAAAGAGAACTGTTAACGCCAAGATCTTCTGCCACGTCCCAATCACGTAAGACGTCCTGATCCTGCACACTAAACACAGTTAACACCAAAAGCTTGACGGCTTCGACCGTCGGGGGATAGCTCAGACGTGAGAGTCAGTACAAGCGATCACAATGGTTAACAATGGAGGATAAAATGTGACGCCCCCAAAATAAGTCCATTCCATCCAACCCATTCTGAGTCGCCAAATACATGGTACAGAAATAACTACAACTTTATTATTACAACATATAAACTGTGAGTTTAAATACAGATATTGCTATCTAGACAATATCCACACGCAAATAAATCCCCATCTTAATTATTGATACATTATTTTACAAAAATGGTGAGGACTACTAAACAACTCTCTCTAGAACCTTCATTCCATACCCCGACTAGTACTCACTACATTCTCGCCTCCTGAGAAGAAAAATGGAACAAAAAAGAAAAGGGTGAGCTCAACTAGCCCAGTAAAGAATATTATGACTAAGATAATATACAACAAATTATCGTTAGTCTTTTCCAGGATGGCATTGTCAGAACATGTGCTGAAATGAGTCTCCTCTTGAGTTCTTCGAAGCTCTTCCCACATTCCTTGCTCCATTCGAATTTTGTATCTCTACGAGTCAACTGCGTTAAAGGAATAGAGATTCGAGAATATCCTTCAACGAATCTCCGATAATAACCAACTAAGCCTAGAATGCTATGTATTTCGATTACTGACTTAGGTTGCTCTCAACTGTGACTCATATCCCAATCTTGGATAGCACGTCACAATGACACCTATCGCTTTACTCTTGCCTGACAAATATGGTGTCCCCTACGAGAAGTCGGCTTGGTGCATTCCACAAAGGAAGTCACCAGATAAAGGCTCGGTACCAAATTCTATAGTTGAATTTTAACTCACGAAGTTCAATAGGAGCCATTCGATATGAGATTTTAGAAATGAGTTTTATCTGGGGTTCAAAGTCGATACAAAATTTAATATCGATCTTTGGGAGTAAACCAAGAAATTCTTCAGGAAATACGTCAGGAAAAATCAATAACAACAGGAATATTATTCAAATCTGACGTGTCTTTATTCAAATCCATAACATGGACTAAGAAAACTTGACATTTGTAATAAACGAATGACTTCATGGCTTGATATGAAAATGTTTGATTACAATGGTTTGATTGCTTGAATTCGAATAATAGGTTGCTTAGGAATATGAAAACTAACAACCTTACAAAAGCAATCAATTTGGCATGATGAGTAGTTAACCTTAAAATCACATCAAAAGCAAATATCTCTATAGAAATAAGGTTAACGTGTAATGTGATAGTGCTAACTGAATCAAGCAAGATTTCTAAACAACGGATGTAATGAAAGTTTCTCTAACGGATTCTCCATAAATAGGTCAAAATCTAATTTCTCCGTAGTTAAGTTTAATCGTTGAGCGCAAAGCAAAGAGAGATAAAAGAATGGGTAGAACCCAGATTATCTAGTAAGGTATAAACTTCGCAAGAATTTATAATTAACTAACCCGTCTAACTTCATTCGGGTTCTCGCATTTTGACCGGCCACGACAAACGCTCTTCCAAGAACCGTTGACTTTGACTTTTCTCGACATCCTTTTGAGTCACCATTCCGCTGGATCGGTTTCGATATCGTCTGATCTCGAGCGATATGTCCTTCTTTTCCACAATTATAGCATACCTTAAACTGTTGGGGCGGTTTGGTGATATCCCCCTCTTTCCGCATTTGTAACATATCGACCGATGGTCTTTCTCCTCCTTGGAACCGGTTACTCTTTGGCGCCGACGTCTTCACATGGTCGTTGTTGAATCTCCTCTTTTAAAATCTCCTCCCGACTCGCTTCTTCTATTTTCATGGGCACGATTACCACCCGTGGTTACCGCCTTTGTCTATATTCTTCTTTCTCCGCCGGTTATCGTTATTCATCGATGGTATTATCTTGGTATGATCCTCGGTTATGGTCCCTCGGTTGAACGTACTCGTTATCTCGCTCTAACAATCGAGCCTACATTGACAACATCTGAATAGAGAGAATTTATGAGAAATGAGATCTTGGCGTATGTCGGGTTTCAAACCTCTCGAAACATCCGCGTCATACGTTCCTCATTCTCCACCAAATGAGGTGCAAACCTAGATAACTCATGAACTTCGCCTCGTCTTTGGGACACCGCCATGTTATTCTACTCTGATCTAATAAACTCCACTTCCTTCATATATTGAATACTTTCGAGGAAGTACTTGTCATTGAACTGCTTTCAAACGCGTCCCATGACATCTTTGAGTGCGGTTTGGATGGTACGCTTTCACGATTCCCACCATGTCTGCCTCGCCACGGAACATAAAGGTGGCGAATGGAACCTTCTGTTCTCCGTGCATCCCAAGACATCGAAAATCTTGGTAATTTGCTTGACCCATGTTTCCGCCATGATCGGATCGGCTTTCCCTTAAATTCGGTGGTCCCAACTCTTTGAACTACTTGGGCATGTGACAACCCGTGAATTGCTATCATTTCATCCTATATTTTGAACACGAGTCTCCTCGTGCGATTTTTTGCATGAATAAAGCTTCTAAACATCCCTTGTTCATCATCTGCTTTCGAGTGGTGTTATTCATAGGAGGTACATTGCCACTGTGCAGCGTTCTCCTCGTTGGTAAATCTGAGGCATCTCCACGGTCTCATTTACTCCAATCATAATATTCTCGATCGACATTCTCAAATCTTGTCATAAAACAAGGGTTAATTAAGGAAATCAATATATCACATAATATCCCTATATAATGACCAACTAACAAATAAGCTTGGGTAGGACACACTAGCGAAGGATTTACTCGTCTCTCCCTCCTAGTTCTATTCCCCAATCTCCGCCTAAAGATCATATCCTAAGCTCGATACCAACCGTGACGCCCCAAAATAGGTCCATTCCATCCAACCCATTCTGAGTCGCCAAATACATGGTGCGAAATAACTACAACTTTATTATTACAACATATAAACTGTGAGTTTAAATACGAGATATTGCTATCTAGACAATATCCACACGCAAATAAATCCCCATCATAATTATTGATACATTATTTTACAAAAATGGTGAGGACTACTAAACAACTCTCTCTAGAACCTTCATTCCATACCCCGACTAGTACTCACTACATTCTCGCCTCCTGAGAAGAAAAATGGAACAAAAAAGGAAAGGGTGAGCTCAACTAGCCTAGTAAAGAATATTATGACTAAGATAATATACAACAAATTATCGTTAGTCTTCAACAGAGAAAAAATCTAATAGAATACAATAGACAACCAGTTTTAAATCAACAACTACAGCGGAAACAACAATTCATTAGAAGAGTTAAGTAGAGAATGCAAACTACTATCTTCTATATATGAATTTAAAAGTTCATCGTCGATATTTTATCCCTGTAACATCAATCAATATATATCTGGAATCAAATATTCATCTTTGCACTACAGGCCAAAGATATTCATCACTAGTCATGTTCATCTAAACACTGTTCATCTTTTTTCACGGGCCAAAGATATTAATCGATCGGTCATGTTCATCTCAACACTGCTCATCTTTTGCACTACTGGGCCAAAGATATTCATCAAGAAATCATTCATCTTTGCCTTTATGGGCCAGGGATATTCCATAATATCATCATTTAAGGTGAAGATGATGAAAAATATTTTTAAAGAAACGAATCCATTGAAACAAAATGACAAGGATTAAGGATTAAGGATTAGTACTTTTGTTTTATCCACGTCCAAAAATACCTCAAAAATAATCATAGGGGTGTAAAATTCAAGAATGATCAAAACATGGATACAATCAAAGCTAGTATCCGAATAGATATTTTAGACGAAAAGAAAAATTTTATTTTTCGATGAATGAATAGTCTTAGATTCGTGGATAGTCTGGTATCGTGAATAGTAACTTCGACACCAAAAGATAAAAATTCCACAAAAAACATCTTCACGCTTAATGAATAGTACTCGTGAATAAGAACTTCGTGAATAAGAACTCATGAATAGTAACTCGTGAATAAGAACTCATGAATAAATAACCCGAACATGAAAAAAGTTCCAAATTTGATAAAAGTTCCAACCAATATTTCAAAGATAATGATATTGAAGAAATAATATCATTTGAGAAGAAAATAACATCCCTTACCTCGAAAGACAAGATCTTACTAATGAAACACCTGATATAAAGCTATGACTTGAACTTGCATCGTATAGCAATACTCAAAGTATACTCAAAATACTCACAAGAATACGCCGATAATATAGAGAGAAAACTTCGATTTACAATGTGATTTTCAATTCTAACCTAAGCACCCTATTTATAGGAAAATCTTTAGAACACCAAAGCAGAAAAATTGAATATAATAATATTATATATAAACAAAATTCATACGCCCACATCTTGAATCTGAATTCAGCCACCATGCACATGTTAAATATGCCTACAACATATAAAAAAACGTTTTCTTAAAAACATAATTAAAACTTCCAAAATTAATTATTTTGAGCTTGAACTTAAATAATTCATAATAAATAGCCCTTTTTTCAGAAAATTCGAATCTCTTGACTTTTTATAGGAAATTCCATTATCTACAACTTTGCGAAGGAAGTTTTCCCAAATTCCAAACAGAAATTGACCAAAAATCCACAAACAAGGCGATTTATACGTTTATAATCAAATTTTAGTCAATAAATGGGGTCCAATTTACACACAAAACATGTGTTAATCATTTAATGCCACAAAAATACTCTTCCTCCTCATATACTCACATATCGTACATTCATTATAAAAATATCACCGTTAATATATTATTAAAATAATATATTTAAATAAATTATTTTATTGAAAAAGATAAAATATTAATTTTCAACAATTGTCACATTAAAAATTTTCTCCATCTATATCCACATAAAATCAATATTTTTCTCATCATATAAATCAATAATTAATTATTCACAAATAATATTACAGAATCACAAAGATCTTGTGACCTGTAGTTCTCCGAAAGAGAGGGGCTTTCGAATAAGAAATTCTCCTTCTTGGTGGCGCAATTAGGTGACCAAACCTCTCCTTAGACGAGAACTTTCTAGACATTGCCAATAATGTTATCTAATAATATTATTCGAGATAATATGAATTATTGCTTCGATAATGGAAAATCTTGTGTAATGACAATTTATTGAAACAACGATAATATAAAATATCAATCGCAGAATTATTGAATCAATAAAATAAAATCTTTGAATAATAATTACGTAACAATTATTGAGTAGTGCCTTTTTACGTAAGAATCAATATAATTGGTGCAATACAAAGTCTTCTTGTTCAACACGTATTAGTGTGTTTTAACCACCGGGTATTCCAACAAGATAATTGGTAATAACTACGCCAGTTATTTATAAACAACTTATATTTGTCGTTTTCTTCATCCAATCGCTTTTACATTATGGGGCCCACAAAAGATTTAAGGTACAGTCGTTTAATATTCCCAAAGCGATCTAATAATATTCCACGACCAAACGAATATTCCCTAACGATAATGAATATTTTATAACCACTTGCTTATTCGAAATATTTGCGTATTTTACCCATAACTATCCACATTAATCAAATCAACCCTTACTATTTCAAAATAATAAATAGAGGAAAATAAATTTTATTTATTAATAATTTGGGGTCTTACATAAAATATCTAGTGTATTGAGAGAGATAAAGTTATCAGTTACTTTTTACTTGAAGACTTCCTTGCTATGATATACTACAAGACCCGATTTTTGCGTCAATCCAAACCCTCCCGACACTACTACTACTGCAGTAGCTTTCACCATTAATCCCATCCCTTTGTTCACTAATGGTAATCGTCCAATCCTCATTAATGCGATGTAAGATATCAGTCAACCATTATCTTTGTCATCATCACCGGTCAAAGATATCTGCTGGGTCAGCCCACTGACCCGACCCAATCAAAGAGGACCCAACTGAAATGACCCGGTAGATTAACCAAGTGACTCGGCCCAAGCCCTTTGGCCCAATATCTAAAATATCATATCCCAACATTGCCCCCCACTCTTTTATTAAACAGGATGTTTAATGAAAGAGTATAAATGGCATCGGTCCAGGGCAAAAAGAATTATAATAAGATTAATAAAGGCTCAAAATAGAGCTTACCGAAGCCCATCTGGTGAACATGAAATAGCAACATAAAGGGTTCATCTTCGCCGACCTCTACAGAAGTACCAACTGAAGAGCTTTCAACTACCGAAGCTCAAGCCACAGAATGAAATACCGGTTTGGCAATAGCATGCGTTCATGATACCGGTGATCATCGGTTCAGAAATAGTTCCATCATAGACCTGATGGATGAAGGAATGAAATACCGGACTAAAGAAATTTGATAGTTTGACTAATCCATTTACATTGCTGCCCATCAATTTGAACTGACTGATTAATAATAGTCATTTGCAGGCAAACGCTATCTTCGGGTGCCTCCGTCCCAAATACAAAGAAGCCGAAGAGGATGTCGAAGAGGATGCCGCCCGAAGGGAGAACGCCATTCGAAAATCGGGTCATCATCGATATAAATGTCGATCCAAGCTAAAGAATCAAAGCATCTGGCACATCGTCAGAAGTTTGAAGAAGAGTTCAAAGAGCTTCGGGCCTTTAGGAATTTGGGTCCGCCACTGACCGAAGACCTTCGTAAGGAAATCCAGGCAACATACAGAAAATCCGCCAAACTGAATGATGAGATCGTCCATTTGTATGCCAAAGGATATAAAATAATTAGTTGTAGAACTTTCTGCAAAAATCCTAACTTTTTGTGAACAGTTAATATTAGTGGAATATCAACTTCATGCCTTATTACTTCTGGGTGAACATTTCTTGTCAATAATTCAGCATCAATCAACTTTGAAACTGTACAAGTGCCTCTTATCTTAAACTGTTAGTCAATAATCAAGCAAATTATATAACAGTTAAGAACAATGATAATATAATCTGAACTCAACACTTGAACAAAATAAAATAATGCATACTTATCGTTACCGAAGTGTGAGACAGATCATGTATAAGGTGAATTCGGCTGATCCTCCTTGCACCATCAAGATCTTGTTTACCACTCGGGGTGAAACAAGTATATAAGGACATTTGTCTACCATGCGGGGTATAACAAAGATATAAGGACATTTGTCTACCATGCGGGGTATAACAAATATATAAGGACACACCTGACAATAAGGCTACCATCGAATGATCAGCGAGTCCGACCGAACCTCTTTACTTTGGTGCATATTGTAACGACCCCAAAATAGGTCCATTCCATCCAACCCATTCTGAGTCGCCAAATATATGGTACGGAAAACAACTACAACTTTATTATAACAATTGTCGTGCAAAATACAACAACACATATATCTTTGTGAGTTTGGATACAAATATATACCAATCAGAAGTACGTCCACAATGACACCTTACATAAAGGTATAGTCAAAACCTGCTTTTAGAAATTAGAATCTTTGGGAAGTGCTCAAGAAACCTTCATACATGGGAGGCCATGCTTTTAGATTATGGTAGATATCATATGGCCACAGAATTATCCTTGGTTGACCCAATAGACCCCAAAGAAAAAAAATGAGAAGATTACTATCATATTCTTCCCAATGGTGAGTCTTCTCTTGACATATCATTATCTCCACATCTCTAATTGGGTATTATACTCCAAACAAACACCAAGATTATATAGGTAGTGCTTGTAAATATACTCAAAAGTGGATGAGCACAACCATGTCTTATGATAACACGAGTTTGTATGTCATTAGACATCTTGTATGATAGTGGCAAAACACCCTTCCAAGTTAAATTCACCTCACCTCAACATCTATAGACCACCATTCTATTCCTCGCTATCCCCCGCTTTCACCCAAATTTATACTTTTATTACACGAAAGGAATTGTGAAACAAAAGGGTGAAAGACAACTAGCTCGATAAAGAATATTATGATTAAAGATAAATAAATTATCAATAGTCTTCATCAAGAATAAATCGAGATTTAGAACATATGGTAGATGATAAAACTTTTCAACCATAGTTGCAATGAACGAGCGATCCATTAAAAGAGTCAAATAGACTATAAAGTCTATTATCTTCTCCAACGTTAAAAGTCCACCAACAATATTTTATCCTCGTAACATCAATCAACAGTTCCTTTCCACAATCATATGAATAACTCATAATCATAATTGTGATTCTAAATTCCTCTTCTCATCCGGAATGAAGATAATTTTCATCACTGTCTTTACACGAAACATCAAATATCATGGTTATACCAAATCACAGCCTCGCTCATAATCATACTAATAAATTCATCTTTGCACCACGGGCCAAAGATATTCATCAATAGTTCATCTTTACACTACAAAAGCAAAGATATTCAACAACAAAGTCATCTTTGCATTCTGAGCCAAAGATATTCATCAATAATTCATCTTTTGCTACAAAGGCTAAGATATTCAACAACAGTCATCTTTGCATTACGAGCAAAAAAGATATTCATCAATAATTCATCTTTTGCACTACTGCTAAGATATTCATCAACAAGCCATCTTTTGACTACTTGCTAAAGATATTCATATCTCAAATAAATACATAATCATTTCGGAAGTTATATAACAATAATTATAACCATGTTGATCAATTCACCTTTGCACTTAAGCTAAAAATATTCAATTGTAAATTCAATGGTCATGATCATATCATCAACAATTCAACTTTTTACCTTTACTTGTGGCGCCCCCAAAATTAGGTATACGTCACCCATCTTGGGTCGCCACTTACATGGTACATAAATTCAAATACAACTTACTAATATAAGCGTAGGTGTACAATCGACATAAAGCGTGAGTTTGAATACAAATATTGTCTACTAGATATTATACAAACTCAAAAGGAGTCCTCATTACAACTATTATCACACTATTTCACGTAGAATAGTGAGGACTACTAATGCTATCCTCTCGACCATTACTTCGTTCCCAGACTCGTCCCGGCTATGTTCTCATTTCTGAAGAGAAGAAATGAAAAGAAAAAGGGTGAGCTCAACTAGCTTTAAGTAAGAAATATTATGACTAAGATAATGCGTAATAAATTATCATTAGCCTTCAACGATGTTAAACCGATAAAATACAATAGACAACCGGTTTAAGCTGCAATGGAATAAGCAATCCATTAAAAGAGTCAAGTAGAGAATAAAGTCTACTATCTTTTAGGTTTTAAAAGGTTTTCATCAATTTTTATCATTGAGACTCGACAATAATAAACCACCACATCTAATCATTCTGTATACTTGGTCAGGATTTTCATCAAATTATCAATGGTCATGACTATACCTAGAATCACCCACGGTCATAATCATACCAAAACTATCCATCAACGCATTACGACCACCGAGGAGGACTTTTGTCACATCATTTATATCATGTCGTGATTATACCCGAATGATCCTGGTCATAATCATTCTAAGTTCATCTATGCACGTAAGCGAAAGATAACATAATATAACATGAGGATGATGATGATGACATAGTAATTCAATAAAACAAGTTCAAGAATTATTTAATCCATGAATTATTAACGTCCAAATTGTCAACATGAATCTTTGTTTACGTAGAGTAAAATTCAATAATGATCGGAAGAATATTTCCATGAAAAGATCTTTGGATGAAACGCAAATATCAAGGATATTCTACTAATTTCATGGAGTATAAAGTCAAAGTTTTAACCAACCGGGTATAATAAAGAATGGAATAGCAAAAGAAATCACCATGCATGCGGTGATTGCTTGCATAGGCGAGTTATTCAACGAATAATAATAACGGAACCGGTCGTGAAATTCACACCGGCGGGATGTTCAACAATGAATAATAAATATGGAACCCGGATCCGGTGTAAAACACACGAGATAGGATATTCAGCGGAGAATGATAAAGAGCGGAACCGGTCCCGTAAAACACATGACGAGGATGTTCCAACGAGAATAATAAAAAAAGGAACGGAACCAGTCCGTGTAAAACACACGTGATGCGGGATGTTCCAATGAATAATAATGAAGAATGTCACCAAGTATAGGGTAAACCAGCGTATACGAGTTATTCAATGAGAATAATAATAAGAATGGAATAACATAAGGATTTCACCAAGTATAGGGTATCTGCCGTATATAGGTTATGTATAGGGTATGCCACTTTTACGAGTTATTCCAATGTAATAATAATGAATGGAATAATGAAGTTCTCTTCAAGAAGAAAGAATAACACCCTTACGGCATACAACAAAAATAATATCCCTTACTGTAAAAGAACTGAATATAGAAGTAGTGAAGTAGCGAGAATACTCTTCTTCTTTCTATATTTCTTTCTCTACAGAGTTTGATGAATTAATAAGAAAATAATGAAGGAATGAGCTTGAGCTTTATAGGAAAATGGAATGCATAAGTAATTAATCCATGAGCGGTCCAGATTAATTTACTTTAATCGGCGGGTCCATATTTAAAGAAAAATCTTTTAAATAAAATATAATATATTCTATTTATATAAAAACATTTTACTATGCAAATACTATGTAATCTTATGCAAAACACTATATGAAAACACTATACAACACTATGCATAATAAAATATAATATATTACTATTTATAGCATAACTTTAATAAAGTATTACATTTTATATAAAAAAGATGTTTACATTTTATTACGTTAATAATCTGAATAAAACAAAAGCGTCATTATCGCTATAATAATTCATATTATTAATCGACAATAATGGAATCAAACCGAGTGACTTCTCACATAAGCATCAATAATCAATACCGTGTCTTCTTATGCAACCACACGTATTCTTTACTACTTTACTACTTAAGAGTAGTTCAACGAGAACCACGGTAAAACTTCCGTAGTTATTTCAATAAAATATTTTTGTCGTTTTCTCAATCAAACAATAATTACATTATGGGGTCCACCAATGATTGAGTAGTTGTGCGAATATTCCTATTTAAACCGAATATTCCCCACCAATCGAATATAATATAACCACTTGCATACTTTGCAAAATTTATAAATACTACCCACAACAATAATATTATCTCAAATTCACACCATAATATTAAAAATTATTTTGACAAAATTTAAATCTTTATTGATAAAATCTGGGGTCTCACAATCTCCCTCCTTATGGAATTTAGCCCTCGAAATTAGAATGCGTACACAGTATGATAAAGAGGTGAGGATACCTTGAATACCTTTATCGTTGAAAACATTAAATTCATCTTTGCAATCCGGCCAAAGATATTCATTAACAATTCATCTTTGCACTACTGGGCAAAGATATATAAGCTATAAAACCAATAATCTTTGAGACTCGACTTAATAGTATCACAACCATGAATTATCCATGCATTCTTGACTAAGGATATTACGTGTTTTTCAATTCTGATCGTGATTATCTTAGAATAATCCGTGGTCATAATCATACCAAGTCTATCAACGCACTACGACCAAAGATGACTTTTACCACATCCATGAATTAATATTTCATTCTTTGAGACTCATTTCAATAATTAATCCATATCATCGAATCATCCACACTACGGGCCAAGGATATTCATTAGTATCACGACCACGAATTATCCATGCACTACTACCAAAGATAATCGTGTATTCATTAGTATCCGACCACAAATTATCCATGCACTACTACCAAGATAATCGTGTATTCATTAGTATCACGACCACAAATTATCCATGATAATAATGTGTATTCATTAGTATCCGACCACAAATTATCCATACCACTTCTACCGAAGATAATTGTGTATTCATTAGTATCACGACCACAAATTATCCATGCACTTACTGACGAAGATAATTGTGTATTCATTAATATCCGACCACAAATTATCCATGCACTACTGACGAAGATAATTGTGTATTCATTAGTATCACGACCACAAATTATCCATGCACTACTGCGAAAGATAATTGTGTTTTTCAATTACGGTTATGATTATACTTAAACAATCCACGGTCATAATCATACCAAGTCCATCTATGCACTTTCTGAATACAGATGACTTTCAACGTAATATAAGCGTGAGGATAATGATATAAAGAATCAATCAAATGAGATAAAGGATAAATATTAAACATTTATAATATAATTTATCCGAGGATTCAAGAATATCCCCATGTTTTCAATCACTTAATAATCTCATAATCTAATATCATTAATATTATAATAATATTTTAATCACTTCTTAAATTTATAAATAATTTATCTTAATTGTTTACGCTTTACCATATAATGCATTTAATCATTCAAAAATGTCATACTCATAAGATATCATCACCAATTATTAAATCTCTCAAAAAAATATGCATATACTATATATAAGATTCTCTAGCCATAAAATCCTATTTTCAACTTTTCTTACTTCACATAACATATTTAACTCATATGTTAAGTAACTAAACTATTTTCATGAAAATACCAAATCAGTCCCAAAAATATTTCTTTTCTGGGATTTAGCATAATATAGTCCCATGATGAAAATATATTTTCTCTAATTTTTAAAATTCATTTACTATTTTTCAAAATCAATTTCTAATTAATTTCTTAAGAAATTAGCTACCTCAAGTTTAACTCCAAAATTCCCAAATCTTGGAAGGACCTTACACATATTAACGTGAGCTTCTAGTTTAAATTTCATGGTCATCTGAGTTATAGAACTCCGGTTATAGCGTTTTAAATTTAAAAATCTAAATATTGAAATAGTCATAACTTGCTCATTTTAAGTCGAATGAGCTCATTTTTGGACAGGAGTACTTTATACCATATACTTTCATGTCCCAAAAGGCCAGAATTTTTCTCATAATTTAAGTGGCCGAAACAACCCTCTAAAATCATGGCGGCAGCTTTTTTCGGTTTTTTGCAGCTTTGTACTCCTTTGCTAAAATCAGTCCACACAAAATCTACAACACATTTTCTAGTAATTCCACTTGGATTAGTTAGGTAACTCATAGATCTAACTCTAGGACTTGACCACACTCAAAAATTCAAAATATAATAGGAGATATGGTCAATTGAATTTCATATTACGTTTTTCACCAAAATCGATTTTTCAACCCTTTGTGATTTCTAAGAAACTTTCATGTTTTCACATAATAACCACATAACTCATCATAACACTTACTAATACTTCATATACCCATGATTTTCATTAGTCCAATGCTTTTATTATGACTTTCATCATAAACCACGTAAATGAGATCCTTTTAGTTGAAGAAATATTTAAGGGTTTAAGAAATGGGTTTTTTCTCTTGGGGTCAATACAAAATTCGATTTCATATTCTAGGTAGGCTAGAAGTCTTCAAGAATACGCCAATAAATTTATTAATGATAGAAATATCATTCAAAAGCTACTTCTCTCGTCCAAGACTTGGATAATCGTCACATTAATACCAAATTGTGACTTCATCCTTTAACTGGATAAAGACCTCACAATGATACCTATCAACTTGCCATCTTCATCCGACGTCGCCTCTGAAAGTCGGCTTCGTGCATTCCACATAAGGAAGTCAACAACGAAAGGATCGGGGCTCTTTCTTATGGCTTGATATGACAATGATTGACTTTAGTGGTTTGGTTACTTTGAATTAAGCATAACGAGGATGGTTATGAATATAAAAGCTAACAACCTTACGAAAAGCATGATGAGTAGTTAACCAACTGATTCCTAAAATCACATCAAAGGCAAGTATTTTCAAAAAGATAAGATCGACGGAGTAACGTGAAAATGTTTATTTGAACCAAACAAGATTTAAAAATAGTAAGCGATAACGAAGGCTCCTACTTAACGAAGTTTCAACCAATAAGTCAAAGTCTAACTTCTCCTAGAGTCAAATTTAAACGTTGAACACAACTAGGTAGAGAATAAAAGAGTGGGTAGAACTTGTATTGAATAAAGTATAGACTTATGAATAATTTATAATTAATTTACACGTAATAACCCCGTTCGGGTTTCAAGTCTCGACAAACGCTCTCGCTTAAATTACAGAGTTTGACTTTCTTATAGGTACATTCCACCCTTAAGTGCTTCTTCACATTCTGATCCATGATTTGAATCATTATTCTCCGATCCATATCGAATTCGGGTTGTGCCGCTATGCATGAGGTAATTAAAATTCGATGTTAAATTCTCCCAATTCTTGTCAAAAAGCAAAGTCCATTTCATCTATTTTGGCTTTATTGGATCTAGACGTCTTTTCTACACTATCATCAACGCGTTGTGCGAAGCTTTTACCCATGCATCGCCTATTCTCCTTCGTTCGATTGTTTCTTCTTTCAATGATCTTTGATTTTAAATTCTCGATTCCAACTTTAATATCTTACACCTCGCCAAAGCGTGATTTTGTTCGAGCATCACATATCGGGTAACCCAATTTTGAATTGTTGTATCCCTTTGTTCCACGACCGTTTGCCGTTCTTCAACTTGTTCTTCTAGCTCACGAACACGATTTTGTAATTCTAAGTTTTGATCATAAATTTCTTCTAACCAATTCTCCTCAGGTTCCTCTTCTTCCTCTTCTTCTTCTTCTTCCTCACTTTCAGCTGCTACCCTGCAACTAGCTCGGGTGCAACAATTAGTTCTTCATTTACTACGTGGATATCTCTAATTTGTTCCTCGTCTGACACTGCATTAACCTGATTAGTGATTAAAGGTGTCACAACGGTCACATTCACTCCATTGTGAATATTTTTTACAATTTGCCATTTCAAACACGCCACAACACAAGGTTAATTAATATATCAAATATTATCCTATATACTCGTGAACCAATTAAATACCAAATAAACTTAGGTAGGTCATACTAAGCGAAAAATTTCCCGTCTCTCCCTCCTAGTTCTTATCTCACATTTTAGCCGGGATCATATCCTAAGCTCTCGATACCAACCGTGGCGCCCCCAAAAATTAGGTATATCGTCACCCATCTTGGGTCGCCACTTACATGGTACATAAATTCAAATACAACTTACTAATATAAGCGTGTGTACAATCGACATAAAGCGCGAGAGTTTGAATACAAATATTGTCTACTAGATATTATACAAACTCAAAAGGTCCTCATTACAACTATTATCACACTATTTCACGAATAGTGAGGACTACTAATCTTATCCTCTGGACCATTACTTACGTTCCCAGGCTTCGTCCCATTATGTTCTCATTTCACGAAGAAACGGTGAAAGAAAGGGTGAGCTCAACTAGCCCAAGAAGAAATATTATGACTAAGATAATGCGAGATAAATTATCATTAGCCTTCAACGATGTTAAACCGATAAAATACAATAAACTGAACCGGTTTAAGCTGCGAAATAAGCGATCCATTAAAAGAGTCAAGTAGAGAATAAAGTCTACTATCTTTTAGGTTTTAAAAGGTTTTCATCAATTTTTATCATTTGAGACTCGACAATAATAAACCACCACATCTAATCATCCTGTACCACGGTCAAGAATTTTCATCTAATTATCAATGGTCAAATGACTATATCTGAATCACCCCTGGTCATAATCATACCAAAAACTATCCATCATTTTGCATTACAGACCCACTTGAGGACTTTTGTCACATCATTTATATCAAGTCGTGATTATCTTAGAATGATCCTCAGTCATAATCATTCTAAGTTCATCTATGCGTAAGCGAAAGATAACATAATATAACATGAGGATGATGACAATGACATAGTAATTCAATAAAACAAGTTCAAGAATTATTTAATCCATGAATTATTAACGTCCAAATTGTCAACATGATCTTTGTTTTGTAGAGTAAAATTCAATAATGATCGGAAGAATATTTCCATGAAAGATCTTTGGATGAAACGCAAATATCGAGGATATTCTACTAATTTCATGGAGTATAAGTCAAAGTTTTAACCAACTGGGTATAATAAAGAATGGAATAACAAAAGAAATCACCATGCATGCGGTGCTTGCGCATACAGTTATTCAATGAGAATAATAATAACGGAACTAGGTCGGTGAAATTCACACCGCAAGCGGGATGTTCCAACGAAATAATAAAGATGGAACCGGATCCGGTGTAAAACACACGAGATAGGATATTCCAACAGAGAATGATAAAGATTTTAACCAGTCCGGTGTAAAACACCGCAGACAGGATGTTCCAACGAATAATAAAAAAGCGGAACCGAATCCGGTGTAAAACACACGACGGGATGTTCCAATGTAATAATAGAAGAATGTCACCAAGTATAGGGTAAACCACAGCGTATCTGAGTTATTCCAATGCAATAATAATAAATGGAATAACATAAGGATTTCACCAAGTATAGGGTATGCCATATACAAAGTTATGTATAGGGTATGCCACTTTTACGAGTTATTCCAATGAATAATAATGAATGGAATAACGAAGTTCTCTTCAAGAAGAAGAAAGAATAACACCCACTTACTGAATTACAACAAATAATATCCCTTTACCGTAAAAGAACCTAATATAGAAGTAGTGAAGTAGCGAGAATACTCTTCTTCTTTCTATAATTTCTCTCTAGCTTCTCTAGAGTTTCAATGAATTAAATAAAAAAAAATGAAGGAATGAGCTTATTTATAGGAAAATGGAATGCGTAAGTAACTAATCCATGAGCAGTCCAGTTGATTTACTTTAATCGGCGGTCCGTATTTAAAGAAAATCTTTTAAATAAAATATAATATATTCTATTTATATAAAAACATTTTACTATGCAAACACTATGCAATACTATACGAAACACTATATTACACTATGCGTAATAAAATATAATATATTCTATTTATAACATAACTTTAATAAAGTATTCTATTTTATATAAAAAGATGTTTCATTTTTATTACGTTAATAATACGAATAAAATAAAAAGCGTCATTATCGCTATAATAATTCATATTATTAATCGAAATGATAATGGAATCAAACCGAGTGACTTCTCACATAAGCATCGATAATCAATACTGGTGTCTTTCTTATGCAACCACACGTATTCTTTATTTCTTTTACTACTGAGAGTAGTTCAACAATAACCACAGTAAAACTTCCGCCGTTATTTCAATAAAATATTTTTATCGTTTTCTCAATCCGACAATAATTAAATTACATTATGGGGTCCACCAATGATTGAGTAGTTATGCGAATATTCCTCGCTAAACCGAATATTCCCAGGCAATCGAATATAATATAACCACTTGCATACTTTGCAAAATTTATAAATACTACCCACAACAATAATATTATCTCAAATTCACACCATAATATTAAAAAATTATTTTGACAAAATTTAAATCTTTATTGATAAAATCTGGGGTCTCACACTACTGGCCAAAGAGAACCTATAGTCACGATCATACCAATAATCTACCCATCTTTACACTCAAGTCAAAGAGAAATATTATCATTAGGGTTATAAGAATGTTATATAAAAACAATATAATCAAAACATAGTTTTAATTTCAAGAGTAAGATTCATAAATCAACGATAATTTGGTCAAAGAAGAAACCAATTTGTCATGAATAGTACCCGTATTAATGATTCGTAAATAAGTATCGTATATCGTGCGTAAGACCGAATCTCGATAATACGAAAAGATAAAGTTTCATAATAAAATTCATATCCATATTTATAACACCTTAATCCAAATGTTATAAATCACTTAGAAATCTCATAATCTAATATTATTAATATTATAATAATATTTTAAACATTTCTTAAACTTATAAATAATTTAATCCAATTATTTACACTTTAATAATTAATGCATTTAATCATCTAAAAATGCCAAACTCATAAGATTTCATCATTATTAACCAAAACCCTCATAAAAATCTGCATATACCTCATATATGATTCTCAAGCCAATAAATCGTATTTTATAATTTTCTTACTTCACATAACATATTTAATTCATTTACTCATAACTAGAACATTTTTATGAAAATACCAAATCAGTTCCAAAAATATTTCTTTTCTGGGATTTAGCAGAATATAGTTCCATATTAAATATATATTTTCTCTAGAATTTTTAAAATTCATTTACTATTTTTCACATGGCCAACACCACCGAATATTTAAACATTTATCATAAATTATACTTTTATCCAACAATTCTGAAATTTACACGGTATACTGATATTATATAGATGTACTCCCAATAAAAATTTCATCAATTTTGGAGTTAATCACAAGGAGTTATAAATAGTTACTTTTAAAATAGTCTTTTCTCATAAAATCCATAACTCCTAATCTATACATCCAAAAATCGCCATTTTTGGACACAATCTACAAAACTCATCAAAATATCATTTCAAATTTTTCCAGAATTTTTGAATGTCCGAAAAAATACAAAACTAAAAAAACATAATCACCCTTAAAAATCCCTTACTATCCCTTACCTCAAAAGAGCAGTACTTCTGACTGGAATAACGCTGAACGAACTTGCACCGTATATGTGAGACCCCAGATTTTATCAATAAAGATTTAAATTTTGTCGAAATAATTTTTTTATATTATGGTGTGAATTTGAGATAATATTATAGCTGTGGGTAGTATTTATAAATTTTGCAAAGTATGCGAGTGGTTATATAATATTCGATTGGTTAGAGAATATTCGGTTTAGCGAGGAATATTCGTACATAACTCAATCATTGGTGGACCCCTAGCAGTAATTATTATCGGATTGAGAAAACGACAAAAATATTTTATTGAAATAACGGCGGAAGTTTTACTGGTTGATCTTGTTGAACTACTTTCGGTAGTAAAAAGAAATGCGATGTCGTGTGGTTGCATAGTAGCACGGTATTAATTATTGATGCTTATGTGAGAAGTCACTCAGGTTTGATTCCATTATTGTCGATTAATAATATGAATTATTATAATGATAATGACGTTTTGTTTTATTCGTATTATTAACGTAATAAAACGAAACATCTTTTATATAAAATAGAATACTTTATTAAAGTTATCTTATAAATAGAATATATTATATTTTATTATGCATAGTGTTGCATAGTGTTTTGTAGTGTATTGCAGTATTGCATAGTGTTTGCATAGTAAAATGTTTTTATAAATAGAATATATTATATTTTATTTAAAAGATTTTTCTTTAAATATGGACCGTCAGTTAAAGTAAATCAATCTGACCGCTTAATGGATTAGTTACTATGCATTCCATTTTCCTATAAATAGAAGCTCATTCCTTCATTATTTTCTTACGAATTCATTGAAACTCTGAGAGAGAAATTATAGAAAGAAGCTATAGAGAAAATTATAGAAAGAAGAAGAGTATTACGCTACTTCACTACTTCTATATTCGGTTCTTTTACGGTGAGGGATATTATTTGTTGTACATGTAAGTGGGTGTTATTCTTTCTTCTTGAAGAGAACTTCATTATTCCATTCATTATCATTACATTGGAATAACTTTTGTAAAAGTGGCATACCTATACATAACTTTATGTCTGTGGCATACCTATACTTGGTGAAATCCTTATGTTATTCCATTGCTTATTATTACATTGGAATAACTTTGTATCTGTGATTATTTACCTATACTTGGTGACATTCTTCTATTATTACATTGGAACATCACATGCATGTGTTTTTACACCTACTGGTTCCGCTTTTATTATTACATTGGAACATCACATGCATGTGTTTTACACCTGGACTGGTTCCGCCTTTTTATCATTCTGTTGGAATATCCTATCCGTGTGTTTTACACCTGGATGCGTTCCATCTTTATTATTACATTTGGAACATCCTCAGTCGGTGTGAATTTCACGACGACAGTTCCGTTATTATTATTACATTGGAATAACTTACATCTGTCAAGTCTTAGCATGCATGGTGATTTCTTTTGTTATTCCATTCTTTATTATACCCAATTGGTTAAAACTTTGACTTATACTCCATGAAATTAGTAGAATATCCTTGATATTTGCGTTTCATCCAAAGATCTTTCATGGAAATATTCTTGATCATTATTGAATTTTACTCTGAAACAATGATCATGTTGACAATTTGGACGTTAATAATTCATGGATTAAATAATTCTTGAACTTGTTTTATTGAATTACTATGTCATTGTCATCATCCTCATGTTATATTATGTTATCTTTGGCTTACGTGCATAGATGAACTTAGTATGATTATGACCGAGGGATCATTCGGTATAATCATGACTTGATATAAATGATGTGACAAAAGTCCTCGATGGCTTTAATGCGATTGATGGATAGTTTTTGGTATGATTATGACCGGGGTGATTCGGTATAGTCATGACCATTGATAATTTGATGAAAATCCTTGGCCGTGAGTATGTGGGGATGATTAGATGTGGTGGTTTATTATTAAAAGTGAGTCTCGTGATAAAAATTGATGAAAACCTTTTAAAACCTAAAAGATAGTAGACTTTATTATCTACTTGACTCTTTTAATGGATTGCTTATTCCATTGCAGCTAAAACCGGTTGTCTATTGTATTTTATCGGTTTAACATTTGTTGAAGGCTAATGATAATTTATTCTGCATTATCTTAGTCATAATATTTCTTACTAGGCTAGTTGAGCTCACCCTTTTCTTTCACTTTTTCTCTTGAAAATGAGAACATATTTGGACGAGTCGAGGAACAAAGTAATGGTCCGGAGGATAGCATTAGTAGTCCTCACTATTACGTGAAATAGTGTGATAATAGTTATAATGAGGACTCCTTTTGAGTTTGTATAATATCTAGTAGACAATATTTGTATTCAAACTCACGATGCTTTATGTCGTATTATGCCACACGGCAGTTATATTAGTAAGTTGTATTTGAATTTATGTACCATGTAAGTGGCGACCCAAGATGGGTGGCGTATACCCAATTTTGGGGGCGTCACGGTTGGTATCGAGCTTAGGATATGATCCAGCTAAGATGTGAGATAAGAACTAGGAGGAGAGAGCGGAAATTCCTTCGCTAGTATGACCTACTAAGTTTATTTGGTATTTAATTGGTGGATTAGTATAGGGATAATATTTGATATATTAATTAACCCTTGTGTTGTGGCGGTGTTTGGAAATGCGGTGAAAATATTCACAATGGAGTGAATGTGACCAGTTGTGACACCTTTAATCACTAATCGAGTTAATGCGATTATCGACGAGGAACAAATTAGAGATATCCACGTAGTAAATGAAGAACTAATTGTTGCACCCGAGCTAGTTCTTGAGTAGCAAATTGAAAGTGAGGAAGAAGAGGAAGAAGAGAACCCGAGGAGAATTGGTTGAAGAAATTTATGATCAAAACTTAGAATTACAAAATCGTGTTCGTGAGCTAGAAGAACAGAGTTGAAGAAACAACAAACGAATTAGGTGGAACAAAGGGATACAACAATTCAAAATTGGGTTACCCGATATGTGATGCTTTCGAACAAAATCACGCTTTGGCGGTGTAAGATATTAAAGTTGGAATCGAGAATTTAAAAATCAAAGATCAAATTTGAAAGAAGAAACAAGCGAATGAAGGAGAATAGGCGATGCATGGGTAAAAGTCGCACAACGCGCGTTGATAGTGTAGAAAAAGACGTCCGATCCAATAAAGCCAAAATAGATGAAATGGACTTTGCTTTTTGGATGAAGAATTGGGAGAACCAACATCGAATTCGGAATTACCACACATGCATAGCGGTCAACCCGAATTCGATATGGATCGAGAATAATGATTCAAATCATGGATCGAGAATGTGAAGAAGCACTTAAGGGTGGAATGTACCCTATAGTAAAAGTCAAACTTCGGTAATTTAAGCGAGGCGTTTATCGAAAACCGAACGAAGTTATTACGGGTAAATTAATTATTATGAAGTCTATACTTTATTCAATACAAGTTCTACCCACTCTTTTATTCTACCTAGTTGTGTTCAATGTTTAAATTTGACTCAAAAAAAAAATTAGACTTTGATTTATCTATTGAAACTTCGTTGGGAGAAACCTTCGTTACCTCCAATCGCTTTATTAATCTTGTTGTTTCAAATAAACACTTTCACGATCTTATATCTTTAAAAATTCTTGCCTTTGAGGTAATTTTTGAAAACGATTGATTAACTACTTATTATTCTTTTGTAAGGTTGTTAGCTTTCATATTCCTAACCAACTCATTATACTTAATTCAAAGTAACCAAACCCTAAAGTTAATCAACTTTGTTATATCGAGCCATAAGTAAAGAGGCCCGATCCTTTCGTTGTTGACTTCCTTGTGTGGAATGCAATCGGCCGGACTTTCAGAGGCGACATCGTGAATGAAGATGGCAAGTTTATAGGTATCATTGTGAGGGCTATCTAGGTTAAGGGATAGAAGTCACAGTTGGTATCAATGTAACGTCTTATCCAAGTCTTGGATAAGAGTAGCGATTTTGAATGATATTTCTATCATTAATAAATTTCTTGACGTATTCTTGAAGATTTCCTAGCCTACCCTAGGCGTGAAATCGAATTTTGTATTGACCCCAAAGATAAAAAACCCATTTCTTAAACCCTCAAATATTTCTTCAATTAAAATGAGCAGGTTTACGTGGTTTATGATGAAAGTCATAATAAAAGCATTGGAATAATGAAAATCATGGGTATATGAAGTATTAGTAAGTTTTATGATGAGTTATGTTGGTTAGTATGTGAAAACATGAAAGTTTCTTAGAAATCACAAAGAGTTGAAAATCGATTTTGGTGAAAAAACGTAACATGAAATTCAATTGACTATATCTCTTATTATATTTTAAATTTTGAATGTGGTCAAGTCCTAGAGTTAGATCTATGAGTTACCTAACTAATCCAAGTGGAATTACTGGAAAAAGTGTTGTAGATTTTGTGGGGACTGATTTTAGCAAAGGAGGCCAAAGCTGTAAATTTCGAAAATGCTACTGCCTTTAAACTTTAAGGGACTGTTTCGGCCACTTAAATTATGAGAAAATTCTGGCCTTTTGGGACATGAAGGTATATGGTATAAAGTATCTCCTGTCCAAAAATGAGCTCATTCGACTTAAAATGAGCAAGTTATGACTATTTTAATATTTAGGTTTTTTCCAGGCGAAAAATGCTATAACCTAGAGTTCTATAACTCCGATGACCATGAAATTTAAACTAGAAGCTCACGTTAACATGTGTAAGATCCTGCCAAGATTTGGAAATTTTTGGAGTTAAACTTGAGGTAGCTAATTTCTTAAGGAATTAATTAGAAATTGATTTTGAAAATAGTAAATGAATTTTAAAATTCCGAGAAAATATATTTTCATCATGGGACTATATTATACTAAATTCCAGAAAAGAAATATTTTTGGGACTGATTTGGTATTTTCATGAAAATAGTTTAATTCTGAACATATGAGTTAAATATGTTATGTGAAGTAACAAAAGTTGAAAATAGGATTTTATGGCTAGAGAATCTTATATAGAGTATATGCATATTTTTTTGAGAGATTTGATAATTGGTGATGATATCTTATGAGTATGACATTTTGAATGATTAAATGCATTATATGATAAAGCGTAAACAATTAAGATAAATTGTTTATAAATTTAAGAAGTGATTAAAATATTGTTATAATATTAATGATATTAGATTATGAGATTATTAAGTGATTGAAAACATGGGGATATTCTTGAATCTGGATAAATTATATTATAAATGTTTAATATTTATCCTTTATCTCATTTGATTGATTCTTTATATCATTATCCTCACGCTTATATTATGTTGAAAGTCATCCGTGGCTTTGTAGTGCATAGATGGACTTGGTATGATTATGACCGGGATTGTTCGGTATAATCATAACCGTAATTGAAAACACAATTATCTTTGGTAGTAGTGCATGATAATTTGTGGTCGTGATACTAATGAATACACGATTATCTTTGGTAGTAGTCGTGGATAATTTATGGTCGTGATATTAATGAATACACAATTATCTTTGGTAGTAGTGCATGGATAATTTGTGGTCGTGATACTAATGAATACACAATTATCTTTGGTCCGTAGTGCATGGATAATTTGTGGTCGGATAATCTTAATGAATACACGATTATCTTTGGTAGTTGTGCATGGATAATTTGTGGTCGTGATACTAATGAATACACGATTATCTTTGGCAGTAGTGCATGGATAATTCGTGGTCGTGATACTTAATGAATATCCTTGGCATGATGCGTGGATGATTCGATGATATGGATTAATTATTGAGTTTGAGTCTCAAAGAATGAAATATTAATTCATGGATGTGGTAACGATCATCTTTGGTAGTAGTGCATTGATAGACTTGGTATGATTATGACCACAGATTATTCGGTATAATCATGGCCAGTAATTGAAAACACGAATATCCTTGGCGAAGAAGTGCATGGATAATTATTCGTGGTCGTGATACTATTAAAATTGAGTTTCGATATTGTTGGTTTTACTGATTATATATCTTTGGCACGTAGTGCAAAGATGAATTGTTAATAAATAATATCTTGCTTGTGGTAAAGATGAATTATTAATGAATATCTTTGGCTTGGATTAAAGATGAACTTAATATTTTCAACGATAAAGGTATTCAAGGTATCCTCACCTCTTTATCATATCAGTGCATTACCCTAATTTCGAGGCTGAAATTCCATAAGGAGGGAGATTGTGAGACCCCAGATTTTATCAATAAAGATTTAAATTTTTATCGAAAATAATTTTTTTATATTATGGTGTGAATTTGAGATAATATTATAGTTGTGGGTAGTATTTATAAATTTTGCAAAGTATGCGAGTGGTTATATAATATTCGATTGGTGGGGAATATTAGGTTTAGCGAGGAATATTAAATGACAACTACTCAATCATTGGTGGACCCTACAATGTAATTATTGTCGGATTGAGAAAAGCGACAAAAAATATTTTATTGAAATAACTACGGAAGTTTTACCGCTGATCTTTGTTGAACTACTCGGTAGTAAAAATGCGATGTCGTGTGGTTGCATAGTAGCACACCAGTATTGATTATTGATGCTTATGTGAGAAGTCACCGGTTTGATTCCATTATTGTCGATTAATAATATGAATTATTATAGCGATAATGACGTTTTGTTTTATTCGTATTATTAACGTAATAAAAGCGAAACATCTTTTATATAAAATAGAATACTTTATTAAAGTTATCTTATAAATAGAATATATTATATTTTATTATGCATAGTGTTGCATAGTGTTTTGCAGTAGTATTTTGCATAGTATTGCATAGTGTTTGCATAGTAAAATGTTTTTATATAAATAGAATATATTATATTTTATTTAAAAGATTTTTCTTTAAATATGGACCGTCAGATTAAAGTAAATTAATCTGGACCGTTCATGGATTAGTTACTATGCATTCCATTTTCCTATAAATAGAAGCTCATTCCTTCATTATTTTCTTACGAATTCATTGAAACTCTATAGAGAGAAATTATAGAAAGAAGCTATAGAGAAAATTATAGAAAGAAGAAGAAAGTATTTTGCTACTTCACTACTTCTATATTCATTTCTTTTACTAGAAGGATATTATTTGTTGTACTTCGTAAAGAAGTGTTATTCTTTCTTCTTGAAGAGAACTTCTCATTATTCCATTCATTATCATTACATTGGAATAACTTTTAAAAAGTGGCATACCCTATACATAACTTTGATACATGGCGTACCCTATACTTGGTGAAATCCTTATGTTATTCCATTGCTTATTATTACATTTGGAATAACTTTTGTATACTGCAGTTTACCCTATACTTGGTGACATTCTTCTATTATTACATTGGAACATCCTCATGCATGTGTTTTACTACAGGACACAGTTCCGCTTTTATTATTCTGCTGGAACATCCTCATGCGTGTGTTTTACACCGGACTCGTTCCGCTCTTTATCATTCATTTGGAATATCCTATCATGTGTTTTACCGGATCCAGTTCCATCTTTATTATTCATTGGAACATCCTGTCGTGTAAATTTCACCCGACACAGGTTCCGTTATTATTATTCTGTTGGAATAACTTTGTCTATCAAGCAATCGCATGCATGGTGATTTCTTTTGTTATTCCATTCTTTATTATACCCAAATGGTTAAAATTTTGACTTATATACTCCATGAAATTAGTAGAATATCCTCGATATTTGCGTTTCATCCAAGATCTTTCATGGAAATATTCTTCCTTGATCATTATTGAATTTTACTCTCACGAAACAGATATCATGTTGACAATTTGACGTTAATAATTCATGGATTAAATAATTCTTGAACTTGTTTTATTGAATTACTATGTCATTGTCATCATCCTCATGTCATTATGACCGGGGGTGATTCGGTATAATCATGACCATTGATAATTTGATAAAAATCCTTGGCCGTAATACGTGGATGATTAAATGTGGTGGTTTATTTATTGTCGAGTCTCAAATGATAAAATTGATGAAAACCTTTTAAAACCTAAAAGATAGTAGACTTTATTCTCTCTTGACTCTTTTAATGGATTCTTATTCATCACGTAGTTAAACCGGTTTGTCTATTGTATTTTATCGGTTTAACACTGTTGAAGGCTAATGATAATTTATTACGCATTATCTTAGTCATAATATTTCTTCTTCGGGCTAGTTGAGCTCACCCTTTTCTTTCCTTTATTCTCTCTGAAATGAGAACATAAATGGATTTAGTCGGGGAACGCAAGTAATGGTCCGGAGGATAGCATTAGTAGTCCTCACTATTCGTGAAATAGTGTGATAATAGTTGTAATGAGGACTCCTTTTGAGTTTGTATAATATCTAGTAGAACAATATTTGTATTCAAACTCACGATTTATGTCGTATTATACACCACGATTATATTAGTAAGTTGTATTTGAATTTATGTACCATGTAAGTGGCGACCCAAGATGGGTGGCGATACCTAATTTTAGGGGCGTCAAAGATATAGCAACACTCAAAGTATCTTGAAAATACTCACAAGAATACGCTCGATAATATAGAGAGAAAACTTCATTTTGGTGTGATTTTCAATTCTAACCCAAGACCCTATTTATAGAAAAATACTTAGAACACCAAAGCGAGAAAATTTAATAAATTATTAATATAATAAATTTGAATTCCTACGCCCACTTTTTTTTTGTTCAAACTTCAGCAACACAAGTATCTCACCTTACAAAACTTACAAAAACGTTTTTCATAATTAATTAATTTAAAACTCCAAAAAAATAATAATTAATTAATCCTAACTTCAATAATTCATAATAAATAGCCTTTTTTCGGAAAAATTCGAATCTCATGAGTTTTTATAGGAAATTCAATTCTCTACAACTTTACGTAAGAAAGTTTTTCCAATTCCAAACAGAAATTGACCAAATCCACAAACAGGCGATTTTACGATCTATAATCAAATTTCATCAAGAAATGGGGTCCCACCGACATGTTTAACATGTTTTAAACATTTATTGTAACAAAAATATTCTTCCTCCTCATATACTCATATATTCCACATTCCTTTGTAAAAAATATCACCATTATTATATTATTAAAATAATATATTTAAATGAATTATTTTATCGAGAAAAAGATAAAATATTAATTTTCAACAATTGTCACTTTAAAAATTTTCTCCATCTATATCCACATAAAATAAATATTTTCTCATCATAAAATTAATAATTAATTATTCACAAATAATATTACATAATCACAATATTAACAACCAGTGAGTTCTGAGAAGAGGGAGCTTTCCATAAGAATTTCTCCTTCTTGGCGTAGCAATTAGGTGTCCAAACCTCTCTCTTGATGTAACTTTCTAGGCATTGCCAATAATGTTATCCAATAATATTATTCGGATAATATGAATTATTGTCTGATAATGGAAAATATCTTGCGTAGACAATTATTGAAACAACAATAATATAAAATATCAACGTAGCAATTATTGAATCAATAAAATAAAATATTGAGCATTAATTCTTTATAACAATTATTGAGTAATGCCTTCTTAAGAAAAAAATTATCATGCTTCATGAATAGTACTCGTGAATAAGTAACTCGTGAATAAGAACTCATGAATAGTAACTTCGTGAATAATAACTCATGAATAGTAACTCGTGAATAGTAACTCGTGAATAGTAACTCATGAATAAGAACTCATGAATAGTAATTAAAAAAATTGAATACTTTTATTTCATAAAATTCGGTCTTACATATTGTTTACCACTCATGATAATCAATATTAAAAGGACTATGGAATTTGTACACCACGCGGGTATAACAAACCCATGAGGACACTCCTGCCGATAAGGCTACCATCGAATGGTCAGTGAGTCCACCCCGTCCTCCTTACACCGATGAAGTTTGCCTACCACGAAGGGCCTGACAAATTCATAAGGACCACCTGCCAAAAATGCTACCATCGAATGGTCAGCGAGTCCCCCCCGTCCTCCTTACACCATTGTGAATTTAGGACCAATAGGAAGAAGATTAATTATGAAAAAGTGAATCTTTTATCTTTGAATCAACTCGATGACTCTTGCATTGATTGTCCAAGTAGAATATCTTCTACAGCATATATACAAAGATCCATGAACTCGCTTCTGGGATTGGAACATAAAACTCCTCAAAGCTTCTTCTGAACGGTCCGGTCTTTTGTAGCTTTAGATGGATTTCTCCGAAGACAAGTACCCACAGGGCGGTGTGCCCTTAATTCTCGGGAATGTGACTTCTGGATCTACTTCAGTGATGAGCCATTTCGCTGTGGCGAGAACACTCAAGGCGGAGTGCCTTCTTTGTATTCTCAGGTGTATACTCTTTGGATCAACTTCTTCGTCTGCTGCGACCATAATCCCGAGAACCGACAGAGTGAGGTACCCTCTTCGGATGCTCAGGAGTATGGTTCCTTGGTCTTCTTTGGTCATGAGGATCACCTTGAGACATGTCTTCAAAGTGTATAGACTACTTTACTACGTCTTTCAGACTGGACATAATTGGACGCCTCGTCCTTCAGCTCTGCCATCCGAAACATCTGCTCCAGCTTTGCCATTCGAAGGACCTGCTCCAGCTCTGCCATCCGAAGGACCTGCACATAATTGGACGCCTTGTCCTTCAGCTCGATAATCCGAAGCACCTGTTCAGCTATATCCTCGTTCTGCTTCAAGAGAACCTCCAAAGCTTTATCTGCTTCGTTTGTCATCTTCGCCACTTGGCGTACCTTGTAAATCTGACCACTTGGTCTTTCGAGTTCTGGCGGTGCCTTCTACTGCCTCTTGACCATGATCACGCTCCTTGTCAGTAGTAAAGACTAACCTCCTTCTGGCTTCACCATGGGCTCTTAAACGAGAACCCCTGAATCATGTTTGGAAACCGTGCTGTCATGAGCACTCTTTGAAAGACCCCAACGATCCTTGGCAGAAATACGCTGCAAAGACGAACTCACAGTCATCGGTTGTCCCTCTGGTGTGACAGTTCTACTCCTCACCATCTTTCGACGTAGAACAACTGAAAAGATTGTGATTGAAAACTCAAAGACACTAGAACCCAGCCCTCCTTCTATCGCCAATGTTAACACCAAGATCTTCTGCCACGTCCCAATCACGTAAGACGTCCCCGATCCTGCACACTAAACACACGTCGACACCAAAAGCTTGGCGGCCCGACGATCATCGGGGATATACTTCGAGCGTGAGAGTCGAAGACAAAGCGATCACGAGGTTAACAATGGAGGATAAAATATCTAGTGTATTTAGAGAGATAAAGTTATCAATTACCTTTTACTTGAAGACTTCCTTGCTATGATATACTTCTGAGACCCGATTTTGCGTCAATCGATTCTCCCGACACTACTACTAATGCGGTAGCTTTCACATTAATTACATCTCATTTGTCTCACCACCGTGGCGAATCGTCCAATCTTTATTAATGCTATGTAAGATATCAGTCAACCATTATCTTTGTCATCATCACCGGTCAAAGATATTTCTTTGGTCGACCAATACCCAATTCAAATCAATCAAAGAGGACCCAACTGAAATGACCCGATAGATTAACCAAGTGACTCGGCCCAAGCCCTTTGGCCCAATATCTAAAATATCATATCCCAACAAGAACAAATTGGGAATACACGTATTGTAAAAGAAAAAATTGAAATTAAATAGGAGTCTTGCACTTAAAAGATGAGATATTTTAGGAGTAATTTAAGAAAATAAGAGAAAAAACCTGCTAAAAATATGAAAACGTCAATTATTTAAGAATTAATTTTTTTCGATAGGAACCGAGGGAGTAGTATCTAATATTTTTACTTGGGAAACAATCTGTCTAGTCACTCATGATGAAACTACAAATAAAGTAATGTGATAATATGTTGCTTTAGCCATAAATAGTATCCAAAATTAAAAGTCTTCTATGCCTACCTTACTTTTGGTTGTATTGTAATCACATGCTTGCTATGGTATCCGTGTGCTAAGTAGAGGATATCCCATGATTACTTTATTCGGGAATGGTTAATATAAGTTAAATTTGATCAATTGATTAATACAATATTGATATACATATCGGAAGGTGATCTTCTGCGTGTCAACATGTTGTGATCTTCTTTCTTCAGGAGTGGTTAGCATAAATTAACTTTATGGTAATCGGATCCTCTTCTTTAATTTGGTAGATAAAATAATGGAATTACTATTTTCACACGAAGGTAAGTCCCATTTATTATTTATATGAGAAGAGTCTTACGAGAATATTAATTTTTTTTATGAAAATACTAATTCTCTAAAATAGTTTTAGGAGCAACAAATATGCCTCAAAGCACAAATACCACCCTCAACAAAGAACATCATATTTTCATTCAAAGAAATGATAAATAAATTAGAGGTATAACCTCTAGTGGCACACTAGTTACTTTATCAAGAAAATCACTAAAAAATGATCTAATAAAATGACTATATCCAACAAATACAAAATTAAATATACCACTCATGACTCATTAATATAAAAATAATAATGCTATTATCACATAAATAAAAATTATATAATGATCACATACACACACATATTATTATCTGAATTCTACATATCGGTGCGATGCTCACAGTATGCATGTGTTTGTAGAGAGCAAATCCTGTGTTTCCAAATTTCATGTCCCCCCTTGTGTTCCATTTAAATTTTGACACGTCTTTTTATTTAATTTTAGAATTAATTAGTGTTAAGTAAGAGAGTAGGTGTCAAAATTTGAATTTTAGTCAATCATGTGAACGTAAAAAAATTAAAACATAAATTTGATCTTTATTGTGTTTGTATATGAATATTATGTGACCCAATAAACTATAATGTAGACTCTCATGTTTAAAATTTAAAATTTAAAATTTTACTATAATATTTTTAATATTTTCACATAATCTTCTCTCACATGAGAAACAAATGAATCTCACCTTCATGTGAGAACATTGTGACCTATATATTACGTAACCACGCGATTTGGGCTGATATAAGAAGATATAAATTTACATATCCATCATTTCATTTATTTATTTTACAGTTACACATTGCAGTACCACTTTATCTCACTATTCATCCATAATTAAACATATTTACATTTAAACCCTTCTTCAAAACTACAGTTTACTACTACACTCCATATCAAAGTCTATTATTACTCTCTAGTAGTCCTCCTCCCTTTCGAATGGAGTACCAACTTATTTTCTCCATAAAACATATATACACATTTGTAAACTTACTTTTTTTCTATACACAAAAGGGTAGTGAAAACTTGACTTGGATTTCCAACACCGGCCTCCATGGACAAAAGCTCTGCGTGTTGCTTACTTCCTTCACAGAGAAAGTCACTGTCTTTTCTCCTTTTCCATTTGTTTTGCTATAAGAAACTAGAAATTAAAGGGTACTTGTGTATATATATAGATATAGATAATATAGATATAGTGCTACCTTTTGGACAGATCAATCTTGGTGGAAATTGAAGTGGTCTGATTCCATTCCATAATTTAAAATTTGGGTCATCAATAATATTCCAAGATAAGCCCTGCCCCCATTGGAGATCTATGGGGAATTCCCTTCCTCCTCTTGGCATTACTGTAATTCCCGGCCGTCTGAGGGGGCGTTGACGGCGTAAATCCCCTAATTCTTCTCTTGAGACCTCCATTTCCTACATCAATCATTGATTCTTCTTCGGAGTAGTCTGATACTCCCATCTCCGTGCACATTTTCCTCTTTCGAGAGTCTTTAGATGTCCCAACAATCTGAATTTTTTAAACAAAAACATAAATTACCATAAAGAATATATTATCGACATTTACTTAATAGTCTATAATACTGAGTACTTGAGTTTATTAACTCGATGATTACGAGGTCAAAAATGCTCTACCTCTTATTCTAATGCTAGTATTTCCCACAATCCTATATGAAGATGAATCAAAACCCCATTTTTGATCTCTTTCTCAAAACAGAAGGATAAAGAAAAAGGATTTAAATTAGAATTTGCTGAGCTATAATTGTATATATATACCTTGCAACCAAGAGAGCAGAAAGAGAAGGAGTCAAGTAGGCTGCGGTCACACACAAGGCATGTGTTGGTGACACCTTTACCAGGCCTGGGTTGAGGCCTCTCATTCAAGAAGACAATTTTGGCACTGTTGATAACATAAGTCTGAACCCCAGTAATCTCCATGTATTTCTGAATTTCTGATACCCTTATGACATCATGGTATGATGATCTCCTTATCTATATCCATCATCAAGCCAAACATATACACAATTAATTCACATAGATCCAATCAATTCAATACAAGTAAAAAGATGCTATCTTTGGATGAAAATGGACCCAACAACAGTTTTGACATAAACATTTAAGTAGAAAGATACAAGAAACTTTCTTCAATTAATCTGGCACTCAAACCCAGATTTTGTAATTGTGCCAATATCTTTTCAATCAATTTAGCTGAAAATGGACCAATACCAATTTTTGACATATACATTAAGTAAAGGAAACAAGAAACTTTCTTCAATTAATCTGATTCCAAAACCCCAGATTTTGGGTTTGGGGACTTTTCCCATAAATTTCAGAACTAAATTGCAGAAGAATGAAAAATGGTAATATAGAAAAAAGATCTATTTTTTCAATCAATATAGCTGAAAATGAACCAACACCAATTTTGACAAAAACATAAAATAAAAAGAAAAGTACAAGAAACTTTAAGCCTAAAAAACCCCCAGATTTTGGGTTTGTGTACCTTTCCCCTTCCCTCCCCCCCCCCCCCCCCCCACCAAAAAAAATCAGAACTCAAATTGGGAAAAATGAAAAGGGTAAGAAAATGATTAGTACCTGAATGGGTCTATGGTCCTTGTGAGTAGAAAGACAGAGAGAACAGAGGGGTCCATTGATACAATCCAAGCAATACATATTGCATTCACTCCTGTGGGCACTTGGGTGCTTCTTGCATTGACCAAAAAAACTTGTTTGCAGAAGTGGTCTTAGCCATGGCGGCCACTTGTTTTCATCTTCTCCTTTCACACACTAATTCATATTGAAAAAAAAACAAGCCAAAATTTATCAAAAAAAAATCAGAGTCAGAGCAAAGTTACTTCAAATCAAAAAGGGAAAATCATACATTTTCAATGCTACCCATGATTCCTTGCCTTGTGGGTATTGATTAATCAAACTGGTTCTTGATTATCAATATCCAAATTTGATGTATAAATACTAAGAAAAGCTTAAATCTTTGGAGAGACAAAGAAAAGGGAAGAAGATGAGGAAAAGAAAGGGGTTTTCTTTTTTGTAGTGGTGGGTTCGGTTTGTTTTTTGGTTTGGAGTTTGGTGTATTTTATCTGTATCACCGAAAAGTCTACACCCGAAGCTGAGATGCGTTTATTTCAAGGCACTGACGTGTGTTATTCCATCTTCCCCATTTTTAAAATTTCTTTTTCTACTTTCCGCTATTTGGAAAAAAAAAAACAAAATTTAATTATTTAATTATGTGGCGTACTTGATTGGCAAGTTGGAGTTAATGGAATTGTTAACAATTTTATTAAAATAAATAGAAGCTTCGGTGGAAAATTGTTATAAATAGAAAATATATACTGCCTTCTTTCTAAAATATAAAATTATTATTAATTTTTTAAAATTAATTTAAAATATTTTTAAATTCAAAATTGACACAATTTCATTTAAGTTTAGTCTATATCCAATAATAAATATTATAAATTATTTTAAAACACTACTCATTATAAAATTTGTTTTTTTCATAATTTTAATGTATTATTTCTATTTTAAGTTTAAATATCTTATTTTTTTTATTCAAAAGTCAATAATAATCTTATAATTGGAATAAGATAAAATATATAAATTTACTATTTATAAATTTTACAAAATGTGACTTTTTTATATAATTAATGGAGTAGTTTATTTTTTGGAATAAATTACAAAATAATAATAATAATAATTTATTATCCCTCCTCAAGAGAATAAACAAAGTATAAATCTCATATATATTAAGAAAAATTAAAGTAAAGAAAAATAGTAAAATAAAATTCCAAATTTCCTTTAATGGTCCCACAAGATTCATGAGTAATTTTATTTTTAATATTAATATATCTCATTAAATGATTTTTATCTTAGAAATAAAAATAATTATACTTTTAATTATTTGTTTAAAGACGAAGAATCGAGATAATAATAAATTTGTCCTCACGTGTATAATAAACTGATCACTAAATATCAATTCCAAATATAAAACTTAACGTAGAGTATAACAATTGTGGAGCCCACAAGAGGAATCTTATGGGACCCGCTAGAGAGGGTACTTCGTATGGAGACTGCAACTGAAATGGGGAAGGGGATAATCAAAAGAAATTAATATTTTTCAGATAATTTTTTGATATTTTTATATAAAAATTATTGTTATAAATTTGAAGCGATATTTTTTATATAAAAATATTAAAAAAATTATATAAAAGCATCAATTTTTATTGAATTTTCATAGTTTGGATTATTTTTTTAAATTTATGGAATTTTTCTTCTCCTAGTTTGAAATCTATCCTTGAAAAAAGTTTGATTGACATTAATCGATGAAGACAAATATATTTAGATTTGGGTGTAGGTTTATCACGATGACACTCTTTTTTAGTTTATTGTGTTAAAAAATTACGCAAATTTGTATAATTTTATTTATTTTTTAAAAATATGTTCTCGAGTTTCGAGTTTCAATTTGGGACGGGAGGATTTATCACCTCAACTCTAATACTTTTATAATTCGATTCTCTTATTAACGAGAATTTATCTTATTCTTATTACATGATTTTGTTAAAAAATGATTAATTTGGCGATCACGATTTAAAAAATAGGACTTTGAGTAATAACCGAATTAAAAAAATGAGAGACGATGAGAGTAAAGTCTTAATTCTTAAGAGTTAAAGAGTTTAGGCCTTATTTATTATTATTATTTTAAAAATCAATTCGATTATTCGATTAACCGAATAACAATGTTTCAATACCCGTATTCATATCTGAATATCAAAATATTAAAACGGTTATAACCGAATTAATAAAAATAATCGAATAATTAAAATAATACGATTAAAAAATTTAATTACGATCAGTTATTCGTTTTTTGCTCAGTCTCTGTCTGTCTCGCAGTTGTAATATATTGTCGAGGGGATTAAAACTTTAGTGGAAGTGAGTTGAACCTCTCACCTTCGATGGTGGACTTGTTACATTTGGCACTTTGGAGTTTGGACCATGCACTAATTGCTTAAAACATATTTGGAAAAATATATAATTAAATATTAGTGCAGCAGAATTGGCCACTTTAGTAGACTTGGCTTGGTTGGCGTACATGAAACTTCCCTTCTTTTCCTTCCTAATTTCCTCTTCTTTTCTTTCCTTTTCACTTCACTTTTTCCTCTTTAATTAGTAGGTCTTTTCTTTCTGCCTTCCTACAAATAACATCCCCTTTTCTCTATTTTCACATGTAATTTTGATATTTTTATATGTTTCTTTCTCATACAAGTATACAATGAGTCTCGTGAGAAGGAACCAAGTCAAAATCAAATACTCTATGTAGACATAAAAATTAGACAGGAGTATATATGAATTTTATTTATTTATATTTTGACCCCTAATGGTGGGTAAAAATACAAATAAGTGAAATTTAAATACACTCGTGTCCAATTTTCTTGCCCGCCTAGAATAGCTCTTGTAAAAATATCAAAAAAACACATAAAAATAGTGCTTCATTTATTTTTAATATTTTTACGTATAATTTTAATATTTTCACATGATTCTCTCTCACATAAGTATATACAGTGGATTCCACTTTCATGCGAGAAGGAATCACGTACAAATATCAAAAAATATATATAAAAATAGTAATCCATTTATTTTTAATAGAGAGTATAATATGATTCTTTCACCATACGTGTATTTGAGCAACTAATACTTCCTCCTTTATGAGAAAAGAAAGGATTGTATGTAATTTCACATAGTTTTCTTTTTAGTAGTACTACGTTAACAAGTTTACCCTTTATTTTTGAGTGTCTCCACTTTCAAGGAATATGAGTAAAAGTATAAATGATTACATAATTAACAAAAGATTAAAATATAAATTTCTCTTAAGTTCTCCTTAAAAACATATAATTAACATTAATAACTCTTAGTACAAATAATTTATATGTTAATGTGTTTTGCACAAATCTTATTATTCATAAATAAGTTCATATTTAAGATTTTTTTGTGACAGATAATGATTTTGAAGAGAAAATGTCATATTTACGAGCAGGGTAGTTTATGAGATTTTGGTGGTTCAGAGCAAAAAATAAAAACAAACTCTTTTTCAAAATATTGTCTTCATTTAAAAATAATAATAAATAAATAAATAAAAAGTACAAGTTGTATTCTAAAATGCATTTTCAAAATTTAAAACATAATAATTTGGGTTTCAATATTATATTAAAATTGGTTCAGTTGAGTCCTTAAAATTTATTAAATTTTAAAAATTATTTTTGTATACCTTTATTATTATATTTTATATTTTTAATTTCACACACATATATATATATATATATATATATATATATATATATATATATAATTGGAGTCTTCTGATCAAGTTGTATCCACTGTTATGATTTTTACGCGTATGCAGTATGAACTAGATAAAGTTGGGAGTAAATGGGATCCACTTTTTCTGTGAAGATCCTATAATCAAAAAAGGGGTATTTGATTGTATTTTAATATATTTTAATATTTTATTTTTAATATATTTTAATAATTTATATTTTTTGTATTAAGAGGTTATCTAAATAGTTAAGATATAAATATGTGTCTAAATTATTTAGATAACAAATCATGATTCATTATGTGATGAATCAAATCATTGAACCAATATATATATAATAATAAATTGAGCATGCCTAATCAGAACAGGATCTGCTCTGATTTTACCCATTGACAGTCTTAATTGCATTATCCGGTGAATTAAATGGGAATTGTGGCATAATTTTGATGTCAATTTGATATATTCTTGAATTTTAAATTAATGTGAATTTATTTAATTTAATTTAATTTAATTTAATTATAAATATTATAAATAATATTATTAATTATGATATTTATTATTTTTAAAACTTATTAAGTTTGAACTTACTTTTATTTTTTATACAAAGCTAGTATATACATAAACCAATCGTGTCTTGTCATCAGTTATAGTGATTAGTGCTTTGATTAGACTTGTTGTAGTGATTAGTGGTTTGATTAAATTTCAGAATTTTTCTCTTCAACTTAGAATCATATTCCTTAAAAATTCAAAAACTCTATCCTCATGTTTGTTTGCAAAGATTATAATCAAACATAATTAATTTTATGATTAAATAGTCCTAACCACGTATGTTTTTTTTATAAGATTATTCATGAGATAACTTAAAATAATCTCATATTATGTTTATTTTTTTTTTAAATTAATTAAAGTATTAAATTAAAAAATATCGTTTGAATTATTATATATTTACCAATAATAATATATATTAAATTTATTTATACATAAAACAAAGTATATTTACTCATTATATATACCCTCCCCTTCCCATCCCCATCCCCATCCCCATCCCCATCCCCAGTCTAGTTATATATGCAACATTGCAAGTTCTTTATCTACTTGCATGTCTCATCTCTCCCTCTCTAAATATTATTCCTCAAATTGTCTGTCCAATGTCAAAATTCGAATTCATTGTTTCATCGCCCGCGGAGGCGGTGGCGCCGGCGACAGGAGGAGATGATGACTTACAATTCGAATTCATTGTTTCAGAAACTTGCATCAGTTAGGATTCCGTTTTTTAAGCTTTTGATTTGTTTAATTAATTGAAAAAATTTTATGACAATTTTACCCTCTATTATATCTGAATTGTTTAATTAATAAACAAAATACTATCTTTTTATTACAACTCAGCTAATTAATGCCTCTTTTTTATATAGTCACGTCAAGAATTTCACGTGATTGCGCTTAATTATTGCTTGAAAAAAAAAAAATTAATAGTTCAACCATCTAATTGACAAAATTGAAAAGTAGATCATCGAAGTAAAATATGGACTAAAATTTAATGTACTAAATTATATTTAAGCCTATTATAAAGCCCCGACTTTGGCTGATGTCACGTGCTTCAACTGATTTTATTATTATTTCTATTTTTTACTCTTTTATCTCTTCAACTTTAGTTATATTATTATTTTGTCCTTTTTCATATTAAATTTTTATTTACTCTTCTAAATTTTATAAAATTCATATTTTATCCTACATAATTTACACACAACGCGTGTGCGATGGTCACTATTATATATTAACATTTTGTTTCTCCTTTGTCCACCTATATATAAAGCTTTTTTTAAATAAAATAAAAAAAAAGATGGTAAATAAGTTGACATGAAAAGGAAAGTAGTTGCCAAATTAGCCAATTCCAACAGTTTATGAGTTAATGTTAAACTTGAAACATACCAACTTGTATTTATTACATCACGTTGATACACGTATATTTCATGTTATATTTTTTTTTATTCGATTTGCTCGTAATATATTATTAAAATACTTTTTAAACCTATAATTTAATTATAACCAAAACATTATTTATAATTCTGAAAAACTTTAGAGTAACTTATTATTTTATAATAATTTTATTTCTTATAGACGTCACTTACTAATATTGATTCTCACGAGCCTAAATTAAAATACTTACGGCTATATTTTATTATTATTATTTTATTATTTTGGAGTAATTTGAATTAGTATTTACAACATAAACGATGAATTATTATAATATAGCTTATAAAGAGATTAAATTATAAAGAGACATAATGAAAGTGATTTATGCATGCTTAGTATTTTAGTTCTTTTTTTTTAAAGAAGGCAACACACATGTTTATTTTATAAATAACATTATTTTTAATAATTTATTTATTTTATATATGATGTTAAAAAAAAAGTTCGCAAATTATCGTACTATTGGTATTAGAATGATTGTAATATTTGCTTTAAAAATTAAATAAATACAAACCACATACAATTGTCTATTATAATTAATATTATATTATTTTATGAACAATTTTAATTCTTTATAAAATTCATTTAGCTCATTAATCATACATTTCGAGCAATTAAAGTTTATAAACATTGTCATAACAATAATAAGTTAATTTGTGAAAGTTTAAAAAATATTTCATAATCATTAAATATAAAATGAATAAGAAATTAAAATTCATGCTATTTGAAAAATAAATCCGTACTTCATTTTTTGATTTTTGGTCATTCTATAATAAATTAAATTAAAATTAAAATTAAAAAAAATAATTTTGTAATCATTATATATATAGAATAAATAAGGAATTAAAATAATTTATTTAAAAAATAAACCCGTTCTACTTTTTAACTTTTTTTCTTTTCTTACATACGTTCTGTATATATCAGACGACTAGTTATTATTAAAGGAGAGTAGCAAAATAATTGCCTTTTTAGGTTGTGTCACTTTTTTTTTTATTATTCTATTCAACTGAATTATTTTTATTTTTATTTTTATTTTTATTTTATTTTTCCTACAGGTTACACAAGCTAAATGCTGAATAAGCCTATTGTTTATTTATCATCTGCTCCTTTGATTCCATTTTAGCAAAAAATATAGTACTACAAAAGTAATACCGTAAAATGAGCAAATTCGATATGTATTCTGTTGGATTAAAAATTCGATTCAAGCTCGATTCGAAATATAAATAATTTAAATATGAATAAAGTTTGATAAATTATTCGAAGTTTCTCAAATTATGATTTTTTATTGATTCTCGGATTATATTCGTTCGAAAAGTTCAAACTGTTCGAGCTTGATTCGAGATCGTATTCGACTCGATCGGTAGCTAAACGAGTCTCAATTAAATTTTATATTCGACATGACTCGACTCGACTCGGTTCATTTATATTCAAACACAAAAGTAGGGAGCAGAAAGAAAAAGTATATTATGGAATGCTTTTAATAAGCATTGGGAAATGTTTTTGATGTTGAAAAATTGAAATAATATTAGATAAATATTATGGAAAGCACGTTATGATTTTCTTTAATCTACGAGGTAAAGTATTTGGGGTCATTTCAAAAGCATCAACTTTTAATTTTCCTTTTTATTGAAAAATAGACTCCAATATATTAATAGACTTTATTAATAAGTTTTTACCTTTTATCTGAGAATTATTTACTTTATTTATAAGAAAATATATAACATATATAATCAAAAGCTTGGCCTCTCGATCAGTTCTCTCTTTAGGAAAGCATGCAGACTAAAGACATTTTTTTCATTTTTTATTTTGAAAACAGTCCAAACTACTGAATTTTTTTATTATTTAAGAGCATCTTTTACAACAAAAAAAGAATACTCGAGTAAATATTAAAAATACATTTAATTATTTAAATATTATGTTTGAGAGTGTCTAAAATTAATATCACTATAAAAATTCTTTTTGCACTAAAATTTTGGTCTTATAAATATTAGTAGTGTGGGAAAGAAAATCGTACATTTAAGATTAGAGTTTCGTGTTGATAGAGAAGAAGATAAATAAACGAAAAGTACGGAATTTATGACGCCCTAAAAAATAAGTATACATCACCTATTTTGAGTCGCCAAATACACTAGATGCGAATACAAATACAATCGATTATACAACGATTGATAAAATATCGACAAAATACATCTTTGTGAGTTTTAATAAATCATCATCATCTGACAATATCCACACTCAATTTAGTCCTCATTACATTTATTATCACACTATTTAATGTATTGAAATAGTGAGGACTACTAAGACACCAATTCGGACCATCACTCCGCTTCCCGACTAGTCCCGACTACGTTCTCATTTCTGAAGAGAGCAAAATGAAAGAAAGGGTGAGCTAAACTAGCCAAAGAAGAAATATTATGACTAAGATAATGCGAATAAATTATCATTAGTCCTCAACAAAGGTATTAAGCCGATAAAATACAATAGACATCAAGTTTAATCTGCGTGAAACATGCAATCCATTAAAAGAGTCAAGTAGAGAATAAAATCTACTATATTTTATGATTTAAAAAGGTTTTCATCACTTTTATCGTTGAGACTCAGCTTAATAAATAATCCACATCATCCCTGCACTACGGCCAAGGATATTCATTAGGGTCACGACCACAAATTATCCATGCACTACGGACATGAGATATTCGTGTATTCATCAATGGTCATGATCATGCCAACAACTCGTCCATCAATGCACTATGGGCCAATGATGACTTTTACCACATCATTTGTAACATTACTTGGCCACGATTACAATCAATAATCCTTGGTCATAATCATACCAAGTTCATCCATGCACTACAGGCCACAGATGACTTTCAAAAAAATATAAACATGAGGATGATGACTATGATATAAGAATTCAATAAAACAAGTTCAAGAATTAATTTATTCAGGAACTAATAAGTCCAAATTGTCAACATGATACTTCTTTGTAGAGTAAAATTCAAGAATGCTCGGAAGAATATTTTCATGAAAGATCTTTGGATGAAAGCGCAATATCAAGGATATTCCACTAATTTCATGGAATATAGAAGTCAAAACTTTATTCGATCGAGTATAATAAAGAATAGAATAACAAAAGATATCACCACGCATGCGATTGCTTGATGTATTGTGTTATTCCAACGAAATAATAAATAACGAGAATCGAATCGGTGAAATTTGCAATGACAGACACGATATTCCAATAGAATAATAAAGAATGGAATAACAACGAAATCACCATGCATGCGGTACTTGGCATGATGGACAGTTATTCCAACGAATACTAAATAACGAAAACTAGGTCGCAAAAATTGCACCGACGGATGTTCCAATGTAATAATAAAGATTTTAAACAGTCCGGCGTAAACGCATGTGATAGATATATACCAATAGAATCATAAATACGGAACCAGTCCCACAGTAAAAGCGTCTGACGTGGGATATTCAGCAAATGAATCATAAAGAATGTAATAACGTAAGAATTTCACCAAGTATAGAGTAGCTCACAGCGTATCTGAGTTATTCCAATGTAATAATAAAGAATGGAATAATGAAGTTCTCTTCATGAATACAAAAGAAATAATACCCCTTACCTTAGAAAAGAAGAGTCTTTGGATATAGGAGTAGTGAAGTAGCGAACAACACTTTTCTTCTTTCTCTATAGTTTTCTCTCTCTAGAGTTTTAGTGAATTAAGTAAGATATAATGAAGGAATGAACTTCATTTATAGAAGAATGGAATGAATAAGTAACTAATCCATGAACGGTCCGGATCGATTTACTTTAAATGGACTATCCAGTTAGTTTACAATAAAATATAATATATTCTATTTATAATCTAATAAAACGAATAAATTTTAAGAAGATTTTACTTGTCAAACACTATGCATAATAAAATATAATATATTCTAATTATTGTCTAATAAAATAGATAACTTTATAAAAGTATTCATTTTATATAAAAAGATTTTACTATTAGCCTAATAAAACGAATAACTTTATAAAAGTATTTTATTTTATATAAAAAGTTTTTCATTTTTATTACGTTAATAATACTAATAAAATAAAACTTCATCATCATTATTATTATTCATACCATTAATCGACCAAGTCGTTCCCGAAGAAAGAGGGCTTTTCAATAAGGATTTCTCCTATTGATGCCGTTGATTAGGTGATGAAACCTCTCGTTGGCGAACTTCTAGACATCGTTAATAATGCAAATAATAATATTAACAACTTCGTCATCTCAATTATTGATTTAATAACGAGATAAAATATCGACAATAATTGAATCAAACCGAGTGACTTCTCATAAAGCATTAATAATCAATACCATGTGCTACTTTATGCGACCACAGCATTCTTTGTACATTTACTACCGAGTAAAGTAGTCTGTGATCAACCAGTAAAACTTCCGCTATTTTCAATAAAATATTTTGTCATTTTCTCGAATCCAATGATATTTACATTGTGGTGTCCACTAATGATTGTCTTGATCAAATATCAATATTTTTTTATTAAAACGAATATTCCCCACCAATCGAATATTATATAACAACTCATGTACTTTTGCAAAATTTATAAATATTATCTACAACTATAACATTATATCAAATTCATTTCATAATATTCAAAATGATAATTATAAAAATTCATTTTATTCATAAAAGTTGGGGTCTTACAATCTCCCTTCTTATGAAATTTTGCCTCGAAATTAGGGTACATACCGGTATGTCGAAGAGGTAAGGATACCTTGATTTCATTTCAAATTCTAACTCCTGTCATTTCCTCAACATCGTGGTTCCTCCATAACACTTTGACTTGAGGTATAACCTTGGGCGTAGAATATGTTCCTTCTTATCCAAGATTTGAACATGAACCTCTTCATACGTTAAATCTTCCGCTATTTCGTCCGGTTCTAACTCAATAATGTGGTTCAGGTCTTTCACATATTTACGTAACATGGATATATAAAAAACGTTATGAACACAAGACATACTTGGCGATAAAGCGAGTCTATAGGCTTCAGTCCCTACTCGATCGAGGATTAAAAATTGTCCAATGAATCGAGGATTGAGCTTTCCTCTCTTTCCAAATCTCGTAACACCTTTCCATGGAACAACACGTAACAACACATGATCTCCAATATCGAATTTCACGTCCTTTCGATGAAAATCAGCATAACTCTTTTGTCGGTCTTGTGAGGTTTTATACGTTATCGGATCGTTTGAATCTTTTCCGTAGTCATACGTACCAATTCCGGTCCCAACAACGTTGCTTCACCCACCTCATCCCAGCATACTGGAGAACGTCACTTTCTTCCATACAACGCCTCGAATGGAGCCATGCCAATACTTGCTTGATAACTGTTGTTGTAGGAAAACTCTACCAATGGTAAGAACTTGTCCCAACTTCCCTTGAAGTCAAGGACGCATAGTCTTAATAAATCTTTAAGAGTTTGAATAGTCCTCTCTGATTGTCCGTCCGTTTGAGGATGATATGCCGAACTAAATCGTAAATCCGTGCCCATAGCTTTTTGCAAACTAACCCAAAATCGGGAAGTGAATCTTGGGTCTCGATCAGAAACTATGGATACTGGTATACTATGCAATCTTACAACCTCATTTATGTACATACGAGCAAGACGTTCAAGTGTATAAGTTTCTCGTATAGGTAAGAAATGAGCAGACTTGGTCAATCTATCAACAATGACCCAAATTGCATCTATGCCTTGAGAAACCTTGGGAAGACCAGTAACGAAATCCATGGTAATGTGCTCCCACTTCTATTCTGGAATTTCAAGTGGTTACAATGGACCTTTTGGTACTTGATGCTCCGCTTTGACTCGTTGACAAGTTAGAAACCTTGAGATAAACAACGCTATCTCTCTATTCATATTGCTCCACCAAAATGTATGTCGATGATCACGATACATTTTGGTACTCCCGGGATGGATTGCAAACGGTGTGTTGTGCGCCTCCATCATGATTTTATACTTTAAATCAGGGTCGTTAGGAACACAAAGTCTGGAGTTGACTCAAAGTATTCCTTCTTCATCAATTCTTGCTTCCGCCATAGCACCTTCTTGCACTTTCTTCCTCATACGCATCAGCTCCAGGTCTGTAGCTTGAGCAACTTTAACTTTTATCAATTAAAGTCGGTTCTACTCGTATATTCGCCATCATCACGTGGGTCCCTGGAGTCTTTATCTCTATTTCCATCCTTTGCAAGTCATACAAGATGGGCCCTTGCGTTGACAATATCGCACTCGTACCCGCATATGATCTTCTACTCAATGCGTTAGCTACCACGTTTGCTTTTCCAGGATGGTATTGGATGGTATGATCATAATCTTTCAACAGATTCAAGCCAACGTCATTGCCGTCGCGTGTTGAGTTCCTTTTGAGTGAAGAAATATTTGAGGCTTTTTTGTGACGCTTCCCAAAATTAGGGATACATCACCCATCTTGGGTCGCCACTTACATGGTATGTAATTTAAATACTTTACTAACATAACTGTATGGGTAATAATACGACATAAATCGTGAGTTTAAATACAAATATCGCTCTACTAGATATTATACAAACTCAAAAAGGAGTCCTCATTACAATTATTATCACACTATTTCACGTAATAGTGAGGGACTACTAATGCTATCTTCGTGACCATCACTCGCTTCCCAGACTCGTCCCAAATTATATTCTCATTTCAAGAGAAAAAGGTGAAAGAAAGGGTGAGCTCAATTAGCCCAAAGAAGAAATATTATGACTAAGATAATGCGTAATAAATTATCAATAGTCTTCAACAATGTTAAACCGATAAAATACAATAGATAACCACTTTTAACTACAGCGGAATATCTGATCCATTAAAAGAGTCAAGTAGAAAATAAAGTCTACTATCTTTTAGGTTTTAAAAGGTTTTCATCATCATGTTATAAATGAGACTCAAATTTTAATAAATATTCCACATCATCGAATCACCCCGCACTACTACTGACGAGGATATTCTTTAGTATCACGACCACAATTATTCAATACGCACTACGGGCCAAGAATATTTTTGTATTCATTAATGGTCATGATCATGCCAACAACTCGTCCATCAATGCACTACTACCCATCATAAGACCCCTCAAAATTTTAAATAAAAAGGAATTTCCTTTATTTATTATTTTGAAATAGTAAGGGTTGATTTGATTAATGTGGATAGTTAAGGGTTAAATATGCAAATATTTCAAATTAAGCAAGTGGTTATAAAATATTCATTATCGCTTGGGAATATTCGTTTGGTCGTGGAATATTCGTCTCGTCGGGGAATATTAAATGCGACCACAAGCGACCATGTATGGGCCCCATAACGGAAAGTGATTGGATGAAGAAAACGACAAATATAAGTTGTTTTTAAATAACTAGTAGTTATTACTAATTATCTTTGTTGGAATACCCGGTGGTTAAAACACACTAATACGCCGTTGTTGAGCAAGAGGCACTTGGTATTGCACCAATTATTGATTCTTACGTGAAGAAGGCACTACTCAATAATGGTTACGGTAATTATCGCTCAATATTTTATTGAGTTAATAATTCTTTGCGTTGATATTTTATATTCATTGTTGTTTGATAATTGTCATTACACAAAGATCTTTTTCATTATCGAAGCAATAATTCATATTATCTCGAATATTATTAGATAAAATTATTGGCAATGTCTAGAAAGTTACATCTAAGGAGAGGTTTGGTCACCTAATTGCGCCAAAGAAATAAGAAATTCTTATTGGAAAGCCCTCTTTCACAGAACCTACTTTGTCACAATATTGTGATTCTCGTAATATTATTTGTGAATAATTAATTATTGATTTATATGATGAGGAAAATATTGATTTATGTGGATATAGATGGAGAAAATTTTAAAATGACAATTGTTGAAAATTAATATTTTATCTTTTTCCGATAAAATAATTCATTTAAATATATTATTTTAATAATATATTAACGGTGATATTTTTTACAACGAATGTGGGATATATGAGTATCTGAGGAGGAAGAGTATTTTTATTGCAATAAATGTTTAAAACATGTTAAACATGTCGGTGGACCCCATTTATTGGTTGAAAATTTGATTATAGCACATAAAATCGCCTGTTTGTGGATTTCTTTTGTCAATTTCTATTTGGAATTTGGAAAACTTTCTTCTGCAAAGTTGTAGAGAATTGAATTTCCTATAAAAACTCACGAGATTCGAATTTTCTGATGAAAGGGCTATTTATTATGAATTATTGAAGTTCGAAGTTCAAATAATTAATTTTTGTAAGTTTTAATTATTTATTTTATGAAAACGTTTTTTATCATTTCTTTCTAGAATGTGGCATGTGGGAAATGCTAGGATCTGAATTCTAAGGTTGGCGTATGAATTTGATATATATATATATATTAATTTATTAAATTTTCTGCTTTGGTGTTCTAAGCAATTTCTATAAATAGGTGCTTGGGTTAGAATTGAAAATCACACCGAAATCTGAAGTTTTCTCTCTATATTATCGAGCGTATTCTTGTGAGTATTTTGAGTATACTTTGAGTATTGCTATATCTGGTGCAAGTCCAAGTCATAGCCTTTATATCCTGTTTTTTTTAAATTAAGAATCTTGATCTTTCGAGGTAAGGGATATTATTTTTTCAGTAATGATATTATTTCTTCAATATCATTATCTTTGAAATGTTGATCTGAAGTTTTATCAAATTTGAAACTTTTTCATGTCTGGGGTTACTTATTCATGGGTTACTATTCATGAAGTTACTATTCATTCACGATTCTTATTCATGAGTTACTATTCACGAGTTCTTATTCACGCAGTACTATTCATGAAGCGTGAAGATGTTTTTGTGGAATTTCTATCTTTTGGTGTCTGGAGTTACTATTCACGTATATGGCACTATTCACGATACTGGCATTATTCAATTAAAAATAAAATTTCTTCTTTTTGTCCAAAATATCTATTACGGATACTAACTCGATTGTATCCATGTTTTGATCATTCTTGAATTTTACACCACTATGATTATTTTTGAGGTATTTTTTGGGCGTGATAAAACCAAGTACGAATCCTTAATCCTTAATCCTTGTCATTTTGTTTCACCGGGATTCGTTTCTTTAAAATATTTTTCATCATCCTCGGTCTTAAATGATGATATTATTGAATATCTTTGGCACGTAGTGCAAAATGAATGATTTCTGAAGAATATCTTTGGCTCAGTAGTGCAAAGATGAACAGTGTTTGATGAACATGACCGATTGATTAATATCTTTGGCTCAGTAGTGCAAAGATGAGCAGTGTTTAAATGAATATGACTTAACTCGATGAATATCTTTAAATTTGTAGTGCAAAAGATGAATATTTGATTCCGGATGTATATTGATTGATGTTACTGAGGATAAAATATTGATGATGGACCGTTAAATTCATAGATTATAGTAGATTTCATTCTCTACGTAACTCTTCTATGAATTATTATTTCATTCATGAATATTGATCCGAAACTTGTTGTCATTGTATTCTATCGATTTTTCCTGTTGAAGACTAACGATAATTTGTTGTATATTATCTTAGTCATAATATTCTTTATCGGGCTAGTTGAGCTCACCCTTTTCCTTGTTGTTCCATTTTTTTCTTCTCGGAGAGGCGAGAATGTAATGAAGTACTAGTGGGGTATGGAATGAAGGTTCTAGAGAGAGTTGTTTAGTAGTCCTCACCATTTTGTAAAATAATGAATCAATAATTATGATGGGGATTTATTTGCATGTGGATATTGTCTCAGAAGACAATATTATATTTAAACTCACATTATATATATATGTCGTATTTCACACGACATTTGTATTATTGAAGTTGTAGTTTGCTTTTTGTACCATGTATTTGGCGACTCGAAATGGGTGTTGTGTATACCTATTTTGGGGCGCCACAGTTAGTATCGTAGCTTAGGGATATGATCTCCATGGAGATCGGGAATATAACTAGGAGGGAGAGACGAGTAAATCCTTCGCTTAGTGTGTCCTACCTAAGCTTATTTGTTAGTTAATCAATCAATATAGGGATATTATGTGATATATTGATTTCCTTAATTAACCCTTGTTTTATGGCGGTATTTGAGAATGTCGAATTGAGAATATTAACAAGGAGTAAATGAGACCGTGGAGATGCCTGTCATTTTACCAACAAGGAGAGAACGTGCAACAGTCAGCAATGTTCCTCCCATGAACAACACCAATCGAAAGCGAGATGATGAACGAGGGATGTTTAGAAGCTTTTTGCGATTCATGCAAAATCGACGAGGAGACTCGTGTTTAAAATACGAGGAGAAATGATAGCAATTCACGGTGGTCACAAATGCGAGCGATTCAAAGAGTTGGAACCACCGAGTGCAGGGAAAGCGGATCCGATTAAAGGCGGAGACGTGGGTCAAACAAATTACCAAGATATTCGATGTCTTGGGATGCACGGAGGAACAGAAAGTTCCATTCGCCACCTTTATGTTTCGTGGGCGAAGCAGATTCTTCGGTGGGAATCATGAAGCGTACCCATCCAAATTTGACTCGGATGTCGTGGGAGACGTTTGAGAAATGAGTTCAATGACAAGTACTTCCTCGAAGTATTACGTCGTATGAAGGAAGTGGAGTTTATTAGACTAGAAGCGAGAATAACATGGATTTGGTGTCCCGATCTGAGGCGAAGTTCATGAGTTATCGGTGTTTGCACCTCATTTGGTGGAGAATGAGGAACGTATGACGCGGATGTTTACGAGAGGTTTGAAACCCGACATACGTCGATATCTCATTTCTCATAAATTTTCTCTCTATTCGGATGTTGTCAATGAGGCTCACGATTGTTAGAGCGAGATAACGAAAGTACGTTCAACCGAGGGACCATAACCGAGATCATCACCAAGATAGCGATCATCGAATAACGATAACCGGCGGAGAAAGAAGAATACGATTAAAGCGGTAACCACTCTGGTGGTAATCGTGGCCATGAAAATAGAAGAAGCGAGTCGGGAGGAGATTTTAAAAAGAAGAGATTCAACAACGACCATGTGAAGACGCTCAACGCCAATGAAGAACTAGTTTTAAGGAGGAGAACGACCACCGGTTATATCTTTAAATGCGGAAAAGAGGGACATATCACCAAACCGCCTTACAACAGCTCAAGGTATGCTATAATTGTGGAAAGGAAGGACATATCGCTTCGAGATCAGATTATGCGATGGCGAAACCTAGTTCAATGAGGGGCGGTGACTCAAAAAATCGTCCCCGAAAAAGTCAAAGTCAACGATTCCGGAAGAGCGTTTGTTGTGATTTGGTCAAAATCACGAGGAACCCGAACGAAGTTAGCACGGGTTAGTTAATTATAAATTCTTCGAAGTATATACCTTACTAGATATTGGTTCTACCCATTCTTTTATCTCTCTTCTTTGCGCTCAACGTTTTTGAACTTGACTACGGAGAAATTAAACTTTGACCTATCTGTGGAGACTCCATTAGTTGAAACTTTCATTACATCCGTTGTTTAAAAATCTTGCTTGATTCAAGTTGGCACTATCACATTACTCGTTAACCTTATTTCTATAGAGATATTTGCTTTTGATGTGATTTTAAGGTTAACTACTCATCACGCCAAATTGATTGCTTTTGTAAGGTTGTTAGTTTTCATATTCCTAAGCAACTTTTGTTATTCAATTCAAGCAATCAAACCATTGTAGTCAAACATTTTCATATCAAGCCATGAAGTCATTCGTTTATTACGGATGTTAAGTTTTCTTAGTCCATGTTATGGATTTGAATAAAGACACGTCGATTTGAATAATATTCCCGTTGTTATTGATTTTTCCCGACGTATTTCTGAAGAATTTCTGGCTTACTCCCAAAGCTCGATATTAAATTTTGTATCGACTTTGAACCCGGTACAAAACTCATTTCTAAAATCTCATATCGAATGGCTCTATTGAACTTCGAGGAGTTAAAAATTCAACTATATTATTTGGTACCGAGCCTTTATTTTGTGACTTCCTTTGTGGAATTCACCTAAGCCGCATCAGTAGTGGACGTCATATTAGATGCGATAAGAAAGCGATAGGTGTCATTGTGACGTCTTATCCAAGATTGGGATATGAGTCACGATTGAGAGCAACCTAAATCGGCTTATCGAAAGACGTAGCTTTCAGGCTTAGTTGGTTATTATCGGAGATTCGTTGAAGGATATTCTCGAATCGCTATTCCATTAACGCAATTGACTCGTAGAGATACAAAATTCGAATGGAGCAAGAAATGTGGGAAGAGCTTGAAGAACTCAAGAGGAGACTCATTTCAAAGACATGTTCTGACGATCGTATCATCCTGGAAAAAGCGAACGTGGTAGGACGCGGTGAGTAGAAGATTATATCTTGAACGAAAGAGTGCGATGATGTCAAGTATACGCACAGAGCCAACTTTAATAAAAAAAGTTAAGGTTGCTTTCAAGCCACCGAATCTTGAGTTGATGCGTATGAAGAAGAAAGTACAAGAAGGAGCTATTCCTAAGCGAGAATTGATACTTGAGTCCACTCTAGACTTTGTGTTCCTAACGACTGACGATTTGAAGTACAAGATTATGATGGAGGCACACACACGCCCATTTGCAATCCATCTGGAAGTACTAAAATGTATCGTGATCTTCGACATACATTTTGGTGGAACAATATGAAGAGAGAGAGATTGCAAAGTTTATCTCGATGTGTTTAACTTGCCAACGTGTAAAGGCGAGCATCTTGTACCTAAGGGTCCGTGCAACCACTTGAGATTCCTGGAATGGAAGTGGGAACACATTACTATGGATTTCATTCGGGTCTTCCTGCGGTTTCTCAAGGCATCAATGCTATTTGGGTTATTGTTGATAGATTAACCAAGTCTGCTCATTTCTTACCGATACGAGAGACTTATTCCCTTGAACGCCTTTCGTATGTACGTAAATGAGATTGTGAGATTGCATGGCATGCCAAGATCCATAGTTTTAGATCGTGACCCAAGATTCACTTCATGATTTTGGGTTAGAAAGCTATGGAGCACAATTTACGATTCTGGTTTGGCATACCATCCTCAAACGGATGGGCAATCGAAAAGGACTACTCAAACTCTTGAAGATATATTAAAACTCGTGTCCTAGATTTCAAAGGAAGTTGGGATAAGTACTTGCCATTGGTGGAATCCTCATACAACAAAAGTTATTAAACAAATATAGGCATGGTTCCATTCAAGCATTATATGGACCGAAAATGTCGTTCTCCATATATTTGGGATGAGGTGGGTGAAGCATCATTGTTGGGACCCGAAAGAAATGCGTATGACTACCCGAAAAGATCCAAATGATTCGACAACGTATACAAACAACACAAGATCGACAAAAGAGTTATGCGGATCTTCATCGAAAGGACGTGGAATTTAATGTGGGGATCATGTATTGTTGCGAGTTGCTCCATGGAAGGGAGTTACAAGATTTGGGAAGAGAGGAAAGCTCAATCCACGATTTATCGGTCCATTTCAAATTCTTGACCGGTAGGAGGAAATGTAGCCTATAGACTTGCGTTACCTCCGAGTATGTCTCGTGTTCATAATGTGTTTCACATATCATGTATTTCAGAAATATGTGAAAGACCCAACCACGTTATAGAGTTAGAACCCAGATGAGATAGCCAAGACTTAACGTATGAGGAGGTACCTATCAAGATTTTGGATAGGAAGGAGCATGTCCTACGCTATGAAAGGTTATACCACAAGTTAAAGTTTTGTGGAGGAATCATGCTTTATAGAAAATGACACGGGAGTTGGAAACGGAAATGAAAGCGAGGTATCCTCACCTTTTCAAAACACCAGTACGTCGACGTCAATTTCGAGGACGAAATTTCATAAGGTGGGGAGGTTGTAAGACCCAAAATTTTTAAATAAAAGGAATTTCCTTTATTTATTATTTTGAAATAGTAAGGGTTGATTTGATTAATGTGAATAGTTAAGGGTTAAATATGCAAATATTTCAAATTAAGCAGTGGTTATAAAATATTCATTATCGTCGGGGAATATTCGTTTGGTCGTGGAATATTCAATCTTGTTCGAGAATATTCGTGCGACGACGCAGCCGCAATGTATGTGTGGCCCCATAACGGAAAGTGATTGGATGAAGAAAACGACAAATATAAGTTGTTTTTAAATAAGGCGTAGTTATTACTGTATTCATCTTTGTTGGAATACCGGTGGTTAAAACACACTAATACGCCGTTGTTGAACAAAGAGCACTTGGTATTGCACCAATTATTGATTCTTACGTGAAGGCCTACTCTTTCGATAATGGTTACGATAATTACCGCTTCGATTATTTTATTGAGTTAATAATTGTTGCGTTGATATTTTATATTCTTTGTTGTTTGATAATTGTCATTACAAGATCTTTCATTATCGAAGCAATAATTCATATTATCTGAATAATATTATTAGATAACATTATTGGCAATGTCTAGAAAGTTACATGCTAAGGAGAGGTTTGATCACCTAATTGCGGCCAAGTAAGAAGAAATTCTTATTGAAAGCCCCTTTCACTGGAACTGCACAGTTGTCGATATTGTGATTCTCGTAATATTATTTGTGAATAATTAATTATTGATTTATATGATGAGGAAAATATTGATTTATGTGGATATAGATGGAGAAAATTTTAAAATGACAATTGTTGAAAATTAATATTTTATCTTTTTCGATAAAATAATTCATTTAAATATATTATTTTAATAATATATTAACGGTGATATTTTTACAACGAATGTGGGATATATGAGTATACGAGGAGGAAGAGTATTTTTGTTGCAATAAATGTTTAAAACATGTTAAACATGTCGGTGGACCCCATTTATTGACTGAAATTTGATTATAGCTTGTAAAATCGCCCGTTTGTGGATTTCGGTCAATTTCTATTTGGAATTTGGAAAAACTTTCTTCTGCAAAGTTGTAGAGAATTGAATTTCCTATAAAACTCTCGAGATTCGAATTTTCTGATGAAAGGGATATTTATTATGAATTATTGAAGTTCCGAAGCTCAAAATAATTAATTTTTGTAAATTTTAATTATTTATTTTATGAAAAACGTTTTTATCATTTCTTTCTAGAAGGTGGCATGTGGAAATGCTAGGATCTGAATTCTAAGGTTGGCGTATGAATTTGATATATATATATATTAATTTATTAAATTTTCTCTTTTTGGTGTTACAAGCGATTTCCTATAAATAGGGTCTTGGGTTAGAATTGAAAATCACACCGAAATGAAGTTTTCTCTCTATATTATCGAGCGTATTCTTGTGAGTATTTTGAGTATACTTTGAGTATTGCTATACGGTGCAAGTCCAAGTCAAGTAGTGCTTTATATCCTGTGTTTAAATTAGAAGTCTTGATCTTTCGAGGTAAGGGATATTATTTTTTCAGTAATGATATTATTTCTTCAATATCATTATCTTTGAAATGTTGATCTGAAGTTTTATCAAATTTGGAACTTTTTCATGCTCTGGGTTACTATTCATGGGTTACTATTCATGAGTTACTATTCACGAGTTACTATTCAGCTGAGTTCTTATTCACGAGTTACTATTCACGAGTACTATTATCATGAAGCGTGAAGATGTTTTTTGTGGAATTTCTATCTTTTGGTGTCTGAGTTACTATTCACGTATCTGGCCTATTTCACGATATCTGACTATTCATTCATAAAAAATAAAATTTCTTCTTTTGTCAAAATATCTATTCGGATACTAACTCGATTGTATCCATGTTTTGATCATTCTTGAATTTTACACCACTATGATTATTTTTGAGGTATTTTTGGGCGTGGATAAAACCAAGTACGAATCCTTAATCCTTAATCCTTGTCATTTTGTTTCAATTGGATTCGTTTCTTTAAAAATATTTTCATCATCCTCGGTCTTAAATGATGATATTATTGAATATCTTTGGCCCGTAGTGCAAAGAAGATGAATGATTTCGAAGAATATCTTTGGCACAGTAGTGCAAAGATGAGCAGGTGTTGAGATGAACATGACCGATTGATTAATATCTTTGGCACCAGTAGTGCAAAGATGAATGTGTTTAAATGAACATGACCAACTGATGAATATCTTTAGCACATAGTGCAAAGATGAATATTTGATTCCGTATGTATATTGATTGATGTTACGGGATAAAATATTGATGATGGTATTAAATTCATAGATTATAGTAGATTTCATTCTCTACGTAACTCTTACATGAATTATTATTTCATTGCGAATATTGATCCGAAACTTGTTGTCTATTGTATTCTATCGATTTTTTCTGTTGAAGACTAACGATAATTTGTTGTATATTATCTTAGTCATAATATTCTTTACTTTGGGCTAGTTGAGCTCACCCTTTTCCTTGTTGTTCCATTTTTCTTCTCGGGAGGCGAGAATGTAGCGAGTACTAGTCGGGGTATGGAATGAAGGTTCTAGAGAGAGTTGTTTAGTAGTCCTCACCATTTTGTAAAATAATGAATCAATAATTATGATGGGGATTTATTTGCATGTGGATATTGTCTGAAGACAATATTATATTTAAACTCAAGATATATATTGTCGTATTTCACACGACATTTGTATTATTGAAGTTGTAGTTTGCTTTTTGTACCATGTATTTGGCGACTCGAATGGGTGTTGTGTATACCTATTTTGGGGGCGTCACGATATGAGGATTTTACCACATTATTTATAACATTACGGTCATGATTACAATCAATAGTCTCTCGTCATAATCATACCAAGTCCATCTATGCACTACTAGAGCCACGAGATGACTTTAAAAAAATATAAACATGAGAATGATGACAATGATATAAGAATTCAATAAAACAAGTTCAAGAATTATTTTATCCAGGAATTATTAACGTCCAAATTATCAATATGATACTATTTTGTAGAGTAAAATTCAAGAATGATCGGAAGAATATTTTCATGAAAAGATCTTTGGATGAAACGCAAATATCAAAGATATTCCACTAATTTCATGGAGTATAGAAATCAAAGTTTTAACCAACCGGGTATAATAAAGAATGGAATAACAAAAGAAATCACCATGCAATGCGATAGATCGCATGCAGACGGAGTTATTCCAATGAATAATAAATAACGGAACTGTGTCAGTGAAATTCACAATCGGCGGGATGTTCCAATGAATAATAAAGATGGAACCGGATCCGGTTGTAAAACATACGAGATAGGATATTCCAACGTAATAATAAAAATTTTAACCGGTCCGGTGTAAAACACACACATGGGATGTTCCAATGTAATAATAAAGATTTTAACCGGTCCTGTAAAACACACGATGTGATGTTCCAATGAGAATAATAAAGATTTTAACCAGTCCTGGTGTAAAACACACAGAGCGGATGTTCCAATGAATAATAGAAGAATGTCACCAAGTATAGGGTAAATAACAGATATCTGAGTTATTCCAATGTAATAATAAGCAATGGAATAACAACAGTTCTCTTCATGAATAAGAAAGAATAACACCCCTTACATTTGGTAGGAGATTGAATCTTTGCAAAGATTGTAGTAACAAAATACTCTTCTTCTTTCTCTCTTATTCTCTCTATACTTTCTCTCTCTATAGCTTGAATGAATTAAATGAAAAATAATGAAGCCCTAGGCCTCTATTTATAGAAGATTTCTAGCTTAAACACTTTCTGTAGTGTGAAAAGGCAAATGGCTCGACGAATGGTTTGGCGCTTTATAATGTGAAACGACAAGTGGTTCGACACAAATGTGAAACGACAAGTGGTTCGACGTCTGGTAAAGGTAATTACTATTAACGAAGGTAAATACTATTGTGACGGTTGTAAATACTATTCACAAGGGTAATTACTATCGACGAAGGTAATTACTTATCGACGAAGGTAAATACTATTCACAAGGGTAATTACTTATTGGAAAGGTAATTACTATCGATTGGCGAAGGTAAATACTATTCACAAGGGTAATTACTATTGACGAAGGTAATTACTATTGATGAAGAGACTCTTAGATGATGACATATAAGCCCCCCCCCATAAAATAATCAAACTTACCACAAATCATTTTTTTTCATCAACACATATTTAATCTTTCAATAATTATTAATCATTTATAACTTGTCGCCTCAATTATTGATTTAATACTATAACATATTATACGGATGATCTTTGTGACAATAATTGAATCAATAATATAAGAGATATGATGCAAAAATTCTCGTGTGAATAATTGAGCATAATGTGGTGACTTCTCACGTAAGCATCAATAATCAATACCGTGTCTACTACGCAACTACGCCAGTATTCTCGTACTTTTACCAACGGGTAGTTCAATGCAGTTTTAACGGTAACACCTCGGTAGTTATTTTTATAAAATATTTTTGTCGTTTTCTCGATCCGACAATAATTTACATTATTAGGGTCCACCAATGATTGAGCCATTATATTTAATATTCCTAACAAAAAAAGAATATTCCCCACCAAACGAATATTTTATAACAACTTGCATACTTTGCAAAATTTATAAATATTACCCAATAACTATAACATTATATCAAATTTATTCCATAATATTCAAAATAATATTTATAGAAAAATTCATCTTTATTTATAAAAGTTTGGGTCTTACAACCTCCCTTCTTATGAAATTTCGCCCTCGAAATTAGGGTGCGTACACAGTATGTTGAAGAGGTAAGGATACCTTGATTTCATTTCGATTCTAACTCCCAAGTCATTTCCTCAACATCGTGGTTCCTCCACAAAACTTTGACTTGAGGTATAACCTTGGGCGTAGAATATGTTCCTTCTTATCCAAAATTTGAACAGGGAACCTCTTCATACGTCAAATCTTCCGCTATTTCGTCCGGTTCTAACTTTCAATAATATGGTTCGGGTCTTTCACATATTTACGTAACATAGATATGTGAAAAACGTTATGAACACAAGACATATTTGGCGGTAAAGCGAGTCTATAGGCCACGCCCTACTCGATCGAGGATTAAAATGGACCAGATGAATCGAGGGTTAAGTTTTCCTCTCTTTCCAAATCTTGTAACTCCTTTCCATGGAGCAACTCTTAACAACACATGATCTCCTATATCGAATTCCACGTCCTTTCGATGAAGATCGGCAGATAACTCTTTATCGATTTTGTGAGGTTTTTATCGTTGTCGGATCGTTTGAATCTTTTCCGTAGTCATACGCATTAACTCCGGTCCCAACAACGTTGCTTCACCCACCTCATCCCAAAGATCTTTGGAAACGACACTTTCTTCCATACAACGCTTTGAATGGAGCCAAGCCAATACTTGCTTGATAATCGTTGTTGTAGAAAACTCCACCAATGGTAAGAACTTGTCCCAACTCCCTTGAAATCAAGAACACGAGTCTTAATAGATCTTCAAGAGTTTGAATAGTCCTCTCCATTGTCCGTCCGTCTGGTCGAGGATGATATCTTGAGAGCTAAATCGTAAGTCTGTGCCCATAGCTTTTTGCAAACTAACCCAAAATCGTGAAGTGAATCTTGGGTCTCGATCGAAACTATGGATACTGGCATACCATGCGATCTTACAATCTCGTTTATGTACATACTGAGCAAGACGTTCAAGTGTATAAGTTTCTCGTGTCGGTAAAGAAATGAGCGGATTTGGTCAATCTATCAACAATGACCCAAATCGCATCAATGCCTTGAGAAACCTTAGGAAGACCCAGTGCTTGAAATCCATGGTAATGTGCTCCCACTTCCATTCTAGAATTTCAAGTGGTTGCAATGGACCTTTTGGTACTTGATACTCCGCTTTAACTCGTTGACAAGTTAGACACCTTGAGATAAACAAATATATCTCTCTCTTCATATTGCTCCACCAAAATGTATGATTTAATATCATGATACATTTGGTACTCCCGAGATGGATTGCAAATGGTGTGTTGTGCGCCCATCATGATATTATACTTTAAATCGGTCGTTAGGAACACAAAAATCCGGAGTTGACTTCAAGTATTCCTTCTTCATCGATTCTTGCTTCCTAAGATAGCACCTTCTTGCACTTTTTTTCCTCATACACATCGGCTCAGTGTAGCTTGAGCGGACTTTAACTTTATCGATTAAAGTCGATTCTACTCAGTATACTCACTATCATCACATGCGTCCTCGAGTCTTTAACTCTATCTCCATCCTTTGCAAGTCACACAAATGGGCCTTTGCGTTGACAATATCGCACTTTTCAGTGCTTGCATATGATTTTCTACTCAATCGTCGGCTACCACATTCGCTTTTCGAGGATGGTATTGTATGGTATGATCATAATCTTTCATCAGTTCAAGCCAACATCGTTCTTGCATGTTGAGTTCCTTTTGAGTGAAGAAATATTTGAGGCTTTTATGATCCGTAAAGATCTCCACTTTCTCCCCATACAAGTAATGCCTCCAAATTTTAAGTCTGAAGACAATTGTACCGCCAACTCTAGATCATGAGTAGGATAATTCCTCTCATATTCTTTGAGTTGTCGCGAGGCATATAAACTATAACTTTTCCATGTTGCATAAGAACACATCCCAACCCTTTGCTCGAAGCATCACTTTGTAGATGACAAATCCTCCGAGCCGGATGGTATTGCCGAGCAGTCTTTGAAATAAGTCTCCTCTTGAGTTCTTGAAAACTCTTCTCACATTCTTCGCTCCAACCGAACTTTGTATCTTTCCGAGTCAAATGAGTCGATGGAATAGCGATTCGAGAAAATCCTTCCACGAATCTCCGATAATAACCAATTAAACCGAGAAAGCTACGTCTTTGATCCCATCGATTTAGGTTGTTCCCGACTTTGAATAGCTTCATCTTTCTTTGGTCAACAGATATTCCATGACTTGATACCACGTGCCCAAGGAATGCTACTTCTTCTTGCCGAACTCGCATTTCTTCAACTTGGCATAAAGCTTATATTCACGAAGCTTTTGGAGTGTCAGCCTCAAGTGTTGCTCATGATCTTCACGGCATTTGGAATAAATAAGGATGTCATCAATAAAGACGACCACAAAGTGATCTAAATATTCCTTGAATACTCGGTTCATCATATCCATGAAGGCAGCAGGAGCATTAGTCAATCCAAAGGACATGACTAGGAATTCATAATGCCCGTCTCGGGTTCCGGCCGCCGCTTTTGGAATGTCGTGGTTCTAATCTTCAATTGGTGATATCCGAACGAAGATCAATCTTTGAAAAGAATTTGGTTCCTTGCAATCGGTCAAACAGTCATCAATACGTGGCAATGGATACCTATTTTTGATGGTGACATGATTCAACTCCCGATAATCTATACAAAGTCGCATACTCCCATCTTTATTCTTCACGAATAGAAAGGAGCACCCCAAGGAGAAGTACTTAGGACGAATAAAGCCAATGTCTAACAATTCCTGCGGTTGGGTCTTTAACTCCTCGAAGTTCAATAGAGCCATTCGATATGGGGCTTTGGAAATAGGTTTTGTCTGGGTTCAAGGTCGATACAAAATTCAATTTCACACTTTCAGGGGTAGGCCAGAAGTTCTTCGGGAATACGTCGGAAATTTATTAACAATAGGAATATCGTTTAAAATCGACATATTTTTTTATTTAAATCATGACATGAGCTAAGAAAGCTTGACATCCGTTTTTCAATAAACGAATAGCTTTATGGCTTGAGATGACCATGATTGATTTTAATGGTTTGGTCGTTTGAATTAGCATAATAGGTTGATTAGGAATATGAAAGCTAACAACCTTACGAAAAACAATCAATTTTTGCATGATAAGTAGTTAACCAATCAATCCCTAGAATCACGTCAAATGCAAGTATTTTTAATGAAATAAGATCGACGGAGTAATGTGAGGGTACCGATTTGAACCAAACAAGACTTATAAACGAAGTGGATGTAATGAAGGTTTCTCCCAACGGAGTTTCCACAGATAAATCAAAGTCTAATTTCTCCTGAGTCAAATTTAATCGATGAGCGCAAGTAGGAGAAATAAAAGAATGGGTAGAACCCAGATCAAATAAAGTATAGACTTCATTAGAGTTTATGATAAGCTTACCCGTGATGACCTCATTCGGTTCCTTGCTCTTTGGGAGGTCACAACAAACGCCTCCTTGCACTACTGGGTTTGAATTTTACGGGATGGCCTTTGGTGCCTCCATCCTAGCTGAATTTGTCTTGATGAAATGACAAAATCGAGCTAAGTGACCTTCTCTTCCACAATTATAACATGCTTTGAATGACTTGCATGACGCAGCTTTGATGATGTGTCCCTCTCCTCGCATTTGAAGCATATGATAGGTGGTCTTTCTCCTTCCTTAACAATGGGTCTTTGTCTTTGACGTCTTTCCACCATTGTTGAATCTCCGCTTCTTGAAATGTCCATTCTTATTGTTTTGGCCCCGATTACCACCGGCGTGGTTACCATATCTCGCCCGTTGATTCCCTCCACGCTTGTTGTCACCGCTTGATGACTACTCTCATTGGTATTATAATTTTGCTTACCGCTTCTCTTTTAGTTGTGTTGACTCATTATCGCGTTCCACTAATCGAGCCCTATTTACAACATCCGAATACAAACACACGGTTTATGAGAAATAAGATGTTGACGTATCTCCCGCTTCAAACCTCTTAAAAACATTCGCGCCATTCTCTTTCATTATCCACCAAGTGGGGACGAACCGTGATAACTCATAAATTTTGCCTCGTATTGCGACACGGTCATATTGTTTTGTTCCAACTTGATAAATTCCACCTCCTTCATTGTGGCGAATACTTTCGGGAAAGTATTTGTCGTTGAAACGACTCTGGAACTTCTCCCAAGATATCTTGATCTGATGAGGTTGAGTACGTTTACCGATTCCTACCAAGAATCCGCCTCCTCGCCGCAACATAAAAGGCGTGAAGGGAACCTTTTGCTCCTCGGAGCATCCCAAGACATCAAATATCTTGGTAATCTGTTTTATCCATGCTTCCGCTAGAAGTGGTTTTGGCTCTCCTTAAACTCCGGTGGTCCCGCTCCTTGAATTGTTTAGCGGTGACCGCCCGAGAGTTTTCCGTGTTTCACCCTACGTTTTGGGCGAGTCGCTCTACTTTTCTTTGTTGCATAAATTGCATAAAGCCTCTGAACATTTGATCATTCATCATTTGGTCGGTGTTGTTGTTTGCGTGAGGATTGTCGTCTTCCTCGATGCACATTATCCCGATTATTGATATGTGGTGAATCAACGATCGCTCAAGGCTCCATCATATTCTCAACATTCTCGGATGTCATTTTCAGATCATCGCCACAAAACAAAAGGTTAATTGACATGTAACAAATTATCCTATCTTGACCAACCAATAAAATAGCACATAAACTTAGGTAGGTCATACTAATGAAGGTATTCCCCGTCTCTCCCTCCTAGTACTATTCTCACATCTTAGCGGGATCATATCCTAAGCTCGATACTGTTGTGGCGCCCCCAAAATTAGGGATATATCACCCATCTTGGGTCGCCACTTACATGGTACGTAATTTAATCTGACTTCTTAACATAACTGCTGTGTACAAATACGACATAAATCTGTGAGTTTAAATACAAATATCGCTCTACTAGATATTATATAAACTCAAAAAGGAGTCCTCATTACAATTATTATCACACTATTTCACGAATAGTGAGGACTACTAATGCTATCTTCAGGACCATCACTGTTTCCCACTCGCGTCCCAAATATATTCTCATTTCACAGAAGAGAACAAAAAAAGAAAGGGGTGAGCTCAACTAGCCCAAGAAGAAATATTATGACTAAGATAATGCGAGAATAAATTATCAATAGTCTTCAACAATGTTAAACCGATAAAATACAATAGACAACCAGTTTAATCTGCGGCCGAATATCTGAATCCATTAAAAGAGTCAAGTAGAAAATAAAGTCTACTATCTTTTAGGTTTTAAAAGGTTTTTCATCATTTATTATAGTTGAGACTCGACTTTAATAAATTTTCCACATCATCGAATCACCCCGCACTACTACTGCCAAGGATATTCTTTAGTATCACGACCACAATTATTCATGCACTACGGGCCAGAATATTTGTGTATTCATTAATAATGCATACTTTCTGACCAATTTGAGGATTTTACCACATTATTTGTAACATTACGGTCATGATTACACAGAATAGTCTCTCGTCATAATCATACCAAGTCCATCTATGCACTACTGACCACGAGATGACTTTAAAAAATATAAACATGAGAATGATGACAATGATATAAGAATTCATAAAACAAGTTCAAGAATTATTTTATCCGAGAATTATTAACGTCCAAATTATCAATATGATCTTTTTTTTGTAGAGTAAAATTCAAGAATGATCGGAAGAATATTTTCATGAAAAGATCTTTGGATGAAACGCAAATATCAAGGATATTCCACTAATTTCATGGAGTATAGAAATCAAAGTTTTAACTTAACCGGGTATAATAAAGAATGGAATAACAAAAGAAATCACCATAATGCGATGATAGGCATTGCATGACGAGTTATTCCAATGAATAATAAATAACGGAACCAGTCGGTGAAATTCACAATCGACAATGTTCAACAAAGAATAATAAAGATGGAACCCGATCCGGTGTAAAACACACAGATAGGATATTCAACGAGAATAATAAAGATTTTAACCGTCCTAAAAAAAACACGAGCGAGGATGTTCCAATGTAATAATAAAGAGCGGAACCCAGTCCTTGTAAAACACACACATGTGGATGTTCCAACAGAATAATAAAAAAGACGGAACCGAGTCCCGTAAAACACATGACGGGATGTTCCAATGTAATAATAGAAGAATGTCACCAAGTATAGGGTAAACCAGCGTATACAAAGTTATTCCAATGTAATAATAAGCAATGGAATAACAACAGTTCTCTTCATGAATAAGAAAGAATAACACCCACTTACATTTGGTAGGAGATTGAATCTCGCGACGATTGTAGTAACAAAATACTCTTCTTCTTTCTCTCTTATTCTCTCTATACTTTCTCTCTCTATAGCTTGAATGAATTAAGTGAAAAATAATGAAGCCCTAGGCCTCTATTTATAGAAGATTTCTAGCTTAGCACTTTTCGCAGTGTGAAAAGGCAAGTGACTTGACGACCGGTTTGGCCTTTGTAATCTGAAACGACAAGTGGTTCGGCGCTTTAATGTGAAAACGACAAGTGGTTCGACGTCTGGTAAAGGTAATTACTATTAACGAAGGTAAATACTATTGACGAAGGTAAATACTATTCACAAGGGTAATTACTATTGACGAAGGTAATTACTATTGACGAAGGTAAATACTATTCACAAGGGTAATTACTATTGACGAAGGTAATTACTATTGACGAAGGTAAATACTATTCACAAGGGTAATTACTATTGACGAAGGTAATTACTATTGATGAAGAGACTCTTAGATGATGACATATGAGCCCCCCATAAAATAATCAAACTTACCACAAATCATTTTTTTTTCATCAACACATATTTAATCTTTCAATAATTATTAATCATTTATAACTTGTCGTCTCAATTATTGATTTAATACTATAACATATTATACGATGATCTTCTGTGACAATAATTGAATCAATAATATAAGAGATATGATCACAACAATTCTTCGTAGCATAATTGAGCATAGGTTGAGTGACTTCTCACGTAAGCATCAATAATCAATCTGAGTGTCTTACTATGCAACTACGCCAGACATCGCTTTTACTTTTACCACCGGGTAGTTCAACAGCTTTAACGGTAACACCTCCGTAGTTATTTTTATAAAATATTTTTGTCGTTTTCTCAATCCGAATAATAATTACATTGTGGGGTCCACCAATGATTGAGCCATTATACGAATATTCCCTAACAAAAAGAATATTCCCCGACCAAACGAATATTTTATAACAACTTACATACTTTGCAAAATTTATAAATATTACCCACAACTATAACATTATATCAAATTTATTCCATAATATTCAAAAATAATATTTATAGAAAAATTCATCTTTATTTATAAAAGCTGGGGTCTTACACTTTTATGATCTGTAAAGATCTCCACTTTCTCCCCATATAAGTAATGCCTCCCAATTTTAAGTGCGAAGACAACAGTTGTCAACTCTAGATCATGAGTAGGATAATTCCTCTCATATTCTTTGAGTTAATAAGAGGCATAAAGCATGTCTTTCCCATGTTGCATGAGAACACATCCTAACCCCTTGCTCAAGCATCACCAGAGATGACAAATCCCTCCGAGCAGGATGGTATTGTCGTAATGTCTTCGAAATGAGTCTTCTCTTGAGTTCTTGAAAACTCTTCTCACATTCCTCGTTTCAACCGAATTTTATATCTTTCCGAGTCACCGAGTTAAGGGAGTAGCGATTCGAGAAACCCTTCTACGAATCTCAGATAATAATAACCAAATAAAGTTCAGAAAGCTATGTATTTTGATCCATCGATTTAGGTTGTTCCCGACTTTGAATAGCTTCATCTTTGCTAGGTCAACGGATATTCCATGACTTGATACCACGTGCCCAAGGAATGCTACTTCCTCGAGCGTAACTCGCATTTTTTCAACTTGGCATAAAGCTTATATTCACGAAGCTTTTGAAGTATCAGCCTCAAGTGTTGCTCATGATCTTCACGGCTTTTAGAATAAATAAGGATGTCATCAATAAAGACGACCACAAAGTGATCCAAATATTCCTTGAATACTCGGTTCATCATATCCATGAAAGCGGCGGGGAGCATTAGTCAATCCAAAAGACATGACTAGGAATTCATAATGCCCGTCATCGGAGTTCGAAAGCCGTCTTTGGAATGTCATCCGGTTCTAATCTTTAATTGGTGATATCCAGAACGAAGATCAATTTTTGAAAAGAATTTGGCGCCTTGCAACTGGTCAAACAGGTCATCAATACGTGGCAATAAGTACCTATTTTTGATGGTGACATGATTCAACTCCCGATAATCAATACAAAGTTGCATACTCCCATCTTCCTTTTTCACGAATAGAACAGGAGCACCCCAAGGAGACGTATTAGGACGAATGAAACCGATGTCTAACAATTCCTGTAGTTAGGTCTTTAACTCCTGAAGTTTAATAGGAGCCATTCGATATGGGGCTTTAGAAATGAGTTTTGTACCGGGTTCAAGGTCGATACAAAATTTAATTTCACGTTTTGGGGGTAGGCCAGGAAGTTCTTCAGGGAATACGTCAGGAAATTCATTAACAATAGAATTATCATTCAAAACTGACGTATTTTTGTTTAGATCCGTGACATGAGCTAAGAAAACTTGACATCCATTTTTTAATAAACGAATAGCTTTATGGCTTGAGATGACAGTGATTGATTTTAATGGTTTGGTTGCTTGAATTCACATAATAGATTGATTAGGAATATGAAAGCTAACAACCTTACGAAAATAATCAATTTTTGCATGATGAGTAGTTAACTAATCAAACCCTAGAATTACGTCAAATGCAAGTATTTTCAATGAAATAAGATCGACAGGTAATGTGTGGGTACCAATTTGAACCAAACAAGACTTATAAACAGTGGATGTAATAAAGGTTTCTCCCAATGGATTTTCAACAGATAAGTCAAAGTCCAATTTCTCCGGAGTCAAATTTAAACGTTGAGCGCAAGTATGAGAAATAAAAGAATGGGTAGAACCGGTATCAAATAAGGTATATACTTCGCTAGAGTTTATGATAAGCTTACCCGTGATGACCTCATTCGGGTTCCTTGCTTTTTGGGAGGTCACGACAAACGCTCTCCCTTGCACTACCGATTTTGTCTTGTCTGGAATGACCTTTGTTGCCTCCATCCCAGTTGGACTTGTCTTCGGTGCACGACAAAATCGGGCCAGGTGTCCTTCTCTTCCACAATTGTAACATGCTTTGGAGGGCATCGCACAGTTTAGACTGATGTGTCCCTCCCCTCCATATTTAAAGCATATAATAGGTGGTCGTTCTCCTTCCTTAACGACAGGTGCTGATGCTGATGTGTTTCCATCATTGTTGAATCTTTTTTTCTTGAAATGTTCATTCTTATTATTTTGGCCATGATTACCACCGAAGTGGTTACCATTTCTGGCATATTGATTTCCTCCACGTTTATTGTCACCGTTTCGATGACTGCTATCACTGCTATTTTCATTTTGCCGGCTGCTCTCTTTTGGTAGGGTTGACTCATTATCGCGCTCCAATAACTGAGCCCTATTAACAACATCTGAATACAAACACAGTTTATGAGAGATAAGATATTGACGTATCTTTGGTTTCAAACCTCTTAGAAACATACGCGTCATTCTCTCCTCATTATCAACCAAATGGGGACGAAACCGGAGACATTTCTGCAACTTGCTGGCCCGTCTTGTGACACGGTCCATGTTGTTTTGTTCCAGCTTTAATGAACTCTACCTCTTTCATGTGACGAATACTTTCGGAAAGTATTTATCGTTGAATAATTCTTGGAACTTCTCCCAAGTCATCTTCATCTGACGGGTTGGATGCGTTTCTGATTCCCACCAAGAATCTGCCTCTGACGCATAACATGAATGTGGCAAAAGGAACCTTTTGCTCTTGAACAACCAAGACATCAAATATCTTGTTGATCTGTTTTATCCATGTCTCCGCCTTAAGTGGTTTTGCTCTCCAAAAACTCCCGAGTCCCAAATTCCTTGAATCATTTGGCGGTGGCCGTCAAGAGTTGCCAGTGTTTCCACCGCATTTTGGATAGAGGCGTTTTGCTGATGTTGCATAAATTGCATGAAGCTTCGGAATATTCCATCATTTATCATTTGGTCAGTGTTGTTATTTGCATTAGGATTGTCGCCTTCCTGATACACATTATCCTGATTATTGATCTGTGGAGACTCAATGGTCTCTTATGCTCCATTGATATTCTCAACATTCTCGAATGTCATTTTCAAACACTGCCACAAAACAAGGGTTAATTAACGTATCACATATTATCCCTATACTCTGACCGACCAATTAAATACCAAATAACTTAGGTAGGTCATACTAGCGAAGGAATTCCCCGTCTCTCCCCTCCTAGTTCTTATCTCACATCTCAGCCAGGGATCATATCCATAAGCTTTGATACCAACTGTGACGCCCCCAAAAATAGGTATACATCACCTATTTTGAGTCGCCAAATACATGGTGCGAATCTGAAATACAATCTGATTATACAACAATGTGTAAAATACGACGACAAAATACACTTCATGAGTTTTAATGCAAATATTGTCATCTAGACAATATCCGGACTCAATTTAGTCCTCATTACATTTATTATCATACTATTTAATGAATAGTGAGGACTACTAAGACACCATCTCTCGACCATCACTCCGCTCCCAGACTAGTCCATTTCGTTCTCATTTCACAAGAGAACGGTGAAAGAAAGGGTGAGCTCAACTAGCCTAGTAAGAAATATTATGACTAAGATAATGCGTAATAAATTATCATTAGTCCTCAACAATCATTAAACTTATAAAATACAATAGACATCAATTTTAAGCTGCAATGAACATGCAATCCATTAAAAGAGTCAAGTAGAGAATAAAATCTACTATATTTTATGATTTAAAAGGTTTTCATCACTTTTATCGGCCGAGACTCGACAATAAATAATCCACATCATCCCCATCACTACTACCAAGGATATTCATTAGGGTCACGACCACAAATTATCCATGCACTACGGGCGAGGATATTCGTGTATTCATCAATGGTCATGATCATGCCAACAACTCGTCCATCAACGCACTATGGGCCAATGAGGACTTTTACCACATCATTTGTAACATTACGGTTAAATGATTACAACGAATAATCCTTGGTCATAATCATACCAAGTTCATCCATGCACTACAGAGCCCACAGATGACTTTCTAAAAATATAAACATGAGGATGATGACAATGATATAAGAATTCAATAAAACAAGTTCAAGAATTAATTTATTCAGAACTAATAAGTCCAAATTGTCAACATGATACTTCTTTGTGAGAGTAAAATTCAAGAATGCTCGGAAGAATATTTTCATGAAAAGATCTTTGGATGAAGCGCAAATATCAAGGATATTCCACTAATTTCATGGAGTATAGAAGTCAAAACTTTATCCAATCGAGTATAATAAAGAATAGAAAAACAAAAGAAATCACCACGCACGCGGTACTTAGCGTTGACAGTTATTCCAACGAATAATAAATAACGAGAATCGTGTCGAGCGATATTCACACCGACGGGATATTCCAATAGAATAATAAAGAATGGAATAACAATGAAATCACCATGCATGTGGTACTTTGCATGATGCAAGTTATTCCATGAATACTAAATAACGGAACCGGTCGGTGAAATTCATGCCGACAAGATGTTCCAACACTACAAGAAAAAGGTATATCGGTGACCGATTATCGGCGATCGCGACTCGTCAGCAGAGAGATATCGGCGACGAAAGTCGCGATCGATAGTCGTCAGATAAAATCTGGTCATTGGGATGCACATCAACACCACTATTAGCTGACAAGAGATATTCTGCGTCCGCCATGAAGCGAATCAAATGACAAATCCGGTCATTTGGCCGAAATCGACATGGTCCAGGCCAAAGTGGACGTGGTCCATGTGTCGGCCGACCATTATCGACCGTCAACGATCGGCGATCTCGCTCCATCGCTAATAACGTTTAGCGACCGCATGCGGTCGCTGATATGGAAAAAAATTAAAGCTAGATTTTTGGCTTTGCTTTGCGAAATTCCCAAAACATGCACTATTTTCTACCTGCTTTATCCCAACACACATACACACCAAGATAAACAACATACAAAACAATATAAACATCCATCGTCCACCAACACATACACCAAACTAGTATATAAACCTTTAAAAACCAATATGATTTGAATAAATATAATAACATTTCAAAACTTGTTTAAGAAACATACAAACATCCAAATAATGAATATACAAGTACAAGGTTATGTCAAGCGTCATCGCCTCCTTGATCACCCTATAATTAACAAAATAATAAAACAAGTTACAAATATAATAAATATGTTGATACTGGTATATATTACGACAATACATACAACAAATTGATTTTATACCTCGTCGCCATCCCCATGCTGTCCTGCTGCTGCTGCCATCGCTTTGAAATTTAACTCCTCGGGATCAAGAGCCCCAGTGCCCGCCCAAGATCTTCGAAGATTTCAATCTTGACATATAGCTCTCTCACACGTCGGTGGGAGTATGAGCAATTTGGATGACTCGATGATCGTGAAGACTGGGTAGCAGAGTACTTTGAGCCATCGAAGGATGGGCGTCGTCGTTGTCCTTGACCTTTAATGTAGTTCTTCTTCACAATGAGCGCCTTTCTCCCACAACTCTTGATCAATAAAGCGGACGTGAAGTGCCTTGAGGATAAGCGCTCATTCAATAAACGCGTTTATAAGTATCCCGTCATCATGTTAACACTTAAATAGTTAAAAATAATATTTTGTAAGTATTAATAAACAAGATCGGGTTGTTAAAACTTATTACCGCTTATCTGGATAGCCTCGAAGTGGAACCATCACGGGTGGCGCACACACATCCGACCAATGGATAGGTTGACCTTGAGACCGAGACTCTATACAAAAACAAAGACAATATTACTAAGTAAAAATGGGATATTTTCTACAATTCATGATTGTAAACATATTAAAACTTGTAAATACGCATGCAAGGCGGATATATCTTTAATCGTGAAATCTTTATACTTGTATGTTCGCTTTTAGCCTTTTAAGCCATCGGATACACCCGAGGCTCATTGGCCAATGGCGGCGATCTTTCGTCTTTTCACCCAGCCTCTCGACTCTCCATTGGGCACACATCTCAAATTTATATGGACTGGTGTACCACCACCGAGCTATGCTTTCGTGCATATAATCCTCTCCACGGCCTCGATGGTCGATCTCGGCATTGTGAATGGCTTTTTGTCGCTTTTTTATTCAAGTTGTCCTAGTGCGGACCACACATTTTGCCGAATAATGTACGAATCAATTTGAAGCTTAAGCGCCCTCCCATCTATACCGCTTCGCAAATAAAAAAAAACAATAATAACATTACTAAATAATTATCCTTTGAATATTATATTAATATTATTTGTCATAATTAAAAAAAATACACAAAATTACGCTTCAAACAAAGATCCTTGTGGGCGATAGGTGTGCTACCATGCGTAATCACGGTGTGTAGGCCAATTACAGTAAACACAACGTGATATGCACTTGAGCGATCTTATTATCCGAAAAATCACTATAATATACAACATCAATTAGCATATATTAAAGCAATTTACATCTAAGTTATAATATTTGTGAACATTTTCAAACTTATACTTATAATACTTAAAAAAATTCGCCATAATCTCCCTATAATATAAACTAGCCACATGCACTACGTGGCATGCATATATGGACATTTCTAGGCACCCAAGACACAAAAACCAAGAGAAATATACAAATTTTAATACAATAAGACCAAAACAAAACATTACCAATATAATATCAATCAAAACATTACCAATATACAATAAATGGAATCTTAAATGCTTTTATATAAATGATATATATCTTGGACGACGTCTTTATTCGGAGGAGGGCGAATCAATAAGAATCCGATCATCGGGATTAGTAGGGGCATTGGGCACATTATTAGGCCCCCCTACCCAAGCCGCACTTTTCTCTGCTACCGCTTGTAAGCCATCTCAGATATTACAAATTTCAAGATGTTATTAGGAGTCATATTTGATTACATGTATATATGACAATAAACATGACGAATGATATAAACATGTATATATATGAATATAAAATGACAATAAACAAAAGTTGCATTTAAATAGTTTAGTACATAAACATGACAGTGATATAAACATGTATATATATAAATATTAAATGACAATAAACAAAAGTTGCATTTAAATAGTTTAGTACATAAACATGACAATGATATAAACATGTATATATATGAATATAAAATGACAATAAATAAAAGTTGCATTTAAATTGTTTAGTACATAAACATGACAATGATATAAAAAACATGTATTTCTAAACATACATTTTATGAGTTCAAGTATCAATAACTCTTCCTCCTCAGTATCAATGTCATCTGACACAAGTATTGACTCAGGATCTAATTCATGTGGTTCAAGACCCAACTTCTTCACCATTTTCTTACAAAAATAATAGTTACCAGGTAATTTCTCACCGTCAGGCAACATACTCTTAATTGCCTTCAAGAGTGACTCAAAACACTCATGGCTCATGTTGTGATCAGCCTTGATGTTAAGTAATGTCGCCACTACGCATAATGTAGTGTGTTTGGTGCAACCATGCCACAATGACTTCTTACCCTCGTCTAACAACTTAAAGAAGTCTTTGGCATCGAATTCATAGGTTGCTCTCTGCCTTGCTCCCCAATCAAAATCGCCCCTGCAATATCATGGACCATTTCATTCATAATGATGAAAGACTACACGCCTGAATTGTGTACTTGTGTGATGCCACCATCTCTTCTCTACCCCATGTGCCCACCAAAGATTCTTCGTAATTTCTCATGAACCCGAAACAAGTAAATGATAGTTTACCATGTCTCTCATCCATATAATTTACATTCTTACACTTTAAACATGGACATCGTATTCTGCGACTTACCATTCATACATTCTCGGGTGACTATCGCGATACTCCAAAAACACTTGGCAACCAAATTTCTAAATTCAATCAGAAGCACTATCCGGGCACTTGACTTTCGTCATACCATCCAACTACTGTGCGAATAGAGGTCCATGATTCCACCTGTACCTCTACTACATGACAACATGAGCTTATTAATCATATGACTTGAGCATACTTAGAAGCATATGACTTGAGCATACTTGTAACCATATGACTTGAGCATACTTGTAAGCATATGATTAACATTTAAGCATACTCAATGTTAACGAATGAATGCAAATTAATGTAGTATGAGAAACTTTATATTATATCATGTTATTTTATTTTAATTTGTTTTAAATTTGTTTTTATTGTTAATCGTACGTAAGGTATTTCATTCATTCTAGCTCTATATCAGTAATACATATTTGGTTGGTATTCAGATGCATTGAAATGTTTCTTCTTAAGAAAACTATCTCCATCTAAGGCTTCACGCCAAGAATTGAATAGTCCATCTAAGGCCTCGGCTAACATGTTTTAAGATTATACCCCTCACGGTCCCTTTTTATAATCTTTTATGTTTTAGGATAGTCACAACTTGGTTGAGCAATTTATAGTTTCTATAACATTTTATAGCTTTATTCTTGTATACATAAGTGTTAAATACCCTTGTTTTTCTGTTATAGCCAAAACAGTCTCTTTATTAACCAAGTGTGTCTAGTTACCTTCTCTGTTACACTAACAGTTCCTTAGCAAAGACTACCTATTTTGGCTAAACAACCCCCCAATAGCTTACCATGCTGACAACCAAGCTTGGCTTGGCCCCGTGAGGTTTAAGCTAAGCAAGGTGGTTCTCGTATTCCTCGCGACCCCAATCCCACCCATCAACTCCAATGTTCTTTAATAGGCTCTAGTGGATCACCAATATATTTATATCCAATTGATAAGCAGCACCCAGGTTCTCTATATAAATGAACCCAATTCTATCGAGAATTACTAAAATTAAGCTACTCGCGATATTCAAACAATTCAATTTCTCATTTTATTTCAATAATGGGCATAGCTTTCCTATAACCAAAAGTTATTATATATTTTAAACCTAAAATGTTCACAATAAAAGAGGTAAAAAAAAATTCAACTACAAACTTATACTTATAATACTTATGAACATTTATCAAACTTATACTTATAATACTTCAAAAAAATTAGCGAGTCTCCCTACAATATGGACTAGCCACATGCACGCATTTACATGCATATATGGACATTTCTAGGCACCCAAGACACAAATCAAGAGATATACAAATTTCCAATACAATAAGATCAAAACAATATCGATTGAATGCAAATTAAAGCAAGAAAAATTCGGACCCATATACATTACCAATATAATATCAATCAAAACATTACCAATATACAATTATACATGAATTTTAGTTTTAACAAACATACATTATAAATGAATTTTATAATTAACATCAATTAGCATATTTGATGTGAATTATGGATAAACTTCTTTGAACCTTCTTCTTGATTGAATTATGGATAAACTTAATTCCTAGTTATGTTTTATGTCATACTCATGTTCATGATATTGGATTGGTATAAGTATAATCATATATTGCAACCAAGGTTTTGGGTTAAGCCCTAATATTTAAGATCATGTTTATAGGCCTAATATTTAAGATTATGGTTAAGCCCTAAAAGTTAAGCCCTAATATTTAAGATAATCATATATATTATTATTTTTGTTGTTTTTAAAATATGAATAGAATTAAATCAATTTTGAATTTTAAGTTTTCATAAATCTGAATTTAAAAAGTTAAAATGTATCTCTAATTTTAAAACGAAAATTAAGAAAAGATTTGGGGAATCGTTCTATAAAATTAACTAAGGTGTAATTACACACCTTGAAGCATTAGGTCTTTACATCAAAGCAAAGCACTTACACACCACATTCAACAAATAAAAATTACACAATGAATAAGAATTAGGTCTTTACATCAAAGCAATTACACACCACATTCAACAATAAAAATTATAAAATTTGGAAACCCAATCAAATCGAACAACTACTTGAAGAATTTAATAGTATTTAATCTAATCTAACCAATATAAATACATACCAGTGTTTGGTGGGGGGCGGCGGCTGGCCGGTGGCTGGGCGGTGGTGTGGTCAACTTCTTCTCTTCTCCCCTTTCTCCTCTTCTATGCCGAGCTCCTCTTCTTTTTTTCTTCCGCTTTACGTATCGAATAATCTTTGGTAATCGATAACATTTAGTTTGATCAATGACCGGATCCGCGTCACGGTCAGCCGATTTTAATGACATGGACTTATCAACGATCGCGACGCGGTCATTGATTTCAAGTGGTCGCACAAAAATTGGGCGCCAACATTTCCGCCAAAATTTTGGTGGCAAATTTATATTAGCGATCGAGCAATGACCGCATCGCGACGATCATCATTGTTAAAACATTAGCGACTAGATTACGTTTTCCGTTCGCAGATGATGATCGGCCATGATTAATATCGTGACGATCGATGGTGCTATCACGACATCACCGGTCACGATGATAGACCTTTTTTGTAGTCTGAATGTATAATAAAGACGGAAACTGAGTCCCACAGAAACGCGCATGCATGTGATATTTCAATGTAATCATAAAGACGGAACCAGTCCAACAGTAAAATGCATGCATGTGATATTCCAATGTAATCATAATGAATGGAATAATAGAAGAATTTTACCAAGTATAGGGTTGTCTCAGCGTATACGAGTTATTCCAATGTAATATTAAAGAATGGAATAACAGAAGTTCTCTTCATGAATACAAAAAAAATAATACCCCTTACCTTAGAAAGAAGAGTACTTGATATAGGAGTAGTGAAGTAGCAGAACACTTTTCTTCTTTCTCTTTATAGTTTTCTCTCTCTGGAGTTTTAGTGAATTCGTAAGAAATAATAAAGAAATGAGCTTCTATTTATAGAAGAATGGAATGAATGGTAACCAATCCATGAACGGTCCAGATCGAATTACTTTAAACGAACGATCCAGATTGGTTTACAATAAAATATAATATATTCTATTTATAATCTAATAAAACGAATAACTTTTAAAAAGATTTTACTATGCAAATACTATGCATAATAAAATATAATATATTCTAATTATTGTCTAATAAAATAAATAACTTTATAAAAGTATTCTGTTTTATATAAAAAGATTTTACTATTAGCCTAATAAAACGAATAACTTTATAAAAGTATTTTATTTTATATAAAAAGTTTTTCTGTTTTATTACGTTAATAATACTAATAAAATAAAACTTCATCATCATTATTATTATTCACACCATTAATCGACCAAGTCGTTCCCAAGAAAGAGGGGGCTTTCCAATAAGGATTTCTCCCTATTGGCGTGCAATTAGGTGACCAAACCTCTCCTTGGCAGAACTTCTAGACATCGTTAATAATGCAAATAATAATATTAACAACTTCGTCATCTCAATTATTGATTTAATAACATATAAAATATCGACAATAATTGAATTAAACTGAGTGACTTCTCACATAAGCTAATATAATCAATCTTTGACGCCTCAAAATAGGTATACATCACCCATTCGAAATTGTCAATACATGGTACATAAACAACTACAACTTTATTATTACAACAAGAAATCGCGTGAGTTTAAATACAAATATTATCTTCTGATAATATCTATACTCAAATAAATCCTCATCACATTTATTGATACATTATTTTACAAAAATGGTGAGGACTACTAAACAACCCTTTTCTAAAACCTTCATTCCATACCCCGACTGTACTCGCTATATTCTCGCCTCACGAGAAAAATGGAACAAAAGGAAAAGGGTGAGCTCAACTAGCTTCGAAGAAGAATATTATGACTAAGATAATATACAACAAATTATCGTTAGTCTTCAACAGGAAAAATATAATAGAATCAATAGACAACAAATTTTAAATCAATATTCGCAGTGAAATAATAATTCATTAGAAGAGTTAAGTAGAGAATGCAAACTACTATCTTCTATGTATGAATTTAAAAGTTCATCGCCTATCTTTTATCCCCGTAACATCAATCAATATACATCTGGAATCAAATATTCATCTTTTTGCACTACGGGCCAAAGATATTCATCACTTAGTCATGTTCATTTAAACAAATGTTCATCTTTGCTACGGGCCAAAGATATTCTTCAGAAATCATTCATCTTTGCACTACAGGCCAAAGATATTCTTAAGAAATCATTCATCTTTTGCACTACAGCCAAAGATATTCCATAATATCATCATTTAAGACCGAGGATGATGAAAATATTTTTTTAAAGAAACGAATCCAAAGTGAAACAAAATGACAAGGATTAAGGATTAAGGATTAAGTACTTGGTTTTATCCACGTCCAAAAATACCTCAAAATAATCATAGTGGTGTAAAATTCAAGAATGATCAAAACATGGATACAATCGAGTTAGTATCCGAATAGATGTTTTAGACGAAAAGAAGAAATTTTATTTTTTTTTTTGGTGAATAATACTGATATCGTGAATTGTGTCGATATCGTGAATAGTGCCGTATCGTGAATAGTAACTCTTACACCAAAAGATAGAAATTCCACAAAAACATCTTCACGCTTACTGAATAATACTCGTGAATAAGAATCGTGAATAATAACTTCATGAATAAGAACTCGTGAATAAGAACTCATGAATAGTAACCCCGACATGAAAAAGTTCCAAATTTGATAAAAACTTCAGATCAACATTTCAGTATAATGATATTGAAGAAATAATATCATTACGAAAAAAATAATATCCCTTACCTCGAAAGATCAAGATTTACAAATTTGAAACACCTGATATAAAGGCTGATGACTTGGACTTGCAATCAGTATAGCAATACTCAAGTATACTCAAAATACTCACAAGAATACGCCGATAATATAGAGAGAAAAACTTCATTTTACGGTGTGATTTTCAATTCTAACCTAAGCCCTATTTATGAAAAATGCTTAGAACACCAAAGCAGAAAATTTAATAAAATATATTATTATTAATAAATTTCCTACGCCTCTTTGGAAATCAGATCCCAACATTTCCCACATGCCAACCTTCTAGAAAGAAATGATAAAAAACGTTTTTCATAAAATAAATAATTAAAACTTACAAAAATCAATGATTTCGGAGCTTTAGAACTTCAATAATTCATAATAAATAGTCCTTTCATCAGAAAATTCGAATCTCGCGAGTTTTTATAGGAAATTCAATTCTCTACAACTTTGCAGAAGAAAGTTTTTCCAAATTCCAAATAGAAATTGACCGAAATCCATAAACCAAGCGATTTTACATTGCTATAATCAAATTTCAAATCGATAAATGGGGTCCACCGACATGTTTAACATGTTTTAAATATTTATTGCAACAAAAATACTCTTCCTCCTCGTATACTCATATATCCCACATTCGTTGTAAAAATATCACCGTTAATATATTATTAAAATAATATATTTAAATGAATTATTTTATCGAGAAAAGATAAAATATTAATTTTCAACAATTGTCATTTTAAAATTTTCTCCATCTATATCCACATAAAATCAATATTTTCCTCATCATATAAATCAATAATTAATTATTCACAAATAATATTACTGAAATCACAATATTGACAACCGAGCAGCTTCAAAGAAGAGGGGGCTTTCCAATAAGAATTTCTTCTTCTTCATGCCGCGATTAGGTGACCAAACCTCTCCTTAGATGTAACTTTCTAGACATTGCCAATAATGTTATCTAATAATATTTTTCGGATAATATGAATTATTGCTTCGATAATGAAAAGTCTTGTGTAATGACAATTATCAAACAACAAAGAATATAAAATATCAACGCAAAGAATTATTAACTCAATAAAATATCTTTGAGCGAATTATCAGAACCATTATTGAGTAGTGCCTTCTTACGTAAGAATCAATAATTGGTGCAATACCATGTGTCTTCTTGTTCAACAACGCTGCGATTAGTAGTGTCTTAACCAACGGGTATTCCAACAAGATAATCTGTGAATAACTACGCCAAGTTATTTAAAAACAACTTATATTTGTCGTTTTCTTCATCCAATCGCTTTCAAGTTATGGGGCCCACACATGGTCATGCTTGTTGTCGCATTTAATATTCCCCGACAAAGATTTAAATATTCCACGACCAAACGAATATTCCCCAAGCGATAATGAATATTTTATAACCACTTGCTTATTTTGAAATATTTGCGTATTTAACCCTTAACTATCCACATTAATCAAATCAACCCTTACTATTTCAAAATAATAAATAAAAGAAATTCCTTTTTATTTAAAAATTTGGGTCTTACAAATACCGGTATTATTCTTATGCAACCACGCCAGATATTCAGACTTTTTACTACTGAGTAGTTCAACAATATCAACCGTAGAAACTTCCGCCGTTATTTTCAATAAAATATTTTTGTCGCTTTCTCGATCCGACAATAATTACATTGTAGGGGTCCACCAATGATTGTCTTGCCGCGTCTAATATTTCCTGTTAAAACGAATATTCCCCAACCAATCAAATATTATATAACAACTTGCGTACTTTGCAAAATTTATAAATATTACCTACAACTATAACATTATATCAAATTCATTTTATAATATTCAAAAATGATAATTATAGAAAATTCATTTTTATTCATAAAAGTTGGGGTGTTACAGAATTGATTGATGAGTTGAAGAGATGAGAAGAACTTGTAAGCAATTACTCTAATAAACGTGACAGAACTCTTCGGATCCAAAGTATCCAAATATTTTTTTGAGTATCTAGAGTGCAGAGAGCCTTTTAAAGTCTAGAGAGAATCCAAAAGGTCCCTTATACTAATATAGAGGAATTATTTATAGAGTTTCCTAAAAATTGATCATGTGTCCGACACATGTCTAGACCAAGTGTCTGACATACGTCTAGACCAGGTGTCTGACATGTGACCTCAGGAGAAATTCCAGAAATACCTTTAATTACTCGAGTAATGCCTAAATCATCTTATCGTTCTATCCACTAATTTAATCCTTCAATCAATTTTCAAAATAAGTTGCCTCCGTAAGTCAATCAAACCCCTCAATCAATTCTTAATCCAATCTCTCAATCAATTCTTAACCTGAATTGCCTCCATAAACCTTATGTCTTCGAGACTCATGAAGACCTCTTTCAGGTCTTGTATTCCAAGATTTTTGCTGCTCAATTCATGCTTTTTTTGTTATTTTTATTTTTTTAAACATCATATCATTTAATCTCATCATCGAAAATCTTGGAAGAGGTCGGTACGAAATTAGGGAGGTCATGCCCTTAAGAGATCGAACCCTAGGGGGTCAAAACTCTAGGTGTCCCCCCTTTGTTCATTTATTGTTTCTTTTCTTCATTAATTATCGACTTGTTCATTTATTATACTCCCTCTGTTCCGAATTATTTGCTGTTTTAACAAAAAAAAATTATCCCACAATATTTGTTTTTTCAAGATTTTAATGTATTTTTTTCCCTTGTTTCCCAAATTTGTCCCTTTAGTCATTACTCTCATTCAAATCTCTCTTATTTTTTAAGCATCTTTTTCATATTCCCATTAATAAGTATTCACGCACATAAAATAAAAAAGTCAATACATAAGGGTATTTTAATATTTTTATCACACATTGATATCTATGTGGAATTCTAGAACAACAAATAATTCGAGATGAAGAAAGTAATTTTTATGTTTTTTATTCATTTTTTAAATCACATGTAAACCTTAATTTATACCTGCACTTAAAATAAGTAGTAATATTTATGACTTCCATTGATATTTAGATTTTTAACGACGCCTTATTGGCATATTTCCTCGCCAACCCCATCTCACACCCACACCCACACCCACACCCAATCATACAATTATGTAGGACGAACTGACGGAGTATTTGATAGGGGAATATCTCTTTGCTTTCCACCCCACCCCACCCCACCCCACCCCACCCCACCCCACTATCCAAATATCCAATCATACAATCATGTTGGGCGAACTGACGGAGTATCAGATAGAGAAACCTTTTGCTTTTTCCGCCACCCATTCGTACTAGTATTATAAAAAATAACACATTATATTAAACTTTAAAATTAATATAATTTATAAAAATTTAAAATAAAATAAATTTAACAATTAATAATTTTTTATATATTATATCATTATAATAATTATACTAATTAAAATTAAATAAATTTACATTATTCAATCCAACTAAGAGCATGTTCTGAAATTACTTGATCAAATCAACTTATAATTCATTTGTTATTCATGTTTGGGAATGACTTTTTTTTTATTTATAAGTTATGTTTTAAGTCAAAAAAAATAAATAAATATTTATAATTTATTCATTTTAAAACAAATTAGTTTAATTAAAATATAATCTCTATTTTATCCTTCTTCTATTTTGCCCCTTTTTATTTATGTTCATTTTAATAATCTTTATATTTATTTTAACTTATAATCAAACACATTCATAACTTATTTTAATTTAATTTACTTATAAGTTAAATTAATAACAAACATTTTTATTTATAAGTCATAAATTAAAATAAGTCATTTCCGAACAAGCCAGGACTACCGAATAAATAAATATTCATTCTCACTCCACCACCAAAAATCATTCTGTTTAAATTGTCACAGAGGAATAGGGAGATCTATTCGGAATTGATCAGATCAGATATGATATGGGTGTCCAAGAGATTGAAAATCAAAGGACACTTGTATTCACCTACGGAACCCTAAAACGTGGATTCCCCAATCATGTCCTCCTTCAGGAAATGTTTGCCACCTTCGACGCGGCCTTCGTCGGCGTTTACCTCACAGCTGATAAGCTACCGCTTGTCTGCGGGCCCTACAAGGTGCCGTTTCTGTTCAATTTCCCTGGGTCTGGCGATCGGGTGGTGGGCGAGCTATACGCGGTGTCGAATCGGGCGCTGGCTCGGATGGACGAACTGGAGGGCACAAACCGCTGCCACTACGAGAGGCTGCCGGTGAAGCTCCGTTCGGCCAATGGCGATGAGGAGAGAGAAGGAAAGGAGGAGGTGGCGGCGGAGGCGTATTACGGTCACCGGAATTATGCGGCGGAGATGTGGAAGAGGAATGGGGAGAAGGGGTTCAGTAATTATACGGAGAAAGAGGCGAAAGGGTATGTTCAGCGTAAAGATAGGCCTCAACAAATCTCTTTTTTGGATCAGATTCAGTTTTTTCTATCATCTTCCTAAACAAGAAAATTAATTAATTATGTAGGAGTGTGATAATTTATAAAAAAAAAATCACAATTATAAGCTGAATCTGTTGTATTTGTGCTTGTGTTTGTGTGATTTTTAGATTATTTTAGTGCAAGAAATTTGAAGGGGAATTTGATTTTTCTATCCTGGTTTTGTTAATTTGGGAAATGTAAAATATTTGATTTATTATTCTCTGTGGTGATTTAAAGTATCAGTGTTTTGACAGATTCTCTTGTAGATTAACAGTGCTGCGTATTGCATTCTTTCAATTCACTCTTTTCTTTTATTTATATTACTTTTACTATTACTATTAATGCGTTTGTATCTCTAAACTAGTGTTCGATTTAAAATTCAAATGACACAGAAATTGTTTAGGTGCAATTTGATAAATTTAAATTTGTACATAAAATTGTTTGTGATTGGTACAGTACAATTTTATTTGGTAAGATTTCGGTTTTAAAACCGATTAAAATAATAAAATTTTATGCAATTTAACATCACTACTCTAATTTTGTAAATTTAGTTTTTTAACCAATCTAAAATAGTCACATACACCGGAACCGTTGGTACAATTTTAATTGGTGCAATTTGTGCTGTTTTTGGTACGATTTCGATTCCAATTTAATTTCTTACTCGGCCCTACTCTAAAAGCATCGTATTGTTTTCAATAAGTTTTTTTTTAGGAGATTTGGCAAGTTATTTTTCCAGAATTGCATTGATGCGTTTGTATTTCTAAAAACATTGCACCACTATTATTTGGTGTATTTGTTGGTAGCGTTTGTGGATATTGCATTTGGTGTGTTTGTATCTGTAAATCGGGAGTGGTTAGTATGAAATTAACAAAAATTCTATGTGAACATGAGTGTATTTGAATTTCATGTAATTGTGTTTTGACCCTTAATAGTGGGTAAAAATATAAATATGTGAAGTTCAAATATACTTATGTCCAATTTTCATGTCCACCTAGAAGAGCTCATGAAATTAATTTTGGTCAATTAACCAATATATACAGACGGAAAGTGATCTCTCTACGTGTTATTGGTCACATGACCAACTTACCATGAAGTTAATTTTATGGTGACTGTGACGCCCCCAAAATAGGTATCATCATCACCTATTCGAAATACAAAATCGTGGTATAGAATCTGAAATACAATCGTTAATATATAACAAGAGAATATGTGAGTTTTTAATACAAATATTGTCATCTAGACAATATCCACTCTCAATTGAGTCCTCATTACATTTATTATCACACTATTTAACAAAATAGTAAGGACTACTAATGTAAGACCCCAAATAATTAATAAATAAAATTTATTTTCCTCTATTATTTTTTTTAATTAGTAAGGGTTGATTTGATTAATGTAGTTAGTTATGGGTAAAATCATGAAATATTTTAAATAAGTAGGTGGTTATAAAATATTTATTTTTGTCGAAAAATATTAGTTTTGGTGATGAATATTCTTACCGTCGAAGAATATTAAATGACTGACCTTGACTTTCATATTAATACCCATAACCCGGAAAGCGATTGGATGAAGATAACGACAAATATAAGTTGTTTAAAAATAACTACGTGGCGTAGTTATTCACAGATTATCTTTGTTAAAATACTTTAAGGTGGTTAACACAAGATGGCGAGCAGTATTGCACCAATTATTGATTCTTACGTAAGAAAGCCTTTCTTTCGATAATGGTTACGATAATTCTTGCTCAAAGATTTTATTGATTTAATAATTGTTGCGTTGATATTTTATATTCTTTGTTGTTTGATAAGTGTCATTACACATTATTTTTCATTATCGAAGCAATAATTCATATTATCCTGAATAATATTATTAGATAACATTATTAGAATGTCTGAAAGTTACATACAGGAGGTTCTTCACCTAATCAATTGTATGTGTAGAAGGAGAAATTTTTATTGGAAAGCACTTTTCTTGGGAGCTATGCAGTTGTCGATATTATGATTCTCAGAATATTATTTGTGAATAATTAATTATTGATTCATATGATGAGGAAAATATTGATTTTATGTGGATATAGATGGAAAATTTTTAATGTAACAATTATTGAAAATTGAAATTTTATCTTTTTCTCGATAAAATAATTCATTTAAATATATTATTATATTTTAATAATATAATAATGATGATATTTTTACGATGAATGTGGGATATATGAGTATATGTGGAGGAGGATTATTTTGTTACCAAAAATATTTAAAGCATGTTTTATGTGTGGCTGACCCCATTTCTTGACCGAAATTTGATTATAACATTGTAAAATCGGTAGTTTGTGGATTTCGGTCAATTTACATTTGAATTTGGAAAAACTTTCTTTTGTAAAGTTGTAGAAATTGAATTTCCTATAAAAAAGCGTGAGTTTCAATTTTCCTACGACAAAGGGCTATTTTTTGTTAATTATTGAAGTTAAAAACTCAAAATAATTGATTTTGGAAGTTTAAATTATTTTAAATTAGAAAAACGTTTTTCTTACTTTTTCTAGAAGGTGGCATGTGCTTATTGAAATGAAATCAGATTTCAAGAGTGGCGTAGGAATTTTGATATATATTTTATATTTTATTAAATTTTCTCGCTTTGGTTATTCTAGCGTTTTCCTATAAACAGGTCTTGGGTTAGAATTGAAAATTACACCGAAATCAAGTTTTCTCTCTATATATTATCGGCGTATTTTTGAGTATATTTTGAGTATTCTTTATCTGATTAAAGTTCAAGTCATACTTTATATCCCATGTTTAAATTTAAATCTTGATCTTTCGAGGTAAGGGATATTATTTTCTTCATGAATGATATTATTTTCTTCAATATCATTATGTCAAGTATTGATCTGAACTTTTTAATCAAATTTAGAACTTTTAGTGTCGGGGTTCTTATTCACGATATCTGACACTTATCCACGATATCTGATCTTATTCACGAATCTGGACTATTCATCGAAAAATAAAAATTTTCCTTTTCACCAAAATATCTATTCTAGATACTACCTTTGATTGTATCCATGTTTTGATCATTCTTGAATTTTACACCACTATGATTATTTTTGAGGTATTGTTGGACGTGGATAAAACAAAAGTCACGAATCCTTAATCCTCAATCCTTAATCCTTGTCCTTTTGTTTCATTTGGTTTCGTTTTTTAAAATATTTTTCATCATCCTCGGTCTTAAATGATGATATTATTGAATATCTTTGGCCCGTAGTGCAAAGATGAATGATTTCGATGAATATCTTTGGCCAGTAGTGCAAATGAATAGGTGTTTAGATGAACATGACCAATCGATGAATATCTTTTTGCCTATAATTGCAAATGAATATTTGATTCCGGATATATATTGATTGATGTTACGGGGATAAAGATGACGATGAACTTTTAAATTCATACATAGAAGATAGTAGTTTGCATTCTCTACTTAACTCTTCTAATGAATTATTATTTCATTGCGAATATTGATTTAAAACTTGTTGTTCTATTGTATTCTATTAGATTTTTCCCTGTTGAAGACTAACGATAATTTGTTGTATATTATCTTAGTCATAATATTCTTTACTTGGGCTAGTTGAAACTCACCCTTTTCGTTTTTGTTCCATTTTTCTTCTCGGGATGCGAGAATATAAGCGAGTACGAGTGGGGTATGGAATGAAGGTTCTAGAGAGAGTTGTTTAGTAGTCCTCACCATTTTTGTAAAATAATGTATCAATAAATGTGATGAGGATTTATTTGAGTATAGATATTGTCTAGAAGATAATATTTGTATTCAAACTCACGCTTTCTTGTTGTAATAATAAAGTTGTAGTTATTTACGTACCATGTATTGACAACTCGAGAATGGGTGATGTATACCTATTTTAGGGGCGCCACGGTTTGTATCGAGCAGTTATATGATCTCTGGCGGAGATCGGGAATAGAACTAGGAAGGAGAGACGAGTAAATCCTTGCTTAGTGTGTCCCTACCTAAGCTTATTTTTTAGTTGGTCGAGATATAGGATATTATGTGATATATTGATTCCCTTAATTAACCCTTATTTTATGATGATATTTGAGAATGTCGAACGAGAATATTAACGATGGAAATGAGACCGTGGTGAGGCATGTAGTCACCAACGAGGAGAACGTGCAACAGTGGGAAATGTTCTCCCGGGAACAACACCACCGGCGCGATGATGAACGAGGGATGTTTAGAAGATTTTTTGCGATTCATGCAAAATCGAGATTTAGGAGACTCGTGCTCAAAATACGAGGAGGAAATGATAGCAATTCACGGGTTGTCACAACAAAACAGTTCAAAGAATTGGGACCACCAGAATTTAAGGGAAAGCGGATCCGATCATGGCGAAAACATGGGTCAAGCAAATTACCAAGATATTCGATGTCTTGCGATGCGGAGGAACAGAAGGTTCCATTCGCCACCTTTATGTTCCGTGGCGAAAGCGCGTATCACCGGTGGGAGTGCGTGAAGCGTACCCGTCCACCAAGACTCAACATGTCTTGGGAGACATTTGAAACTATTTAATGACAAATATTTTTACGAAAGTGTTAAATCATATGAAGGAAGTGGAGTTTATTAGACGGAGTAGAATAACATGTGATTGTCTCTCGATCGAGGCAAAGTTTGTAGAGTTATCGAGTTTTGCACCTCATTTGGTGGAGAATGAGGAACGTGTGTGACGCGGATGTTTACGAGAGGTTTGAAACCCGGCGATACGACAATATCTCATTTCTCATAAATTTTCTCTCTATTCGAGATGTTGTAAATGTGGCTCAATTATTAGAGTGAGATAACGAGTACGGTCAACCGGGGACCACAACCGAGATAATACCGAGAGATATCGATCAACAAAACAACGATAACCAAAGGAGAAAGAAAAAGATTTTGACAAAAATGGTAACCACTCTGGTGGTAATCATGGCCATGAAAATAGAAGAAGCGAGTCGATGAGGAGATTTTAAAAGAGGAGATTTAACAACGACCATGTGGAGACAGCGGTCTTAAAGATGGCGGGTCTAAGGGAGGAGAACGACCACCGGTCATATCTTTATAAATCTGGGAAAGATGGATATATCACCAAACGCCCACAACATTTCAAGGTATATCTTAATTTGTGGAAAGGAAGGACATATCGCCGAGATTATCTGGTAGCAAAAACCTAGTTCAATGAGGGGACGGTGACTCAAAAGACATCGTCCCGAAAATTCAAAGTCAACGGTTTCGGAAGAAGCGTTTGTTGTGGTCGGTCAAAATGCGAGGAACCCAAACGAGGTGATCACGGGTAAGCTATTTATAAATTCTTGCGAAGTTTATACCTTACTTGATCTGGGTGCTACCCATTCATTTATCTCTCCTGTTTGTGCTCAACGTTTAAACTTGACTCGGAGAAATTAGACTTTGACCTATCTGTGGAAACTCCGTTAGGAGAAACTTTCATCACATCCATCGTTTATAAATCTTGTTTGATTCAAGTTGGCACCATCACCTTACACATTGACCTTATCTCTTTAAAGATACTTGCTTTTGATGTGATTTTAGGGATTGATTGGTTAACTACTCATCATGCCAAAATTGATTGTTTTCGTAAGGTTGTTAGTTTTCATATTCCCAACCAACCTGTTGTCGCGAATTCAAGCAACTAAACCATTAAAATCAATCAACGTCATATCTAATCATAAAGCTATTCGTTTATTGAAAATGGATGTCAAACTTTCTTAGCCCATGTTATGGATTTGAATAAAGACACGTCAAATTTGAATAATATTCTGTTGTTATTGACTTTCCGACGTCTTTCTGAAGAACTTCCCGCCTACCACCGTAACGTGAAGTTGAATTCTTTATTAATCTTGAACTGGTACAAAGCCCATTTCTAAAACCCCATATCGAATGGCTCTATTGAACTTGAGAGTTAAAGGTCCAACTACGAGAATTGTTGGACATCGGTTTCATTCGGCTTAGTACATCTCCTTGGGGTGCTCTGTTTTTATTCGTAAAGAAGAAAGACGGGAGTATGCGACTTTAGATTGACTATCGGGAATTGAACCATGTCACCATCAAGAATATGTATCCTCTACCTCGTATTGATGACTGTTTGACCAATTCAAGGAGCACAATTCTTTTCAAATATCGATCTTCGCTTACGGATATCATCACCAAGATTAGAATCGAGGATATTCCAAAGACGCCTTGAAACTCGATGCGGGCATTATGAATTCTTAGTCATGTCTTTCGGATTGACTAATGCTCCTGCGGCTTTTATGGATATGATGAACCGAGTATTCAAGGAATATTTGGATCAATTCGTTGTTGTCTTTATTAATGACATCCTCGTATATTCCAAAAGCCGTGAAGATCATGAGCACCATTTGAAGCTGGTACTCCAAAGGATTCGTGAAAACAAGTTTTATGCCAAGTTGAAGAAATGCGAGTTCTGGCTTGAGGAAGTAGCATTCCTTGGGCACGTGGTGTCGAAACATGGAGTATCTGTTGATCCGGCGAAGATTGAATCAATACAAAGTTGGGAGCAACCGAAGTCGATGGTGAATTACGTAGCTTTTTGGGCTTAATTTATTATTATCGGAGATTCGTGGAAGGGTTTTCTCGAATCGCTACTCCATTAACCCAAATTAACTCGGAAGGATACAAAATTCGTTTGGAAGCGAAGAATCGAGAAGAGTTTCCAAGAGCTTAAGAGGAGACTTATTTCTAAGACTGTTTCAGCAATACCATCCGCACGGATGGATTTGTTATCTACGCCGATGATGCTTGAGCAAAGGGGTTAGGATGTGTTCTCATGCAACGTGGGAAAGTCATAGCTTTATGCCTCGCGACAACTCAAAAAGAGTATGAGAGGAATTATCCTACTCGATCTCTAGAGTTGGCGGCAATCGTTCATGCTAAAGATATGGAGACACTATCTATATGGGGAGAAAGTGGAGATATATTCGGACCATAAAAGCCTTAAATATTTCTTCACTCAAAAAGAACTCAACATAGCGACGTTGGCTCGAGCTATTGAAAGACTACGACCACACTATTCAATACCATCCTGGAAAAGCGAACGTGGTAGGCGACGCGTTGAGTAGAAGATCATATGCAGGAACGAGGTGTGATGATGTCAAGTATCTGACAGAGAGCCAACTTTAATAGAAAAGTTAAGGTTGCTTAAGCCACCGGGCCGGAAATGATGCGTGAATGAAGAAGAAAGTGAAGGTCTGCTATTCGAGAAACGAGAATCGATGAAGAAGGAATACTTGAGTCCACTCCGCACTCTGTGTTCTAGCGACTCGATTTGAAGTACAAGATTATGATGGAGGCATACAATACACCATTTGCAATCCATCCTGGAAGTACTAAAATGTATCGTGATCTTCGACATACATTTTGGTGGAACAATATGAAGAGAGAGATTGCAAAGTTTATCTCGATGTGTTTAACTTGTCAACGTGTAAAGGCGGAGCATCTAGTACCTAAGGGTCCGTTGCAACCACTTGAGATTCCGAAATGGAAGTGGGAACACATTACCATGGATTTCGTTCACGGGTCTCCCTACGGTTTCTCAAGGCATCAATGCTATTTGGGTTATTGTTGATAGATTAACCAAGTCCGCTCATTTCTTTGCCGATACGGAGACTTATTCCTTGAACGTCTTGCTTTCGTATATATACGTAGATGAGATTGTGAGATTGCATGGCATTCCAATATCCATAGTTTGGATCGTGACCCAAGATTCACTTCACGATTTTGGGTTAGCTTGCAAAAAAAGCTATGGGCACGGATTTGCGATTCAGTTCGGCATACCATCCTCAAACGGGCGGACAATCAGAGAGGACTATTCAAACTCTTGAAGATCTATTAAGACTCTATGTCCTAAATTTCAAAAGGAGTTGAGATAAGTATTTACCATTGGTGAAATTCTCCTACAACAACAATTATCAGGCAAGTATAGGTGTGGCTCCATTCAAGCATTGTATGGACGAAAGTGTCACTCTCAATATGTTGGGATGAGGTGGGTGAAGCAACATTGTTGGGACCCGAGTTGAGTGCGTATATGACTACGGAAAAGATCCAAATGATTCGACAACGTATACAAACCAGCACAAAGATCGACAAAAAGAGTTATGCGGATCTTCATCGAAAGGACGTAGAATTTAGTATTGGGGATCATGTCTTCATTGTCGTTGCCCACGTGGAAGGGAGTTACAAGATTCGGGAAGAGAGAAAGCTCAATCCACGATTTATTGGTCCATTTCAAATTCTTGGCCGAGAGTAGGTAATGTAGCCTATAGACTCGCGTTACCTCTCGAGTATGTCTCGTGTTCATAATGTGTTTCACATATCTGTACTTCGTAAATATGTGAAAGACCCGAACCACGTTATTGAGTTAGAACCAGATGAGATAGCCGAAGACTTAACGTATGAGGAGGCACCTATCAAGATCTTGGATAGGAAGGAGCATGTCCTACGTACAAAGGTCATACCACAAGTTAAAGTTTTGTGGAGGAATCATGCTATAGAGGAAATGACCTGGGAATTAGAAACAGAAATGAAAGCGAGGTATCCTCATCTTTTCGAAACACCAGGTACGTACGTCAATTTCGAGAACGAAATTTAATAAGAAGGGGAGGTTGTAAGACCCCAAATAATTAATAAATGAAATTTATTTTCCTCTATTATTTTTTTTAATTAGTAAGGGTTGATTTGATTAATGTGGTTAGTTATGGGTAAAATGCGCAAATATTTTAAATAAGCAGGTGGTTATAAAATATTTATTTTTGTCGGGGAATATTCGTTTGGTCGTAGAATATTCTTACTGTCGGGGAATATTCGTACGACGGCGCAGCCTTGTGTGGGCCCCATAACGAAAAGCAATTGGATGAAGAAAACGACAAATATAAGTTGTTTAAAAATAACGGCGTAGTTGTTACCATTAATACTGTTAAAATACTCGGTGGTTAACACACAGTAGCACACGGTATTGCACCAATTATTGATTCTTACGTAAGAAGGCACTACTCAATAATGGTTACGATAATTACTTTATTCGATATTTTATTGATTTTATAATTCTTTGCATTGATATTTTATATTGTTTGTTGTTTGAATAATTGTCATTACACAAGATTTTTCATTATCGAAGCAATAATTCATATTATCCTAATAATATTATTAGATAACAATATTGGCAATGTCTAGAAAGTTACATCCAGAAGAGGTTTGGTCACCTAATTACGCGCCAAAGAAGGAGAAATTCTTATTGAAAGCTCCTCTTTCTTGGGAACCGCTGCACAGTTGTCGATATTATGATTCTCATAATATTATTTGTGAATAATTAATTATTGATTCATATGATGAGGAAAATATTGATTTTATATGGATATAGATGGAGAAAATTTTTAATGTGACAATTGTTGAAAATTGAAATTTTTTCTTTTTTTGATAAAATAATTCATTTAAATATATTATTATATTTTAATAATATAATAATGATGATATTTTTACAATAAATGTGGGATATATGAGTATATGTGGAGGAGGAGTATTTTTGTTACCAAAAATATTTAAAGCATGTTTTATGTGACGGTGGACCCCATTTCTTGACTGAAATTTGATTATAGTATTGTAAAATCGCTTGGTTTGTGGATTTTGGTCAATTTCTGTTCGGAATTTGGAAAAACTTTCTTCTGTAAAGTTGTAGAGAATTGAATTTCCTATAAAACTTCGCGAGTTTCGAATTTTCTCACAAAAGGGCTATTTTTTGTGTATTACTGAAGTTCCGAAGCTCCGAAATAATTGATTTTTGGAAGTTTAAATTATTTTAAATTAGAAAAACGTTTTTTCTTACTTTTTCTAGAAGGTGGCATGTGCTTATTGAGCTGAAATCAGATTTCAAGAGTGGCGTAGGAATTTTGATATATATATTTATAGAAGGTGGCATTTTCCTATAAATAGGGTGCTTAGGTTAGAATTGAAAATTACACCAGAAACTGAAGTTTTCTCTCTCTATATTATCGAGAGTATTCTTGTGAGTATTTTGAGTATATTTTGAGTATTGCTATACGGTGCAAGTTCAAGTCATAGCCCATATCCGGTGTTTCAGCTAGAAGTACTGATCTTTCGAGGTAAGGGATATTATTTTCTTCATGAATGATATTATTTTCTTCAATATCATTATGCCGAAGTATTGATCTGAACTTTTTAATCAAATTTAGAACTTTTAGTGTCGGGGTTACTATTCACGTATACGACACTATCCATGTATATGAGATCTTATTCACGAATACTGCACTATTCATCGAAAAATGAAAATTTTCCTTTTACATCCAAAATATCTATTCTAGATACTACTTTGATTGTATCCATGTTTTGATCATTCTTGAATTTTACACCACTATGATTATTTTTGAATTGTTGAACATAGATAAAACAAAGTACTTAATCCTTAATCCTTAATCCTTGTCCTTTTGTTTCACCGGATTCGCTTTCTTTAAAAATATTTTCATCATCCTCGATCTTAAATGATGATATTATTGAATATCTTTGGCTGTAGAGTGCAAAGATGAATGATTTCGATGAATATCTTTGGCCCGTGGTGCAAAGATGAATAGGTGTTTAGATGAACATGACCAATCGATGAATATCTTTGGCCTATACCGCAAAGATGAATATTTGATTCGGATATATATTGATTGATGTTACGGGGATAAAAGATGAGCGATGAACTTTTAAATTCATACATAGAAGATAGTAGTTTGCATTCTCTACTTAACTCTTCTAATGAATTATTATTTCATTGCGCGAATATTGATTTAAAACTTGTTGTCTATTGTATTCTATTAGATTTTTCCTGTTGAAGACTAACGATAATTTGTTGTATATTATCTTAGTCATAATATTCTTCTTTGGGCTAGTTGAGCTCACCCTTTTCGCTTTTTGTTCCATTTTTTCTTCTCGGGATGCGAGAATATAAGCGAAATACGAGTCGGGGTATGGAATGAAGGTTCTAGAAAGAGTTGTTTAGTAGTCCTCACCATTTTGTAAAATAATGTATCAATAAATGTGATGAGAATTTATTTGAGTATAGATATTGTCTGAAGATAATATTTGTATTCAAACTCACAGTTCTTGTTGTAATAATAAAGTTGTAGTTGTTTCGCATACCATGTATTGACAACTCGTAATGGGTGATGTATACCTATTTTGGGGGCGTCACAACTAATGCTATCATCTGGACTGTCAATCCGTTCCCCGACTAGTCCCAGCTATATTCTCATTTCTGAAGAAAACAATGAAGGAAAAGGTGAGCTCAACTTAGCCCAGTAAGAAATATTATGACTAAGATATGCGAGAATAAATTATCATTAGTCTTCAACAATGTTAAACCGATAAAATACAATAGACATCAAGTTTAATCTGCAATGAACAAGTAATCCATTAAAAGAGTCAAGTAGAGAATAAAATCTACTATCTTTTATGATTTAAAAAGTTTTTTATCACTTTTATCGCTAAAACTCAGCTTAATAAATAATCCACATCATCCCTGCACTACGGCCAAGGATATTCATTAGTATCACGACCACAAATTATCCATGCACTACGGGCCAAGGATATTCGTGTATTCATCAACTATCCCGATCATGCCATAAAATAATTCATCTTTTGCTCCGTTGGTAGAAGAGAATCCATAGCCATAATTATACCAAAACCATCCCATCAATCCACTACGGAGCGATGAGGACTTTTTCCACATCATTTGTAACATTACGGTCATGATTATACCGAATAATCCCTGGTCATAATCATACCAAGTCCATCTATGCACTACAGGCCACAAATGACTTTCAACAAAATATGCTCAATAAAACAAGTTCAAGAATTAAATTATCCAGGAACTAATAACGTCCAAATTGTCAACATTATACTTTTTTGTAGAGTAAAATTCAAGAATGCTCAGAAGAATATTTTCATAAAAAGATACTGGATGAAACGCAAATATCAAGGATATTCCACTAATTTCATGGAGTATAAAGTCAAAACTTTAACCAATCGAGTATAATAAAGAATAGAATAACAAAAGAAATCATCATAAATGCGATTGCTTGCGTATGCGCGGTTATTCCAATAGAATAATAAATAACGGAACAAGGTCAAAGTAATACATGCCGATAGGATATCCAATGAATAATAAAGAATGGAATAATAACAAAAATCACCATGCATGCGATACGTCGCATGTATGAGTTATTCCAATGAATAATAAATAACGTAACCGAAGTCAAGCGAAATTTGCACCGACAGGATGTTTCAACAGAATAATAAAGAATGGAATAACAACAAAAATCGTCATGCATGCGGTACTTGGCGTAGACAAAGTTATTCCAACGAATAATAAATAACGGAACCAGTCCCACAGAAAACGCATGCATATGATATTCCAATGAATAATAAAGATTTTAACCGAGTCCAAATAGTAAACGCATTGCATGAGGGATATTCCAACAGAAGAAAACTTGCACTACGCTCAAAGATTTCTTAAACTCCAAAGAAATACGCTCAAGATTATAGAAGAAGAATTCTCTCTATAGTTTTCTCTCTAGAGTTTCAGTGAATTCGTAAGAAATAATGAAGGAATGAGTTTCTATTTATAGAAGAATGGACTGCATAGTAACTAATTCATGAACGGTCCAGATTGATTTATTTTTAATAGGACAGTCCTGATTGGTTTACAATAAAATATAATATATTCTATTTATAATCTAATAAAACGAATAACTTTTAAAAAGATTTTACTATCGCAAACACTATAGCAGCCTTGTGCAAACACTATGATAATAAAATATAATATATTCTAATTATTGTCTAATAAAACGAATAACTTTATAAAAGTATTACATTTTTATATAAAAAACTTTTCTGCTTTTATTACATTAATAATATCAATAAAACAAAACAGAAAGTGACTTATCACGTAAACATCAATAATCAATACCGTCTACTCTTATGCAACCAATGCCAGATTCTCGTATTTTTACTACTGAAGAGTAGTTCAACAGTATTAACGGTAAACTTCCATCATTATTTTCATAAAAATATTTTTATCGTTTTCTCAATCCGACAATAATTTCGTTGTGGGGTCCACCAATGATTGTGTCATCGTACGAATATTCCCCGACACAAAGAATATTCCTCAACCAATCGAATATAACAACTTGCATACTTTGCAAAATTTATAAATATTACCCACAACTATAACATTATATTAAATCCACACCATAATATTCAAAAAAAATTCGAGGAATTTAAATCTTTATTCGTAAAATTTGAGATTTTACAATCTCCCCTTCTTATGAAATTTCGCCCTCAAAATTTACGTACGTACCTGGTATGCCGAACAGATGAGAACACTTCGTCCAATTCTAACTCTTGAGGTATAACCTTTAAGCGTAGAATATATTCTAGGATTTTAACAGGTACATCTTCATACGTTAAATTATCCGCTATCTCGTCCGGTTCTAAATCAATAATGTGGTTCGGGTCGTCCACATATTTACGTAACATCGATACGTGAAAAATGTTATGAACACGCGACATACTTGGCGGTAAAAAGAGTCTATAGGCCACAGTTCCTACTCGATCTAGGATTTTAAATGAGTCAATAAAATCGTGGGTTAAGATTTCCTCTCTTCATCGATTCTTGCTTCTAGAATAACTCCCTCTTGAACCTTCTTTTTCACATTCATCAGCTTCGGGTGTGTAGTTTGAGCGGCTTTAACTTTATCGATTAAAGTCGATTCTACTCGTATATTCGTTATCTTCACGTGGGTTCGTATATTCACACTCATAAACGCATACGATCTTCTACTTAACGCGTCAGCTACCACGTTTGTTTTTCCACGATGGTATTGAATGGTACGATCGTAATCTTCAACAACTCAAGCTAATGTCTTTAGCGCATGTTACATTCGTTTTGGGTGAAGAAAATATTTGAGGGTTTAAGAAATGGGTTTTGTACTGGGGTCAATACAAAATTTGATTTCACACTCTAGGGGTAGGCTAAGAAGTCTTCAAGAATACGTCAAAAAATTTATTAACAATAGAAATATCATTCAAAACTGTGACTCTCATCCATGACTTGGATAGTACGTCACATTGATACCTATCAACTTGCCATCGTCATTCACGACGTCCCCTACGGATAGTCTGGCTTCGGTGCATTCCACACAAGGAAGTCAACAACAAAAGGATCGGGGCTCTTTACTTATGGCTTGATGTGACAATGATTGACTTTAGTGGTTTGGTTGCTTGAATTCGCATAACAGGTTGATTAGGAATATGAAAGCTAACAACCTTACTAAAAGCATGATAAGTAGTTAACCAATTGATTCCTAAAATCACATCAAAGGCAAGTATTTTCAAAGAGATAAGATCGACAGGTAACGTGAAAGTGTTGATTTGAATCAAACAAGATTTATAAATAGTGGAGGTAACGAAGGTTTCTCCCAACTGAGTTTCAACAGATAAATCAAAGTCTAACTTCTCCGGAGTTAAATTCAAACATTGAACACAACTAGGTGAAATGAAAGAGTGAGTAGAACCGGTATCTAACACGGTATATATTTTGCAAGAGTTTATGATTAACTTACCCGTGATAATTTTATTCAGGTTCCTCTTCACGAAAAAAAAACGCTCTCTCTTAAACTACCGGCTTTGGCTTGTCTGTATCCGCCTTTGGTGCCACCGTCCCATCTGGACTTGACTTCACCATACGATAAAATTGAGCTAGGTGACCTTCTCTTCCGCAATTAAAACACGTTTTAGATTCTTTGCATGCTGATTTAGACGGATGTGTCCCTCCTGTCCACATTTGAAACATACGACAGGTGGTTGTTCTTCTTCCTTTGAAACGTGTGCTGATTCTGCTGTCTTTCCATCATTATTGAACCTCCTCTTCTTGAAATTTCCACTTCTATTATCTTGGCCATGATTACCACCGAAGTGGTTACCATTCTTGGCATTATAATTTCCCCCATGATGGTTATCATTGTTCCGATGGTCGTTGTAACCGGTACGATTATTATCGTGTTATTGGTCGTTGCCTTTTGGTTGTGCTGACTCATTATCGCGCTCCAATAACTGAGCCCTATTCATAACATCTGAATATAAACAAACTTTATGAGAAATGAGGTATTGACGTATTTCGGGTTTCAAACCTCTTAGAAACATTCGCGTCATTCTCTCCTCATTATCAACCAAATGGGACGCAAACCGGGACAACTCGGCAAACTTGGCTTCGTAGTGCGACACGGTCATGTTGTTTTGTTCCAGTTTAATGAACTCTACCTCTTTCATGTGACGAATACTTTCGGGAAAGTACTTGTTGTTGAACAGTTCTTGAAACTTTTCCCAAGACATCTTCAGTGCGGCATGTTGAGTACGCTTTACAGATTCCCACCAGTAATCTGCCTCTGCTCACAACATGAAGGTGGCAAAGGGAACCTTTTGCTCCTCGGAGCATCCCAAGACATCAAATATCTTGTTGATATGCTTTATCCATGTCTCCGCCTTAAGTGGTTTTGGCTCTCCAAAAAACTCTGGTGGTCCCTGTAAGACCCCAAAATATTAATAAATGAAATTTATTTTCCTCTATTTATTATTTTGAAATAGTAAGGGTTGATTTGATTAATGTGGATAGTTATGGGTAAAATACGCAAATATTTCGAATAAGCAAGTGGTTATAAAATATTTATTATTGCTCGAGAATATTCGTTTGGTCATGGAATATTCGTATCGCTTGGGAATATTCGTGCAGACTCTGCGGTCTTTTATGGGCCCCATAACTGAAAGCGATTGCAGACTATTCACGCGAATACTGCACTATTCACCTAAAAATGAAATTTCTTCTTTTTGTCCAAAATATCTATTATGGATACTAGCTTTGATTGTATCCATGTTTTGATCATTCTTGAATTATACTCCACCGATTACTTATGAAGTATTTTTGAACTTGGATTGTTTAAAATATGAATCCTTAATAATTGTTCTTTTGTTTCAATTTGGATTCGCTTCCTTTAAAATATTTTTCATCATCCTCATCCCTAAATGATGATATTATCGAATATCTTTAACCAGAGTGCAAAAGATGAATATTTGATTCCAGATATATATTAATTGATATTACAGGGATAAAATATCGACGATGAACTTTTAAATTCATATATAGAAGATAGTAGTTTGCATTCTTTACTTAACTCTTCTAATGAATTGTTGTTTCCATACCGCAGTTGTTGATTTAAAACCGGTTTGTCAATTGTATTCTATTAGATTTTTTCCGTTTGGAGACTAACGATAATTTGTTGTATATTATCTTAGTCATAATATTCTTCTTTCGGGCTAGTTGAGCTCACCCTTTTCCTTTTGTTCCATTTTTTTCTTCTCGGGGGTGAGAATGTAGCAGTACTAGTTTGGGTATGGAATGAAGGTTCTAGAGAGAGTTGTTTAGTAGTCCTCACCATTTTGTAAAATAATGTATCAATAATTGTGATGGAGATTTATTTATATGTGTGGATATTGTCTGAAGACAATAATTGTATTTAAACTCACAAGATATATGTTTGTCGTATTTTGCACGACAAATGTATTAATAAAGTTGTAGTTATTTCGTACCATGTATTTGGCGACTCGAATGGGTTGGATGAAATTGACCTATTTTGGGGCGCCACGGTTGGTATCGAGCTTAGGGATATGATCTGGCGAAGATCGGGAATAGAACTAGGAGGGAGAGACGAGTAAATCCTTCGCCAGTGTGTCCTACCTAAGCTTATTTGTTAGTTGGTTAGTATATAGGGATAATATGTGATATATTGATTTCCTTAATTAACCCTTGTTTTATGACGATGATTTGAGAATGTCGATCGAGAATATTAACAATGGAGTAAATGAGACCGTGGAGATGCTGTCTTTTACCAACGAGGAGAATGTGCAACAGTCGGCAATGTTCCTCCCGTGAACAACACCATTATTGAAAGCGAGATGATGAACGAGGGATGTTTAGAAGCTTTTTGCAGCTTCATGCAAAATCGGATGAGGAGACTCGTGTTCAAAATACGGGAGGAAATGATAGCAATTCACGGGTTGTCACAGCCAAGCAGTTCAAAGAGTTGGGACCGCCAAAATTTAAGGGAAAGCCGGATCCGATCATGGCGCAAAACATGGGTCACGCAAATTAACAAGATATTCGATGTCTTGGTATGCACAGAGGAACAGAAGGTTCCATTCGCCACCTTTATGTTCCATGGCGAGGCAGACTACTGGTGGGAGTCAGTGAAACGGACCCTGCCTGCCGCACTTAGCATGTCTTGGGAAACATTTCAGAAACTTTTCAACGAAAAATACTTTCCTGAAAGTGTTGGTTATATGAAGGAAGTAGAGTTTATTAGACTGGACCAGAATAACATGACGGTGTCCCAGTACGAGGCGAAGTTCGCGGAGTTATCCAAGTTTGCACCTCATTTGGTGGAGAATGAGGAACGTATGACGCGGATGTTTCTTAGAGGTTTGAAACCCTAAGATACGTCAAGATCTCATTTCTCATAAATTTTCTCTCTATTCGGATGTTGTAAATGAGGGGCTCAATTATTAGAGCGAGATAACGAGTACTGCGGTCAACCAAGGACCACAACCAGGATCATACCGGGGATAGCGATCAACAAAACAACGATAACCAAAAAGAAAAGAAAAAGACGGACAAAAATGGTAACCACTCTGTGGTAATCATGGCCATAAAAATAGAAGAAGCGAATCGGGAGGAGATTTTAAAAGAGGAGATTTAACAACGACCATATGAAGACGATAGGGGCCCGCGACAATCGGTTCCAAGGGGAGAAAGACCACCCGGTCGTATGTTACAAATGCGGGAAAGAGGACATATCGACCAAACCGCCTACAACAGCTTAAGGTATGCTATAATTGTGGAAAAGAAGGACATATCGCTTCGAGATTATGCAGTATTGAAACCCGTCAAGCAAGAATGGTGACTCAAAAGGATGTCCTGAAAAGGTCAAAGTCAATCGCCTCTGGAAGAAGCGTTTGTCGTGGGGTCAAAAAATGAGAACCCGAACGGTTAGCAGACGGGTTAGTTAATTATAAATTCTTGCATGAAGTTTATACCTTACTAGATACCTGGGTTCTACCCATTCTTTATCTCTCTTTTAACTTTTCCAACGTTTGAACTTGACTACGGAGAAATTAGACTTTGACCTATTTATGGAGTCTCCATTAGGAGAAACTTTCATTACATCCGTTGTTTAGAAATCTTGCTTGATTCAGATAGGCACTATCACATTAATCATTAACCTTATTTCTATAGAGATATTTGCTTTTGATGTGATTTTAAGGCTAACTACTCATCATGCAAAAATTGATTACTTTCGTAAGGTTGTTAGTTTTATATTCCTAAGCAACTCATTATTCAATTCAAGCAATCAAATCATTGTAGTCAAACATTTTCATATCAAGCCATGAAGTCATTCGTTTATTACGAATGTCAAGTTTTCTTAGTCCATGTTATGGATTTGAATAAAGACACGTCGATTTGAATAATATTCTGTTGTTATTGATTTTCCCGGCGTATTTCAAGAATTTCGCTTACTTACTCCCAGCTCGATATTAAATTTTGTATCGACTTTGAACCCTTAGAAAACTCTCATTTCTAAAATCTCATATCGAATGGCTCTATTGAACTTCGTGAGTTAAAAATTCAACTATAAATTTGGTACTGAGCCTTTATCCGCGGTGACTTCCTTTGTGGAATGCACCGAAGCCAAACTCTCCGTAGGGACACCATATTCGTGCGATAAGAAAGCGATAGTTGTCATTGTAACGTGTTATCTAAGGTTGGGATATGAGTCAGATTGAGAATAACCTAAGCTCAGAATCGAAATACGTAGCTTTCAGGCTTAGTTGGTTATTATCGGAGATTTGTTGAAGGATATTCTCGAATCGTTATTCCATTAACGCAGATGACTCGTAGAGATACAAAATTCGAATGGAGCAAGGAATGTGGGAAGAGCTTGAAGAACTAAAGAGAGACTCATTTCAAAGACATGTTCCGACCATGCCCATCCCGGAAAAGAACGTGGTAGCCGACGTGTTGAGTAGATGATCGTATATCTGAAATCTGAAATACGATATTGTCAAAGACTCATTTCAGATAATTTACAAATAATAGAGATGGAGATGAAAACTCTAGGTACCCACGTGATGATATACGAGTATAATCGACTTTAATCGATAAAGTTAAAGTTGTTCAAGCTACACACCGGAGTGATGAATTTGAAAAAGGAGGTCGCGAGAAGTTGTTATTTCAAAAGCGAGAATCGGTGAGGTGAGGAAAGCTCAAACCTTCGATTTATTAATCCATTTGAAATTCTCGATCGAATAGAACCGTGGCCTATAGACTTCGCTTTTATCGCCAAGTATGACGCGTGTTCATAACATTTTTTACGTATCGATGTTACGTAAATATGTGGACGACCAAACCACGTCATTGAAGTTAGAACCGACGAGATAATGAAGACTTAACGTCGAGGAGGTATCTCACAAGATCTTGGATAGTAAAGAACATATCCTATGTCTGAGGTTATACCACAAGTTAAGGTTTTGTGGAGAAACCATGCTATTGAGGAAATGACCCAGGAGTTAGAAACGGAAATGAAAGTGAGGTATTCTCATCTTTTCAAAACACCAGTATCGTCACGTTAATTTCGAGGACGAAATTTCATAAGGAGGGAGGTTGTAGAACCCCAAATTATTAATAAATGAAATTTATTTTCCTCTATTATTATTTTGAAATAGTAAGGGTTGATTTGATTAATGTGGATAGTTATGGGTAAAATACGCAAATATTTTGAATAAGCAGTGGTTATAAAATATTCATTATTGTTTGAGAATATTCGTTTGGTCGTGGAATATTCAATCTTTGTCGGGAATATTCGTGACGATGGTGCGATCTTTTGTGGGCCCCATAACTAAAAGCGATTGGATGAAGAAAAATGACAAATATAAGTTGTTTATAAATAACAGGCGTAGTTATTCACCAATTATCTTTGTTGGAATACGGTGGTTAAAACACACTTTAATACGCGTTGTTGAACAAGAAGACACGGAATTGCACCAATTATTGATTCTTACGTGAAGGCACTACTCAATAATTGTTACGATAATTATCGCTCAAGATTTTATTTTATTGAATCAATAATTCTTTGCATTGATATTTTATATTACCGTTGTTTCAATAAATTATCATTACACAAGTATTTTCCATTATCGAAGCAATAATTCATATTATCTGAATAATATTATTAAAAAACATTATTGGCAATGTCTAGAAAGTTCTGTCTAATGAGAGGTTTGGTCACCTAATTGTGCGCCAGTAAGGAGAGATCCTTATTGGAAATCCCCCTCTTTCCTGAACTACTTAGTTGCGATCTTGTGATTCTGTAATATTATTTGTGAATAATTAATTATTGATTTATATGATGAGGAAAATATTGATTTTATGTGGATATAGATGGAGAAAATTTTTATAGTGACAATTGTTGAAAATTAATATTTTATCTTTTCCGATAAAATAATTCATTTAAATATATTATTTTAATAATATATTAACTATGATATTTTATAATGAATGTGGGATATATGAGTATATGAGGAGGAAGAGTATTTTGGTGGCATTAAATGTTTAACACATATTTTGTGTGTTGGTGGACATAATTATTAATCGAAATTTGATTATAAATTAAAAAATCGCCTGCTTTGTGGATTTCGGTCAATTTTGTTTGAATTTGAAAAACTTTCTTCCGCAAAGTTGTAGAGAATTGAATTTCCTATAAAAGGTCGCGAGAGATTCGAATTTTCTGATAAAAGGGCTATTTATTATGAATTATTGAAGTTCAAGTCTCAAATAATTGATTTTTGGAAGTTTTAATTATTTTATAAAAGAAAACGTTTTTTAGATGTGTGAGCCTTATTTTACATGTTTTAGGTTGCTGATTTCAGATTCTCAAAGGTTGGCGTGAGACAAATTTTTATAAATATATTATTATATTAAATTTTCTCGCTTTGGTGTTCTAAGCATTTTCCAATAAATAAGGTGTTTAGGTTAGAATTGAAAATCACACCGTAAATCAAGTTTTCTCTCTATATTATCGGCGTATTCTTGTGAGTATTTTGAGTATACTTTGAGTATTGCTATACGGTGCAAGTTCAAGTTATAGCCTTATATCCTGTGTTTCAACTAAAGTACTTATCTTTCAAGTAAGGGATATTATTTTATTCGAAAATGATATTATTTCTTCAATATCATTATGCCGAAATATTGGTTGGAAATTTTTATCAAATTTGGAACTTTTTCATGTCGGAGTTACTATTCATGAATTACTATTCACGAGTTACTATTCACGAGTACTATTCACGAAGCGTGAACATGTTTTTTTGTGAAATTTCTATCTTTTGGTGTCGGAGTTACTATTCACGTATACGACACTATTCATGTAAACGGCACTATTCATGAATACGGCACTATTCACCGAAAAATAAAATTTCTTCTTTTTGTCCAAAATATCTATTATGGATACTAGCTTTGATTGTATCCATATTTTAATCATTCTTGAATTTTACTCCACTCTGATTACTTATGAAGTATTTTTGAACTTGGATTGTTTAAAATATGAATCCTTAATAATTGTTCTTTTGTTTCACTGGATTCGTTTCCTTTAAAATATTTTTCATCATCCCCAGTCCTAAATGATGATATTACTGAATATCTTTGGCCTGTAGTGCAAAGATGAATATTTGATTCAGATATATATTAATTGATATTACAGGGATAAAATATCGACGATGAACTTTTAAATTCATATATAGAAGATAGTAGTTTGCATTCTCTACTTAACTCTTCTAATGAATTGTTGTTTCACTGCGATTGTTGATTTAAAAACTGGTCAGTCTATCAGATTCTATTAGATTTTTCCCGTTGGAGACTAACGATAATTTGTTGTATATTATCTTAGTTATAATATTCTTTCTTTGGGCTAGTTGAGCTCACCCTTTCCTTTTTTGTTCCATTTTTCTTCTCGAGGCGAGAATGCGGTAGTACTAGTCGGGGTATGGAATGAAGGTTCTGAGAGAGTTGTTTAGTAGTCCTCACCATTTTGTAAAATAATATATCAATAATTGTGATGGAGATTTATTTGCGTGTGGATATTGTCAGAAGACAATAATGGTATTTAAACTCATAAGATATATGTTGTCGTTATTTTGCACGACAAATGTATTAATAAAGTTGTAGTTATTTCATCTTTATGTATTTGGCGACTCGAGAATGGGTTGGATGGAATGGACCTATTATGGGGCGTCCACAGTCCCAGCTCAATTGAAGCTGCTTGGCGGTGACCGTCCGAGAGTTGTCGATGTTTTCACCTACATTTTGGGCGGGGAGCCGCTTCTCACCGATGATGTTGCATGAATTGCATGAAGCCTCGGAACATTCCATCGTTCATCATCTGGTCAGTGTTGTTGTTTGCCTAAGGATTGTCGCCTTCCTGATGCACATTATCCTGATTATTAATTTGTGGAGACTCAACGGTCTCATGTGCTCCATTGATGTTCTCAACATTCTCGGATGCCATTTTTAAATACTGCCACAAAACAAGGGTTAATTAACATATCACATATAATCCCTATACTCTGACCAACCAATTAAATATCAAATAAACTTAGGTAGGTCATACTTGCTTATGAAATTTCCATCTCTCCCTCCTAGTTCTTGTCTTACATCTCAGCCAGGGATCATATCCCTAAGCTTTGATACCAACTGTGACGCCCCCAAAATAGGTATACATCACATATTCTGAGTCACCAAATACATGGTATAGAATACAAATACAATCTTTAATATACAACAAGAGAGCTGTGATTTTTAATACAAATATTGTCATCTAGACAATATCCACTCTCAATTGAGTCCTCATTACATTTATTATCACACTATTTAACAGAATAGTAAGGACTACTAATGCTATTATTATCGATCATCAATCTGCTCTCCCAGGCCCCGTCCCGGTATATTCTTATTTCTGAAGAGAATAAAATGAAGGAAAGGGTGAGCTCAACTAGCTCAGTAAGAAATATTATGACTAAGATAATGTAAAATAAATTATCATTAGTCTTCAACAATGTTAAACTGATAAAATACAATAGACATCAAGTTTAACTGCAGCGGAACAAGTAATCCATTAAAAGAGTCAAGTAGAGAATAAAATATATTATCTTTTATGATTTAAAAAAGTTTTTCCATCACTTTTATCGCTGAAACTCAGCTTAATAAATAATCCACATCATCCCTGCACTACGGCCAAGGATATTCATTAGTATCACGACCATAAATTATCCATGCACTACGCCCAAGGATATTCGTGTATTCATCAACGATCTTGATCATGCCATAAAACAATTCATCTTTGCTCCTTGGTAAGAGAAATCCATAGCCATAATCATACCAAAAATCGCCCATCAATACACTACGGACCAACGAGGACTTTTTCCACATCATTTGTAACATTACGGTATTACTACCATGATTATACGAGATAATCCTCAGTCATAATCATACCAAGTCCATCTATGCACTACGGTGCCACAAATGACTTTCAACAAAATATAAACATAAGGATGATGACAATGATATAAGAATTGAATAAAACAATTTCAAGAATTAAATTATCTAGAACTAATAACGTCCAAATTGTCAACACGATACTTCTTTGTGTAGAGTAAAATTCAATAATGCTCGTAAGAATATTTCCATAAAAGATCTCGATGAAGCCTTGAATATCAAGGATATTCCACTAATTTCATGGAGTATAGAAGTCAAAACTTTAACCAACCGAGTATAATAAAGAATGGAATAACAAAGAAATCACTACGCAAATGCGATACTTGATGGCATGGAGTTATTCCAACAGAATAATAAATAATCGGAACAAGGTCAGCGTAATCACGCACCGAAGCGGGATATTCCAAATGAATAATAAGGAATGGAATAACAACAAAAATCACCATGCATGCAGACGTCGTCATGTATAACGAGTTATTCCAACAGATTAATAAATAACGGAACCAAATCGGTAAATTTGCAAGCGGGACGTTCGCTCCAATGTATAATAAAGAATGGAATAACAACGAAATCACCATGCATGCGATTTGGCATGTATAAGGTTATTCCAACAAAATAATAAATAACGGAATTCAGTCCCACCAGTAAAAGCATGCATACGATATATTCCAATGAATAATAAAGATTTTAACCAGTCCCATGTAAAACACACGTGAGACGAGGATATTCCAATGTAATAATAAAAATATAATAACAAAAGAATTTCACCAAGTATAGGGTAGCCCGCGTATTCAGGTTATTCCAACAGAATAATAAAGACTGGAATAACAGAAGTTCTCTTCATGAATATGAAAAAAAAAAATACCCCTTACGAGTACAACAAAATATATCCCTTACCTTTGAAAGAAGAATACTCCGACTGGTAGGACGAGGATATACTCGAAAAAAACTTGCACTACGCTCAAAGCTTTCTTAAACTCCAAAGAAATACGCCGAAGATTATAGAAGAATTCTCTATAGTTTCTCTCTAAAGTTTCAAATGAATTCGTAAGAAATAATGAAGGAATGAGCTTTTTCATTTATAGAAGAATGGACTACACAATAATTAATTCATGAATCGGTCCCGATTGATTTATTTTTAATCTGACGGTCCATTATTGTTTACAATAAAATATAATATATTCTATTTATAATCTAATAAAACGAATAACTTTTAAAAGATTTTACTATGAAAACACTATGCTTAATAAAATATAATATATTCTAATTATTTATTTAATAAAACGAATAACTTTATAAAAGTATTCGCTTTTATATAAAAAAAAGATTTTACTATTAGCCAATAAAACGAATAACATTATAAAAGTATTCATTTTATATAAAAAGTTTTTCTGCTTTTATTATATTAATAATATCAATAAAAACAAAAAATGAATGACTTATCACGTAAGCGTCAATAATCAATACCGTATATTTCTTACGCAACCATAGCCAGATTCTCGTATTTTTTACTACCGAGTAGTTCAACAAGATAATCGGTGAAACTTCCTACTAGTTATTTTATAAAAATATTTTTGTCGTTTTCTCAATTCGATAATAATTCCGTATGGGGTCCAATTAATGATTGTCTTGTCGAACGAATATTCCCGAACCAAAAAGAATATTCCTCATTCAATCGAATATAACAACTTGCATACTTTGCAAAATTTATAAATATTACCCACAACTATAACATTATATTAAATCTACACCATAATATTCAAAAAAAAAATCGATAAATTTAAATCTTTATTTGTAAAATTTAGAATTTTACAGTGATCAATAAGTTTACTATCACATACAACCGCTCACATATACTCACATACATATTTTGATGGTTCATATGCAAAACAAATCATATGGGCCATCAAAATATATATGTGAGCAGTTGTATGTGATAGTAAATTTATTCTATTGTAATCGGATCCAAATCCATTGCACCACTTTTGATAAATTGTTTCTCTAAATTGTTTTTGAGTTTTGACCCCGTTATTTTTTATTGGTATTTCTTAATTGGTGCTTGTTTGTTGAGATGATTATAGCTTCCTTTTATATAAAATAAACTTTTGGCTTTGGCCTTTGGAAATAGTTTATTTTTTGGAATAATCAATGTTTGACAAAATTTAGAAATCACAAGTTGAATATGCAAATATATATATATATATATATATACATTTTAGTTTTATATTTTTCCAACATTTTCATGCATGAATCCCATATCATTAAATATTAATATTGATTTCATATCACTGTAAAGCTATATTTAAATTAAAAAAATAAAATAAAGGAAGGAATGAAATGGAATAACTTTAAGCATCTCAAGTGTATGGCTGGTTGTTCGTGGTGGTGGATATGGTGTGATAAAATGACAAAACTATCACATACATTCATTCAATAGAATACATTTCATTTAATCACCTCTCACATGAAATAAAAATTAATTAAGAGAATGAAATGAATTTTCATCCTGTCGTAACGGTTTATCCACCACTAGAATGACCACCAAATAAATTATTTTTTATTTTATTTTTATTTATTTTATTATTTTAATTCAAATGTAACATTAATTTTTAATTTGAAACTTGAATAGATGTGTTTGTTTGTTTGTCTTATTTGTTCACGAAACAGTAGTAGTAATACTCAACTCTCAATGAGTCCCAAGGGGGCATGCAAAAACATATTTCTATAAAATTATGAAGAGGTAGCTGGCCTGGGGCCTAGCTATATACAATTAAAATTATGGCTTCAGGATTGTAGCTCACCAAATTATTTTATTATTATCTTAATTAAGTAAAACATTTTAGGTGGGTTTTGGTTCGCCGAATAAAAATTTAATATAATACAATAGTATACGTAATACAATAGTGTTATAATATAATGGTAATAGATTATTACGACATATTTATTTCTTATCAATATGGAGTAATAATCTATTATTGTATTACGAAAGTATTACATTAATTTAATTTAATGTGAAACAAACATCACCTAAGAATGATACAAGCTACAATGGACACAAACCCCAAAGGGAGGTACATCATTCCGATGAAGTTAAAATAAATTGATCAATTGATCAATACAGTGCTGACACGCAAAAAGAAATCAACTCCCAACCTGCGTGTCAGTAAATGACCAAAGTTAATTAACCACTCCCCTTCCTTTAACCAAAACTTAGATTCTCATGGGCAACAATCAGAACTGCTATACAAGTACATATGTTTCATTATTCCTATATCTATTTCCATCCAAATTTTCAGTTGATGTTAGGGTATTCAAGACTGGCCCTATGATGTCTATCAACATGTTATGGTATATGCATATCCTCACTGCATCTACCAAGCTAATTTAGGGTTCGTTTTGTAACTGTTTCTGCTTCCGAAATTTTTATTATGCTTCTACTATTTTGAAATCAATAGCAAAAACTTGAAATAATGCGAAAACGAATGATATCTATATCAGTCGATTATCAAATACCAATAATAAAGTGCATAAGATGACAGATCTTGCTTCCAAAACGGCAAGTTCATCCGACTCATTTGCATCCACATCAGATTGTTGTAATATGATGTCTTATTCTTACATATACAATCTCATGATTTATTTGATACAGCAACCCCATCACTGACATGGCATCGACCTTTTACATCTAGAATTACATGAGGGAAGGTATATAGAAGGTGTGAGTTGAACAAGTTAAAAAGATAGGACAACCAAACCTTATTCATCAACTAATTCGTTAGATTCCATCAATTGTTGTGACCTGTATGGCAAATAGTGATCATAAGTAGCGAAGTAAACCAATATTAACCAAGTAACAAAGTTCTAACAAAAAAAATCCCTATGAAAAATAACATTCCAGAGTAGAAACAATCGATTGGGATTTGAGAATAACAAAAACAAGCAAAGGGAGTTGTTTTTTTTTAAACAGTAATACCATTTAGGCTATTTAGCCCATGTTTAGATAAGAATCCTCATGTGCAGGTCAGCAGGTGCCTCAAGTAATTAGCTAGTAATATGGCCGAAGTAATGGATTAGCCCAAATAAAGTACAAATGTAATTATTGTTGGAAAAAATATGATATTAATAATTATGGGAAATGAGAAGAAGGAATACATTCAGATATAAAATAACATAGTAGAGTAGCAACAATCGAATGGGATTTGAGAATAACAAAAAACAAGCAAAGGAGTTAATTTTTAAACAATAATACCATTTAGGCTATTTAGCTCATATTTAGATAAGAAACCTCATGGCCAGGTGCCTTAACTAATTAGCTAGTAAAATGAAGAAGTCATGGATATAGCACAGACATAGTGCTAATGTAATGATTGTTGGAAGAAAGAAGATACTAATTATGAAAAATGAGAATAGAATAAGGAATACAGTCTATAGAATAAAATAAATAAATCTAGTATTATGTTAACAAACAACTATGCAAAAATCTTGATTACGGGATTGAATGCCAAATTGTCACTGATATAAGAAGTTGAGAATTCCTAGTGTAATCTTAATAGTAGAACTTTAGAAGCCCTTGACACTGTTCGTTTTGTGATGGCTCAAGGGTGTACTTGAAAAGCAATTTAGCAATTAACTAGCACCAACTTGAAAGCAAAATGATACTGGCGAATACAAGAACATCAATAAAACCATTAAGGATGTACTTGAAAAGAAATTTAGCAATTAACTAGCACCAACTAGAAGAAAGCAATATGTTACTGTGGTGAATACAAGATGCATTAGTAAAATCACTGTTTGTACTATGATAGCTGAAGGATGTACTTGAAACTAAATTCAGCAATTAACTAGCACCAACTAGAAGAAAGCAATACAATACATGCTACAGTCTAAATTGTTCTGCGAAATCCAATAAACCAATGAAGGCCGTGAAGCTATTTCAGATATCCATCAGGACCAGAGGTGAAGGGCTATCCTTCATTAAGGACTTCCACTTGAGTTTTCAAATTATGGTGGACCTCTTTTGTCCACTTTGTTGTTTCTCTCTTCTCACAAATAAAATTCTTCTTTTATCCAAAATAAAAAAATTAATCAGAAAGGCGACATGACTAGATGCAGCATATACCTACTTGCTCCAGTTAATAATACCCAAACCCAGAAAGCCCACCAAATTTAGAATCTCGATGGACATGCTTTTACCTCACAAAGAAAAAATAAATAAGAAAAATCATACAGCGAAATCAAGAATAATGTCAATATAATTAAAATTATAATCCTTCTTTTGAGAGAAAACTTTAGGCAACACTCCCTCCAAATTCCAAAAAGTACCCATCCCAGCTAATCTTCAGACACCAAGTTTCATTTTAATATCCTATAGGATAGTTATGTATTGAACACGAAGAGTATATAGAAACAAGTAGGCAATACTTCTCCTAATACATTATCACATCCCATATTATTGACAGACTGCAAATTCAGTTTATTTTTAAGAATTTTTCCAATTACATATCCCCATCCGGATGAATTCATGGAGGTTTTGAAACAACCTAAGAGTATTGTCATGTTTTTTCAAGAATAGAATGTACATTTTGCCACTTATGGATGTTTCGAAGATCAATTTGACCTATCTCCAGCAAATTTATAAACATCTTATAAGTTGACAAGCATCTTAAATCTTTAAAAGTATAGTACAAGGATAATGTTTCCTAACTCAAAACGAAATCACAAAGAAAGAACAGTCTGCAATACAAGGTAAACCCAGGAAAATAAAATTAAAGCAATAGTTGTTTGCCAGTGTTCAGAACGTAATTCTCAATGTGAATAATTTACCAAAACATTCCACTGAAAACTTACCAAATTGATGTGTGACTAATACCGAGTCCATTACAGGTAAGGATCATCCCTTTAAATCTAGTTAGATATTCCTGTGTTGCAGCAGCAAATTATCTCAAAAATGTTAACCCAAGAATCATCGTATTAAACTTTATCGAGGTGACCAAAACCAAGTTAAGCATGATCACATATTTATAGTTCTCACCGGTAAAGTAAACTTCTCGACTTCATGATTTCCACTTATGTCATAGTCAAACCGCTTAACAGGATCAATTAACACTGCAAATGAGTTGGACATCATCTAGCAATAACTTCTAAATTACAAAATATACTTGAAAAGTTTCAAGTATACATGTCATAAATAGTTGGAATGACTTCGTTCCAATCGACCTTTATATGCTATACCATGATTTTGAAAACAAAGGTATGCGAATGAGAGTATATTGGTTTTCCAGTCAAGAAGTACCACTGCCAGGAAACCAAACAAAAGTATGAGAATGAGAGTATATTGGTTTTCCAGCCGAGAGGTACCATTGCCAGGAAACCAAACTGACGGGTCCTGCTCCAAATCATTCAAATAAGAATACCTGTGTAAGCCTCATTGATCTCTTGAAATTTAGCCGTGACAGCATTATCACCTTTGTGTTTGTCAGGATGCCACTTCTGCACATGTTCATAGAATGTTAACAGATGTAAATTTCATTCTAATAGCGGCTTGCAGTTACAACGAATATAAATATATATATATATATATATATATATATATATATACAGAAGAAGAAATGTAACAACAATAAGATACACAAATAATGAGGAAATGGGTAACTGACTAGTGCAAGTCTTCGGTAACTTAATCTGATGTTCTCCTCTGTTGCATCGTAATCTACTTCCAGAACTTTGTAATAATCCTTGAAGTAAGATAAAACAATCAAGTCAGATATTCATCACGGTAGACCAAATAATAAAAGAAAACTAAAAAATTCAACAGAATCTTAAAGATTGTAACTGAACTCAACCTCTACAACCAATTGGGTATTACCTATTAAAATTTTAAAAATGAATAAATGACCACAAAGGTATTAAGTTCCCAGCGATATTTTATGACAACAATCTACCAAACAACAATAACAAAACTGATAGACCTTAACATAGTTACAACTGACAAGGGTCTCCAAAAATGATAAAAGGAGTATAAAATAATGACAAGAAAACTGAAAAATTCTAGCAGACACCATAGAAAGAGTCTCAAACACAAGTGATAGCTCATAGTAATAGGCTTTCTACTGTTTAGGCTCATTTATAAGAATATTTCTTCTTCAATGACAATTCAGTTCATCTATGTGAGAATCTATAATAAAAGGGGAAAGGAACTCATACAAGCAATTCTTTCAAAACAAATTTGTGTTGAAAAATTAAAAAAAAAAATCCTGTTTCAGGGAAAAATTGTACAAAACTATAGACATTAAAAAGTAACCCAGTTCAACACAATGCACTATATACTTTGGATAAATTCATTTTTAGTTGAAATGCGGTTATACACTATTTCTTGAAATAAATAAATAAATAACCTAGAAGCATAGAGTAACAAATCAAGCAAGTTAAATGCACAAAAACAATAAAGAAGCAGAAATAACATAGACCCAAATCAATCTTCCAATTGAAACAGATATACAAAGGGGAAATTGTAAATACTAGTATAAAATTCGATCTAATTAGTAGAGTAATACCTTGTAGGTGGGTTTATCATTTTCTTCCATACGCTAATCGAGCTATCCAAGTAGTATTTAACAAAACCACCACCAGGAACAACATTCATTTGAAAATGCAGAGACAGAAGGGGAAAGAAATGGAACCGGTTCCAGAAAAATATCTTTGATTTGCAATAGAATATCAAGCAGTCAAAAAATAGATAAAACAATAATAAAAATAGAAGCAAAGAAAAACCCAGATTTAATGGAGTCTAAGGATTTCTGATCGTAATTTAACGGGGTTCAGATTTTTCACAGAGAGAGGCTGAAACAATTGATTGGATTTTGTTTGATTACCCTTTTCCTTGTCTTTTTCTTGGATTATTATTTTTGGTGACTTTTCTTTATTTCTTTAAACTATTTAATTTATTGTTGGGAATTATTATTTTCAAATAAATTTTGATTTTTTTTAATGACGTTTTGTTTTACATATTTAAGTTACATTGTGAAATTATTATTTTCCTAATTTGTTTTATGGGAATGATTCACCCATTTGAAATGGCTAAAAACATTCATTGGATTAACATCTATACTCTAATAATTATTATGTGATTTATAAAATATGCATGTGTTTATTTAGAGGAAAATTATTCATTAGACAATACCAAAATATGTATTTTGTATAATATTTTTATATTATCACAAGTGACATAATAATTCATAGTCCAAGTTTAATAGCAAAATAAAATTTACAAATAAATATAGTGTTTGACAGACTGAAAGTATGAATGACAATGGGATAGGGTGGAGTAGATATGTGTTAATCCTGGGTTCGGTTATCATGAAATTAACTCTATGATAAGTTAATCAATTGATCAATACAATGCTGACACGTAGAGAGAGATATTACCTCCCAGCCTGCGTGTCAACACTGACCAAAATTAACTTCATGCTAATAATTTCCGTCCACCCTCATCCCCGCTCTCATAAATAATTCTTATACCCCTTACATTTAACAATCATCCTCATGCTCATGCTCATAAAAGAATTTATCTAACAAAATACAACTGATTTTAAATTTCTTGCTCACCCTAATAAATTATCTGGGTCGTCCAAAGTTTGAAATAAATCCTCTGGTCTACGTATGAATACTTAGAAGATACGTAACACAACTAGTTATTATATATAACACGTTGGCTTCTTAGTCATTATAAGATAAAAATAAATAATATACATAGGGAAAATGATATTTATTTTTACAAACATGTTTAACATTTCTATCAAATTTCATCTCATATAAAGGTAAAATTCACACTATTATTAAAATACACGCAAAAATAGTGCCCCAGATACATTGGTCAAAATACTACTGATCGCGTCAAGTTACTATAAGGCTCATTTAGAGTTTTGAAGACAATGGGCAAAACCCAATGTCCAAATATGATGCTGGGCAAAATAGGCCCTCAAAGATCCATTGTCTAACTAAGCCCATCAGAAATTCATTATATAAACTTTGGGCAAAGGTGCAAAAAAATCCCTGATATTTACACGGATGTCCCACTTCCACCCTAAACTAATTTATTTTTCAAAAGTACCCTTAACGTTATATTTTTTGGGTCAATTGTGCTCCTCCCGTTAAAAAAAATCCACCTAGACAAACGGACATGCTAGGCGATTGACACGTGGCAAAAATAAATTTTTTTATTCTTTTTTCTCTTCCTTTATTCTCCCTTTTTTCTCTCTCTCTCTCTCCTTTCTTCTTCCTCTATTATAAATTAACAAAACTAAAATCACCAATTGAAATCACCAATCTCCAAAGACCAAAGATACTCTTAGTAGCAACAAACAAATATCGAACCACCATGAACGCGGCGGTAAGGATAAACAAACCAAGATAGATCCAAACAACATAAACAAGCATTTACTCACACCTGACGAAAACACTATCAATTAGATCCAAAGGGTGGGCCAATTAACGAGGATGGGAATGGAAGAGATAGTAGTTCACAACATAAACATCACAAAATTCACCAATTAAACCAAACAAAATCGGCGGAGCTCCGAGAAAAAACAAATGCCGAAGATTCCACCCCGACGCAAGAAAAACAGATCCGGGTACTATCAACGAACAAAGCAAAGAAAAAGACCCGCCAAACAAAGAAAAGACCCGGCATCACACGCATCGAAGCCAACCCATCCTTCCCAAAATAAAATTTGATTGCCCGCCCTCACGTGCTCCTCGTCAATTTTGTAGAACACTAGATAAAAACATCTCAATCACTACCCCTCATCTTCTCCGCGATCGGATGTGGATAAAATAATAATTGATCAAACATCCCTTCAATTCCTTAATTTTGTTTCAAGAATCATGTCATTCCTAATGGATAGGCATTCCAAAACAAGACAAAATGAATAAATTTTCAAATTACAAGTTTCTACTCTGTAAAAAAAAAGTCACGAACGGAGCCCCCTTTAGCTGAAGCAACTGTTGAGAGGACTTTAGTCTCTTCCATGGCTATAACCATCGCACCATTAGCGAAGCGACATACTTCTCTGTTTGAAATGTAATTTTTGTGACCCGATTTGAATTCTTCTTTGAATGTTTTGAGAAGCTTCGCTCCTACCTCGGGGATCTCGGATTGACCCGATGTGGCGACGACGCGAAGCCCCCGGACAATTACCGCAAATGGTACGGAAGCTGAATCTCCTCCATGTGAGAATGTAAGGAAGGGATGAGATCAAAGGGTTTGTTAATTTAGAACAGAGGACGAAGAAAGGAAAGAGAGAGAAAAGAGGGAGAAGATAGGAAGAGAAAAGAGAGAGAAGAGAATAAAAAATTTTATTTTTGTCACGTGTCAATTGCCTAACATGTCCGTTTGTCTAGTTGGATTTTTTTTAACGGGAGGGGCACAATTGACCCAAAAAATGTAACGTTAAGGGTACTTTTGAAAAACAAATTAATTTAGGGTGGAAGTGGGACATCCGTGTAAATATCAGGGATTTTTTTGCACCTTTGCCCTATAAATTTTATAATTAATACAAACTTCGCTCCATATCTACTTTAAGACCCATTGCCCAACTAAGCCCATCAGTTGGCGGGTTAGGCGGTCTACTGATCAGGCCTTTGCAGAAGTGGGCTGAATAGGTTAAATTTAAGGGACAATTACATATTCTATTACATTTTTAAAAATAATTACAACAATAGTGTCCTCATAAAAATTTTACACAACTAATATACTTCCATATTTATTTACAATACTAGTGCAATACTTAATTACAAAAAGAGTGTAATCTTATCCCTTTAATTATGCACACGATTTTCTCCCTCATCTTTCCCACAATTTTCTCCCCATCTCTCCCACGATTTTCTCCCACTCCATTTCTGTTTTCCTTCTTCTTCTCCTCCCTCCCTCCGCCTCCTCCTCCTCCTCCTCCTGTCCAACCCCTCCCGCCTCCTCCCGCCCTTTCTCCTCTTCTGCCCTTCCCCCCCCCCTCCCCCTCCCCTCCCCTCCTTTACCTTCCCCCCTCCTTCCGCCTTGCCTCACCACCTCCCTCCTCACGCCTCCTTTCTCCTCCCCTCTTCCCGCCACCCTTTCTCCTCCACCCTTCTCCCCCACCTTTACACGCCCCACCCCATCCTCCTCCCGCCCTCCTCTCTCCTCGATCCCTCCGCCTCCCACCGCTATTCTGGGTCCATTCTTTATTTTCACCTGTAGCGAAATCTTCCAATAAGGTAACCAATTTAGTTTTATTAGGTTCTTAATTTATTTTGGATGTGATGCAGGTTGGTAATCAAACTTCATGTAGTTGGTTATCAAATCATTTGATAAGGTAACCAATTCAGGTTTTATTAAACTTCTTAATATATTTTGAATGTGATGCAATTGGTAACCAAAATTTATGCAGGTTGGTTACTAAACCTTCCGATAAGGTAACCAATTTAGTTTATTAGGTTACTAATTTATTTTGGATGTGATGCGATTGGTAACAAAATTTCATATAGTTGGTTACCAAACCATTTGATAAAGTAACCAATTCAGGTTTTATTTGATTACCAATTTTATTTTAAATGTGATGCGATTCTTAGTCAAAATTAGTATAAAAAGTAACCATTTCAATTTTGTGGGTAACCAAATCGTCAAAAGAAATTGAGAATAAGAACTCGTGGCGGCGGCGATGGCGATGTGGCGGCAAGAATTGGCAAGATGAGAGGAGGATGATGAACATTAGCTCCTTCATAATTTTTTATTTTAATTTTCTCATTTTGATTTAAATTTTGAAACATGGATTTGAAATTGTTGTTAGAGACAAGATTTGAATTTGAATTTGAATTATTAGTTATCCTTGATTTTAGGTTTCCTTATTAATGTGAATTGTCTTATTTTTATAATAATTACATTCTTTTTGTAATTATTTAGTTGATGCACTTTTCTTGTAATTATTTTCTATTTGTTGTATACTTATGTAAAGGACCCTAAATTTAAAAATATCCAATTTTTTTAGTGTGCTTCCCATGTTAGCCATTAAGTTTAATAAAGTCCTGTTATATATTGCAAAAAATTTCAGCTCAATTATGATAGTAACGTATGTGAATATACGGGATAGATAGAAATTAAGAAGAGTCTCGCTTTAATTTATTATATCTTATCGTATATACTTTTACGTTGGTTACAGTCTAACTTCGTCAAATATTTATTGATATGTATATATTTTTCCTTATTAGTAATACAAACAAGTTTCTTGTATAATTACTGAAAGAATATAATAAAAATTTTATTTAATATAAAAGATGTATTAAAACTTAAAAAAATTAATTAAAAAAAATAAAATTATAATATAACCAAATTCGGTTACCAACCGGAAAATAATTTTGTGACACGGTCTTGAGATTGTGTCACACTCTTCCATTATATGAATTCGGTTATCATGAAATTAATTTCATAATAAGTTAGTCAATTGATCAATATAATGTTTACACACAGAAAAATCCTTTCGATTTATACGTCGATATTATATTGATATTGTATTAATTAATTAAACAAAATTAACTTTTATGGTTGGACCAAACTCTCACGTCCCCACAAACATGTCAAGTCATTTAGACATTTACTCATTTATTAATGCGATGATGGCTGCCTGCCTTTCTTTATTTAATACTGACAAGCAATCACCATACTCTTAAATACTTATACATTACTCTCCCTATTTTTGTGAGACCCCGATTTTATCAATAAAGATTTAAATTTTGTCGAAATAATTTTTAATATTATGGTGTGAATTTGAGATAATATTATAGTTGTGGGTAGTATTTATAAATTTTGCAAAAGTATGCAGTGGTTATATTATATTCGATTGGTGGGGGAATATTAGGTTTAGCGAGGGAATATTAAATGCAATGACTCAATCATTGGTGGACCCTAGCAAATTATTATCGGATTGAGAAAGCGACAAAAATATTTTATTGAAATAACGGCGGAAGTTTTACTGGTTGATTCTTGTTGAACTACTTGGTAGTAAAAGTAATGATGTCGTGTGGTTGCGTAGTAGCACACGGTATTGATTATTGATCTTTTATGTGAGAAGTCACTCGGTTTGATTCCATTATTATCCGATTAATAATATGAATTATTATAGCGATAATGACGTTTTATTTTATTAGTTATTATTAGCGTAATAAAAGCGAAACATCTTTTATATAAAATAGAATACTTTATTAAAGTTATTACATAAATAGAATATATTATATTTTATTATGCGTAGTGTTGCGTAGTGTTTTTGCAGTGTTTTTGCGTAGTATTGCGTAGTGTTTGCGTAGTAAAATGTTTTTATATAAATAGAATATATTATATTTTATTTAAAAGATTTTTTTTAAATATGGAATGGTCAGATTAAAATAAATCAATACTGAATAGTTCATGGATTAATTCTTATGCATTCCATTTTCCTATAAATAGAAGCTCGTTCCTTCATTATTTTCTTTACGAATTCATTGAAACTACAGAGAGAAAATTATAGAGAGAAGTTATAGAGAAAAATTATAGAAAGAAGAAGAGTATTCTACTACTTCACTTTACTTATATTTGATTCTTTTACGGTGAGGGTGTTATTCTTTCTTCTTGAAGAGAACTTACATTATTCCATTCATTATTATTACATTGGAATAACTTTTGTAAAAAGTAGCATACCTATATACATAACTTTGTCTCATCGGCGTACCTATACTTGGTGAAATCCTTATTATTCCATTCTTATTATTACATTGGAATAACTTTGTGTTTGTGATTTACCTATCTTGGTGACATTCTTATTATTACATTGGAACATCACATGCATGTGTTTTACAGGACTGGTTAAAATTTTTATTATTACATTGGAACATCACATGCATGTGTTTTACAGGACACTGGTTAAAATCTTTATCGTTTTATTGGAATATCTGTCATGTGTTTTACAGGATGCATTCCATCTTTATTATTACATTGGAACATTTCACTTGTGAATTTCACGACTTTGTTAAGATTATTATTATTACATTGGAATAACACTTACATACATCACAATCTGCGTGCGTGGTGATTTCTTTTGTTATTCCATTCTTTATTATACCCAGGTTGGTTAAAACTTTGACTTATACTCCATGAAATTAGTAGAATATCCTTGATATTTGCGTTTCATCGATATCTTTTCATGGAAATATTCTTGATCATTCTTGAATTTTACTCTGAAAAGCGATGTCATGTTGACAATTTGGGCGTTAATAATTCATGGATTAAATAATTCTTGAACTTGTTTTATTGAATTACTATGTCATTGTCATCATCCTCGTGTTATATTATGTTATCTTTGGCTTACGTGCGTAGATGAACTTAGTATGATTATGACCGAGGATCATTCGGTATAATCATGACTTGATATAAATGATGTGACAAAAAGTCCTCGATGGCACATAATGCGGTGATGGATAGTTTTGGTATGATTATGACCGGGGGTGATTCGGTATAGTCATGACCATTGATAATTTGATGAAAATCCTTGGCCAGGTAGTGCGAGGGATGATTAGATGTGGTGGTTTATTTATTAAAATTTGAGTCTCGTGATAAAAATTGATGAAAACCTTTTAAAACCTAAAAGATAGTAGACTTTATTCTCTACTTGACTCTTTTAATGGATTGCTTATTCAATTGCAGATTAAAGCGGTTGTCTATTGTATTTTATCGGTTTAACAACTTGTTGAAGGCTAATGATAATTTATTACGCATTATCTTAGTCATAATATTTCTTCTTGGGCTAGTTGAGCTCACCCTTTCTTTCAACATTTCTCTTGAGAAATGAGAACATAAATTTGGAGACGAGTCGAGGAGCAGTAATGGTCGAGAGGATAGCATTAGTAGTCCTCACTATTACGTGAAATAGTGTGATAATAGTTTTAATGAGAACTCCTTTTGAGTTTGTATAATATCTAGTAGACAATATTTGTATTCAAACTCACGGTTTATATTCGTATTATACCACGACGATTATATTAATAAGTTGTATTTGAATTTATGTACCATGTAAGTGGCGACCCAAGATGGGTGGCGTATACCTAATTTTAGGGGCGTCGCGGTTGGTATCGAGCCATAAGTGTGAAGAGCCCCGAGGGTGACTTCTGTTGATGGGGATCAAAGCCGGACTCTCCGTAGGGGCTAAGACCAATGTGAGGTCTACATAAGTTGGTGGAGGGTATCGAGCTTAGGGATATGATCCTTATTTAAGAGGTGAGAATAGAACTAGGAGGGAGAGAGGGGGAATTTATTTAGAATGACTACCTAAGTTTATGTGGTATTTTATTGGTCGATCGAATATAGGGATAATTTGTTACATGTCAATTAACCCTTGTTTTGTGACGATGTTTGAGAATGGCATCTTGAAAATCTTTGAGATAAGCAATGAAGCACATGAGAGTGTTGATTCAACTCAAACAAAAAGGTAACGACCAACAACACGATAATAATCATCTTTTGGTAGTGGCTGGCGACCATCGAACAATGATAACCATCGTGGGGAAATTATCATGCTAAGAATGGTAACCACTTGATTGGTAATCATGGCAAATAATAGAAGTGGAAATTTCAAGAAGAGAAGGTCATTTAGCTCGATTTTGTCGTGTAGTAGTGAAGTCGAGTCCAATTTGGGATAGTGGCACCAAAGGCGGATCTGGACAAAAAACAAAGTCGGTGGTTTTTATCGGAAGAAGCGTTTTCGTGACTTCTCGAAAAGTGGGTAACCCGAGCGAAGTTAGCAGGTTAGTTAATTATAAATTCTTGCGAAATCTATACCTTATTGATATCTGGGTTCTACCCATTCTTTTATCTCTCTTTGCTTTGCGTTCAGCGTTTAAATTTGACTCGGGAGAAATTAGACTTTGATTTATCTATTGAAACTTCGTTGGGAGAAACCTTCGTTACCTCCAATTGTTTATTAATCTTGTTGTTTCAAATAAACACTTTCACGTTACTGTCGATCTTATCTCTTTGAAAATACTTGCCTTTGAGGTAATTTTTGAAAATCAATTGATTAACTACTCATTATTCTTTTTGTAAGGTTGTTAGCTTTCATATTCTAACCAACTTTGTTATCTGAATTCAAAGTAACCAAATCCTAAAGTTAATCAACTTTGTTATATCAAGCCATAAGTAAAAGCCGATCCTTTCGTTGTTGACTTCCTTGTGTGGAATGCACTGAAGCCGGACTTTACGTAAGCGACGTCGTGAATGAAGATGGCAAGTTGATAGGTATCATTGTGAGAGTCTTTATCCGGGTTAAGGGATAGAAGTCACGATTGGTATTAATCGACGTCTTATCCAAGTCTTGGACGAAATGTGATTTTGAATGATATTTCTATCATTAATAAATTTCTTGGCGTATTCTTGAAGACTTCCTAGCCTACCCTAGGCGTGAAATCGAATTTTGTATTGACCCCGATCTGAAAACCCATTTCTTAAACCCTCGAATATTTCTTGACTAAAATGAGCAGGTTCGTGGTTTATGATGAAAGTCATAATAAAAGCATTGGACTAATGAAAATCATGGGTATTGAGTGGTATTAGTAAGTTTTATGATGAGTTATGTTGGTTAGTATGTAAAAACATGAAAGTTTCTTAAAAATCACAAAGAGTTGAAAATCAGATTTTGGTGAAAAAGCGTAACATGAAATTCAATTGACCATATCTCTTATTATATTTTGAATTTTTGAGTGTGGTCAAGTCCTAGAGTTAGATCTATGAGTTACCTAACTAATCCAAGTGGAATTACTGGAAAAGGTGTTGTAGATTTTTGTGTGGACTGATTTTTTAGCAAAGGAGTGCAAAGCTGTAAAAATCAAAAAAACTACGCCATGATTTTAGAGAGGCTGTTTCGGCCACTTAAATTATGAGAAAAATTCTGGCCTTTTGGGACATGAAGGTATATGGTATAAAGTACCTCCTGTCCAAAAATGAGCTCATTCGACTTAAAATGAGCAAGTTATGACTATTTCAATATTTAGGTTTTTAAAAAAACGCTATAACCGGAGTTCTATAACTCAGATGACCATGAAATTTAAACTAGAAGCTCACGTTAACATGTGTAAGGTCCTGCCAAGATTTGGGAATTTTGGAGTTAAACTTGAGGTAGCTAATTTCTTAAGGAATTAATTAGAAATTGATTTTTGAAAAATAGTAAATGAATTTTAAAATTCCGAGAAAAATATATTTTCATTATGGGACTATATTATGCTAAATCCCAGAAAAGAAATATTTTTGGGACTGATTTGGTATTTTCATGAAAATAGTTTAATTCTGAACATATGAGTTAAATATGTTATGTGAAATAACAAAGTTGAAAATAGGATTTTATGGCTAGAGAATCCTATATAGAGTATATGCATATTTTTTGATGAGAGATTTGATAATTGGTGATGATATCTTATGAGTATGGCATTTTGAATGATTAAATGCATTATATGGTAAAAGCGTAAACAATTGAGATAAATTGTTTATAAATTTAAGAAGTGATTAAAATATTGTTATAATATTAATGATATTAGATTATGAGATTATTAAGTGATTGATAACATGGGGATATTCTTGAATCTGGATAAATTATATTATAAATGTTTAATATTTATCCTTTATCTCATTTGATTGATTCTTTATATCATTATCCTCATGTTTATATTATGTTGAAAGTCAGTCAATACATGGCACATAGTGCATAGATGGACTTGGTATGATTATGACCACGGATTATTAGGTATAATCATAACTTAGTAATTGAAAACACAATTATCTTTGGTAGTAGTGCATGGATAATTTGTGGTGGTAATCTTAATGAATACACAATTATCTTTGGTGCGTAGTGCATGGATAATTTGTGGTGTGATACTTAATGAATACACATTATCTTTGGTAGTAGTGCATGGATAATTTGTGGTCGTGATACTAATGAATACACAATTATCTTTGGTAGTAGTGCATGGATAATTTGTGGTCGTGATATCTTAATGAATACACAATTATCTTTGGTAGTAGTGCATGGATAATTTGTGGTCGTGATCTTAATGAATACACGATTATCTTTGGTAGTAGTGCATGGATAATTTATTAGTGGTCGTGATCTTAATGAATACACAATTATCTTTGGTAGTAGTGCATGGATAATTTGTGGTCGTGATCTTAATGAATACACAATTATCTTTTGGTAGTAGTGCATGGATAATTTGTGGTCGTAATACTAATGAATACACAATTATCTTTGGTAGTAGTGCATGGATAATTTGTGGTGTGTGATCTTAATGAATACACAATTATCTTTGGTAGTAGTGCATGGATAATTTGTGGTCGTGATCTTAATGAATACACAATTATCTTTGGTAGTAGTGCATGGATAATTTGTGGTCGTGATACTTAATGAATACACGATTATCTTTGGTAGTAGTCATGGATAATTTGTGGTCGTGATAATCTTAATGAATACCACGATTATCTTTGGTAGTAGTGCATGGATAATTTATGGTGCGTGATCTTAATGAATACACAATTATCTTTGGTAGTAGTGCATGGATAATTTAATAGTCGTGATATCTTAATGAATACACAATTATCTTTGGTAGTAGTGCATGGATAATTTGTGGTGCGTTGATACTTAATGAATACACGATTATCTTTGGTAGTAGTGCATGGATAATTTGTGGTGTCGTAATCTTAATGAATATCTTTGGCACGTAGTGCGGGGATGATTCGATGATATGGATTAATTATTGAAATGAGTCTCGTGATGAAATATTAATTCATGGATGTGGTAAAAAAATCGTCTTTGGTAGTAGTGCATTGATAGACTTGGTATGATTATGACCACGGTTATTCGGTATAATCATGGTAGTAATTGAAAACACGAATATCCTTGGCGATGGTGCATGGATAATTCATGGTTGTGATCTTATTAAAATTTGAGTCTCGATATTATTGGTTTCTGATTTATATATCTTTGGGCTGTAGTGCAGATGAATTGTTAATAAATATCTTTGGCACATAGTGCAAAGATGAATTGTTAATGAATATCTTTGGTAGGATTGCAAAATGAATTTAATATTTTCAACGATAAAAGGTATTCAGGTATCCTCACCTCTTTATCATATCGGTCGTACCCTAATTTAGGCGAAATTCCATAAGGAGGGAGATTGTGAGACCCAGTTTTATCGATAAAGATTTAAATTTTGTCAAAATAATTTTTAATATTATGGTGTGAATTTGAGATAATATTATAGTTGTGGGTAGTATTTATAAATTTTGCAAAAGTATCACAGTGGTTATATTATATTCGATTGGTGGGGGAATATTCGGTTTAGCGAGGAATATTAAATGCAATGACTCAATCATTGGTGGACCCCTGCAAAATTATTGTCGGATTGAAAAAGCGACAAAAATATTTTATTGAAATAACGGCGGAAGTTTTCTGGTTGATTCTTGTTGAACTACTTCGGTAGTAAAAATACGATGTCGTGTGGTTGCGTAGTAGCACCTGGTATTATTGATTATTGATCTTTATGTGTGAAAGTCACTCGGTTTGATTCCATTATTATCGATTAATAATATGAATTATTATAGCGATAATGACGTTTTGTTTTATTAAGTATTATTAACGTAATAAAAGCGAAACATCTTTATATAAAATAGAATACTTTATTAAAAGTTATTACATAAATAGAATATATTATATTTTATTATGCGTAGTGTTGCGTAGTGTTTTGCGTAGTGTTTTGCATAGTATTGCATAGTGTTTGCATAGTAAAATGTTTTTATATAAATAGAATATATTATATTTTATTTAAAAGATTTTTTTTAAATATGGATGAAATCAGTTAAAAATAAATCAATCTGGAGATAGTTCATGGATTAATTCTTATGCATTCCATTTTCTATAAATAGAAGCTCATTCCTTCATTATTTTCTTACGAATTCATTGAAACTAGAGAGAAATTATAGAGAGAAGTTATAGAGAAAAATTATAGAAAGAAGAAGAGTATACTTCACTTCACTACTTACATATTCGGTTCTTTTACGGTAAGGGGTGTTATTCTTTCTTCTTGAAGAGAACTTACATTATTCCATTCATTATTATTACATTGGAATAACTTTGTAAAAGTGGCATACCTATACATAACTTTGTGTATCTGTGGCGTACCTATACTTGGTGAAATCATATATTATTCCATTGCTTATTATTACATTGGAATAACTTTGTCACTGTGATTTACCTATACTTGGTGACATTCTTACATTATTACATTGGAACATCACATGCATGTGTTTTACAGGACTGGTTCAGATTTTATTATTACTTTGGAACATCACATGCATGTGTTTTACAGGACTGGTTAAAATCTTTATCATTACATTGGAATATCTATCTCATGTGTTTTACAGGATGCAGTTCCATCTTTATTATTACATTGGAACATCACATGGTTGTGAATTTCACGACGACTGGTTCCGTTATTATTATTACATTGGAATAACTTTTGTCTGTCTGCAATCTCTGCGTGCGTGGTGATTTCTTTTGTTATTCCATTCTTTATTATACCCAGGTTGGTTAAAACTTTGACTTCTATACTCCATGAAATTAGTAGAATATCCTTGATATTTGCGTTTCATCCGATATCTTTTCATGGAAATATTCTTACGATCATTCTTGAATTTTACTCTACGAAAGCGATGTCGTGTTGACAATTTGGGCGTTAATAATTCATGGATTAAATAATTCTTGAACTTGTTTTATTGAATTACTATGTCATTGTCATCATCATCCTCATGTTATATTATGTTATCTTTGGCTTACGTGCGTAGATGAACTTAGTATGATTATGACCGAGGATCATTCGGTATAATCATGACTTGATATAAATGATGTGACAAAAGTCCTCGATGGCTTTGTAATGCGATGATGGATAGTTTTTTGGTATGATTATGACCGGGGGTGATTCGGTATAGTCATGACCATTGATAATTTGATGAAAATCCTTGGCCAGTGAGTGCGGGATGATTAGATGTGGTGGTTTATTTATTAAAATTTGAGTCTCGGCGATAAAAATTGATGAAAACCTTTTAAAACCTAAAAGATAGTAGACTTTATTCTCTACTTGACTCTTTTAATGGATTGCTTATTCAATTGCAGATTAAAGCGGTTGTCATTGTATTTTTATCGGTTTAACATTTGTTGAAGGCTAATGATAATTTATTACGCATTATCTTAGTCGTAATATTTCTTCTTGGGCTAGTTGAGCTCACCTTTTCTTTCATTTATTCTCTTGAAAATGAGAACATAAATTTGGACGACAGTCGGGGAGCGAAGTAATGGTCGAGAGGGATAGCATTAGTAGTCCTCACTATTACGTGAAATAGTGTGATAATAGTTGTAATGAGGACTCCTTTTGAGTTTGTATAATATCTAGTAGACAATATTTGTATTCAAACTCACGGTTTATATCGTATTATACTACGACAGTTATATTAGTAAGTTGTATTTGAATTTATGTACCATGTAAGTGGCGACCCAAGATGGGTGGCGTATATACTAATTTTTTAAATTGTTATTTTTTTAATTATTATTGCGGAAAACTGCTATTTTTAATATTTTTAATAATGATATTTTTGATGAACTTGTGGTGAAGTAGGGTAATTCATCTGAACAGGAAAATTACCAATTCTTTGTTTATGTTTGCACAACGAAGAGTGAGAAAGTGAAATGTCAACCACTTTTAGTAGAAAAAACTCATCAACTTACCACCACTTAAAATCAATCAATAAATTATATAACTGTTTTGATAAAAAGAAAAGTGAGTTGCTACCTAATGCTTGTGTCGTGCAAGAGGCTGTTTATTTAAAATTGAACGGTTGAATGGTTGAATCTGTCAGTTATTAAGTGCATTTATTTTAAAAAAAAAAAATCGTCTGAATGGCTAAATCGGTCACATAATTGAGCTGAATGGTTAAGTCAGATTTTTTTAACTGAATGAGCAGCTGAATAAAGTAAAAAAAAATTAAAAATTATATAAAAAATATTAACTATTATATTAAGTAATATTAAATAAATTTATAACAACTTTGAATTTTTTTAAAGGGGTAAAATAATAAAATTTTGTTATTCTGATGTTTTAGACATGTTAATTATTAAACAACTTTTTTCATCCAGATTCAGATTCATTCAGTTTTTATCAAACACCTCCTAAGAATGGGAGAGGGAATAGAGAATCACCGAATGTTATTTATAAATATGAGGAGTTGACAATATTTGTAGATTTTGTGATTTTTCGGGATCAATTTTTTATTCAACAATGCTACTATCACATAAAAAAGGGTCACATAATATTTACATATAGACATGTATATTGTGGGCACTGCCTGACATGTGAGGTCCACAAATATGCATGTGTGTGTATGTGAGTATTATGTGATCTTTTTTATGGGATAGTAACATTTTTTTTCTATTTGGGCTTAAAGTGACAACTTGAACAGGTGGTGATAGGTGTGATTCATTAATTTTTTTTGGCCTTTTAATTTTAGTTTTAATGCCCCACCCTCCGAATGGGGATGGTGATTTGACTCTGACTAGGAATGGGGGAATTCGGTTAGCATGAAATTATTTTTTTGGTAAGTTAGTTAATTGACTAATAGAATACTGACCAATTGACCAACTTACCCCAAAATAAACTTTATACTAACCACCTCTGAAATAGAGAGGGGTTATTTATAAAGACGAGGAGTTGACAATATTTGTAGATTTGGTGAGTTTTAGGGATCAATTTCCTATTTGGGCTTAGAGTGGCAGCTTGGACTGGTGGTGATTGGTAGTGTTTCATTACTTTTTTTTGGCCTTTTAATTTTAGTTTTAATGTTATTGGCAAAATAAAAATAATTATTTAGTTGGAACTGTAATCAGTTTTGTAAGACCCTAACTTATTATAAATAAAATTAAGTTTCCTCTATTTATTATTTTGAAATAGTAAGGGTTGATTTGATTAATGTGGTTAGTTATGGGTAAAATCATAAATATTTTAAATATGCACAGTGGTTATAAAATATTCATTTTATCGAGAGAATATTAAATCGAATATTAACTGCGTCGGGAATATTAAATACGACGACGCTTGACTCCTTGTGTTGGCCCCATAACTGAAAGCGATTGGATGAAGAAAGCAGCAAGAATAAGTTGTTTATAAATAACGGCGTAGTTATTCACAGATTATCTTGTTGAAATACCCGGTGGCTAATACTGTTGGTAAGATTTTTCTTGTGAAATTCTTGTCTTTTAGTGTCGGGGTTACTATTCACGTATACGGCACTATTCACGTATACGACACTATTCACGAATACGGCACTATTCACAAAAAAATTAAATTTTCGTTTTTTGTCCAAAATATCTATTATGGATACTTCTTTGATTGTATCCATGTTTTGATCATTCTTGAATTTTACTTCACTATGATTATTTATGAAGTATTTTTGAACTCGGATTGTTTAAAGTACGAATCCTTAATATTTGTTCTTTTGTTTCACTGGATTCGTTTTTTTTAAAATAGTTTTCATCATCCTCAGTCCTAAATGATGGTATTACTGAATATCTTTGGTCTGTAGTGCAAAGATGGTTTATTTTATTATGAATATCTTTGGCCCATAGTGCAAAGATGTACAGGTGTTGAGATGAACATGACCGACTGATGAATATCTTTGGCCTGTAGTGCAAAGATGAATATTTGATTCAAGATGAATATTGATTGATGTTACAGGGATAAAATAATGACGATGGACTTCTAAATTCATAGATTATAGTAGATTTCATTCTCTATGTAACTCTTCTATGAATTATTATTTCCGCTGCGAATATTGATCTGAAACTTGTTGTCTATCAGATTTTATCGATTTTTTCTCATTGAAGACTAATGATAATTTGTTCTATATTATCTTAGTCATAATATTCTGTACTGGGCTAGTTGAGCTCAACCTTTTCCTTTTTGTTCCATTTTTCTTCTCAGGAGGCGAGAATGTAGTGAGTTCTAGTCGGGGTGTGGAATGATGGTTCTAGAAAGTTGTTTTAGTAGTCTTCACTATTTTTGTAAAATAATGTACCAATAATTGTAATGAGGACTTATTTGGGCGTGAATATTATCTAGACGACAATATTTGTATTTAAACTCACAGTTTTCATGTTGTATTAATAAAGTTGTAGTTATTTCTGTACCATGTTATTGACGACTCAAAATGGGTGATGTATACCTATTTTTTACCCGTGATCACCTCGTTTGGGTTCCTCGCATTTTGACCAGTCACGACAAACGCTCTTCTAGGAACCGTTGACTTTGACTTTTACGGGATGACCTTTTAAAGTCACCATTCCTTGGACTTGGTTTATTTCTGCGTCTGATCTCGGCGATATGTCCTTCCTTTCCATAATTATAACATACCTTAAACTGTTGTGGGCGGTTTGAGGTGATATGTCCCTCTTTCCACATTTATAAGATATCTGACGATCGGTGGTTTCTTCTCCCTTAGAACCGGTTGTTCTTTGGTGTTGGCGTCTTCACATGGTCATTGTTGAATCTCCTCTTTTTAAAATCTCCTCCCAGACTAAACTTCTTCTATTCTCATGGCCATGATTACCACTAGAGTGGTTCTGACCTTTGTCGATATTATATATTAATAATTTATTAAATTTTACTGCTTGGTGTTCTAAGCATTTTCCTATAAATAGGTGCTTAGATTAGAATTAAAATCACACCGAAACTCAAGTTTTCTCTCCTTTTTCTCTCTATATTATCGAAATGTATTCTTGTGAGTATTTTGATACTTTGAGTGTTGCTATATCTGGTCAAGTTCTCTTGACTATATCCGATATATTCAAATTAGAAATACAGATTTTTAAGGTAAGAGATATTATTTTTTTAAAAATGATATTATTTCTTCTAATATCATTATCTTTTAATATTGGTAAGATTTTTCTTGTGAAATTTTTATCTTTTAGTGTCTGAGATTCTTATTCACGTATACTGCTGACTATTCACGAAAAAATTAAATTTTCATTTTTTATCCAAAATATCTATTATGGATACTAGCTTTGATTGTATCCATGTTTTGATCATTCTTGAATTTTACTTCACTATGATTATTTATGAAGTATTTTTGAACTCGGATTGTTTAAAGTACGAATCCTTAATATTTGTTCTTTTGTTTCACTGGATTCGTTTTCTTTAAAATATTTTTCATCATCCTCAGTCCTAAATGATGGTATTACTGAATATCTTTGGCCTGTAGTGCAAAGATGGTTGATTTTATTATGAATATCTTTGGCCCGTAGTGCAAAGATGTGCACAGTGTTGAGATGAACATGATGGGCGTGATGAATATCTTTGGCCTGTAGTGCAAAGATGAATATTTGATTCAAGATGAATATTGATTGATGTTACAGGAATAAAATAATGATGATGGACTTCTAAATTCATAGATTATAGTAGATTTCATTCTGTATGTAACTCTTCTATGAATTATTATTTCCGCTGCGAATATTGATCTGAAACTTGTTGTCTATTGTATTTTATCAGATTTTTCCATGTTGAAGACTAATGATAATTTGTTCTATATTATCTTAGTCATAATATTCTTTACTAGGCTAGTTGAGCTCACCCTTTTTCTTTTTATTCCATTTTTCTTCTCAAGAGGCGAGAATGTAGCGAGTTCTAGTCGGGGTGTGGAATGATGGTTCTAGAAAGTTGTTTTAGTAGTCCTCACCATTTTTGTAAAATAATGTACCAATAATTGTAATGAGGACTTATTTGGGTGTGAATATTGTCTAGACGCAATATTTGTATTTAAACTCACAGTTTTCATGTTGTATTAATAAAGTTGTAGTTGTTTCTGTACCATATTATTGACGACTCAAAATGGGTGATGTATACTTATTTTGGGGGCGTCACAGTTGGTAACTGTGACGCCCCCCAAAATATGTCCAATCCATCCAACCTATTCTGAGTCGCCAAATACATGGTACAGAAAACAACTACAACTTTATTACTACAACAACACATATGCTATGAGTTTTGATACAAATATATACCAACTGTGACTTCATGTCCCAACCGTGTGGTACTTTTCATGATGATACCTTATATAAAAAGGTACAATCGATAAGCTGTTTTAGAAATTAAATTTTGGAAATTGCTCAAAAAAAACCTTCGTACATAGGAGGCCATGAATCTAAGTTATGATAGATATCATATGCCCACAGAATTATCCTTGGTTGACCCAATAGACCCCAAAAAAAAACGAGAAGATTACTATCATGTTCCTTCCAATGGTGAGTCTTCTCTTGACATATAACTATCTCCACCGTCCGCAATTGAACATTATATTTTAAGTGAACTCCAAGATCATTTCTTGATTTGTGTGTGTCATCCTTGCGCAGGGGCCATGCTAATTTTCTCTGTATCGTTCCAATTTTATCGGATGTCCCTTTTCATGTTATATTAATAAAGTTGTAGTTGTTTCTGTACCATGTTATTAACGACTCAAAATGGGTGATGTATACCTGTTTTGGGGGCGTCACAGTTAGTATCAGAGCTTAGGGATATGATCTCTGGCGGAGATCGGGGAATAGAACTAGGAGAGAGAGACGAGTAAAACCTTCGCTAGTATGTCTTACCTAAGCTTATTTGTTGGTTGGTCAGTATATAGGGATATTATGTGATATGTTGATTTCTTTAATTAACCCATGTTTTATGGCTGTATTTGAAAATGTCGACTGAGAATGTTAACAGTGGAGAGTAATGAGGCCGTGGAGACCCTTTTTCTCACCAACGAGGAGAAACGTGCAACAAGCGGCAATGTTCCTCCTATGAAACAACGCCACCGAAAGCGATGATGAACAGCGGGATGTTTAGAAGCTTTTTGCGATTCATGCAAAATCGAGCGAGGAGACTCGTGGACAAAATATAGGTGGAAATGATAACAACGCATACGGTTTGTCACGACCCAGCGATTCAAAGAATTGGGACCACCAGAATTATGGGAAAAACCGATCTGATTAAGGCAGAAACGTGGGTCAAACAAATCACCAAGATATTCGATGTCTTGGGATGCGGAGAAACGAAGGTTCCATTCGCCACCTTTATGTTCCGTAATGAGGCGATTCTTGGTGGGAATCGTGAAGCGTACCCATCCAATCGCTTTCAAAGAAGTCTTGGGAGCGTTTGAAACTTTTCAATGACAAGTACTTTCACGAAAGTATTAAATCATATAAAGGAAGTAGAGTTCATTAGATCGAATAAAATAACATGACGGTGTCCCAAAGACGAGGCAAAGTTTGCGAGTTATCCGGTTTTACACCTCATTTGGTGGAGAATGAGGAGCGTATGGCGCGATGTTTACGAGAGGTTTGAAACCGGCGATACGTCGATATCTCATTTCTCATAAATTTTCTCTCTGACCGGATGTTGTCAATGGGGCTCAATTGTTAGGCGAGATAACGAGTACGTTCAACCGAGGGACCATAACCGGGATCATCTTGGTGGCGATCATTAGAACAACGATAACCAAATGAGAGAAAGAAGAATCTGAACAAAGGCGGTAACCACTCGGTGGTAATCATGGCCATGAGAATAGAAGAAGCGAGTCGGGAGGTGATTTTAAAGAGAGATTCAACAATGGCCGTGTGAAGCGTCAACACCAAAGAATAACCGGTTCTAGTTACAAGAGAACGACCACCGGTCAGTATCTTATAAATGTGGAAAAGAGGACATATCATTGAAAACCGCCCTTGATTCAAGGTATGTTATAATTATGGAAAGGAAGGACATATCGCTTCGAGATTATACGATGAATGTAAACCAAGTCCAATGGGGATGGTGACTCAAAAGGTCATCCCGAAAAAGTTAAAGTCAACGGTTCCTGGAAGAGCGTTTGTCGTGACTGGTCAAAATGCGAGGAACCCAAACGAGGTGATCACGGATAAGCTAATCATAAATTCTTGCAAAGTTTTAACTTTACTTGATATCGGTGCTACCCATTCATTTATCTCTCCTGCTTGTGCTCAATGTTTAAACTTAACTCCGGAGAAATTAGACTTTGATTTATCTGTGGAGACTCCGTTAGGAGAAACTTTCATCACATCCACTGTTTATAAATCTTGTTTGATCCAAGTTGGCACCATCACAATACCTGTTGACCTTATCTCTTTAAAGATACTTGCTTTTGATGTGATTTTAGGGATTGATTGGTTAACTACTCATCATGCCAAAATTGATTATTTTTGTAAGGTTGTTAGTTTTCATATTCCTAACCAACCTGTTGTACGAATTCAAGCAACTAAACCATTAAAATCAATCACTATCATATCTAGTCATAAAGCTATTCGTTTATTAAAAAACGGATGTCAAGCTTTCTTAGCCCATGTTATAGATTTGAATAAAGACATGTCATATTTGAATAATATTCCTGTTGTTAGTAAATTTCTTGACGTGTTTCCTGAAGAACTTCCCGGTCTACCCCCAGAACGTCAAGTTGAATTCTTTATTGATCTTGAACCTGGTACAAAGCCCATTTCTAAAACTCCATATCGAATGGCTCCTATTGAACTTCAGGAGTTAAAGGTCCAACTACGAGGAGTTGTTGGACATCGGTTTCATTAAATCCTAGTACATCTCCTTGGGGTGCTCCTATTTTATTTGTAAAGAATAAAGACGGGAGTATGCGACTTTGTATTGACTATCGAGAATTGAACCATGTCACCATCAAGAATAGGTATCCGTTACCTCGTACTGATGACCTATTTGACCATTGCAAGGAGCACAATTCTTTTCAAAGATCGGTCTTAGATTACGGATATCATCAATTTGAAAGATTAGAGTGAGGATATTCAAAGACGCCTTGAGAACTCGATCGGGCATTGTGAATTTTTAGTCATGTCTTTTGGATTGACTAATGCTCTTGCAGCTTTCATGGATATGATGAACCGAGTATTCAAGGACTATTTGGATCAGTTCGTTGTTGTCTTTAATGATGACATTCTCATATATTCCAAAAGCCATGAAAATCATCAGCACCATTTGAAGCTGGTACTCCAAAGGCTTCGTGAAAACAAGCTATATGCCAAGTTGAAAAAATGCGAGTTCTGGCTTGAGGAAGTAGCATTCCTTGGGCACGTGGTGTCAAAACATGGAGTATCTGTTGACCCGAAGATTGAGGCAATACAAAGTTAGAACAACCAGAAGGCGGTGGCCAAAATCGTAGCTTTTTGGCCTTAGCTGGTTATTATCGGAGATTCGTGGAAGGATTTGCTCAAATTGCTACTCCGTTAACTCAGCTGACTCGAAAAGATACAAATTTCGTATGGAGCGAGGAATGCGAGAAGAGTTTCCAAGAGCTCAAGAGGAGACTCATTTCGGCACCTGTTCTGACAATACCATCTGGTTCTGATGGATTTGTTATCTACAGCGATTCTTCAGGCAAAGGGTTAGGATGTGTTATCATGCAACGTGGGAAAGTCATAGTCTATGCCTCACGACAACTTAAAGAATATGAGAAGAATTATCCTACTCATGATCTAGAGTTGGCAGCAGTCGTTTTTGCGCTAAAGATCTGGAGGCACTATCTATATGGAGAGAAAGTAGAGATATATTCAAACCATAAAAGCCTCAAATATTTCTTCACCCAAAAGGAACTCAACATGCGGCAACGACGTTGGCTCGAGCTATTAAAAGATTATAACCACACTATTCAATACCATCATGGAAAAATGAACGTGGTAGCTGACGCGTTGAGTAGAAGATCATATGCAGGAACGAGTGTGATGATGTCAAGTATACGCATAGAACCAACTTTAATCGATAAAGTTAAAGTTGCTCAAGCCATCGACCCGGAGCTGATGCGTATGAAGAAGAAAGCACAAGAAGGTGCTATTCCAGAAGCGAGAATCAATGAAGATGGAATACTTCGAGTCCACTCCAGACTTTGTGTTCCTAACGACTCTGATTTGAAGTACAAGATTATGATGGAAGCACACAATATACCGTTTACAATCCATCCTGGAAGTACTAAAATGTATCGTGATCTTCGACATACATTTTGGTGGAACAATATGAAGAGAGAGATTGCAAAGTTTATCTCGATGTGTTTAACTTGTCAACGTGTAAAGGCAAAGCATCTAGTACCTAAGGGTCCGTTGCAACCACTTGAGATTCGAAATGGAAGTGGAACACATTACCATGGATTTTGTTACGGGTCTTCCTACTACGGTTTCTCAAGGCATCAATGTTATTTGGGTTATTGTTGATAGATTAACCAAGTCTCGCTCATTTCTTGCCGATCACGGAGACTTATTCCTTGAGCGTCTTGCTCGTATATGCGTAGATGAGATTGTGAGATTGCATGGCATTCCAATATCCATAGTTTGGATCGTGACCCAAGATTCAATTCACGATTTTGGGTTAGCTTGCAAAAAGCTATGGGCACGGATTTGCGATTCAGTTCGGCATACCATCCTCAAACGGGCGGACAATCAGAGAGGACTATTCAAACTCTTGAAGATCTATTAAGACTCTATGTCCTAAATTTCAAAAGGAGTTGAGATAAGTATTTACCATTGGTGAAATTCTCCTACAACAACAATTATCAGGCAAGTATAGGTGTGGCTCCATTCGAAGCATTGTATGGACGAAAGTGTCACTCTCTAATATGTTGGGATGAGGTGGGTGAAGCAACATTGTTGGGACCCGAGTTGGTACGTATAACTACGGAAAAGATCCAAATGATTTGACAACGTATACAAACGGCACAAGATCGACAAAAGAGTTATGCGGATCTATATCGAAAGGACGTGGAATTTAGTATTGGGGATCATGTATTATTGCGTGTTGCCCGATTGAAGGGAGTTACAAGATTTTAGGAAGAGAAAAGCTCGATCCATAATTTATTGGTCCATTTCGATTCTTGACCAAAGTAGGATATGTAGCCTATAGACTCGCGTTACCTCCAAGTATGTCTCGTGTTCATAATGTTTTTATATATACGTAGCCGTAAATATGTGAAAGACCCGAACCACGTTATTGAGTTAGAACCGGGATGAAATAGCCAAAGACTTAACGTCACGAGGAGGTACACGTCAAGATTTTGGATAGGAAGGAGCATGTCCTACGCTGAAAGGTCATACCACAAGTCGAAGTTTTTGTGGAGGAACAATGTTATTGAGGAAATGACCTCGAGTTGAAAGCGAAATGAAAGTGAGGTATCCTCACCTTTTGAAACACACCGTGTCGTCGTCGATTTCAAGGACGAAATTTCATAAGGAGTGGAGGTTGTAAGACCCCAACTTATTATAAATAAAATTAAATTTCCTCTATTTATTATTTTGAAATAGTAAGGGTTGATTTGATTAATGTGGTTAGTTATGGGTAAAATCATAAATATTTCAAATATGCAGTGGTTATAAAATATTCATTTTTATCGGAGAATATTAAGAATATTTCTTACATGCCGGAGAATATTAAATGCGACGGCGCAACCTTTGTGGGCCCCATAATGGAAAGCGATTGGATGAAGAAAAACAGCAAGAATAAGTTGTTCATAAATAACGGCGTAGTTATTCTGAATTAATCTTGTTGAAATACCAATTGGTTAAAACACGATGCTTTACGATATTGCACCAATTATTGATTCTTATGTAGGAAAGCATTACTCAATAATTGTTACGATGAGTTCTTGTTTCAATATTTTATTTTATTGATTCAATAATTGCTACGTTGATATTTTATATTATTATTGTTTTCAATAATTATCACTACACGATATTTTCATTATCGGATCAATAATTCATATTATTTGAATAATATTATTAGATAACATTATTGGCAATGTCTAGAAAGTTACATCTAAAGAAGATGTTTGGTCACCTAATTGCGGCATGATGAGAGAAATCCTTATTGGAAAGCCTCCTCTTTCTGAGAAACTGCTGGTTGTCCAGTATTGTGATTCTGTAATATTATTTGTGAATAATTAATTATTGATTTATATGATAAGGAAAATATTCATTTTATGTGGATATAGATAGAAAATTTTTAATGTGACAATTGTTGAAAAATTATTATTTTATCTTTTACGATAAATAATTTATTTAAATATATTATTATATTTTAATAACATAATAATGGTGATATTTTTACAATGAATGTGGGATATATGAGTATATGAGGAGGAGGAGTATTTTTGTTACAATTAATGTTTAAAACATATTAAACATGTTCTGGGACCCCATTTCTTGGTGAAATTGGTTTATAGCTAGTAAAATCGCCTGGTTTGTAGATTTGGTCAATTTACATGGAATTTGGAAAAACTTAAACTTACAAAGTTGTAGAGAATGGAATTTCCTATGGAAAGGACATGTGGTTTGAATTTTTCTGATAAAAGGGATATTTATTATGAATTATTGAAGTTTCGTAGTTATGAAATAATTGATTTTTGGAAGTTTTAATTGTTTTAATTATGAAAAACGTTTTTCTTAATTTTTGGGAGGTGGGCTACATGTGTGGCTGATGTTTGAATAAGAAAAGTGTGCGTGTGAAGTTTTGGAAAAATTATATTAATATTATATTAAATTTTACATTTTGGTGTTAAAGCGTTTTCTTATAAATAGGGTCTTGGGTTAGAATTGAAAATCACACTAAAGCTGAAGTTTTCTCTCTATATTATCGAGCGTATTCTTGTGAGTATTTTGATACTTTGAGTGTTCTTTATCTGATCTGAGTTCCTTGAAAGACTATATCCTAGTTATTCCATTTAAATGCATCTTTTTCAAGGTAAGGGATATTATTATTTTAAAATAATATTATTTCTTCTAATATCATTATCTTTAATATTGGTAAGATTTTTCTTGTGAAATTCTTGTTTTTTAGTGTAGGGAGTTACTATTCACGATATCTGGCCTTTATTCACGATCTGACCTTTATTCACGAATCTGACAGACTATTCACAAAAAAATTAAATTTTAGTTTTTGTCCAAAATATCTATTATGGATACTTCTTTGATTGTATCCATGTTTTGATCATTCTTGAATTTTACTTCACTATGATTATTTATGAAGTATTTTTGAACTCGGATTGTTTAAAGTACGAATCCTTAATATTTGTTCTTTTGTTTCACTAGATTCGTTTTCTTTAAAATAGTTTTCATCATCCTCAGTCCTAAATGATGGTATTACTGAATATCTTTGGTCTGTAGTGCAAAGATTGTTGATTTTATTATGAATATCTTTGGCCCATAGTGCAAAAGATGTATGACAGTGTTGAGATGAACATGATGGTGATCGATGAATATCTTTGGCTTGTAGTGCAAAGATGAATATTTGATTCAAGATGAATATTGATTGATGTTACAGGGATAAAATAATGATGATGGACTTCTAAATTCATAGATTATAGTAGATTTCATTCTGTATGTAACTCTTCTATGAATTATTATTTCCACTGCGAATATTGATCTGAATGTTGTTGTCTATTATATTTTATCAGATTTTTTCCTGTTGAAGACTAATGATAATTTGTTCTATATTATCTTAGTCATAATATTCTTTACTGGGCTAGTTGAGCTCACCCTTTTCCTTTTTGTTCCATTTTTCTTCTCAGGAGGCAAGAATGTAGCGAGTTCTAGTCGGGGTGTGGAATGATGGTTTTAGAAAGTTATTTTAGTAGTCCTCACCATTTTTATAAAATAATGTACCAATAATTATAATGAGGACTTATTTAGGTGTGAATATTGTCTAGACGACAATATTTGTGTAAAGACCCCAACTTTTATGAATAAAAATAAATTTTCTATAATTATCATTTTTGAATATTATGAAATGAATTTGATATAATGTTATAGTTGTGGGTAATATTTATAAATTTTACAAAATACATGAAGTTGTTATGTAAGACCCCAAATTATTAATAAATGAAATTTATTTTCCTCTATTTATTATTTTAAAATAGTAAGGGTTCGATTTGATTAATGTGGATAGTTATTGGTAAAATCTGCAAATATTTGAATAAGCAGTGGTTATAAAATATTCATTATTATTTGGGAATATTCGTTTGGTCGTGGAATATTAAATGCTTTGTCGGGGAATATTAAATGCGGCGCCTTGCGATCTTTTATGGGCCCCATAACTTGAAGCGATTGGATGAAGAAAACGACAAATATAAGTTGTTTATAAATAACTTGGCGTAGTTATTCTGAATTATCTTGTTGGAATACCCGTGGTTAAAACACACTAATACGCGTTGTTGAGCGATGGCACACGCGTATTGCACCAATTATTGATTCTTACGTAAGAAGGCCTTTTCAATAATTTTCACAACAATTCTTGTTCGATATTTTATTTTATTGATTCAATAATTGTTGCGTTGATATTTTATATTATCGTTGTTTGATAAATTGTCATTACACGGTATTTTCCATTATCGAGCAATAATTCATATTATCTGAATAATATTATTAGATAACATTATTGGCAATGTCTAGAAAGTTACATCTAAGGAGAGGTTTGGTCACCTAATTTCGCGTGATGAGGAGAAATTCTTATTGAAAAGCCCTGCTCTTTCTGAGGAGCTACAGTTGCCAAGATTTGTGATTCTGTAATATTATTTGTGAATAATTAATTATTGATTTATATGATGAGGAAAATATTGATTTTATGTGGATATAGATGGAGAAAAATTTTAAAATGACAATTGTTGAAAATTAATATTTTATCTTTTTATGATAAAATAATTCATTTAAATATATTATTTTAATAATATATTAATGGTGATATTTTTATAATGAATGTGGGATATATGAGTATATGAGGAGGAAGAGTATTTTTGTTGCATTAAATGATTAACACATGTTTTGTGTGTCGGTGGACCCCATTTCTTGGCTGAAATTTGATTATAGCGTGTAAAATTGTCCGTATGTGGATTTCGGTCAATTTCATTTGGAATTTGGAAAAACTTCCTTACGCAAAGTTGTAGATAATGGAATTTCCTATAAAAATTCGCGAGATTCAATTTTCTGATAAAAGGCTATTTATTATGAATTATTTAAGTTACGAAGTTCAAAATAATTGATTTTTGGAAGTTTTAATTATGTTTTTTTTAAGAAAAACGTTTTTTATATGTTGTAGGAATATTTAACATGTGCATGGTGGCTGAATTCAGATTCAAGATGTGGGCGTATGAATTTTGTTTATATATAATATTATTACTATTCAATTTTACTGCTTTGGTTCTTACAGCGATTTCCTATAAATAGGTGCTTTGGGTTAGAATTGAAAATCATACGAAGCTGAAGTTTTCTCTCTATATTATCGGCGTATTCTTGTGAGTATTTTGAGTATACTTTGAGTGTTGATATACGGTGCAAGTTCAAGTCATAGCTTTATGTCCTGTGTTTAACTAGAAGTATTGTCTTTTCGAGGTAAGGGATGTTATTTTCTTCTCAAATGATATTATTTCTTCAATATCATTATGTTGAAATATTGGTTGGAACTTTTATCAAATTTGGAACTTTTTCATATGGGGTTACTATTCATGAGTTCTTATTCACGAGTTACTATTCATGAGTTACTATTCACGATTCTTATTTCACGAGTACTATTAATGAAGCGTGAAGATGTTTTTGTGGAATTTCTATCTTTTGGTGTCGAGATTCTTATTCACGTGTATCTGGCACTATTCACGTATCTGACACTATTCACGAATCACGGCCTTATTCAATAGAAAAATGAAAATTTTTCTTTTCATCTAAAATATCTATTCGGATACTAGCTTTGATTGTATCCATGTTTTGATCATTCTTGAATTTTACACCCCTATGATTATTTTTGAGGTATTTTTTGGGCGTGGATAAAACAAAGTCTGAATCCTTAATCCTTAATCCTTGTCATTTTGTTTCCTTTGGATTCGTTTCTTTAAAAATATTTTTCATCATCTTGATCTTAAATGATGATATTATGGAATATCTTTGGCTTTATAGTGCAAAGATGAATGATTTCTGAAGAATATCTTTGGCCCGTAGTGCAAAGATGAGCAGTGTTTAGATGAACATGACCAATGATGAATATCTTTGGCACGTAGTGCAAAGATGAATATTTGATTCGGATGTATATTGATTGATGTTACGAGGATAAAATATCGACGATGAACTTTTAAATTCATATATAGATGATAGTAGTTTGCATTCTCTACTTAACTCTTCTAATGAATTATTATTTCATTGCGAATATTGATTTAAAATTTGTTGTCTATTGTATTCTATTAGATTTTTCCTGTTTGAAGACTAACGATAATTTGTTGTATATTATCTTAGTCATAATATTCTTCTTGGGCTAGTTGAGCTCACCCTTTTCCTTGTTGTTCCATTTTTTTTCTCGGGAGGCGAGAATGTAGCGAAATCTTAGTCGGGGTATGGAATGAAGGTTCTAGAGAGTTGTTTAGTAGTCCTCACCATTTTGTAAAATAATGTATCAATAATTGGGATGAGGATTTATTTGGGTATGTATATTGTCTAGAAGACAATAATTGTATTTAAACTCACGCGATATATATTTGTCGTATTTTGCACGACAAATGTATTAATAAAGTTGTAGTTATTTCTGTACCATGTATTTGGCGACTCAAAATGGGTTGGATTGAATGGACCTATTTTGGGGGCGTCACATGTTATATAATATTCGATTGGTCGGGGAATATTCGTTTTAACAGGAAATACTCGTACGACGGCACAATCATTGGTGAACACCACAACAGAATTATTGTCGGATTGAGAAAACGACACAAATATTTTATTAAAAATAATGGCGGAAGTTTTACCGTTGATACTGTTGAACTACTTGGTAGTAAAAGTATAGTAATACTCTTGGTTGCATAGTAGCACACGGTATTGATTACTAATGCTTATGTGAGAAGTCACTCAGTTTGATTCAATTATTGTCGATATTTTATATATTATTAAATCAATAATTGGGATGACGAAGTTGTTAATATTATTATTTGCATTATTAACGATGTCTAGAAGTTCACCAATGAGGAGAGTTTGGTCACCTAATTCCGCGCCATGATAGGAGAAATCCTTATTGGAAAGCCCCTCTTTCACAAGAACGACACAGTCGATTAATGGTGTGAATAATAATAATGATGATGAAGTTTTGTTTTATTAGTATTATTAACGTAATAAAAAAAAAAACTTTTATATAAAAAACATAATACTTTTATAAAGTTATTCATTTTATTAGGCTAATAGTAAAATCTTTTTATATAAAAAATGAGAATACTTTTATAAAGTTATACATTTTATTAGATAATAATTAGAATATATTATATTTTATTATGCGTAGTGTTTGTATAGTGTCTGCATAGTATTTGCATAGTAAAATCTTTTTAAAAGTTATTAGTTTTATTAGATTATAAATAGAATATATTATATTTTATTGTAAATCAATACTGACCGTCAGTTTAAAGTAAATTAATCTGGACCGTTCATGGATTGGTTCTTATTCATTCCATTCTTCTATAAATAGAAGCTAATTCCTTCATTATTTCTTACAATTCATTTGAAACTCTAGAGATAAAACTATAGAGAGAAAGAAGAAAAGTGTTACTCGCTTCTTCCTTTCTTTCGTATATCCAAGACTCTTCTTTCTAAGGTAAGGGGTATTATTTCTTTTGTATTCATGAAGAGAAACTTTTGTTATTCCATCTTTATTATTACATTGGAATAACTTTGATATCTGTGAGCTACCCTATACTTGGTGAAATTCTTACGTATTCCATTCTTTATTATTACATTGGAATATCTTGTGTATGTGCGTTCTGTGGGACTGATTCCTCTTTTATTATTACATTGGAATATCACATGCATGCGTGCTTTCTGTAGTACACGGTTCCATCTTTATTATTACATTGGAACATCATATGATTGTGTGAATTTCACTGACACAGTTCCGTTATTTAGTATTCTGCTGGAATAACTTTTATATGCTCGTCTTTAAATGCATGGTGATTTACATTGTTATTCCATTCTTTATTATTACATTGGAACATCCATCTTCGGTCTTAATTTAAATAAAACTGGTTTTAGTTATTTATTATTACATTGGAATAACTTTTTTTGTCTGAATCTGCATGCGTGGTGATTTTTTTTGTTATTCCATTCTTTTATTATACTTAGTTGGTTAAAGTTTTGACTTCTATACTCCATGAAATTAGTGGAATATCCTTGATATTTAAGCTTCATCCAAAGATCTTTTTATGAAAATATTCTTACGAGTATTAAGTGAATTTTACTTTACAAAGAAGTATCATGTTGACAATTTGGACGTTATTAGTTCTGAATAAATTAATTCTTGAACTTGTTTTATTGAATTCTTATATCATTGTCATCATCCTCATGTTTATATTTTTTTTTGAAAAGTCATCTATGGCACGTAGTGCGTAGATGGACTTGTATGATTATTATGACCGTGGATTATTGATTGTAATCATGGCCGTAATGTTACAAATGATGTGGTAAAAGTCCTCATTGGCCCATAGTGCATTGATGGATGAGTTGTTGGCATGATCATGACCATTGATGAATACATGAATATCCTTGGCGTAGTGCATGGATAATTTGTGGTCGTGACCTAATAAATATCCTCGGCCGTAGTGTGGGGGATGATGTGGATTATTTATTAAGTTGAGTCTCAAATGATAAAAGTGATGAAAACCTTTTAAATCATAAAAGATAGTAGATTTTATTCTCTCTTGACTCTTTTAATAGATTGCATAAGCATTGCAGATTAAACTTGATGTCTATTGTATTTTATCGGTTTAACATTGTTGAGGACTAATGATAATTTATTACGCATTATCTTAGTCATAATATTTCTTCTTTGGGCTAGTTGAGCTCACCTTTTCTTTCCTTTGCTTCTCTTTAGGAAATGAGAACGTGGCAATGGACTAGTCGGGGAGCGGATGGCGGTCCAGGATGATAGTATTAGTAGTCCTCACTATTACATTAAATAGTGTGATAATAAATGTAATGAGGACTTATTCTAAGAGTGGATATTATCTGAAAGACAATATTTGTATTAAAACTCACAAAGACTCTTGTTGTATATTAAAGATTGTATTTGTATTACATACTATGTATTTGACGACTCGAAATAGGTGATGTATACTATTTTTTGGGCGTCACAATTTATATTTAAACTCATGATTTTAAGTATTGTATTAATAAAGTTGTAGTTCTTACATCTTTATGTTATTGGCGACTCAAAATGGGTGATGTATACCTATTTTTTGAAGGCGTCATGAGTTTTGAAGTAAAAAAATATTATTTAATTATCTTATTTTATTAAAATTTATATTATAGTATTTTAATTTATTTTTATTTCACTAACATTAATTTTCCATATATGAGGGACCATGATACCACATCATATGTTGTCTCATCATCAACTCACACATTAAATGTCACATTTGATGTCATATAATTCTTAGGTAATTTCGATTATTATTTGAAAATTTAATGTTATTTATATTAAAAAAATTATTTTTATATGTTTTTAATCTATAATATAAAACAGAACGACTCAAATCCCAAGGCTTCAACATCCAACGGCCTCAAATCAATTTAGGCTTCAACATCCAACAATCTAAAATCATTTGGGCTTTAACATCCGACGACCAAAAATTTATCTCTCAAAAATTTAAACTCACATCCATCATCTCACTCTCTAATTTTTATATATTAAAATCAATTTGTTCTCAATTATTAATTGTTTGAATTATTTTTTCTATTGTGTTTATGCAAGAATGGATAATGATGTACGGTGGATCTTCAAATAATTATATGATCGCTAGATAGCTACATAATGATATGAAAGAAGCTTTCACCCAACAATATTGAATTTATATATATATATATATATATATATATATATATATATATATCCAATATTAGAATAGAGTAGTTTTTTTTTCTAAAATCCCTTTTTGGGAGGACAAAAAAGAGAGGGAGAGGGAGAGGGAGAGAGGAAAAGGAAAGAAGATGAGATAGGTAATGAATGTCGGTAGAGGGTAGGAGAGGATTAACACAAGAATATGTATATAAAACGGATCCGGTTAGCATGAAGTGAACTTCATGGTAGTAGTTCATTTCATATTATTCAATCTGATCTTGTGTACTAACAGGCGAGAGTTGATATCTCCTACCAGCATCAACATTTGTATTAATCATCAAATTGAACTTACTGTAAAGTTCACTTTTCATCTAAATCCACTCCATATATAAAAACAGGAGCTCAAATCACAAGACTTCAACATTTAACTACTAAAATTAATTTAAACTTCAACGTCCAACAATCTAAAATCATTTGAGCTTCAACATCCGACATGTTAGGTTAATATATATGTCTATGCATGTTCTCTCTCTGTTCATAATTAGGTTAATGAGTGTTCACCATCATCAATTTGGGCGTAGTAGCCGAGAGAGATCTTACATTAAATTTCTCTTAAGCTCTTTTAACTTTTTCACTTAAATTTTGATATCTGATGCTCTTACTTAATACTAATTAATTACAAATTAAATAAAAGGGCGTGTGTCACAAAATTTAAATGAAAAAAACAAAGAATAGAGAATTTGAATATGAAGGATCTATTTCTCTAAGCTGCCTCCCTCTCTAGTCTCTATGAACTTTAATCACTTATTCTTTCTTTAAGAATAATTCCAAATCTAATCTACTGGCCCTGGCCCTGGCCCTGGGCTACTTAAAAAAAGCCGAGGCCAAACACTGAATAAGACGAGGCCAAACAGAACAATTAGGCTAATAAACAGGTCAGAACTCGATCGAACAAATTGTAGATTATTTATGGTTGATGGATGCTTTTTTCATTAGCCTTACTGTCTTGTTTAACGTGAAATGGTGAAAGTAGTTATTATTATCATAATACTCCTTCCGTTTCAAAATATAATATTATTACTGACTTTTTAAAATAACTTAATATTTTTTGACTAATGTCTTGTTTTGTACTTCCTAAGAGAATTCACATGTGAATCACTTGAACAACCTAAGTGTAACTCTTAAAAATAGCGAAAAAAACAAAATTACGCTTCAATGATAAATTCACATGTGAATCACTTGAACAACCTAAGAATGGTAAATTTCACATGTAAAAAAAATTACGCTTCAATGGTAAAAAAAAAAAAAATCACATGTGAATCACTTGAACAACCTAAGAATGGTAAATTTCAATCGAAAATAGCGGGGAAAAAAAATTACGCTTCAATCCATTCCAATCGCAATCAAACACAATTTTTTTCATTTCATAGAAATGACATTCTATTCCCACATTTATTACTTCAATCATAACGTAGCATAAGGTCCAAAATGTTTACTTTCGCCTTATTATATATGTATATAGATTTCAAAATACTCCTTCCATTCTTTTTTACTTATCGTTTAAAAAAAACAGTTTAAAAAAAGCTATTAATATTTTTGTTTGATTGACCAAAATAGTTATAAAATCTAAATACCACCCTTCTAAAATTCATTGGTATTTAATATAGAGATAATATGAAAAATTAAGTTATTAATGCTTTCTTGAAATCTACAAAAGACAAATAAAAAGGAACAAATTTCACTCTCTAAAATACATATAAAAAAGAACGAAGGGAAGTTTATGAATGTCTTTGTGGTGGACTTGACAAAAAGTCGACGCGGGCTTTGCCCTCGATGGATCGCACGGCGGCGACGCATCATTCCAAAAAAATGATTGTTTTGCCCGATTGACCCTCAGCCTGGTGTTCGTTCGGATATTTTGTTGACATGGTGATAGATGGTTGTCGACAAGTAAGACCTACACTCGGACCAAGACAATTTTTATTTGTTTAAATACAATTAAGGTTGCGTAAAACCTGCGATAGCAACAGAATCGGTGATACGATTAAAACGATATTTAAAATTATAAATTTTCAAGTGATTGCTTCAAGGATAAAATACTTCCTTGATTTTATAATCTTAGTAATTAATTTGAGATGGTGGAAGTAGTATATATATATAACAAGAGAGAGCTCTAGCCTATATCTATCATTCCTTGTCCTTTAAAAAAACACACTAGTGAAAAAGTCTCCTCTTGAGGCATAACCAGCAGCTATATTCAAGTCATCATGTCTACCAGCAGCTCAAATGTCATTACCTGCAAAGGTAAATAATACTATTTCGTTTAGAAAATAATAATAAGATTCAAACAAAAAAAAACTCGATCCGATAATAAATCTGATGGACATGCATACAGCCGTGGTGTGTTGGGGAGCTGGGGAGGAAGTGAAGGTGGAAGAGATAAAAGTTGATGCACCAAAATTGGGCGAAGCAAGAATTAAGATGCTGTTTGCCAGCCTTTGCCACACTGATGTCCTCGGCTGCAAGGGATTTCCAGTAGTCAGTACTCCTACCTACCTATTTTTTCATTCTTTAAAATCTACTAAAATTTTCTAGTTAAATTAATTTTTCTTACATGCTGTTGTGTACTAATACAGCCTCTTTTCCCTCGAGTTCTTGGACATGAAGGTGTTGGGTAAACACACACACACACACCTCTCTCTATTATGAGTTTGTTCGGTTACTGGCGTTTGCGGCAGTAGCATTTAGTGTATTTTGACCTCCAAAGACATCATATGTGTATGTTTAGTTACACAGCATTTAGAGTGTTTAAAAGTCTAAACGCACTTGAAAATCTTGATAACTTATTTAACTCACAAACACAATGTTTGAAGCTCAAACGCAACGCAAAAACGCAAAAAAAAATGGTGTGGTGCTTTTGGAGGACCAAACGCCACCGCTGCAAACACTATTTTTGGTGCGTTAAAATAAGTTGCGTTTGTGAATTAAATAAGTTGCTTCTAGACGATTGAAGGTTTTCAAATGTACTAAACGCTCCAAATACTGTGCAACCAAACATGCACTTAATTGTTATGCATAACCCTGAAAATTTTCAATGCAGGATGGTAGAAAGCGTAGGGGAAGGAGTTACGCAGCTAAGAGAAGGAGATATCATAATTCCAACATACATAGGAGAGTGTGGAGATTGTGAGACTTGCGATTCGGGAAAGACAAACCTATGCAGAACCTATCCTTTGCAAGCCTTCTCAGGATTACTAAAAGATGGCACATCAAGAATGACAGTTGCAGGTAGCGGTAAAACACTGTACCACTTCCTTAGCTGCTCTACATGGTCGGAGTACACTGTTGTTGATGCCAACTACCTTGTCAAGATTGATTCAAGGGTAGCTCTCCCACATGCTAGCTTCCTATCCTGCGGCTTTTCTACTGGTTTCGGTGCAGCCTGGAAGGAAGCTCAGGTTCACAAGGGTTGCAGTGTAGCTGTTTTTGGACTTGGCCCTGTTGGACTAGGGGTAAGTCTAAATTCTAGCATGCCTACTTTGATCTCGCAAGGAATTTAGGATAAAGACTCCCTCCATTACCCCTTTCACTAAAAGTCTCGCAATGCACATACATCTATGTCATGTTTGTTTGCAAGAAGCATATGCTTGGGATTGAATTTGTTTTAGTTTAGCACTATTCTAGACGGTTTATTCTATCATGAAAAATATTAGTCCTTTAAATAATCTTGGACTTGTTTTTTTCTCCCATCCTTTAAAAGATTAAAAAAAAAAAAATAGAACTATTTATTGTTATTCCGAATGCTATTTATGAGGGATTATAAAACCCAAGATAAATTTGAGATTAATAGTCCCCCATTTAAAGCTATCAAATGACTTTAAAATTGATAAAAACTGGTTCATAAAAATAGTCGCAAAAATGACTTTAGTCAATAGCCTATCATTAAATAATTAAATTGTCATAAATAGTGTTAAATTAAGACAAATAATCCAATCCTAAACATGTTTTTTGCAAACAAACATGGCCTTAAAGATGAAAATATTACATTTTGCAACACAATAATATTTGTCATAAATAACTATGTCGCTGATACGTTGCTAAAAGCAATATTTATATCGCTAAATATGTGCCGAAGGAAATTGGGCGAAAGGTGTGAAGGAGAGGATTCTAGTCAGAAATTTGAAAATTCTTTCTAACATAGCTACAATGCAGGTGGTGGAAGGAGCTAGATTGAACGGAGCAGCAAAGATAATCGGGATTGACATAAATGATTGTAAACGGAAAAAGGGAGAGGCATTTGGTATGACTGAATTCATCAACCCTAAAGATTCTGATAGATATATTTCAGAATTGGTTAAAGAAGTAACAGATGGGCTAGGAGTGGACTATAGCTTTGAGTGCACTGGTGTTTCAGCCTTGGTGAATGAGGTCCTTGAAGCCACAAAAGTGGTATGTATGTTTGTCCGTTGTTGCATATACTCTCTCCACTTGTATATGAGAATTGTTCATCATCATCTACTGGGTACACGTAACGCAATCAGGTACAAGGAACGTTAACTATGGTAGAATGCACAAGGCATTTAAGGGGGTGTTTAATAAAAACTGAATAAATCTCAATCTGAATGAAAAAAGTTGTTTGATAATTAATATGTCTGAAACATCTTAATGACAGAATTTTATTATTTTACCCCTCTAAAAAAATTCAAAATTGTTGTAAATTTATTTAATATTACTTAATATAATAGTTAATATGTTTTTAAATTTTTTAAACTTTATTCAGCTGCTCATTCAAACATTCAGTCAAAAAAATCTGACTTAGTAAATTCAAATTTCGATCATCGAATCGATTCAGTCGTTCAGACATTTTTTCTAAAAAGCAAGCCTTGACTTAATGGTGTGGATTCAATTGTCAGTAATTCGGATGTATTCAGTCTTTAAACAAACAAATTTTCAAGTCCCGTACTATGATTCAGAACGACAATACCCAGTACGCGAAAGGTAGGGCAATAAGCTTCAAAGTTTCTCTAATTCTTTTTTGGTTGTCGGTGATGTGCATTCGATGGTCAGGGACTAGGAAAACTGATAATGATTGGAGCAGGAACCCAAAAAAGCATAACAATAGACTATCTTACACTCTTCTCTGCTAGAACGTTCAAGTTTTCTGTTTTTGGTGGGATCAAAGTCCAATCTGACATTCCAATTATCGTTGGCAAATGTATAAACAAGGTACAGATCACCCTCTCTACACTAGTAACATCCTCTGTTTTGAGAGGAAGAAAATCCAATCGATTTGCTAGCTAAAATCTTGCTATCAATTTCTCTAAACAAATTGGAAACTGGCTCATAAAGTGTTTGTTCCACTTCTAAACAGGAAATCGGAAAACTAAATGAGCTCTTGACTCATGAAGTACCGCTTGAAGATATAAACAGAGCCTTTGAGTTCCTGAAAGAACCCGGCTGTGTTAAGGTTCTTATCAAGATTTGAGTAATCTTTAGCCACAACTGTAATGTTAATTGGCTTCTGTCACATCCTTTATTTATATCTTTATGTTTATTATTCAGCAAAATTTAATAAAACATTATACCAATGACAAAAAGAGTTATTGCACATATCTAATGTAAGAGAAAGAGCCAGCCAAGTGAAGTCTATCCTAAAGCAAGACTTCTCTAAATGTCAAAAAATTGGAGAGCCAAGATTTCTCTAAATATTGTATATGACCATTGAGTGGTAGTTTCAAGTTACCAGTAGATAAAAAGCAAGCACTGATAATCATCGAAAGCAATTCTGAATCTTCACACACTCTTAAATGGACATTTTTCTCGCATCGGACAACTCAGTAAATGTCAGTTTCTTAAGTTTATTACAGCGGCTATTAGCTTGAGGATCTAACTATTGGTATATCATTTTGTGATCAATTTTAGAATACAATATGACAGTATTTATATTCATTATTCAATATCATGGACCACACATATACAAGATTTCATCAACAATGGAGTTTAGATAGTTATATGGTTATTGATCTTATTAGACTAAATATACAGATCATCAACTGAAGTTTCAAAATCTAAAACACATATAAGATATCCAACCACATACTGTGCCAAGTCATTTATGTGTATTATGCAGCTTCATAAAATTTCCTAACAAAACAGACATAACCAGTTTTAGCAGAATCCGAAAAATCATGGGATCACTGTTAAGTAAACACCAATGCAAGTCTTACATTGTGGCTTCCTCTGGGTCTATCGCAACCGGAACAGGAGGCGTCGATCGGAGTGATCTTGATATGAAGAAGAAAGCACAAAGGTCTTTATTCCGAAGCGAGAATCAATGAAGATGGAATACTTGAGTCCACTCAGCACTTTGTGTTCCTAACGACTACGATTTGAAATCAAGATTATGATGGAAGCACACAATATACCGCTTACAATCCATCCTGGAAGTACTAAAATGTATCGTGATCTTCGACATACATTTTGGTGGAACAATATGAAGAGAGAGATTGCAAAGTTTATCTCGATGTGTTTAACTTGTCAACGTGTAAAGGCAAAGCATCTAGTACCTAAGGGTCCGTTGCAACCACTTGAGATTCCGAAATGGAAGTGGGAACACATTACCATGGATTTTGTTACGGGTCTTCCTACGGTTTCTCAAGGCATCAATGTTATTTGGGTTATTGTTGATAGATTAACCAAGTCTGCTCATTTCTTGCCGATACGGGAGACTTATTCCCTTGAACATCTTGCTCGTATGTACGTAGATGAGATTGTGAGATTGCATGGCATTCCAATATCCATAGTTTCGGATCGTGACCCAAGATTCAATTCACGATTTTGGGTTAGCTTGCAAAAAGCTATGGGCACGGATTTGCGATTCAGTTCGGCATACCATCCTCAAACGGGCGGACAATCAGAGAGGACTATTCAAACTCTTGAAGATCTATTAAGACTCTATGTCCTAAATTTCAAAAGGAGTTGAGATAAGTATTTACCATTGGTGAAATTCTCCTACAACAACAATTATCAGGCAAGTATAGGTGTGGCTCCATTCGAAGCATTGTATGGACGAAAGTGTCACTCTCTATGTATGTTGGATGAGGTGGGTGAAGCAACATTGTTGGGGACCCGAGTTGAGTGCGATATAACTACTTTTAAAGATCCAAATGATTTGACAACGTATACAAACGGCACAAGATCGACAAAAGAGTTATGCGGATCTATATCGAAAGGACGTGGAATTTAGTATTGGGGATCATGTATTATTGCGTGTTGCCCCATTGAAGGGAGTTACAAGATTCGGGAAGAGAGAAAAGCTCAATCCATAATTTATTGGTCCATTTCAGATTCTTGACCGAGTAGGATATGTAGCCTATAGACTCGCGTTACCTCCAAGTATGTCTCGTGTTCATAATGTTTTTTATATATCTGTGCTTCGTAAATATGTGAAAGACCCGAACCACGTTATTGAGTTAGAACCGGATGAAATAGCCGAAGACTTAACGTACGAGGAGGTACCTGTCAAGATTTTGGATAGGAAGGAGCATGTCCTACGCACAAAGGTCATACCACAAGTCAAAGTTTTGTGGAGGAACAATGTTATTGAGGAAATGACCTCAGAGTTGGAAACGGAAATGAAAGTGAGGTATCCTCACCTTTTCGAAACACCAGGTACGTACGTCAATTTCAAGGACGAAATTTCATAAGGAGTGGAGGTTGTAAGACCCCAACTTATTATAAATTAAATTAAATTTCCTCTATTTATTATTTTGAAATAGTAAGGGTTGATTTGATTAATGTGGTTAGTTATGGGTAAAATGCGCAAATATTTCAAATATGCAAGTGGTTATAAAATATTCATTTTTATCGGAGAATATTCGTCGAATATTCTTACTGTCGGAGAATATTCGTACGACGACGCAACCTTTTGTGGGCCCCATAATGGAAAGCGATTGGATGAAGAAAACGACAAGAATAAGTTGTTCATAAATAACGGCATAGTTGTTACCGTTAATACTGTTGAAATACCAGGTGGTTAAAACACAGTAGCACACAGTATTGCACCAATTATTGATTCTTATGTAGGAAAGCATTACTCAATAATTGTTACAGTAGTTACTGTTCAATATTTTATTTTATTGATTCAATAATTGCTACGTTGATATTTTATATTATTATTGTTTCAATAATTATCACTACACAGTATTTTCATTATCAGATCAATAATTCATATTATTTGAATAATATTATTAGATAACATTATTGGCAATGTCTAGAAAGTTCTGTCTAAGAAGATGTTTGGTCACCTAATTGCGCGCCAGTAAGGAGAAATCCTTATTGGAAAGCCTCCTCTTTCCTGAGAACTGCCTGGTTGTCAGTATTGTGATTCTGTAATATTATTTGTGAATAATTAATTATTGATTTATATGATAAGGAAAATATTCATTTTATGTGGATATAGATAGAGAAAATTTTTAATGTGACAATTGTTGAAAAATTATTATTTTATCTTTTCTGATAAATAATTTATTTAAATATATTATTATATTTTAATAACATAATAATGGTGATATTTTTACAATGAATGTGGGATATATGAGTATATGAGGAGGAGGAGTATTTTTGTTACAATTAATGTTTAAAACATATTAAACATGTCGGTGGACCCCATTTCTTGACTGAAATTGGTTTATAGCCCGTAAAATCGCCCGTTTGTAGATTTCGGTCAATTTCTGCTTGGAATTTGGAAAAACTTAAACTTACAAAGTTGTAGAGAATGGAATTTCCTATGGAAAGGACATGTGGTTTGAATTTTTCTGATAAAAGGGATATTTATTATGAATTATTGAAGTTTCGTAGTTCTGAAATAATTAATTTTTGGAAGTTTTAATTGTTTTAATTATGAAAAACGTTTTTCTTAATTTTTGGGAGGTGGGCTACATGTGTGGCTGATGTTTGAATAAGAAAAGTGTGCGTGTGAAGTTTTGGAAAAATTATATTAATATTATATTAAATTTTCTGTTTTGGTGTTCTAAGCATTTTCTTATAAATAGGGTGCTTAGGTTAGAATTGAAAATCACACTAGAAACTGAAGTTTTCTCTCTCTATATTATCGAAATTTATTCTTGTGAGTATTTTGATACTTTGAGTGTTGCTATACGGTTGCAAGTTCCTTCAAAGACTATATCCCAGATTCCAAATTTGGAAGACAGATCTTTTCAGGTAAGGATATTATTATTTTAAAATAATATTATTTCTTCTAATATCATTATGCTTAAATATTGGTAAGATTTTTCTTGTGAAATTCTTGTTTTTTAGTGTCGGGTTACTATTCACGATACGGCACTATTCACGATATCTGACACTATTCACGAATACGGCACTATTCACAAAAAAATTAAATTTTCGTTTTTTGTCCAAAATATCTATTATGGATACTTCTTTGATTGTATCCATGTTTTGATCATTCTTGAATTTTACTTCACTATGATTATTTATGAAGTATTTTTGAACTTCTGGATTGTTTAAAAGTACTGAATCCTTAATATTTGTTCTTTTGTTTCACTAGATTCGCTTTTCTTTAAAATAGTTTTCATCATCCTCAGTCCTAAATGATGGTATTACTGAATATCTTTGGTCTGTAGTGCAAAGATTGTTGATTTTATTATGAATATCTTTGGCCCATAGTGCAAAGATGTACAGGTGTTGAGATGAACATGACCGACTGATGAATATCTTTGGCTTGTAGTGCAAAGATGAATATTTGATTCAAGATGAATATTGATTGATGTTACAGGGATAAAATAATGATGATGGACTTCTAAATTCATAGATTATAGTAGATTTCATTCTCATATATGTAACTCTTCTATGAATTATTATTTCCACTGCGAATATTGATCCGAATGTTGTTATTTTCATTATATTTTATCGATTTTTTCCGTTGAAGACTAATGATAATTTGTTCTATATTATCTTAGTCATAATATTCTTTACTGGGCTAGTTGAGCTCACCTTTTCCTTTTTGTTCCATTTTTTCTTCTCAGGAGGCAAGAATGTAGCGAGTTCTAGTCGGGGTGTGGAATGATGGTTTTAGAAAGTTATTTTAGTAGTCCTCACCATTTTTATAAAATAATGTACCAATAATTATAATGAGGACTTATTTAGGTGTGAATATTGTCTAGACGACAATATTTGTGTAAGACCCCAACTTTTATGAATAAAAATAAATTTTCTATAATTATCATTTTTGAATATTATGAAATGAATTTGATATAATGTTATAGTTGTGGGTAATATTTATAAATTTTACAAAGTACGCAAGTTGTTATGTAAGACCCCAAATTATTAATAAATGAAATTTATTTTCCTCTATTTATTATTTTAAAATAGTAAGGGTCGATTTGATTAATGTGGATAGTTATTGGTAAAATACGCAAATATTTCGAATAAGCAAGTGGTTATAAAATATTCATTATTATTTGGGAATATTCGTTTGGTCGTGGAATATTCGTGATCGTCGGGAATATTCGTATGCTGACAAGCATCTTTTTTGTGGGCCCCATAACTGAAAGCGATTGGATGAAGAAAACGACAAATATAAGTTGTTTATAAATAATTGGCGTAGTTATTCTCAATTAATCTTGTTGGAATACCCGGGTTAAAACACACTTATATACGTTGTTGAACAAGAAGACACCAGATTGCACCAATTATTGATTCTTACGTAAGGGCACTACTCAATAATTTTTACAAAGAATTATTGTTCGGATTTTATTTTATTGATTCAATAATTGTTGCATTGATATTTTATATTATCGTTGTTTCAATAAATTGTCATTACACAAAGATTTTCCATTATCGAAGCAATAATTCATATTATCCTAATAATATTATTAGATAACATTATTGGCAATGTCTGAAAGTTACATGCAAGGAGAGGTTTGGTCACCTAATTGCGCGCCAAAGAAGGAGAAATTCTTATTGAAAGCCCTCTTCCTTTCTGAGAACTACCAGTCACAAGATCTTGTGATTCTGTAATATTATTTGTGAATAATTAATTATTGATTTATATGATGAGGAAAATATTGATTTTATGTGGATATAGATGGAGAAAAATTTTAAAATGACAATTGTTGAAAATTAATATTTTATCTTTTTCGATAAAATAATTCATTTAAATATATTATTTTAATAATATATTAATCGGTGATATTTTTATAATGAATGTGGGATATATGAGTATATGAGGAGGAAGAGTATTTTTGTTGCATTAAATGATTAACACATGTTTTGTGTGTTTGATGGACCCCATTTCTTGACCGAAATTTGATTATAAGCGTGTAAAATTGTCCGTATGTGGATTTCGTCAATTTCGCTTTGGAATTTGGAAAAACTTCCTTCTACGCAAAGTTGTAGATAATGGAATTTCCTATAAAATTAGCGAGATTCGAATTTTCTGATAAAAGGGCTATTTATTATGAATTATTTAAGTTCAAGCTCAAAATAATTGATTTTTTGGAAGTTTTAATTATGTTTTTAAGAAAAACGTTTTTTATATGTTGTAGGAATATTTAACATGTGCATGGTGGCTGAATTCAGATTCAAGATGTGGGCGTGATGAATTTTGTTTATATATAATATTATTCTATTCAATTTTCTCGCTTTGGTGTTCTAAGCAATTTCCTATAAATAGGGTCTTGGGTTAGAATTGAAAATCATACCGCTCAAAGTTTTCTCTCTATATTATCGAGCGTATTCTTGTGAGTATTTTGAGTATACTTTGAGTGTTGATATACTTGCAGTCTTCAAGTCATAGCTTTATATCCTAAATGTTTCAACTAGAAGTATTGTCTTTCGAGGTAAGGGATGTTATTTTCTTCTCAAATGATATTATTTCTTCAATATCATTATCTTTGAAATATTGGTTGGAACTTTTATCAAATTTGGAACTTTTTCATGCTTATAGGTTACTTATTCATGAGTTACTATTCACGAAGTTACTATTCATGAAGTTACTATTCACGAAATTACTATTCACGAGTACTATTCATGAAGCGTGAAGATGTTTTTTTTGTGGAATTTCTATCTTTTGGTGTCTGAGTTACTATTCACGATATCGGCCTTTATTCACATATCTGACACTATTCACGAATCATTTAAGACTATTCAATTAAAAATGAAAATTTTCTTTTCATCTAAAATATCTATTACGGATACTAGCTTTGATTGTATCCATGTTTTGATCATTCTTGAATTTTACACCCCTATGATTATTTTTGAGGTATTTTTGGGCGTGGATAAAACAAAAGTACGAATCCTTAATCCTTAATCCTTGTCATTTTGTTTCAATTTGGATTCGTTTTTTAAAAATATTTTTCATCATCTTCATCTTAAATGATGATATTATGGAATATCTTTGGCTGTAGTGCAAAAGATGAATGATTTCTGAAGAATATCTTTGGCCCAGTAGTGCAAAGATGAGCAGTGTTTAGATGAACATGACTAATCGATGAATATCTTCGGCAGTAGTGCAAAGATGAATATTTGATTCCAGATGTATATTGATTGATGTTACAGGGATAAAATATCGACGATGAACTTTTAAATTCATATATAGATGATAGTAGTTTGCATTCTCTACTTAACTCTTCTAATGAATTATTATTTCCGCTGCGAATATTGATTTAAAATTTGTTGTCTATTGTATTCTATTAGATTTTCCTGTTGAAGACTAACGATAATTTGTTGTATATTATCTTAGTCATAATATTCTTTTTCGGGCTAGTTGAGCTCACCCTTTTCCTTGTTGTTCCATTTTTCTTCTCGTGAGGCGAGAATGTAATGGTAGTACTTAGTCGGGGTATGGAATGAAGGTTACAGAGAGAGTTGTTTAGTAGTCCTCACCATTTTGTAAAATAATGTATCAATAATTGGGATGAGGATTTATTTGGGTATGTATATTGTCTGCAGAAGACAATAATTGTATTTAAACTCACAAAGATATATATGTTGTGTATATTTTGCGACAAATGTATTAATAAAGTTGTAGTTATTTCGTACCATGTATTTTGGCGACTCAAAATGGGTTGGATTGAATGGACCTATTTTGGGGCGCCACATGTTATATAATATTCGATTGGTCTGGGAATATTCGTTTTAACAGAAATACTATTTACGACAAGACAATCATTGGTGAACACCACAATGTAATTATTATTTTGATTGAGAAAACGACACAAATATTTTATTAAAAATAATGGCGGAAGTTTTACCGTTGATACTGTTGAACTACTTGGTAGTAAAAGTATAGTAATACTCTTGGTTGCATAGTAGCACACGGTATTGATTACTAATGCTTATGTGAGAAGTCACTCAGTTTGATTCAATTATTGTCGATATTTTATATATTATTAAATCAATAATTGGGATGACGAAGTTGTTAATATTATTATTTGCATTATTAACGATGTCTAGAAGTTCAGCCAAGGAGAGGTTTGGTCACCTAATTCCGCGCCAATAGGGAGAAATCCTTATTGGAAAGCCCCCTCTTTCCTAGGAACGACCTGGTCGATTAATGGTGTGAATAATAATAATGATGATGAAGTTTTGTTTTATTAGTATTATTAACGTAATAAAAAAGAAAAACTTTTTATATAAAACATAATACTTTTATAAAGTTATTCATTTTATTAGGCTAATAGTAAAATCTTTTTATATAAAACAGAATACTTTTATAAAGTTATCTGTTTTATTAGACAATAATTAGAATATATTATATTTTATTATCATAGTGTTTGTATAGTGTCTGCATAGTGTTTGCATAGTAAAATCTTTTTAAAAGTTATTCGTTTTATTAGATTATAAATAGAATATATTATATTTTATTGTAAATCAATCTGGACCGTCCGTTTAAAGTAAATTAATCTGGACCGTTCATGGATTGGTTACTATTCATTCCATTCTTCTATAAATAGAAGCTAATTCCTTCATTATTTCTTACGAATTCACTGAAACTCTAGAGAGATAAAACTATAGAGAGAAAGAAGAAAAGTGTTCTGCTACTTCACTACTCATATATCCAGTACTCTTCTTTCTAAGGTAAGGGGTATTATTTCTTTTGTATTCATGAAGAGAACTTTTGTTATTCCATCTTTATTATTCTGTTGGAATAACCTGTATACGCGGGCTACCCTATACTTGGTGAAATTCTTCTCAGATTCCATTCTTTATTATTCGTTGAATATCCTCAGATGTAATGCTTCACGCCGGGACCAGTTCCTCTTTATTATTCCGCTGGAATATCCATGCATAGCTTTTTACGCCGTACACTGGTTCCATCTTTATTATTCTGGTTGAACATCATATGCCGGTGTGAATTTCACCCGACCGGTTCCGTTATTTAGTATTCTGCACCGGAATAACTTTTGCTGTCAATCATCGCATGCATGGTGATTTCATTGTTATTCCATTCTTTATTATTCTGTTGGAACATCCTCGGTCTTGCAATTTAATTTCGCCTGACTGGTTTCGTTATTTATTATTCTGTTGGAATAACCTGCCTATGCGAAGTACCGCATGCATGGTGATTTTTTTTGTTATTCCATTCTTTATTATACTTAGTTGGTTAAAGTTTTGACTTCTATACTCCATGAAATTAGTGGAATATCCTTGATATTTGCGCTTCATCCAGTATCTTTTTATGAAAATATTCTTCTGAGTATTCGTGAATTTTACTTTACAAAGAAGTATCATGTTGACAATTTGGACGTTATTAGTTCCTGAATAAATTAATTCTTGAACTTGTTTTATTGAATTCTTATATCATTGTCATCATCCTCATGTTTATATTTTTTTTTTAGAAAGTCATCTATGGCCCAGAGGTATGTAGATGGACTTGGTATGATTATGACCGAGGATTATTCGGTGTAATCATGGCCGTAATGTTACAAATGATGTGGTAAAAGTCCTCATTGGCCCATAGTGCATTGATGGGCGGTTGTTGGCATGATCATGACCATTGATGAATACATGAATATCCTCGGCCCGTAGTGCATGGATAATTTGTGGTCGTGACCTAATAAATATCCTCGGTAGTAGTGCGGGGATGATGTGGATTATTTATTAAGTTGAGTCTCAAATATAAAAGTGATGAAAACCTTTTAAATCATAAAAGATAGTAGATTTTATTCTCTACTTGACTCTTTTAATAGATTGCATGTTCCGCTGCAGTTAAACTTGATGTCTATTGTATTTTATCAGTTTAACATTGTTGAGGACTAATGATAATTTATTCTGCATTATCTTAGTCATAATATTTCTTCTTGGGCTAGTTGAGCTCACCCTTTCTTTCACTGTTCTCTTTAGGAAATGAGAACGTAGCCGGGACTAGTCGGGGAACGGAGTGACGGTCCAGATGATAGTATTAGTAGTCCTCACTATTCTGTTAAATAGTGTGATAATAAATGTAATGAGGACTTATTCTAAGAGTGGATATTGTCTAGAAGACAATATTTGTATTAAAACTCACAGCACTCTTGTTGTATATTAAAGATTGTATTTGTATTCTGTACCATGTATTTGACGACTCAGAATAGGTGATGTATACCTATTTTGGGGGCGTCACAATTTGTATTTAAACTCACAGTTTTCATGTTGTATTAATAAAGTTGTAGTTGCTTCTGTACTATGTTATTGGCGACTCAAAATGGGTGATGTATACCTATTTTGGGGGCGTCACAAGTTTTGCAAGTAAAAAATATTATTTAATTATCTTATTTTATTAAAATTTATATTATAGTATTTTAATTTATTTTTTATTTCACTAACATTAATTTTCCATATATGAGGGACCATGATACCACATCATATGTTGTCTCATCATCAACTCACACATTAAATGTCACATTTGATGTCATATAATTCTTAGGTAATTTCGATTATTATTTGAAAATTTAATGTTATTTATATTAAAAAAATTATTTTTATATGTTTTTAATCTATAATATAAAATGTAATTTCAAATCCAAAGGCTTCAACATCCAACTACCAAATCAATTTAAGCTTCAACATCCAACAATCTAAAATCATTTGAACTTTAACATCCGACTTACCAAAAAATTTATCTCTCAAAAATTTAAACTCACATCCATCATCTCACTCTCTAATTTTTATATATTAAAATCAATTTGTTCTCAATTATTAATTGTTTGAATTATTTTTTCTATTGTGTTTATGCAAGAATGGATAATGATGTACGGTGGATCTTCAAATAATTATATGATCGCTAGATAGCTACATAATGATATGAAAGAAGCTTTCACCCAACAATATTGAATTTATATATATATATATATATATATATATATATATATATCCAATATTAGAATAGAGTAGTTTTTTTCTAAAATCCCTTTTGGGAGGACAAAAAGAGAGAGAGGGAGAGAGAGAGAGGAAAAGGAAAGAAGATGAGATAGGTAATGAATGTCTCAGAGAGGGTAGGAGAGGATTAACACAAGAATATGTATATAAAACGGATCCGGTTAGCATGAAGTGAACTTCATGGTAAGTTCATTAAATGTTAATCTGATCTTGACACAGCGGTAGAGGTTGATATCTCCTACCGCAACATCAACATCAGTATTGGTCATAAATTGAACTTACCATAAAGTTCACTTCATGCTAGCCACTCCCATATAAAACAGAGCGGCTCAAATCACAAGACTTCAACATTTAACGGCCTCAAATTAATTTAAACTTCAACGTCCAACAATCTAAAATCATTTGGGCTTCAACATCCGACATGTTAGGTTAATATATATGTCTATGCATGTTCTCTCTCTGTTCATAATTAGGTTAATGAGTGTTCACCATCATCAATTGGGCGTGAGGAGTCGCCGAGAGAGATCTTACATTCGTTTTTAATTTCTTCGTTTTTTCTGTGTTTTCACTTAAATTTTGATATCTAGTCTCTTACTTAATACTAATTAATTCTAAAATTAAATAAAAGGACATGTGTCAAAATTTAAATGAAAAACACAAGAAGAATAGAGAATTTGGACACAGAGGATCTGCTCTCTAAGCTGCCTCCCTCTCTAGTCTCTATGAACTTTAATCACTTATTCTTTCTTTAAGAATAATTCCAAATCTAATCTACTGGCCCTGGCCCTGGCCCTGGGCTACTTAAAAAAAGCCGAGGCCAAACACTGAATAAGACGAGGCCAAACAGAACAATTAGGCTAATAAACAGGTCAGAACTCGATCGAACAAATTGTAGATTATTTATGGTTGATGGATGCTTTTTTCATTAGCCTTACTGTCTTGTTTAACGTGAAATGGTGAAAGTAGTTATTATTATCATAATACTCCTTCCGTTTCAAAATATAATATTATTACTGACTTTTTAAAAATAACTTAATATTTTTTGACTAATGTCTTGTTTTGTACTTCCTAAGAGAATTCACATGTGAATCACTTGAACAACCTAAGTGTAACTCTTAAAAATAGCGAAAAAAACAAAATTACGCTTCAATGATAAATTCACATGTGAATCACTTGAACAACCTAAGAATGGTAAATTTCACATGTAAAAAATTACGCTTCAATGGTAAAAAAAAAAATCACATGTGAATCACTTGAACAACCTAAGAATGGTAAATTTCAATCGAAAATAGCGGGAAAAAAAATTACGCTCAATCCATTCCAATCGCAATCAAACATAATTTTTTTTCATTTCATAGAAATGACATTCTATTCCCATTTTATTACTTCAATCATAACGTAGCAAGATAAGGTCCAAAATGTTTACTTTCGCCTTATTATATATGTATATAGATTTCAAAATACTCCTTCCATTCTTTTTTTCTTATCGTTTAAAAAAACAGTTTAAAAAAAGTAATTAATGTTTTTGTTTGATTGACCAAAATAATTATAAAATCTAAATACCACCCTTCTAAAATTCATTGGAAAAGATGAAAGATAAACAAGTTGGTATTTAATATAGAGATAATTTGAAAAATTAAGTTATTAATGCTTTCTTGAAATCAGGAACAAATTTCACTCTCTAAATCGACAAATAAAAAAAAACGGAGGGAAGTTTATGAATGTCTTTGTGGTGGACTTGACAAAAAAACTCGACGCGGCTTTTGCCTCTCGATGGATCGTGACTGACGACGACGCATCATTCCAAAAAAATTATTTTTTCCCAATTGGCCCTCTGCCGGGTGTTCGTTCGGATATTTTGTTGACATGGTGATAGATGGTTGTCGACAAGTAAGACCTACACTCGGACCAAGACAATTTTTATTTGTTTAAATATAATTAAGGTTGCGTAAAGCCCGCGATAGCAACAACGGAACCGGTGATACGATTAAAACAACCTTTAAAATTATAAATTTTCAAGTGAGTGCTTCAAGGATAAAATACTTCCTTGATTTTATAATCTTAGTAATTAATTTGAGATGATGGAAGTAGTATATATAACAAGAGAGAGCTCTAACCTATATCTATCATTCCTTGTCCTTTAAAAAAACACACTAGTGAAAAAGTCTCCTCTTGAGGCATAACCAGCAGCTATATTCAAGCCATCATGTCTACCAGCAGCTCAAATGTCATTACCTGCAAAGGTAAATAATACAATTTCGTTTAGAAAATAATATTTAAAAAAAAAAACTGATCCCATAATAAATCTGATGGACATGCATACAGCCGTGGTGTGTTGGGGAGCTGGGGAGGAAGTGAAGGTGGAAGAGATAAATGTTGATGCACCAAAATTGGGCGAAGCAAGAATTAAGATGCTGTTTGCCAGCCTTTGCCACACTGATGTCCTCGGCTGCAAGGGATTTCCAGTAGTCAGTACTCCTACCTACCTATTTTTTCATTCTTTAAAATCTACTAAAATTTTCTAGTTAAATTAATTTTTCTTACATGCTGTTGTGTACTAATACAGCCTCTTTTCCCTCGAGTTCTTGGACATGAAGGTGTTGGGTAAACACACACACACACACACCTCTCTCTATTATGAGTTTGTTCGGTTACTGGCGTTTGCGGCAGTAGCATTTAGTGTATTTTGACCTCCAAACACATCATATGTGTATGTTTAGTTACACAGCATTTAGAGTGTTTAAAAGTCTAAACGCACTTGAAAATCTTGATAACTTATTTAACTCACAAACACAATGTTTGAAGCTCAAACGCAACGCAAAAACGCAAAAAAAAAATGGTGTAGTGCTTTTGGAGGACCAAACGCTACCACTGCACACACTATTTTTGGTGCGTTAAAATAAGTTACGTTTGTGAATTAAATAAGTTGCTTCTAGACGATTGAAGGTTTTCAAATGCACTAAACGCTCCAAATACTGTGCAACCAAACATGCACTTAATTGTTATTCATAACCCTGAAAATTTTCAATGCAGGATGGTAGAAAGCGTAGGGGAAGGAGTTACACAGCTAAGAGAAGGAGATATCATAATTCCAACATACATCGGAGAGTGTGGAGATTGTGAGACTTGTGATTCGGGAAAGACAAACCTATGCGGAACCTACCCTTTGCAAGCCTTCTCAGGATTACTAAAAGATGGCACTTCAAGAATGACAGTTGCAGGTAGCGGAAAAACACTGTACCACTTCCTTAGCTGCTCAACATGGTCGGAGTACACTGTTGTTGATACCAACTACCTTGTCAAGATTGATTCAAGGGTAGCTCTCCCACATGCTAGCTTCCTATCCTGCGGCTTTTCTACTGGTTTCGGTGCAGCCTGGAAGGAAGCTCAGGTTCACAAGGGTTGCAGTGTAGCTGTTTTGGGACTTGGCCCTGTTGGACTAGGGGTAAGTCTAAATTCTAGCATGCCTACTTTGATCTCGCAAGGAATTTAGGATAAAGACTCCTTCCATTACCCCTTTCACTAAAAGTCTCGCAATGCACATACATCTATGTCATGTTTGTTTGCAAGAAACATGCTTGGGATTGAATTTGTTTTAGTTTAGCACTATTCTAGACGGTTTATTCTATCATGGGGAATATTAGTCCTTTAAATAATCCTATGGACTTGTTTTTTTCTCGCATCCTTTAAAAAATTAAAAAAAATAGTCCTATGGACTATTTATTGTTATTCCGAATGCTATTTATGAGGGATTATAAAACCCAAGATAAATTTGAAATTAATAGTCCCCATTTAAAGCTATCAAACGACTTTAAAATTGATAAAACTAGTTCATAAAAATAGTCGCAAAAATGACTTTAGTCAATAGCCTATCATTAAGTGATTAAATAGTCATAAATAGTGTTAAATTAAGACGAATAATCCAATCCTAAACATGTTTTTTGCAAACAAACATGGCCTTAAAGATGAAAATATTACATCTTGCAACACTAATATTTGTCAGAAATAACTATGTCGCTGATACGTTGCTAAAAGCAATATTTATATCACTAAATATGTGCCGAAGGGGGCGAAAGGTGTGAAGGAGGGGATTCTAGTCAGAAATTTGAAAATTCTTTCTAACATAGCTACAATGCAGGTGGTGGAAGGAGCTAGATTGAACGGAGCAGCAAAGATTATCGGGATTGACATAAATGATTGTAAACAGAAAAAGGGAGAGGCATTTGGTATGACTGAATTCATCAACCCTAAAGATTCTGATAAATCTATTTCAGAATTGGTTAAAGAAGTAACAGATGGACTAGGAGTGGACTATAGCTTTGAGTGCACTGGTGATTCAGCCTTGGTGAATGAGGCCCTTGAAGCCACAAAAGTGGTATGTATGTTTGTCTGTTGTTGCATATACTCTCCACTTGTATATGAGGCATCATCATCTACTGGGTACACGTAACGCAATCAGGTACAAGGAACGTTAACTATGGTAGAATGCACAAGGCATTTAAGGGGTGTTTAATAAAAAGCTGAATAAATCTCAATCTGAATGTTGTTTGATAATTAATATGTCTCAAAACATCTTAATGACAGAATTTTATTATTTTACCTCTCTGCAAAATTGTTGTAAATTTATTTAATATTACTTAATATAATAGTTAATATGTTTTTAAATTTTTTAAACTTTATTCAGCTGCTCATTCAAACATTCAGTCAAAAAAATCTGACTTAGCCATTCAGCTCAATCATCTGACCGATTCAGTCATTCAGACATTTTTTTCTAAAACAAACGCACTTAATGACTGACCGATTCAGCTAATCAGCCATTCAGATGTATTCAGTGCTAAACAAACAGCCCCCTAAGTCCCGTACTATGATTCAGAACGACAATACCCAGTACGCGAAAGGTAGGGCAATAAGCTTCAAAGTTTCTCTAATTCTTTTTTGGTTGTTGGTGATGTCCATTCGATGGTCAGGGACTAGGAAAACTGATAATGCTTGGAGCAGGAACCCAAAAAAGCATAACAATAGACTATCTTACACTCTTCCCTGCTAGGACGTTCAAGTTTTCTGTTTTTGGTGGGATCAAAGTCCAATCTGACATTCCAACTATCGTTGGCAAATGTATAAACAAGGTACAGATCATCCTCTCTACACTAGTAACATCCTCTGTTTTGAGAGGAAGAAAATCCAATCGATTTGCTAGCTAAAATCTTGCTATCAATTTCTCTAAACAAATTGGAAACTGGCTCATAAAGTGTTTGTTCCACTTCTAAACAGGAAATCGGAAAACTAAATGAGCTCTTGACTCATGAAGTACCGCTCGAAGATATAAACAGAGCCTTTGAGTTCCTGAAAGAACCCGGCTGTGTTAAGGTTCTTATCAAGATTTGAGTAATCTTTAGCCACAACTGTAATGTTAATTGGCTTCTGTCACATCCTTTATTTATATCTTTATGTTTATTATTCAGTAAAATTTAATAAAACATTATACCAATGACAAAAAGAGTTATTGCACATATCTAATGTAAGAGAAAGAGCCAGCCAAGTGAAGTCTATCCTAAAGCAAGACTTCTCTAAATGTCAAAAAATTGGAGAGCCAAGATTTCTCTAAATATTGTATATGACCATTGAGTGGTAGTTTCAAGTTACCAGTAGATAAAAAGCAAGCACTGATAATCATCGAAAGCAATTCTGAATCTTCACACACTCTTAAATGGACATTTTTCTCGCATCAGACAACTCAATAAATGTCAGTTTCTTAAGTTTATTACAGCGGCTATTAGCTTGAGGATCTCACTATTGGTAAATCATTTTGCGATCAATTTTAGAATACAATATGACATTATTAATATTCATTATTCAATATCATGGACCACACATATAAAAGATTTCATCAACAATGGAGTTTAGATAGTTATATGGTTATTGATCTTATTAGACTAAATATACAGATCATCAACTGGAAAATCTAAAACACATATAAGATATCAACCACATACTGTGCCAAGTCATTTATGTGTATTATGCATCAACAAAACAGACATAACCAGTTTTAGCAGAATCCGAAAAATCATGGGATCACTGTTAAGTAAACACCAATGCAAGTCTTACATTGTGGCTTCCTCTGGGTCTATCGCAACCGGAACAGGAGGCATATTTTTCCCACCTCTCAACTGCGACGACACATTGTCAATGGCAGAATTGAGTTGACTTATTTTGGCATTTAGGGTTTGCCTGGTCTTCTGCATGTCACAAAGGAAAAATGATCAAAACAAAGTTATTCCAAAGTTCTCAGCCTGAAAGTTGAGAGAGAAGTTATAGCAATCACCTCTAGACCTTCATCATAGTAAATTGGTCGCTTGGCTCTTCGAAAACCGTATTCATCTTCATTAAGCAGGGATCTTCTTATCTAATAACATGGGGTAATAAAACAGAAACGGACATTTGGTAAACCAAAAGGCAAAACCTAAGGGCAAAAACCAAAACTATATAACAATTTACAGCAAATAGGACCAGAGAGATGTCCATTTACCCCACCCCAAAAACATATAATTAAAATGCAACAAGAAGTTATTCATGCTGCATATACAACAGATCAAGTTTCACCATTGACTTACTGCACTATCCAAACTGTTCTTCTCTTTCCTTGTTTTCTTTTATTTGTTGATTTAAAACAGAAGTCTGTATAGCAATGATAAGTAATTAAAAGAAAGGCACATAATTGTTCAAATTTTGGAAAATTTTATAGCAATCACCAATGATTAATGGAAGCCACACAAGTCATCTGAAAACAAAAGAACACAAAAACAGGTCATCCAAGAACGTGAGTACATTGACATTTAGCCCCACAAATAAATCATCTTCAGCATGAGCTGCATGACTCATAGTTACTGTGGGAAATGGAACATGCAGCCAGTATAGGGGAAGAAATTGAGGAATACAGAATCATATCGTCATGAATTGGCAAGTCCAACCTCTTGAAATAGATTAAAAGAGCTGGTGTACTAATTCCCTATATTGTACATAAAACCTAAAGGAAGAAATATACTAAATACCTGCGGAGTAAAAACATATGCAAGGGTTCCAAATATTGCACCTCCCATAAGAAAGCCGGCCACAAAATCACCACCATTTCCACCTTTATTATCACTGCATATCACATACAAAAGAAAATGTTGACAAAAATATAATAAAAGCAAAAGGAATATAGAGATAGAGAGCACCATAAACTTGAACTCATACCAGAAACCAAAATTTTATGAACACGTATTTGACAATTCTTTAAAATGTCTAAACTTGTAAAAAACAAAAAAAGAATAAAAATAAAATCAATACTTCTCAGACACTAGCCAGCGTGTGCAAAAGGAACATTGGATACTAAGATATAACTTTCTTTATCAAAGAAAGTATGTAAATTCCTGAGATCAAACGAAAACTTATGATATAACAAATAGGATACACGGCAATTATACTACAAAGAGACACATATTCAGTAGAAAGGTGTCTAAATTGATCATGACTGCAATTAATTGGTCAAACTGCATATTACCAGTGGTGAAGGTCTAATTCCCAAAGCACAATCTTACAAGTCTTTCCATAGCATCTAATACAAATCATATAGGACTAAATGGCATGTAGTTAATTAGCACTGTGAAGAGAAACCCACTTTAGATAACACTATCATCAAATCAACACAATTCATACCAACTCAACTCCTTGATAGAGAAATTAAATCTCACAGTATACACTTTTACCAAATACTTTTATCATTTAATAGATTTTTTATATATATTTCAAAAGGATAATGATCGGAGTAGAGAGTGGATCGTGTAACCTTTAAGACCAATCACTGCCGCATGACATGATCAACTCGTTGTCCTACTTTCTTGGCTTCGGCACTGCTATATACTTTGAAAATTTTGTCCAATATATATATTATATATTCTTTTTATTCAAATTCCATATTAATTACGCATAACCAGGAGACAAAATTTACATACTTGTACTCTCCACAAACAGACAAGTTGCACTTGGTTCTTTGTTGATTAGATTTTCTTTGAATTTTCAGCGGCAAGGTATTACCATATAAACTGGACTTTGTGGAACAAAAAGCACCTGGCTTGAGAGGAACTCCACCTAAATACAATAAAAAGGGGCTATTCAAAAAGTCACAACAAGAACATCAACAGAGGAAAAGTAAGTGCACATTTACTCAATACGTGAAAATAAATATAGAACTGAAACATAATGGTCTGAACAAAATGCTATTGAAACGTAAAGTTGATACTAATCTATTATAATATTCACATCATTACAAAAACAAATTAGAATTGATATTCATTCCACTTACAGGTTAAGCTCACTTAAAACCAACAACCAACTAGACACTTGATGTTTGAATGCAGCCACAGTGATAACTGATCTGAGGGTCTCATGGAGCACACATCTTAACATCACTTATTTTATGCACATTGTATGAGTGGTAATAACCTCTGCACCATCGTCAAACCCTTTCTTTCTCTAAAAGGGGAAATACAAAGAAGATTTCATGCTCAAAGGGGGATCTTTATAATATATTATTTTCACTAAAAACGTCGCATTTTTTATCATACAAATTGGAAATTCCATTCCATCAGACCAGATTAATTATATGTAGCATTAGTATAAGACCCATATCATACGAATGTTGCTTTTATTATTTTCCTTCTTTTTGGTAAGCTTAGTATTATTTCAAATATCATAAATTGTAAATTTTATTTCTCAAACAATCATGAGGTTTATGCCTTAGTATATCCAGATAATAAAAGCCCTCATTATTACCTGAGCTACATTATACTCAATGAATCACAAGATCAATAAATCACAATTTTGTAGTATGAACAACACACAAACAGAAAATAACCCTATTTATAAAATATATTTATGTATGTGTGTGTTTGTGTATATATATATTACTGATTTTTACCTTTGTAATAGAACTAATATGGGATAACACTTTTGGGAAATGGAGAAAAATATCTTTTTCTTTTATGTAATGAGAACAAATCAACCTCAATAGAAGACCGCCAAGCATAACCGAAGTCTTTGTGAATATATGGATTGATAATACAAGGCAAAATAAGCAATACCCGAGTGTAAAAATCAGAAGTGAAGCTCAAAATAGCTAATACGAAAAAGTAAAATTAATCCAATGGTCACCTAATAAATCAAATATGAGATGTAACAAACCCTAGCTAATCAAATACGATATGAACTATGCTTCAGTAAAGAACAACAATAAATGATAATCATTGTTTTCCATTTTCAAAGGTGAAACTCTAGAAAGAAAGAAAAAACAGAGACTAGTAAGAGTTGCAACTTAAGTTTTCAATTACCAGATATGGACACGGAACCGATGCTCGTCGCCATGGAAGATCTGTAGATGGAGAGAGAAAAACAGACAGAGACGAAGAAGACGGTAGATTAATGAGTAAAAATAAATTTTGGTTCAATTAATTTATATACAGTTAATAGACAATGACCACCTTCAAATTTCAATTCCACAAGTGCCCCCTTAAAAAAAATAAAATTTTGAAAAGAAATAAAAATTAAAGTTATCATCAAGCTAGATATAATAAATAAAATAATTGCCTTTATTTTTTTTCTTTAAAAAAAAAATAAATTCGGTCATTATACATATGCAAGTAAGGTATTCGATTTTGAATAAGAGAAAGAAATAAATAAAAAAAACTATACTCTTTTCAACTCTAACTCTCCTTTTAATAGTGTGATTTGTACTGATATTATCAAAATGGAATTTTTTAAAAAAAGTGCTAGAGACAAATTTCCAATTTTTAAAGTGATTTGTTAATTATTTAGTTTTTAAAGGATTTTGTTATTCTTTGTCAACGAAATATTAACCGTCACGTCCATTCCAAAATTAGAGACAAATTTCTTTTTTTATCTATGATAATTTTTTTATTTTAGACTATAAGTGACATGAAATTTCTAATATGTCATTACTTGTATTATTCTAAATAGATTAAGTACTATCATTCTCACTATAATATTTCTACTTAATATTATAAAAACATTTTAAATGTACCTCTAATTTTGTACTAATATAGTAATATTTTTATATTTTTCAAAATGTAAGAAACTAGCTATGTACTCTAAAATCACTTCTTTGCAATTCTCATTACAATTTATAATGGAGAACCGATACTTCCACATCATTTTTTAATATTTTCATCTGTGGAATCACCTTTTAACGGAATCACTATTAATATTTAATTAAAAAATAAACTCGAAAATATTAAAAAATATTGTGAAAATACCGGTTCCTTTATATTGATGCTTGTATAAAGGTAGCCAACATTTTGCATAATTGCACTTGTTACTTGTCCATTGAATATTCTAGCCCCCTTGAATGCAAGTAAAACAATGTGGGAAGACAACATTTCAATTAGAAGAATGCCCTGAGTTTTAGAAAAGGCCATAAAAAGGACAGATTTAGAGACAGAATAGCCAAAAAAAGGACCAACAAATAACCTACCACACAACTAAGCACAAGCATTTTTCTTAATGGACCATAAAACAAAAGGGCAACATTCAACAGAAATAGTTTCCACAAAGAGCCACCCAGAGGGGCTTTGTTTTTCCCTCCGCTATAAATTTCCAGATGTTCCTAGTTGTTATTAGGCTTTTTAATCCCAGTGACAACAACAGCAATAACAACATAGAGAAAAACGAGGAGGGGGAGGGGGAGAATAAGCCTAATAACCTTTGTCCGAAAATTCCCTAATGTCAACGGAAGCGGCTCCAGCTTTCATTCTCTTTATATACAACACAGCCTTATCTATGCACTTGCAAACCAAAGATAAAAGGGAAAAGACCAAAAGAGATTATAGATGATCCTATATGGCTTATGAACATATGGGTTAGGGTTTTCAGGTACAACCCATTGTGAGGATCATTACACATGATCTTGGTATACACCTACCATATCCATGTGGGCACTATAATAGACAGTGATCCCCATGTTGTGTCTACTTGTCCGAAAAGCCCCCAAAGAGAGGTGAAGGATTAAAACGTCTTCTTTCGGGAAGGAGCTGTTCTGTATTGGTAACAGGCTGCACTGCCTGATCTTTGTCTGGAAAGGGAAATGAAAGCGAAAGGGAGAGAGCAGCAGATACATCATCCTCCTCTGCTTTGATTGCTGCCCTACCAGGATGGTGATCTTGGTTTACGTTCTTTTGTACTTTCGCAACTAGAAACGGTGGAAGGCTATGCTTCATAGGTGGTTTCATTTCAGCCCCTAAAGCAAGCTCAAGATTCGGTACCCTTTCTTGAAGGGGCTCTTCATTCTTTAAAAAGACCCCCCCCTTCTGAGGCATGGGACTGTTATCCAAGTCAAAAAGCATCACAGGATATGGATCTACAGGAAAAAAGTACCTTTCAGCATTTCCCAGAGTCTTGCCAACAACGGTCTCTTCACAACCTTCATCATATCTATTGTTCTTGATTGCGGAACTAGAAGCCACGTCTTGTATACATGACATGAACCGTCTCTTGAAGAACTTGTACAATTGGTAAATCCATATAAATCACTGTAGTCCAACTTCCCTTTTTTATTTGCACTTCCTCCATCAACCAACATGCTACTTGGGTCATTCCAAAGAACAGTTTGACTTGAGCCAGCAAAAACAGCTTCTGGGTTCGACGATGGAGAATCAAAGAATGACCGTTTCCTGTGATTCAGAGGACAGGAGTTAAGCTCCTTAGGAGAAGATGGAACTCTCGTCGTCTCCATCTCTGGCGCAGCTTCTGCTTCCGATAATCCTTCCACTTTCAAATTCCTCAGTTTCAGTTGATCTTTATCATTGCCCACCATATCGGGTATATTCTCCTCAGCAACACTTTTTAAAGAGGCAAACTCTTGACTACCATCCAAAAATGTACTAAAATACTGAGGTGCAGCCCCCCAATCAAGTTTAGTATCCGAGTGAGTTGGAATCTTCTCATCACTTATATTAGAACCACTAGCACTTCTGGTAACTTGTAAGGCTTCAGGTTCTGTCTTCACTTTGCAGTCAGAATCAACATGTCCCTCCTACAGGTAGAATGTAGCATATTAATATGCCACTATGACAGCCAACAGAAAAAAATGCCCTCATGCTAGAAATCATACTTAAAATAGTCATTATACAGATTTATACAAGTGAACGAACTGCACAAAAGTTGAAATGGAAATGTTTACAGGTTAAATATTAAGGTAAGTTATTCAAAGTCCATAAAGGCGTAACAAATACTATAAAGTTTGAACTTCAGCACACATAAAACATTAAAATGAATAATCATAATGAAAAATTAATGTCTTCCACATCTGGAGTTAGGTAAGGTGAGATTCCTGCTGGATGATACATAAATGATTAGATGATATCCCTAAAGATTGGCCTATACGAGATTGGACCATCACAACGAACAGGTGGAGTGGGAGAAAAATAATTCAGCACAAAATAATATGTGTGGTACCACCCCAAATCTCAGCCACAGTCTTAACGACGTCCAATTACAGTTATATTAGAGGTGGACTTTTAAGACTTGTCTATTGGAGGCTTGGGATATGAAGTATCATCCCTTGGGACACACTAAAGCACGAGCATGAACGATATTCAAAGGAAACTGTACCCTTTCCCCAAACTTTGCAGGAATTTAACATCCAGGAACATTCTATAGTAGATTACCACTAGATAGGGGATTCTAAACATGAATGGACACACCATCGTATGCGGCCCAGAGACAACATTTTCTAATTAAATAGATTGGCAAGTCTTCCAAAAGAAGTCCAGAATTTTTCATTTCAGTAGGCTCCTTAAATATAGACAAGTACCATTTGGATTGTTTTTCAGTCAAGTGAATACCATAAATTTTACAGTATTTAAATTAACAATAACACCCCACCCCCACCAAAACCAAAAGAAAGAGAGAGAGAGCTAAAAAAATAGGGAGGGGGGGGGGGGGGGGATGAAGCACACACCCTTCTCTACATAGACAGCGAGCAGGACCAGATATTTTGGTTCTATAAACAAAACTGAAGGAAATTAACATTACCAGGGAACTCGTTGTGGATCTAGAATGCTGAGAGCTTGATAGAAAATTAGACAACAAATTACAGTCCAGTCTGTTCTCTGGCCGCTCCACAGTTAATCTTGCACAATTACTGTTTTGGGGAAGGGATACTACTTTAGTATCACTATCCCCATTTATTGTCTCAGTTGATGACGAAGACAAATCTATCGAGGCATGGGCATCTGATGCCACATTACAAGCTCTGTTGCACTTAGGTTCAGCACTATCTATAGGTACAAGTGAACATATGTTTTCAGACAAAGACATAATAGCTGTGGGAATATCTTGGGGACTAGAAAATTTCTTTGGAGAGCCAGGCACTTGTTGCAAGCAATTAACCCTCTTCCCTCTGAAGACACACCAGAGAAAGAACATTGTATTCCAACCTGTTAATTATGAATGGAAAAAATTATATGAAACAGACTCTAAAGTGAATCATTCATATATCAGCACAAGTACAAAAGTGTAAAGGAAATTGCTAGGAAGCAGGCATGAAGTGTTACAGATATTTAAAGTAATTAATTTAGAAGCATAGAGAAGAAGTAAAGAAGGCAGAGATGAAAGAGAAGACAATTCATAATTATCTTAAGAAACTGGCCTAATATTGAAGTACTTGTGAATTTAGTGGTCAGTGCATAATACAACATGTTCAATCTATTGTTCCTTCCATATCAGCTTTTATGGGACAGTGTCACAACCACCAGTCACTTAAGCATCACAATGTTAGTGGTGGTTATCAAATTAGTAGATAAGAATGGTAATTATCTAGTTGTTAGTAGCGCACTGATAGTAGTTATTAGTTGGTTATATAAGGGAGCTTAAGGAGGTGAGAATGTAAGCAAAATGTAACTGAACTCTCTTTCTCATTAATATCATTTATGTTAATCTTCACTATCTTCTCTCTCCCCTCTTTTCTCTCTTCTCTGAACTACTTTCTCTCTCCTATTCTACCTCTCATCCTCATCTTCTTCTGATCTCTTATCTCTACCCCTAATTCTCTTAATTCTTTCATGTTCCTCTTCATAACTCTTCTCAAATCATGTTAAATAAAAATATCACCAACTGAAATAATGACAGACAGTGGGTCAATAGTGACCTGCCCCAAGTAACCAGGATAATGTTTCACCAAAGTCGAGTACAACTTCTAATTGATTCCACATACAAGGGAACACATGTACAGTAGGACATGATACAAATATACACATGGTATTCAGTTAGGACAAACTTTTCCACATAGAAGATAAAGATGTGCATGAGCAATAGAATGGCTAAAACATTGCATTCTAGGGCATGCATCTAATGCATAAGGCATGTCCATCGGTGCTTACCCCACAATTACAGCCTTACTAGTCAAGACTTGAAGGTTCTCAATATAGCCACGCATCAATATGTTGCAGCAAGGGACAGAACATAATAGCCTCAATTCATTATCACAAAATTCATACACTAAGAGCATACTCCCTCCGTCCCTAATTATTTGACGTTTTAGAGTTTTTCATTTGTCCCTAATTATTTGACGTTTGTTCAAATCTAGGAGAATTAATGACAATTTTTCCAAAATTACCCGTCATTACTCTGCCTATTTTTTTTGATACGTTAAACTCTTTCTCTCTTTATCCCAACAAAACTCTCCTTATCCCAACAAAAGATTTAAGGGTATTATAGACAATTGAGTACTATACTTAATGTTTTCCAATCATTATCTTAATTCTTGTGTCCACCTCTAAAACGTCGAATAATTAGGGACGGAGGGAGTATATAATACAGATTGTTACAATTATTATTCACATCTAAGAAAGCAGCAAGTTTTAATCTTTACACTGGGATTTCACAGGAAGCCGATTGGATGGGAAGATCAGCATTTCAACACCATCAATATTTCCTTTGAGAGCTAGATCATTCCTCATCATATCCTCCAATACAATCTTGTAGCTTTTCTCATAACTGTGTCACATAAGTAACATAATGATCATCACCCAAAAAGAAATTATGTGATAAAAAAATGGCATTTGAATTTGGTAGCAGATTAAAACAAAATTGGGGGAAAAGAGAAAAAAGAGTAAAGATGACATGTTACCTATCATGATCTCTAGCAAAGAAATATAGAGCAATGTGATTGTCTTTAGCTCCAGTTTCCTCGAATTGTATTGGCCAAGTACTCAGGCGAGGTACTTCATTCAAAAGAACTTTGCCCGGAAACTTGTTCATTGTTTCAAGAACTCTGCGCGACGCATAGGTTGATAAATGAGCTTGAAATCCATCATAAAGGTCTGGCAAACTTCCGCTTCTATGAACCTCAAAACAACCTCTGCATGCAAATGGATAGCAAATTCCAAAATAAAAAGTACTTCAAGAGATTAGTACATGATGAACCAACAGGAGATAATGAAAAAGATATTCCAGGCAAACAAAAAAAATCAACTGAAATGGAAAAGAACCCTACTGCCAAATATACTCGTGCTCTGGGATGGCTGACATCATCAAATGAGCAGAAGTTGCTACAGAAGCTTGACTGGGCACATCCATTGTGAAAGGCTTGCCATCAGCAGGGAGAATGGGCCTACCGTTTCCTGATCTGGAAGTAACTTCTTCGGCAGAGAGTGTAAACTGCTTCACATTGGTACCAGTTATCTGCTTCTTAAAGTCGGAAATAGAGTTCCATGCACTTTCTAGCTCATTTACCTCCTCACCAGAAACCAATTTTCTTGGGTTACTTGAGTTTGATAATTGATCTTGTGAAGATACTTCACAGTTAATGCTGGACACAGATACCTCATCAGATTGATCTGGAACTCTGTTCTTTCTATATATTCCAGGCTTTTTAAGCATAGCAGCCTCAATTGCAGCTTTCAATCTATTACCTTTATCCATAGTCTCCTTCGAACTTCTTGAAGTTGGGATGTCTGGAGCAAGTGGCTGCTGAGGACCGTCAACTATGCAAAATTCTGCAGAGTGACCTATATCTTTACATTTTTGACAAGGAACACTTTTTCCACCAGCTGTAATACTCTGCCTTGGACGACTATTAGAGCTTTCCTTCACATTCTCAGCCACATTTGTTGATTCTCGGGACTGAGGTAACCCATCTGGTACACTATCACTAATTTTGCAAATTGGTCGATCAGCAGTAAGAAAATTTGATGAGGAATTATCCTTCATCTTATCGTGGATAGGCTTTTGTTCTGCATAATTGCTGACTCCACTGGCAGACAATGATAACTGCCTCTTACCTTCACCTATACCAAATGGACAGTTAAACAAGACAGCTTAAACAAATAAAGTAATGTCAAAAAGAAACCATGGGAAAACATATATAAATATACAAGTAATATTATGGCACAAACTATAGACAAAAAGTTGTGCACAAACAATATAAAAAAAAGAGAGAATAGGAAGTGGAACCTACAATTGGATGTTTTACACATTTTTATTGGTATGCAATACATGGGTCCTACTATGCAAAACTTTTTGTGTATAATTTGTGCACATTTTATTATTCTAAATATATATATATAGTGTGTGTAGATGGCAGTACCAAAAACAGAAATAAGACAGAAAAATCATACCTAAAGGAACAGGCACTTCTGAACCTTTATGGGTTATCTGGTTGACCGGTCTAGATGACTGGGTTAATTTACTATCAGATGGCACAGCCTTCAACTCGCGGTTGTTGCTAATGGAAGAAAATGAAACGGTATCACCTCGAGCAGCTAGTTTTTTATCAACTCTTGGTGAGGAGATAGTAGAAGAGGCTATTGTTGGACTAACCAAAGGACGTTCTGATTTAAAGGAATTTTTCCTCTCAACAAAGATCCGGTCTTTTGTGTGTTTCAGGCCTTTTAGATCTGGAACATGAGGAAATTTTGGGGATAACATCTTAACTTTTGATTCACCAGAACTTAAACGTCCTGAATGAACAGATTTAAATGACATAGATTTGCCCATCACTCTGCTAGCCCCTTCCTTAGTATCAAGTGAAGCAGGCTCTCTAATTGATTTCTGCTTCTGAAGGACAACTTCATCCACAAGCTTACCTTTTGGTTTTGCATTTGCCGTACTGAATGAATTAGACTTTAAAAAAGCACCTGTGAAATGAACTGCTAAGTTAATATAACCATGAAAATCACAAAAAAAAAAAAAAATCATAGGACACATCATCAAAGAGCGTAACTTAGCAAACAATGTAGCAGTAAAAACTAAAGACTTACCTCGAGGTGTCTGTTGTCGAGTACCTAGAGTAGGAGACGCAGTTTCTGGTGTATCATTAACAGCATTAATACCATGAGGAAATTGATGGGCAGCTTTCACTTTCCCCTTATCTAAATTCTTGAATGAACTATCACGAGAAAGCACGCCAACTTTTATAGGACTGGATGTCTTTGGTGATCCGATAGTTGCTTCAAGAGCCTGCCTTTTGGCCACTGAAGAAACTTCTGCATCGTCTGCATTTCTTTTACGAGATATTTTCACACTTGAACAATCTTTATCAGTTTTATTTCCTTGAACATCAGGATCGTTTCCATCTGCTGAACCAAGTTTATCTTTCACCTGATTATTTCTTTCCTCCAACTCGCAATCTTTACACATCCAATCACCTTCTGGTATTTTATCCAGCATTCCTTTCGTGCAATAACTAATGACAGCATCAAGTTTAAGAAGAATATAGTTAGGCACATAGAACTAAATACATTAAATAGACAATTCAATGTTCAAAATACCAAGTACATTTAAAAATGCTTTTATAAGCTTACATGTGCTCGGCACCATCACTACACCTACAACATACAACAAGCATATCCTCTCGACCTGCATCTCCGCATATATCACATACCTTTACCTAGTACCAGAAAATAGACATAAATTAGCACCAATCAATTAGGTTATATAATAACCCAAAGTAGGAGAATAAATGGATAGCAGATAATTGCACAACAATAGAAGGCAGAGAATTTACAAAGCAAGATAAATATTTGATGATGGAAGTCAAACCAACAAATTCCAGAAACCTCAAAATGAAATGTATTTTGCATACTACCCCCTAGACATCAAAGCTTTTAGAAAGATAGAACCACAAGAACACGAAGACATAAGAACAGTAATAACAAAAAGAAAACCTTCATCCGAAGTTGAAGCATAACAAATCTCTCTTAGGAGAACTTGTTTCGAAAATGTTTTCTGGAAAATGGTTTGGGAGAAATAACTACACAAGTTTTCCAATGTTTGGTTGGCAAACTGAAAATTAGCCTCAAAGTGTTTTCGTGTGTTTGGTTTCAAAGAATGAATTCCGCAGTTATGTTCATTGTAAATACATATAGAATTAGTTCTTATTTCTCGGTATTATGAGACAAAATAGTACCCCAATGAGAACTTGGCTCTATTCTCCAAATGATAACTTTTTCACTTTCTACAGAAAAGACTAAAGATATATATAAAATTAAAGAACTGCACTTTTCACAACTTTGTAAAGGAAAATGAGACTGAATGATTCGTAACTTAACAAGTAAAAATAATATTAGTACCAAAATGCAATATTCTAATAGTACAATTGAGTAAACATTCAAATGTTTTTAGCGTGAGATATACATAAAATACCAAAGCAAACAAATTTATTATCAATGTCTTCACAATCAAATAAGAATATAAATTCTGAAAGTATGTATATGGACAAAAACATAAAATTACATTTAAAATGTTTTAAGAAATTATCAGAGTTCTGAAAATCCATTCATTTGAGAATTTTCTAGACCGTTGAAGGGTTGATTCTAATATTAAAAAAAATCACTAAATTATACATGTATTTCGTGAAAATAAAAATATATGAATTTAATTATGAAAAAATATAGAGAAAAAGAAATGAGAATAGATAAGGGTGTTACTGAGGGAAGAGAGAGAGAGAGAGAAGAAAAGAAAGAGGACTTGATCACTTACCAAAAAATGACAACCATTTAAATCCACTAGTCGTTTACTGAAAATAATGGAAGAAGTGAGGGGCATTGACTAAAAAATAACTTGTTGACCAGATGCTTTCGAGATGCATCAAACAACCAAAAACTACAGAATGCTTTCCTTGAAACACAGGGAGCCAAATGACAATTTAGATTTTGAGACGATCAAACAGGAAATTGAAATACACATGCACACAAAAAAAGCATTCCAAGAAATGCAAATATCATCAAATAAAAAAGATAACTACATTCATATCAAGCTACAAATAAATGTGCTTAAAGGACGATAAACGCATGGATATGGAGTTGGCACGTCAAACAAATATACTAGGTCAAAACAAACAACTAGTATCCATACTTACATCATCCTCAACAATATCAGATTCATCACTCTCGTTCACAGGAAGGGACTGCATAGAAGTTTCCTTGGCATCAGGTAAGACAAGCAACTCCCTGACCTTCTCAAGTTCTTGCATTTGTTCTACAGAGTTCAAAGCTTCAGCAGACAGATTAATGGTAATATTCTTGGTTTCTGCTTCTAGTTTCGGACAATCTTGAACTGAAGAGTCAGAGTTTCCTCCAACAAAACCAATTTTGTTATCCTGAATATCACCAGAAGAATATGAAGCAGGTTTCTGTCCACAAAAATTTTAGATACCACCTCCTTTGCCATTGATGGATTCAAATACTCTCTTGAGCATTCAGGTGTTTCTCCACCAAGTTGGGAGCATGAATCTACTTCCAAGTTCTTCAGGCTTGGGTTGCAGGAAATAGATTTTCCATTGGGAGGATTGGAGGATTCACTTTGTACACTTTCTGAACCAGTACCATCACCTATGTCTTTGAACAAAGGATTCTCCATCAATCCTGAATTATGGGAAGAGAAGTTGGCTGATAGACTGCTAGGAGGGCGCACCTTCTGAATATGTTCTTCATTACATCTCTGCATGATAGAATTATTTTGGCTTCCATCAACAACAGTTTTCTCCAGACATGAATCAGTTTGAGATTGAACTGCTTTACCATATTCTTCAGATACTGAACAATTGGGAAAAGAAGAAGATGTTGCTAGAGTTTTGGTTTCTATAGTTCCACTTTCAGAACTAGTCAGTTTTGTAGCTTCATTAGCTCCACTGAGGCACGAAATATTATCGTCATGGCCTTCTAAACCTCTCAAGTCCTCAAACTTGTTTATAAGATTACTTTTATCTGAATCCCTTTTGTGTGGTTTTGAAGTGTCAAGATTTTCTCCCACAGACCCACCAGATAACAACTTTTGGGATATCTCAACGTCTTGAGATGCACCAGATACATCAGAAATTCTCAAGCTAGCTTTACTTTCTGCATTTTCAGAGAAGAAATCATGACTAGAATTCACACTGATCACATTGCTAGTTTCACTAGCAGTATGCTGCCCAATTTCACATTTTCTGCTCTTAACGGTTGGTACTGCGTCATTAACAGAACAACTAAAAACATTTTCTCTAGAGGTTCCATCCAAAGATTCACCATGCTTCAACCCCATGAGAGCTTGGTTAATATGCAAACAAGATGAACAAGGAGCAGAGCACACGTTACACGTCCCAGAGTCTGCTCTCACGTCACTCTTTTGACTATTGGTATGCCTACTAACTCCTTTATTAACTCGAGATGATACCTAACAAGATCGGCAAGAACAAATATAAGGAAAAATGGAAGCTGTAGAAAGGATAAAGCAAAGAAATCTATCAAGAAACTAGGAATTATTGTAGACCTTTGAATATATATATATATACACACACACACATATATATACTATTTTAAAAACACAAATCTGACTGCCGTGGCACTTTAATCCCCCTATTCCCCTCTGAAAAATATGTACTTACAAAAGCTACATAGATGAAAGATATACAAGTTAAAGGTCATTGTATCTGTTAGCAGACAGCAATAGGAAAGGAACGTATGCTAGGCTTCCTTCAGATTAAAGCAAAATAAAATCTTTCCACATTGTAACAAAAGGCAATTTAACACGCAAACATCCCAAGGACACATTCATATCTTAATCACACGCCATAAGCAGTGGCGAAGCCAGAAACTTTTGTCAGCGGGGTCGAAATTATTATTGAGTTACAAATAATTTGGCGGGGGTTCTGGGGAAGCGCCCCGAGCCAATTTTTTTTAATACTTTATACTTTCGAGTGTGTGTATATATATATATATATATATACTATATTATAATGAAAATATAATGAGTAATAATATATACACTATATTGACTCATAATAGACTTTTTTAATCACAACTGTTCATAAGTAAGTAATTCATTATTTATTTTTTAAAATAATATAAATTAGATTATTATTTAGTTTAAAATATTATAGAGAGATACATATATTGAGAGTATATGAGTCATATGTGGTTAAAATTTGATTGACAAAGTTATAAATTTTCAATTTGACCCCGTATAATAGAAAATTTATAAAATTTTAGTGGGGTCAATTTATATATAATACTTAAAATTTTTAAAATTTATCTTACATTATAAAGCAATTTAGTGGGATCGATTGACCCCACAAAGCTCTATGTGGCTTCACCACTGACCATAAGTATGCTTAAGATTTCTATTTCATCTGACAAAAAGATTGATTAAGTTATGCAAAGTGATTTCTTTATATATGTACTTAGATACATATACTATTGGGTCTGCATTGTCCACTTCTATATGCCATAATTTTAAATTTGCCATATTGTGAGTCCGTGTCCAGGATCAATCGATCAAAGGTGGCATCCTAATCTGATGCAGACCATTACATCCCTAATTGAGAACCAATCAGATGCACACAGGCCCACATACAAAGAAATAGGGCCACTGAGTGTAGTTATTATCTAAATGTTCTAGTTCCTGCATATTACAGATTCCATTTCCAGCCAAACTTACGATGCTTACAGGATTTTACCCGGTTGACCGGTTATAAGATTTCAGAAAATAGCTCGAATTTTTTAATAAAAAATTAATTTTTCTTTAAGGTGACGCCTGAATGTAAAGTTTCAAAAGCATAGTTTATACAATATATTTTTTTGAATATTTACTTTGATAGATTTCATTAATTGATTCCAATCCAGTCTGATCTGACCCATATTTGGTTGAAATGGAAAGAGAGCAATTCTTATTTATTTTTTTGTAGATAAAGAAGAAAATAATTTATTAGAAAGAATAAAGATCCAAATAAGGTGAAGTTCATCAAACAGCCAAAAGTGAAGAATATTATGCTTAACAAGGACAGTCCCCCAATCCTTTGAATATTCAAGCCACCAACAACTTAGATGCCCCCACAATGCCTGATAGGGATGCAAAAAAATTTAAAGACACCTTGTCCAAAGCAAGTAAAAAGGAGGAAAAATATCAATACAACTCCTAGTATTCCTCTCTATCCAGATACCTCCAAGAATAGCAAGCATCGCAAACTTGCATAAAATTCCCTCATCTTGTCAAAACCAAAAAAGCCCAAAACTGATCTGCAGAAAGCTTCAATGCAAGGACTAACTCACTGAATAATATGAACAAGGCACTCCATGAAATTCTGAATTTTGTAAGTTACATATGAAAAAAAATTATGGATACACGTATTTTCCATGTACAAGGAAAATCGTTAGTATTAGCCTAATAAGATTCCCCAAACCCAACTAGTAACCTAACCAAGGTTCCTCTAAAACCTAATAATAATCCAAACTTGTACATGATAAAAGACAAATTATTTTTCCTCTCATTTATCATTTTAGGTGATGCATCATGCATGTATTAAAAAGCAACTTGGTTCCAGAAAATCCAACTTGATACAGAATCCACAAATAGTAGTTATTTCATACCAACCCATATGGAGAGAAGCATAATGTCATTAAAAATGAAATCCTTTGTGTAATGATACAATACAAATATTACTTCAAAAAAATTCCAATTATGTGCATACTAAATTATGTAAACTCAAGAGCTTGAATTCCACAAAATTTTATTTCAAAACGCATGCAGTATAAAAATATCTATAATATGTACCCAGCCAAGAAGAGACTCAACACTACATATTGAAACTATCACAGAGGAATTAGGAACGATAAATTATGATTCATCTAAGAGCTACAACATGGAAAAGCAAAGAATCATAATGGACTTTCTTTTACTTTCCTTTTTTCTTTCTTCTGGACAGCATAATGGCATCCCATGAATCCATGATAGGATTAGTATACTTTAGCTTTATCAATCTTGCAAAGAAAATGACTTCATGTATAATAACAGTTTTACACAAAAACAAAATTCACACCCACATCAAGACTATCTATAAATCATATTTGACTTCCAATAGTATATGGAAACATGCATGATGAGCCCATAAGTCATTTTGTCAAATAAAGAAATACTTATGGAGACGAATTGTCAAAGGTCATGTAGCGTCTCAATCCCAAAAAGCTTTTACTTATTCAAAAAGGATGACTTTATTTGAGACATAATGGAAGAAAAAATCAGCCCATCAAGTCACTGGCCCAAATCAAAAGATAACATGCTTGACCCGCACAAGACATTCAACAAGACAATTTGCACATATAATTAAAAATGCAGAACAATTAGCACCAAGGATATTATTGTTTAATTATGTCAATCATCCTTTAAACAAAGCCTTCACTCCATAAAATTAAAAATAAAAAAATAAGCATGGCCAAACACATTCAATAGCTATTAAGTAACCTGTTATCTCACCGTATTAGTCTGATAGTCGCAGTCTGTTTCATCAACTGGCCCTTGCATTCGATAGCTACCATTCAAGACTGGGGTGATCTAGAAAGAAAAGCAAACAACATCAATTACTGGCCAAAAGCATTAGCTAAATACAACATCAATTACTGGCCAAACACATTAGCTAAATGTTATATGAAACAGTGTGCATATCACAACTGATATAAAAATAAATTATACAATAAAATTAAATAAATACACTAATAATAAATGGAGAGTTTAGTAAATTCTTCATAAACCGAAAACCCTAGAACACCAAAAAGCCTTTCTAGGATCATAAAACTCCAACAAAATATAAAAAACGTATAGCATCTTCAATAACACATGAAAAATCACTATTACACTAAAATAACAAAATCAATTAAATAAAACCGATAAATAATAAATTCAAAGGATCAACAAAAGCCCTAACCGAATATGATCAATTAGGGCAACATAAATTACATATTACATGCCTCCGGCTCCTTAATTATCACGGTCGCATTATAAAGCTCTTTGAGAATTCGTTCCTTCCGCTTCGCCATATCACACCCAATCGATTAAATTCATCGATTTCAATTTCATAAATTACCCTCGACCTATTCAATTAAAAAAAATACATAAATAATTAAATAACTCAAAAACATCCATCCCTATTGTATTCTAATTATATATCTATGTAGATGAAATGGAATGAAATGAAAATTAAGAATAATTAGAAAGGGTAAAGTATAAATAAAGTGTGAAATACGAAATACAAACGATCTGAGAGGAAATCTGTAATACAGAATCTATGGCGGAGCATACGGATGAGAGAGGGGGCTGTTAATACAGACGTGTTCTTTGCTGTTTCTTTTCCTGCATCTTTCTACACAAGATATAAATTCAATCCAGTATTATTATATTTTTGTTCATAAGCTATATATGTACGTTTATACAGTTATACTACTAGTATTAAGATGTAAATCAACTAGTGTTGACCAGTATTGAATTTTTCATATTTTATATTTGATTCATAATTTATTGAATATAAAATAAAATTTAATTAAAATTCGTTTAATTATTCAATTTGAATACTTTAAATTTTTAATCAATGAATAAAAAATTATAATTTAAATAAGTTTGAGTAATTTATTAAATTTAAAAATTACTTATATTTGAGTCAGAGTTTGAATCGAACTCAAACAAATACAAATCGAATCCGAATTATATATTCATTTTACGGTCTTAATTAGTATACAGTTTTTTTCTATCTACTTTAATAAATATTCCCTTCTTTTATTATAAGAACCTTTGTTAACTTTTAAAAGTGGGGATATTAATTATTAAAAATTATAAATAACAAAATAGATGTGTTAAATGTCCTCACAAAGCTATATTAGATTACGAATAAGTTGTAACTAACAGTGGTGAAATCAAAATATTTTTAGAGGGGTTAAAATACATCAGTAAAATAATTATTTATTGACACTTGAAGTGTTTCTTTTAAATTTATTTTTTCCAATTATATTATTTCATAACATCTTCTTCCAACCATTGTCAACCTTTAAGTTGTGAGTCTAACTTTAAATACATATATATATATATATATATATATATATATATATTAATTTCTCCCGAACTATGAAACTATTAATCAAACTTTTAATTTTTTAGTCAACTAATTAGCTATTTTTATAGATAACTTACAAATTATAATATTATATATTCAAAATCTTATATTATGGTTACCTAATCTTCCTTGTAGAAACTAACCGAGATAAGCCACTCAAAACAAGAAAATGAATTAAGTTATTTTCATTTACAAAAAATTGATACTAATGTATGATTAAGTCACTAAGACAAATGAGTGTAATATTAAGTAATTAATCATCAAACTTATTTAACATTATTTTTTCTTATAGTAATATTGTTAATTTATTATATGCGAAAGGACACGAGAAAGCAAATAAATTAATATCATCTTATAACAAATATGTAAGACCCCAACTTTTATGAATAAAGATGAATTTTTATAATTATCATTTTTTGAATATTATGGAATGAATTTGATATAATATTATAGTTGTGGGTAATAGTTATAAATTTTGCAAAGTACGCAAGTTGTTATATAATATTCGATTGGTCGGGGAATATTTGTGAGACCTCGAATTTTATAAAATGAAAGTATTCAATTATCTTATAATTATTCTATTTAGTAAATGGTTAAATTGATAAAGGTTAAAGTTAAGGGTGATATGTGAAAATTTTGCAAAGTAAGCAAGTTGTTATAAAATAATCGGTGGTAAAATATGCGTGGTTAAGAAGAGCAGCACTAGATCCATTATTGATGCTTATTTGAGAAGTCACCAATTATACTCAATTATTGCTACAATAATTCTTTGCATCATATCTCTCATATTATCGATTCAATTATTGTCACAAAGATCTTCTCAGATAATATGTTATATTATTAAATCAATAATTGAGACGACAAAGTTATTCATATTATTAAATCGCAATATTTACAATGTCTAAGTTCTATCGAGGAGAGGTTTGGTCACCTTAATTGCTACCTTGATAAGGAGAAATCCTTATTGGAAAGCCCCATTTTCCTGGGAACAACCTGATTGTTAAATATCGTGAGTTATAATATTAATAATGAATAAGTTCGTGTTGATTAAAGATGATTTTGATAGTTCCATTGTGTTGGGATTATTTGTGTTAGTAGAGAATCGACATTTATTTCAGTAATAGTTGATGTCTGGAGGTTATATTGTTCAATCGGGTATTCAGGGCACTTTTCGTGTCGGAGTACTATTCACGAGTTACTATTCACGAGTTACTATTCACGGGATACTATTCACCCGAACAAAATATATTTCTTTTCGGTCCAAATCATTTTTGGGCACAATATTATTCCATGAGGAGATGTCTTAATTTTTCGAATCATTGGTTGAAATTATAATAGTAAATCAATATGGATAGTTGGTTTAAAGTTTTAATAGTGAATCAATATGGATCGCTGGTTTAAAGTTTTAATAGTGAATCAGTATGGACCATTGATTTAAAGTTTTAATAGTGAATCAGTATGGACCGTTGGTTTAAAGTTTTAATAGTGAATCAGTATGGACCGTTGGTTTAAGTTTTAATATGGATCGTGTGACGCCCCCAAAATAGGTATACACCACACCCATTCTGAGTCGCCAAATATATGGTACAGAAAGCAAACTACAACTTCAATAATACAATTGTCGTGCAAAATACGACAACACGTACTATGAGTTTAAATATAAATATTGTCTTCTAGACAATATCCACACTCAAATAAGTCCTCATTACAATTATTCATACACTATTTTACAGAAATAGTGAGGACTGCTAAAACATCTTTCTAGAACCATCACTCCAAATGTGACGCCTCAAAAATAGGTATATATCACCCATTTTAGGTCGTCAATAACATGGTACAGAAACAACTACAACTTTATTAATACATCATAAAAACTGTGAGTTTAAATACAAATATTGTCTTCTAGACAATATCCATACCCAAATAAATCATCATCACAATTATTGATACATTATTTTACAAAAATGGTGAGGACTACTAAACAACTTCTAGAATCATCATTCCATACCCCGACTAAGTACTCGCTACATTCTCGCCTCCCAGAAGAAAAAAATAGAACAAAAAGGAAAAGAGTGAGCTCAACTAGCCCGATAAAAGAATATTATGACTAAGATAATATAGAACAAATTATCCTTAGTCTTCAACAGGAAACAAAATCGATAAAATACAATAGACAACAAGTTTTGGATCAATATTCGCAATGAAAATAATAATTCATGTAAGAAGAGTTACGTAGAGAATGAAATCTACTATTATCTATGAATTTAAAAGTCCATCGTCAATATTTTATCCTCAGAACATCAATCAATATTCATCTTGAATCAAATTTTCATCTTTGCACTACAGGCCAAAGATATTCATCAGTCGGTCATGTTCATCTCAACACCTGTTCATCTTTACACTACGGGCCAAAGATATTCATCAGAAAATTATTAATCTTTGCACTACATGCCAAAGATATTCAGTAATATCATCATTTAGGACTGAGGATGATGAAAAATATTTTAAAGAAAATGAATTCAGTGAAACAAAAGAACAAATATTAAGAATTCGTACTTCAGCTATTTCATGTCCAAAAATACCTCATAAATAATCATAGTGAAGTAAAATTCAAGAATGATCAAAACATGGATACAATCAAAGCTAATATCCATAATAGATATTTTGGACAAAAAAGAAAAATTTAATTTTCAATGAATAGTCAGTCAGATTTCGTGAATAATAATGTCATGTATACGTGAATAGTAACCCCGACACAAAAAGTTCTAAATTTGATTAAAAGTTCAAACCAATATTTCGGCATAATGATATTAAAGAAAATAACATCCCTTACCTCGAAAAGATAGTACTTCTAGTTGAAACACCTTGGATATAGGATATGACTTGAACTTGCATCGATAGCAACACACTCAAAGTATTAAAATACTCACAAGAATACGCTTCAATATATCGAGAGAAAGAGAGAGAAGATTTCAGTTTACGGTGTGATTTTCAATTCTAACCTAAGCACCCTATTTATGGAAAAATGCTTAGAATAATTAAAGTAGAAAATTTAATATAATATTATTATATTTACAAAATTGTCAAGCCCACCTCTTGAATCAATTCACCACCTTGCATATGTTTAATGCAATTTCACCAAGCAAAAAAATGTTTTTTTGTAATTAAAATAATTAAAACTTTCAAAAATCAATTATTTCTAACTACTGAACTTCAATAATTCATAATAAATAGCTCTTTTATCGAAAAATTCAAAACACATGCCCTTTCCATAGGAAATTTCATTCTCTACAACTTTGCGTAAATTTTTTTTCCAAATTCCAAATGCAAATCGACCAAATCCACAAACCAAGCGATTTTACTGGCTATAATCAAATTTCGGCAAGAATTGGGTCTCACCGACACACAAAAACATGTGTTAATCATTTAATACCACAAAATACTCTTCCTCCTCATATACTCATATATCTCATATTCATTGTAAAAATATCACCATTAATATATTATTAAAATAATATATTTAAATGAATTATTTTATCGAAAAAAGATAAAATATTAATTTTCAACAATTGTTACATTAAAAATTTTCTCCATCTATATCCGCTTAAAATCAATATTTTCTCATCATATAAATCAATAATTAATTATTCACAAATAATATTATAGAATCACATTCTCGACAACCAGTGCGGTTCCGGAAAGAGAGGGCTTTCAATAAAAATCTCTCCTTTCTTGGCGCATGATTAGATGACATCAAACCTCTCCTGTATGAACTTTCTGTATCATTGCCAATAATTTTATCTAATAATATTATTCGGATAATATGAATTATTGTTCGATAATAGAAAATATTGTGCAAATGATAATTATTAAAACAACAAAGAATATAAAATATCAACGCAAATTATCAATCAATAAAATAAAATCTTGAATAGTAATTACCGTAATAATTATTGAGTAGTGCCTTTCACGTAAGAATCAATAATTGGTGTAATACTGCAGTCTTCTTGTTTTAACCACCGGTATTCCAACAAGATAATTAGCAGAACAACTACGTCGTTATTTATAACCAACTTATTCTTGTCATTTTCTTCATCCAATCGCTTTCCAGTTATGGGGCCCACATTACAAGGTCATGCCAATCGCATTTAATATTCCCCGACAAAGAAAAATATTCCACGACCAAACGAATATTCCCCACAACAATGAATATTTTAAAACCATTTGTTTGTTTGAAATAATTGCGCATTTTACCCATAACTTACCACATTAATCAAATCAACCCTTACTATTTCAAGATAATAAATAGAGGAAATTTAATTTCATTAAATAATAAGTTGGTGTCTTACACCAAACCCCGACTAGATCCTGCTATGTTCTCACCTCCTAAGAAGAAAAATAGAACAAAAAGGAAAATGATGTGCTCAACTAGCCCAGTAAAGAATATTATGACTAAGATAATATACAACAAATTATCATTAGTCTTCAACAGGGAAAAATTTGATAGAATACAATAGACAACAAGTTTTATATCAATATTCTGCAGCGGAAACAGCAATTTATTAGAAGAGTCACGTAGAGAATGAATTTTACTATCTTCTAAGATTTAAAAGTCCATCATCAATATTTTATCCCTGTAACAACAATCAATATACATCTTTAATAATAAAAAAATCATCTTTGCACTACAAGCCAAAGATATTCATTTGTATCACTAGTTGGTTATGTTCATCTCAACATTTGTTCATCTTTGCACTACGGGCCAAAGATATTCATCAGTTAATCATTCATCTTTGCATTACAGGCCAAAGATATTCACTAATATTATCATTTAGGATCGAGGATGATGAAAATATTTAAAAAAAAACGAATCCAAATGGTACGTAAGGACAAATATTAGGGATTCGTATAATATTTTATCCAAGATCAATAATACTTCATAATAACTAATTGTGAAGCGTAATTCAAAAATAACGATCAAAACATGGATACTGATCAAAGATAGTAGCCAAAATTGACATCTTGGACAAAATGAAAATTTTTTTTTTTGGTGAATAGTCAGATATCGTGAATAAAGAACTCCTACACAAAAAAAAGTTTCAAATTTGATTAAAAAGTTCACCAATATTTTGGCATAATGATATTGAAGAAAATAATATCATTTCGAAAGAAAATAATATCTCTTACCTCAAAATAACCGTACTTCTAACTGAATTTCGGATATAAAGCCGACATAAACTTGCACGGAATAGCAACTCTCAAAATATCAAAATACTCACAAAAATACGTTCGATAATCTAGAGAGAAAGAAAACTTATTTCTGGTGTGATTTTCAATTCTAACCTAAACGTCTATTTATAGGAAAATGCTAGAACGCCAAAGGAGACTAAAATAATAAAATAATATTATTTATTCCTTTACATCTACGCACACCCAATTTGATCAAACAAGCCAGCCAATTCTGAAATTCTTTGGCAGCCCACATGTGTATTCAACACCTACCAAAAGTGGGTCTCACCCATAGTTTAATAAAAATTATTTTATTTTCTGAAACTTTAGTAATTTATAGAAAATAGCCCGTTTATCAGAAAAATATGAATTTTATATCCATTCTGCTTGAAATAGAATTCTCTACAACTTTACAGAAGAAAGTTTTTCCAAATTCCAGACCGAAAATATCCGAAATCCACAAACGGATGATTTTAAACACCATTTCAACCCTTTTAAAATTCATAACAAATCATGCGTTAATTTCAACGGTTCAAAATTTGTGGACATATACTCAACTCATATATGTATAACATATCCAAAAATCACAATGATCCAACTATTTGATTAAAATTATTACTCACTTATGATAGAGCTTTAAGAACACCGATTTGAGTTTTTATTACCTCCAATCCAACAAAATACTGATAAAACACCTCAACATTAATTCCTTCATTTATAACCACATAAATAAATCCATCATTTATATCCACATCACAAAAAATATTTCCTTATCATATAAATCAATAATTAATTATTCACAAATATTACAGAATTATAATTATGACAATCAAGCAGTTCCTAAGAAAGAGGGGGCTTTCCAATAAGGATTTCTCCTTACTGGCGCGCAATTAGGTGACCAAACCTCTCCTTAGACAAAACTTTCTAGACATTGCCAATAATGTTATCTAATAATATTATTCAAATAATATGAATTATTGATCTGATAATGGGAAATACTGTGCAGTGACAATTATTGAAATAACAATAATATAAAATATCAACGCAGCAATTATTGAATCAATAAAATAAAATATTAAACAAGAATCACTGTAATAATTATTGAGTAGTGCCTTTTTACGCATTTAATCAATAATTCAACAATACTCAAGTAAATACCGTAATGCCATCAGTAAACCACGCTAATTATCGTATTTTAACCACCGTGTAATCCAACAAAGTGTTAACTTAGAATAATTACGCCTGCTTATTTATAAAAACTCATACTTTGTCGTTTTCTTCATCCTATGTTATGAGCCCACAAATGACTGCGCCGTCGTACGGATATTCCCGACAAAAAGAATATTCCACGACCAAACAAATATTCTCCGATAAAAATGAATATTTTAAAACCACTTGCATATTTTGTAAAATTTGCACATTTCTCCCATAACCAAAACATTATATCAAATTAACTCCTTATTATTTCAAGATAATGAATAGAGAAAATTTAATTTTATTCAGAATAAGTTGGGGTCTTACAGACCGTCTGTTTAAAAGTAAATCAATCTGGACCGTTCATGAATTAGTTACTATTCAGTCCATTTTCCTATAAATACAAGTTCATTCCTTCATTATTTCTTACGAATCCACTGAAACTCTAGAGAGAGAAATTATAGAGAGAAAGAAGAAGAGAAGTCAGCTACCTTTCTATTATAGTATCCAGCTTTATTCTAAGGTAAGGGATATTATTTATTGTACTTGTAAGGGGTATTATTTCTTTCGTATTTATGAAGAGAGCTATTGTTATTTTATTCCTTATTATTATGTTGGAATAACCTATCTATCTAAGTAATCTTATACATGGTGAAATTCTTCTATTATTCCATTCCTTATTATTATGTTAGAATAACTCGCCTATGCTGTCAATCGCATACATAGTAAAAATTCTTCTATTATTTTATTCCTTATTATTATGTTGAATAACTCATCTATGCTAAGTATTTGCATACATGGTGAAATTCTTCTATTATTTCATTCTTTATTATTCTCGCTTAATATTCTCGTACGTGCGCTTACGCAAGACTGGTTCCATTATTTATTATTCGTCGAAATATCACGTGCGTGCGTTTACGCACGGGACTCGGTTCCATTATTTATTATTCTGTTGGAATAATCATGCATGTAAGGATCTATCGCATGCATGGGACGCCCCAAAATAGGTATACATCACCTATTCCGAGTTGTCAATACATGGTATGTAAACAACTACAACTTTATTATTACAACAAGAAATCGTGAGTTTGAATACAAATATTATCTTCTGATAATATCTATACTCAAATAAATCCTCATCACATTTATCGATACATTATTTTACAAAAATGGTGAGGACTACTAAACAATCCTTTCTAAAACCTTCATTCCATACCCCACTTGACTCGCTATATTCTCGCCTCCCGAGAAAAAATGGAACAAAAGGAAAAGGGTGAGCTCAACTAGCTTTAAGAAAAGAATATTACGACTAAGATAATATACAACAAATTATCGTTAGTCTTCAACAGGAAAATATAATAGAATACAATAGACAACAAATTTTAAATCAATATTCGCAATGAAATAATAATTCATTAGAAGAGTTAAGTAGAGAATGCAAACTACTATCTTCTATGTATGAATTTAAAAGTTCATCGCTCATCTTTTATCCCCGTAACATCAATCAATATACATCCGAATCAAATATTCATCTTTGCACTACAGCCAAAGATATTCATCACCGTCATGTTCATTTAAACACTGCTCATCTTTGCACTACGGCCAAAGATATTCTTCAGAATCATTCATCTTTGCACTACAAAGCCAAAGATATTCTTAAGAAATCATTCATCTTTGCACTACGTGCCAAAGATATTCCATAATATCATCATTTAAGACCGAGGATGATGAAAAATATTTTTTTAAAGAAACGAATCCAAAGAAAAACAAAATGACAAGGATTAAGGATTAAGGATTCGTACTTGGTTTTATCCACGCCCAAAAATACCTCAAAAATAATCATAGTGGTGTAAAATTCAAGAATGATCAAAACATGGATACAATCGAGTTAGATCCGTAATAGATGTTTTGACGAAAAAAGAAGAAATTTTATTTTTTATGAATAATAGTACCAGATACGTGAATAAAGTCAGATATCGTGAATAAAGTGCCGATACGTGAATAAGAATCTGACACCAAAAGATAGAAATTCCACAAAAACATCTTCACGCTTTAATAGAATAATAAGACTGTGAATAAGAATCGTGAATAAGAACTCATGAATAAGAACTCGTGAATAAGAACTCATGAATAGTAACCCCGATATGAAAAAAGTTCCAAATTTGATAAAACTTCAGATCAATATTTCAAAGATAATGATATCAAGAAATAATATCATTACTTAAAAAAATAATATCCCTTACCTCGAAAGATCAAGATTTCTAAATTTAAACACCGGATATAAAGCATGACTGACTGGACTTGCAGACCGTATAGCAATACTCAAAGTATACTCAAAATACTCACAAGAATACGCCGATAATATAGAGAGAGAAACTTCAGCTTCTCGTGTGATTTTCAATTCTAACCCAAGACCCTATTTATAGAAAATGCTAGAACACCAAAGCGTAAAATTTAATAAAATATATAATATATTTTTAAATTTCCACGCCTCTTTGGAAATCAGATCCCAACATTTCCCACATGCCAACCTTCTAGAAAGAAATGATAAAAAACGTTTTTCATAAAATAAATAATTAAAACTTACAAAAATCATCAATTTTGAGCTTTAGAACTTCAATAATTTATAATAAATAGTCCTTTCATCAGAAAAATTCAATCTCATGAGTTTTTATAGGAAATTCAATTCTCTACAACTTTGCAGAAGAAAGTTTTTCCAAATTCCAAATAGAAATTGACCGAAATCCACAAACCATGCGATTTTACAAAGCTATAATCAAATTTCACCAATAAATGGGGTCCACCGACATGTTTAACATGTTTTAAACATTTATTGCAACAAAAATACTCTTCCTCCTCAGATACTCATATATCCCACATTCGTTGTAAAATATCACCGTTAATATATTATTAAAATAATATATTTAAATGAATTATTTTATCGTAAAAGATAAAATATTAATTTTCAACAATTGTCATTTTAAAAATTTTCCATCTATATCCACATAAAATCAATATTTTCCTCATCATATAAATCAATAATTAATTATTCACAAATAATATTACGTAATCACAATATCGACAACCAGTGCAGCTTCCTGTGAAAGAGGGGCTTTCCAATAAGAATTTCTTCATCTATGGCGCGCAATTAGGTGACCAAACCTCTCCTTAGATGTAACTTTCTAGACATTGCCAATAATGTTATCTAATAATATTATTCAGATAATATGAATTATTGCTTCGATAATGAAAAATAATCTTTAGAATGACAATTATCAAACAACAAAGAATATAAAATATCAACGCAAAGAATTATTAACTCAATAAAATATCGAATAAGAATTATCGTAACCATTATCGAGTAGTGCCTTCACGTAAGAATCAATAATTGGTGCAATACCGCAGCTGCACTGCTCAACAACGCAGACAATAGTGTTTTAACCACCGGGTATTCCAACAAGATAATCTGTGAATAACTACGCCTTTATTTAAAAACAACTTATATTTGTCGCTTTCTTCATCCAATCGCTTTCATGGGCTCCACACATGGTCATACTACTGTCAGCATTTAATATTCCCCCGACAAAGATTTAATATTCCACGACCAAACGAATATTCCCTCACGATAATGAATATTTTATAACCACTTGCTTATTTTGAAATATTTATGTATTTAACCCTTAACTATCCACATTAATCAAATCAACCTTTACTATTTCAAAATAATAAATAAAGGAAATTCCTTTTATTTAAAAATTTTCGGGTCTTACAACCTCCCTCCTTATGAAATTTCGTCCTCGAAATCGACGACGACTGTGTTTCAAAAGGTGAGGATACCTCGCTTTCATTTCCGCTTCCAATTCCTGTGTCATTTCCTCTATAAAGATGATTCCTCCACAAAACTTTAACTTGTGGTATGACCTTTCATGGCAGTAGACATGCTCCTTCCTATCCAAGATCTTGACAGTACCTCCTCATACGTTAAGTCTTCAACTATCTCGTCCTGCTTCTAACTCAATAACGTGGTTCGGTCTTTTTCACATATTTACGGTACGATATGTGAAACACATTATGAACACGAGACATACTTTGAGGTAACGCAAGTCTATAGGCTACATTTCCTACTCTCACCAAGAATTTGAAATGGACCAATAAATCGTGGATCGAGCTTTCCTCTCTTCCCAAATCTTGTAACTCCTTCCATGGAGCAACTCGCAACAATACACGATCCCTTACATTAAATTCCACGCCCTTCGATGAAGATCCGCATAACTCTTTTGTCGATCTTGTGCCGCTTTGTATACGCTGTCGAATCATTTGGATCTTTTCGGTAGTCATACGTATTTAACTCCTGTCCCAACAATGTTGCTTCACCCACCTCATCCCAACATATATCGAGAACGACATTTTCGGCCCATATAATGCTTCAAATGGAGCCACACCTATACTTGCTTGCTCGATAATCATGTTGTTGTAGGAGAATTCCACCAATGGTAAATACTTATCCCAACTACCCTTGAAGTCTAGGACACAGTAGTCTTAATAGATCTTCAAGAGTTTGAATAGTCCTCTCCGATTGTCCGTCTGCTTTGGGGATGGTATGCGCCAACTAAATCGCAAATCTGCGCTCATAGCTTTTTGCAAGCTAACCCAAAATCTTGAAGTGAATCTTGGTCACGATCCAAACTATGGATACAGCATGCCATGCAACCTCACAATCTCATTCACGTATATACTAAAGAAGACGCTCAAGGAATAAGTCTCCGTGACGGCAAGAAATGAGCGCACTTGGTTAATCTATCAACAATAACCCAAATAGCATTGATGCCTTGAGAAACCGTAGGAAGACCCGTAATCGAAATCCATAGTAATGTGTTCCCACTTCCATTCCTAATCTCAAGTGGTTGCAATTTACCCTTAGGTACAAGATGCTCCTTTTACACGCTGGCAAAGTTAAACACATCGAGATAAACTTTGCAATCTCTCTCTTCATATTGTTCCACCAAAATGTATGTCAAGATCACGATACATTTTAGTACTTCCAGATGGATTGCAAATGGTGTATCAGGTGCCTCCATCATAATCTTGTAGACTTCAAATCGTAGTCGTTAGGAACACAAAGTCTAGAGTGGACTCAAGTATTCCTTCTTCATCAATTCTCGCCCTAATAGCTCCTTCTTGTACTTTCTTCTTCATACGATCGCCCCGGCCTGCGGCTCGAAAGCAACCTTAACTTTTTCTATTAAAGTCGGGCTCTACGCGATACTTCGACATCATCGCACTCGCTCCTCGCATATGATCTTCTACTCAATGCGCCACTACCACGCTCGCTTTTACCAGATGGTATCAATAGTGGTGGTCGTAGTCTTTCAATAGCTTGAGCCAACGTCACGCCAGCATGTTGAGTTCTTTTTTGAGTGAAGAAATATTTAAGGCTTTTATGGTCCTAATATATCTCCACTTTCTCCCATATAGATAAGTGCTCCATATTTTTAACATGAAACGATCACCGCTAACTCTAGATCACGAGTAGGATAATTCCTCTCATACTCTTTAAGTTGTCATGAGGCATAAAGCTATGACTTTCCCACGCCGCATGAGAACACATCCTAACCCTTTCGCTCAAGCATCATCAGAGATAACAAATCCATCCGAACCAGATGGTATTGTTAGAACAGTGCCAAATAAGTCTCCTCTTAAGCTCTTGAAACTTTTCTCGCATTCTTCGCCCCAAACGAATTTTGTATCCTTCCGAGTTAGCCGAAGTTAATGGAGTAGCGATTCGAGAAAACCCTTCCACGAATCTCCGATAATAACCAAATTTAGCCCAAAAAGCTACGTGATTTCACCACCGACTTTTGGCTGTTCTAACTTTGTATTGCTTCAATCTTCACGGATCAACAGATACTCCATGTTTCGACACCATCGCGCCCAAGGAATGCTACTTCCTCAAGCCGTAACTCGATTTCTTCAATTTGGCATATAGTTGGTTTTCACGGCCTTCGAGTACCAAAGATCAAATGGTGCTCATGATCTTCACTATGAATATATGAGGATGTCATCAATAAAGACAACAACGAATCGATCCAAATATTCCTCAATACTCTGGCTCATCATATCCATGAAAGCCGCAGGAGCATTAGTTAGTCCGAAAGACACGACTAAGAATTCATAATGCCCATACCGAGTTCAAGGCGCCTTTTGAATATCCTCGCCTAATCTTCAAATTGATGATATCCGTAATCTAAGATCGATTTTTGAAAAGAATTGTGCCCTCAGAATCGGTCAAACAAGTCATCAATACGAGGTAGAGGATACCTATTCTTGATGGTGACATGGTTCAATTCCCGATAGTCAATACAAAGTCGCATACTCCCGCCTTTCTTCTTTACAAATAAAACAGAGCACCCCAAGGAGATGTACTAGATTTAATGAAACCGATGTCCAACAATTCCTCAGAGTTGACCTTTAACTCCTCAAGTTCAATAGAGCCATTCGATATGGGGTTTTAGAAATGGGCTTTGTACCAGTGTTCAAGATCAATAAAGAATTCAACTTCACGCTCGGGGTAGACCGGAAGTTCTTCTAGAAATACGCCGAAAGTCAATAACAACAGAATATTATTCAAATTTGACGTGTCTTTATTCAAATCCATAACATGGGCTAAGAAAGCTTGACATCCGCTTTTTAATAAACGAATAGCTTTATGATTAGATATGACAAAGATTGATTTTAATGGTTTTAGTTGTTGAATTGCATAACAAAGTCAAGTTAGAATATGAAAACTAACAACCTTACGAAAACAATCAATTTTGGTATGATGAGTAGTTAACCAATCAATCCCTAAAATCACATCAAAAGCAAGTATCTTTAAAGAGATAAGGTCAATGTAAGGTAATGGTGCCAACTTGAATCAAACAAGATTTATAAATAAAGGATGTGATGAAAGTTTCTCCTAACGAGTTTCCACAGATAGTCAAAGTCTAATTTCTCCTGAGTCAAGTTTAAACGCTGAGCACACACGCAGAGAGAGATAAATGAATGGGTAGCACCCCAGATTAAGTAAGGTATAAACTTCGCAAGAATTTTATAATAGCTTACCCGTGATCACCTCGTTTGTTCCTCGATTATGACCAAATACAACAAACGCTTCTTCCCTAATCGCTGACTTTGACTTTTCTCGATGATTTTTTTGAGTCACCGTCCCCACCGAACTAGGTTTCGCCATCGCATAATCTCGAGCGATATGTCCTTCCTTTCCACAATTATAGCATACCTTGAATCATTAGGGCGCTTTGACCGATATGTCCCTCTTTTCCGTGATTTGTAGCGATACGACCGGTGGTCGCTTCTCTCCCTTAGAACCAGCTTGTCACCAAGACCGCCGCCTTCACACGGTCGTTGTTAAATCTCCTCTTTTTAAAATCTCCTCCCGACTCGCTTCTTCTATTTTCACGGCCATGATTACCACCAGAGTGGTTACCATTTCGTCCGTCGTTTGCTTTTCTCCGCCGGTTATCATTATTCTGCTTGATCGCTATCTCTCGATACGATCCTCGTCAGGGTCCTCAAATGACCGTACTCGTTATCTCGCCTAATAATTGAGCCCCTGCTTATAAAACATCCTCAATAAAGAGAAAATTTACGAGAAATGAGATATCGACGACGCCGGGTTTCAAACCTCTAAGAAACATCCGCCATATACGCTCCTCATTCTCCACCAAATGAGGTGCAAACTCGATAACTCGCAAACTTTGCCTCGCATCGAGACACCGCCACGTTGTTTTGTTCCAATCAATGAACTCCACTTCCTTCATACGACGAACACTTTCGTGAAAGTATTTGTCATTAAATAGCTTCAAACGCTCCCAAGACATGCCGAAAAGCGGCCGGATGGGTACGCCTTCACGCATTCTCCCCCAAGAGTCCGCCGCCACTTTTAACATAAAGGTGGCGAATGGAACCTTCGTTTCTCCGCGCATCCCAAGACATCGAATATCTTGGTAATTTGTTTGACCCATGTTTCCGCCATGATGATCGGATCCGCTTTCCCTTAAATTCGTGGTCCCAACTCTTTAAACTGCTTGTCAATGTGACAACCCGTGAATTGCTATCATTTCTCCTCAGATTTTGAACACGAAGTTTCCTCGTCTCGATTTTGCATATGAATCGCAAAAACTTCTAAACATCCCCTCGCTCATCATCTCGCTTCAATGGTGTTGTTCACAGGAGGAACATCACCACTGCTGCATCGCTCTCCTCGCTGGTGAGTACAGCATCTCCACTGGCCTCATTTCCATTGTTAATATTCTCACGACATTCTCAAATACCGCCATAAAACAAGGGTTAATTAAGGAAATCAATATATCACATAATATCCCTATATACCCACCAACTAACAAATAAGCTTAGTAGGACACACTAGCAAGGATTTACTCGCCTCCCTCCTAGTTCTATTCCCCGATCTCCGCCAGAGATCATATCCCTAAGCTCGATACTAACCGCGACGCCCAAAAAAGTAGTATACATCACCTATTCCGAAATCACATACACGGTATGTAAACAACTACAACTTTATTATTACAACAAGAAACTGTGAGTTTGAATACAAATATTATCTTCTGCATAATATCTATACTCAAATAAATCCTCATCACATTTATCGATACATTATTTTACAAAATGGTGAGGACTACTAAACAATCCTTTCTAAAACCTTCATTCCATACCCCGACTGCACTCGCTATATTCTCGCCTCCCGAGAAAAATGGAACAAAAAAAAAAAGGGTGAGCTCAACTAGCTCAAGAAAGAATATTACGACTAAGATAATATACAACAAATTATCGTTAGTCTTCAACAGGAAAAATATAATAGAATACAATAGACAACAAATTTTAAATCAATATTCGCAATGAAATAATAATTCATTAGAAGAGTTAAGTAGAGAATGCAAACTACTATCTTCTATGTATGAATTTAAAAGTTCATCGCTCATCTTTTATCCCCTCAGAACATCAATCAATATACATCCGAATCAAATATTCATCTTTGCACTACAGCCAAGCCAAAGATATTCATCACTGGGTCATGTTCATTTAAACACTGCTCATCTTTGCACTACGGCCAAAGATATTCTTCAGAAATCATTCATCTTTGCACTACAGCCAAAGATATTCTTAAGAAATCATTCATCTTTGCACTACAAAGCCAAAGATATTCCATAATATCATCATTTAAGACCGAGGATGATGAAAAATATTTTTTTAAAGAAACGAATCCAAAGAAACAAAATGACAAGGATTAAGGATTAAAGATTCGTATTTGGTTTTATCCACGCCCAAAAATACCTCAAAAATAATCATAGTGGTGTAAAATTCAAGAATGATCAAAACATGGATACAATCGAGCTAGTATCCGTATTAGATGTTTTGACGAAAAGAAGAAATTTTATTTTTCTATGAATAAGACCAGATACGTGAATAAGACAGAGATACGTGAATAAAGGTCAGATATCGTGAATAAAGTGCGATACGTGAATAGTAACTCGACACCAAAAGATAGAAATTCCACAAAAACATTTTCACGCTTCACTTAATAGACTCGTGAATAAGAATCGTGAATAAGAATCTCGCTAATAAGAACTCGTGAATAAGTAACTCATGAATAAGAACTCATGAATAAGAACCCCGATATGAAAAAGTTCCAAATTTGATAAAAACTTCAGATCAATATTTCAAAGATAATGATATCAAGAAATAATATCATTACGAAAAAAAAATATATCCTTTACCTCGAAAGATCAAGATTTAAATTAAAAATAATTGGATATAAAGCATGACTTGACTTGCACCAGATAGCAATACTCAAAGTATACTCAAAATACTCACAAGAATACGCCGATAATATAGAGAGAGAAAACTTCAGCTTCGTGTGATTTTCAATTCTAACCCAAGACCCTATTTATAGAAATGCTAGAACACCAAAGCGTAAAATTTAATAAAATATATTATTATTAATAAATTTTCCTACGCCTCTTTGGAAATCAGATCCCAACATTTCCACATGCCGACCATAAAGAAATGATAAAAAACGTTTTTCATAAAAAAATAATTAAAACTTACAAAAATGATTTCATTTAATTTTAGAACTTCAATAATTCATAATAAATAGCCCTTTCATCAGAAAATTTGAATCTCATGAGTTTTTATAGGAAATTCAATTCTCTACAACTTTGCGTAAGAAAGTTTTTCCAAATTCCAAATAGAAATTGACCGAAATCCACAAACCAAGCGATTTTACAAAGCTATAATCAAATTTCACCAATAAATGGGGTCCACCGACATGTTTTAACATGTTTTAAACATTTATTGCAACAAAAATACTTTCCTCCTCGTATACTCATATATCCCACATTCGTTGTAAAATATCACCGCTAATATATTATTAAAATAATATATTTAAATGAATTATTTTATCGTAAAAGATAAAATATTAATTTTCAACAATTGTCATTTTAAAAATTTTCTCCATCTATATCCACATAAAATCAATATTTTCCTCATCATATAAATCAATAATTAATTATTCACAAATAATATTACAGTAATCACAATATCGACAACCTGTGCTCCTCAGAAAGAGGGGCTTTCCAATAAGAATTTCTTCATCACGCCAATTGATTAGGTGACCAAACCTCTCCTTAGATGTAACTTTCTAGACATTGCCAATAATGTTATCTAATAATATTATTCAGATAATATGAATTATTGCTTCGATAATGAAAAATACTTGTAAATGACAATTATCAAACAACAAAGAATATAAAATATCAACGCAAGACAATTATTAACTCAATAAAATATCGAATAAGAATTATCGTAACCATTATCGAGTAGTGCCTTCACGTAAGAATCAATAATTGGTGCAATACCGTGCTACCGCTCAACAACGCCAGATTAGTGTGTTTAACCACCGGGTATTCCAACAAGATAATTCAGAAATAACTACGCCTGTTATTTAAAAACAACTTATATTTCATGTCGCTTTCTTCATCCAATCGCTTTCACATGGGGCTCACACGGTCAAGGCCGTCAGCATTTAATATTCCCCGACAAGACATTTAATATTCCACGACCAAACGAAATATTCCCCGACGATAATGAATATTTTATAACCACTTGCTTATTTTGAAATATTTTATGTATTTAACCCTTAACTATCCACATTAATCAAATCAACCCTTACTATTTCAAAATAATAAATAAAGGAAATTCCTTTTTATTTAAAAATTTCGGGTCTTACAAAGAAAAGGAAAAGGGTGAGCTTAACTAGCCCAAGAAAGAACATTATGACTAAGATAATATAGAACAAGTTATCGTTAGTCTTCAACAGGAAAAATCGATAAAATACAATAAACAACAAGTTTCGGATCAATATTCGCAAATGGAAAATAATAATTCATAAAGAGTTACGTGACGTAGAAATGAAATCTATTATTATCTATGAATTTAACGAAATCCATCAATGTGATTTTTATCCCTGTAACATCAATCAATGCACATCTTGAATCATATATTTATCCTTGCACTACAGACCAAGGATATTCATCAGTTAGTCATGTTCATCTCAACACCTGTTCATCTTTGCACTACGGGCCAAAGATATTCATCATAAAATCGTTAATCTTTGCACTACAGGCCAAAGATATTCAGTTATATCATCATTTAGGACTGAGGATGATGAAAAATATTTTAAAGAAAATGAATCAAGTGAAACAAAAGAATAAATATTAAGGATTCGTATTTCGGTTTATTCATGTCCAAGAATACCTCAATAATAATTTTAATGGAGTAAAATTCAAGAATGATCAACACATGGATACAATCAAAGCTAGTATCCACACTAGATATTTTGGACGAAACAAAAAATTTAATTTTTCTATGAATAAAGGTCGTATTCGTGAATAAAGTGTCGATACGTGAATAAGTGTTGATACGTGAATAAGAACCTCACACAAAAAGTTTTAAATTTGATTAAAAGTTTAGATCAATACTTCAAGATAATGATATTGGAAGAATTAATATCATTTTAAAAAAAATATTATCCTTACCTCAGAAAGACAAAGATTTTTAATTAAAACACCTGATATAAAGCTATGACTTGAACTTGCATCAGTATAAAGAACACTCAAAGTATTAAAATACTCACAATAATACGCTCAATATATCGAGAGAGAAAGAGAGAGAAAACTTCAGTTTCTGGTGTGATTTTCAATTCTAACCTAAGCACCCTATTTATAGGAAAATGCTTAGAACACCAAAGCAGAAAATTTAATAAATTAATAATATATTTATATAAATTTCCTACGCACACCTATAATCTAATTTCAGCAACCTAACACATGTAAAATGAGTCCCAAAAATGTAAAAAACGTTTTTCTTATTAAAAATAATTAAAACTTCAAAAATTAATTATTTCGGAGTTTCAGAACTTCAATAATTCATAATAAATAGCTCTTTTGTCAGAAAATTCAAAACTCGCGTTTTTTTCATAGGAAATTCCATTATCTACAACTTTGCAGAAGAAAGTTTTTCTAAATTCCAAACAAAAATTGACCGAAATCCACAAACGGGCGATTTTACAAGCTATAATCAAATTTCAGTCAAGAAATGGGGTCCACAGACATGAAAAACATGTTTTAAATATTTTTGGTAATAAAAATACTCCTCCTCCTCATATACTCATATATCCCATATTCATTGTAAAGATATCACCGTTATTATATTATAATAATATAATAATATATTTAGATGAATTATTTTATCGTAAAAAGATAAAATATTAATTTTCAACAATTGTCACATTAAAATTTTCTTCATCTATATCCACATAAAATCAATATTTTCCTCATCATATAAATCAATAATTAATTATTCACAAATAATATTACGTAATCACAATAATCGACAACCTGTGCGCTTCTCGGATAGAGGGCTTTCCAATAAGGATTTCTCCTCATCAAGCATGAATTAGATGACCTAACCTCTCCTTAGATGTAACTTTCTAGACATTGCCAATATTTCTATCTAATAATATTATTCAAATAATATGAATTATTGATCCGATAATGGAAAATATCATAGTAATGACAATTATCAAACAATAATAATATAAAATATCAACGCAAAGAATTATCGAATCAATTAAAATAAAATAACGAATAAAGAATTATCGTAATAATTATTGAGTAGTGCCTTCTTACGTAAGAATGAATAATTGGTGCAATACCGCAGCTATTGTGTGTTTTAACCAATTTAGTATTTCAACAAGATTAATTGTAATAACTACGCCTATTTATAAACAACTTATATTTGTCGCTTTTCTTCATCCAATCGCTTTCCGCATGGGGCCACATTAAGGTCATCACCGCCGCATTTAATATTCCCGACAAAGAAGAATATTCCACGACCAAACGAATATTCCCTACAAAATATGAATATTTTATAACCACTTGCTTATTTAAGATATTTACATTTTTTACCCATAACTAATCATATTAATCACATCAACCCTTACTATAATAAATAGAGGAAATTAAATTTCATTTATTAATAATTTGGGGTCTTACAGTTGTGATGAGTTATGTTGGTTATTATGTGAAAACCTGAAAGTTTCTTAGAAATCACAAAGAGTTGAAAATCAGATTTTGGTGAAAATGGAGCATGAAATTCAATTGACCATATCTCTTATTATATTTTGAATTTTTGAGTGTGGTCAAGTCCTAGAGTTATATCTATGAGTTTCCTAACTTATCCAAATGGAATCACTTAAAAAGGATTTACAGATTTTCGTGTGGAATTATTTTAGTAAAGGATGAAAAATCTGAAAATGCTTAAAAATCTATTGTCCAGAATTTTAAAAGGGCATTTCTGCCACTTAATTTGTGAGAAAAATTCTGGCCTTTTGGGACATGAAAGTATATGGTATAAAGAACCTCCTGTCCAAAAATAAGCTCATTCCGACTTAAAATGAGCAAGTTATGACCATTTCAATATTTAGGTTTTTTCGACAAAAAACGCTATAACCGGAGTTCTATAACTTCGATGACCATGAAATTTAAACTAGAATCTCACGTTAACATGTGTAAGATCCTGCCAAGATTTGGGAATTTCTGGAGTTAAACTTGAGGTAGCTAATTTCTTAAGGAATTAATTAGAAATTAATTTTTAAAAAATTGTAAATAAATTGTAAAAATCCCTAGAAAAATATATGTTCAATATGAGACTATATTCTGCTAAATCCCAGAAAAGAAATATTTTTGGGATTGATTTGGTATTTTTTCATGAAAATGATCTAGTTATGAGTAAATGAGTTAAATATGTTATGTGAAGTAACAAAGTTAGAAAATAGAATTTTATGGCTTGGGAATCCTATCTAGGGTATATGCATATTTTTTATAAGGAATTTGATCATTGGTGATGAAATCTTATGAGTATGGCATTTTTGAATGATTAAATGCATTATGTGGTAAAGTGTAAACAATTGAAATAAATTATTTATAAGTTTAAGAAGTGGTTAAAATATTGTTATAATATTAATGATATTAGATTATGAGATTATTAAGTGATTGATAACATTGGGATATTCTTGAATCTCGGATAAATTATATTATAAATATTTATATTTATCCTTTATCTAATTTGATTGATCCTTTATATCATTGTCACGATCTTCACGCTTATGTTGTGTTGAAAGTCATCTCGTGACTTACGCAGCATAGATGGACTTGGTATGATTATGACTGTGGATTATTCTTGTATAATCATGAATCGTAATGTTACAAATGATGTGGTAAAAGTCATCTTTGGCCAGTAAGTGCGTATAGATGGACTTGGTATGATTATGACTGTGGATTATTCTAGTATAATCACGATCAGATTGAAAACACGAATATCCTCGCCCGTAGTGCATGGATAATTCGTGATACTATTGTCGAGTCTCAAAGATTATTGGTTTTAAATTGTATATCTTTGGCCCAGTAGTGCAAAGATGAACCGTTGGTTATTGGTTATACAACATGTCTTTTCGCTCGTAGTGCAAAGATGATTTGTTAATGAATATCTTTGGTCGTATTGCAAAGATGAATTTATTAGTATGATTATGAGCATGAATTTTGATTTGATATAACCATAATTTTTTATGTTTCAGGTGAATATAGGTGATGAAAATTATCTTCATCCTGGGTGCGAAGAGGAATTTAGAATCACAATTATGATTATGAGTTAATCATATATTGTGAATAGGAATTATTGATTGATGTTATAGGGATAAAACATTATTGGTGGACTTTTAACATGGAGGAGATAATAGACCTGATAGTCTATTTGACTCTTCTAATGGATTGCTCGTTCCGCTGCAACTATGGTTGAAAAGTTTGATCATCTACCATATGTTCTAAATCTTTGATTTATTAATTATCTTTAGTCATGATATTCTTTACTAGGCTAGTTGTCCTCACCCTTTTGTTTCACAATTCCTTTCAGGTAATAAGAGTGTAGCTGGGTCGAGCGAGGATAACAGGGAAATAGTGAGATGGTTCGAGACTGTTGAAGTTTCTCAATACATTATAAAACGGCATGACATGCAATATATAATTGCATTGAGGACCTAAGATATGCGTGTCGTATGTTATACGTCACTTAATAATTGATTTTGGTGAACAACAATAGGTTGATGAGAACCTAACTTTGGAAGGGTGTTTTGCCACTATCATACAAGATGTCTAATGACATACAATCTCGTGTTATCATAAGATGTGGTCAGTGCACATCCACTTCTTTGAGTATATCTACGAGCACTACCTATATGATCTTGGAGTATATTTGAAATATAATTCTCACTTGGAGACAACTGAGATAATTATATGTCAAGAGAAGACTCATCATTGGAAGGAACATGATAGTAATCTTCTCATTTTTCTTTGGGGTCTATTGGATCAACCAAGGATAATTCTCTGGGCATATGATATCTATCATAACTTAGATTTATGGCCTCGGAATGTACGAAGGTTTCCTTGAGCATTTCCCAAAGATTTTAATTTCTAAAACAGTTATTGACTGTACTTTTATGTAAAGTACCTTTGTAAGGTGTTGTAGTCGAGGCACCATGAGAGTTACATAGATTTTGTATATCATAGCTTATCTGTTGTCTTACTATGTACGACAGTTCAACAGTTGTATAAAGAAGTTGGTATTTGATTTTTATAATATGATATCTGGCGACTCAGAATGGGTCGGGTGGACTTATAGCACCAGAACCCGTTGTTAAGGAAAGAGAACGACCACCTATCATATGCTTCAAATGCGGAGGGGAGGGACACATCATTCAAATCATGATGTCAGTCAAAATATGTTATAATTGTGGAAGAGAAGGTTACCGCGACGCCCCAAATCCGGGTCTCTTCCAACCCGACGTATGGTGCTACACTTGCATTTATAACTCGTACATTCATTCTATTGAAATGATATCAAAATGTGTGTATCAACGACATTCTTATTACATTAATAATATTACATCCTGCTCGTGTTCTAAAACCATTACATTCTTTGTTCATCATACTATAATATATATAACTTACTAGTTTATTACAAGGCAAACTAATCGCTCATCTTCGCCTCGCCTTTAACCTCATCAGTCCCTCGATTCGTCTCGGCCCTAGTTTGCATTCATATGGTTCAAGCAAGAGTGAGCATAACAAGCTCAAAGAAGTACAACAATTTCTTTTAAACGACATGCTTGAAACATAGGAATCATATATCTTCAGTAACTGAACAATAGTTACGAAGTACTATCAATAATTCAAAATAGCACTTCTTTTCATTTAAAATGTTTTACAATAACAATATTTAGTAAAACATCAGTTCTGGCTCAAGACCATGAGCATTTCATAATTTCTTTAAAAAGGACAACCCGACACTAAGTCCGTAAGTCCAGCATATCTTACGAGCACTTCTGGGTGATTAGCCCATAGTACTCTATGTTGATCAACACTACATTCATTAAACGTAATTACGTTTAAGTTTTGGCAACCTCGCGTGCCCATCGAATAATCGATGAAAATATATTTGTTTATTCATACTCAGGCTTATCTTGAATCCGTACCAAACAATTGGCGTAGGATAAGCGTTAGTAATTCTATATTGAAAGACTTATCAATAAATCAATCAATCTTCAAGATTTGTCTAGCTGAGTTAAAACTGGCATTGACATTTTCGTAAAACAATTCATGTATCTCATAACTTGAATCACAGAAAACTTGGCTAACACGAAGGTTAGATGTCGCTTAAGAAAAACTTGGCTTCAAATAGTCTGCTACAAAGATAATAACGCTTCCTTTCGCCTTTACTTTTGTCTCTACAACATATAACCATATAACATACCACATTAGGTCATGAATGAACATACATGGTTCCTAATGAATCTTACCCTTCTTCTCAATCTAATCTCGTAATAGATTTGTTATTTATCGGTTCCGCTTATCGTTATCTTTATATCATTCTTACCAACTTCTTTCTTTCTATGTCTTACGTGGATTTACTTCATTAATAGAACTCGCTTCGAAAGTTAATCATCCTTCCTAACGACTTACTAACATTATTAATCTAAACTCGATCGTCATTCGTTAAGTACACTTTATTGCATACCGCTTACGCTCACGTATTACTTAACAACTCTTACTTGTAACTCTTAATGTTATAGCCTTATCATTATCAATACGGTTCACGCTCTTTTTACTTTTACGCTCGGCCGCTTAACTACTCATTAAACAACATCAAATTCCTAAAGTCATCACCGTAATGTTGATTTAGGAAAGGTCTTATCATTATTAATTAAGTAATTACATAACTTATACTTGTATTGCAAAACCATCGATTCATAATCAACTTGGTCAACAAATTTCTATAAATTTAGCTTAACACATTACGTTGTTCTTATTACGATCATCTTCAATTGATTATTAACCTTTAATCATCATACATTAAGTGTCTAACAATGCCTTAACAATGTTATATTAACACCTTATTTCATTACTAATGAGTTATCTTTCCTTCTATACTTATAAACATTCTTGTTTATCAAAACTCTTAGACCTGTTGCCATTGAAAGCCATGCGTTAGCCAACTCGTGCTTAGAGAAAATTTACACTCCCACTCTTAGCTTTTTTTTTACGGCTCAAAATCTCATACACCATGAAAGTTATAGCGAGAGTGATGACACTATGCTTGCTATGCTGGCTACTATTTGGCCTCGTTGGCCATGGCCAACTCGCGGCCTTAGAAAAATTTACATTTTAAATTTTGTTTCAAAGAACTTCCCGAAGCATAACTTCTTCATTATAAGTCCGAATTTCGCTTCGCTTCCAAAAGCCTACGGTTCACAAATTATATACTTCATGCAAGAATTTTATCTATTTGACTTCCAATGTTTGCTAAAATTCACCTATTAGTCCATTTGAAGACCTCAAATTTTTTCAAATAAAAGGAATTTCCTTTATTTATTATTTTGAAATAGTAAGGGTTGATTTGATTAATGTGATAAGTTATGGGTTAAATACGCAAATATTTCAAAATAAATTTCAAGTATTATAAAATATCTATTTTGCTCTGAATATTCGTTTCGTGGAATATTCTTAACATTCCTTATCATGTTCTACCACTACCCACCTCTCTAACAATGGAATATTCGTTTCTTACCCTTGATAATCACTTGACCAAGCTTCTTCGCTTCTCGAAAATCTCACAAATGATGTTGGGCCCCAATAACTAAAAAGAGATCGATGAAGAAAACGTCATAAATAATAAGACCAAATTTTTTAAATAAAAAGGAATTTTATTTATTATTAAAAAATACAAATTCGTAGTAAAATATTCATACGTTGGTCGTGGAATATTCGCAAGTAAGATCGTTGAATACCTAAGTTTAAAAATAATCTGCCAGTAGTTGTTACAAGTAAGACCATTGAATACTCCATTAAAATACGTGAATACGCGCTGTGGTCGCACAAAGAAGATACCAGATTGCATAAAGATTGTTGAATTATCGATCCTTACGTAAGAAGGCACTACTCAATAATTTTCACAAGAGTTATCGCTCAATATTTTATTTTATCGATTCAATAATCATCATACGATATTTTATATTATCATTGTTCAATAATTGTCACCGCATTATTATCTCCATTATCGATCAATAATTCATATTATTTGAATAATATTATTAGATAAAGATTATTGGCAATGTCTAGAAAGTTCTGCCAAGGAGAGGTTTGTCACCTAATCATGCCGCCAAGAAGGAGAAATCCTTATCTGAAAGCCCCTCTTCCTGGAAACTACCGTCATTATAATCAGGATTCTCAGAATATTATTTGTGAATAATTAATTATCGATTCATATGATAAAAAATATTTATTTTATGTGGATATAAATGATGGATTTATTTATGTGGTTATAAATGAAGAAATTATTGTTGAGGTGTTTTATCAAGATTTTATCGATTGAGGTATTAAAATTAAATCGTGGGTTTTTAGATATATCATGGGTTATAATTTTTAATCCGACCGCTGATTGTGGTAATTTTGGGTATGTTATACATACATAAGTTGAGTATATGTCCACAAATTTGAAACCGTTAAAAATGCACGAATGATTTGTTATGAATTTTAAGAGGTGTCCTCGATTCTAAAATTAGGTTTATAATTGATTTTGTGGAAAATTTAGAATTGAGTGGGCCCCACTTGTGGTTGGTGAAGAAATGTGCTGAATTTTATTTCAAATGTGGTGGGTGGCAATAGTAGCGTGTAAAGCCATCGTAGCAGTCAAGTCCGCTTTTACGGCTAACATTTTCCTATAAATAGAGGCTGTTAGAATTGAAAATCACACCGTAAACAAAGTTTTCTCTTTCTCTCTCTATATTATTGAGCGTATTTTCGAGTATTTAGATACTTTGAGAGTTGTTGCTCAAAGATAAGTTTCATTCAAAGATCACTTCCGACCTTTCCTTCCGGCAATCGATTCTTCGAGGTAAGGGATATTATTTTTTTCTCAGAATGATATTATTTCTTCAATATCATTATACCAAATGTCGATCCGATGTTTTTATCAAATTTGGAACTTTTTCATGCTCTGGGTTACTATTCATGAGTTACTATTCACGAAGTTACTATTCATGAAAGTTACTATTCACGAGTTACTATTCACGAGTACTATTCATGTAAGCGTGAAGATGTTTTTTTGTGGAATTTCTATCTTTTGGTGTGATTTACTATTCATGATACTAGATTATTCACGATATCTAAGACTATTCACGATACCAAGACTATTCACGATACAAGACTATTCACCGAAAAAATAAAATTTCTTCTTTTCATCCAAAACATCTATTCTGATACTAGCTTTGATCAGATCCATGTTTTCGATCATTCTCAATTTTACACCACTACGATTATTTTTGGGGTATTGTTGGACATGGATAAAACAAAGTACTAATCCTTAATCCTTAATCCTTGCCATTTTGTTTCACCGGATTCGCTTTTTAAAATATTTTTCATCATCCTCGCCTTAAATGATGATATTATTGAATATCTTCATTCAGAAATGCAAAGAAGATGAATGATTTCAAGAATATCTTTGGCCCAGAAGTGCAAAGATGAATGTGTTTAGATGAATACGACCGATCGATTAATATCTTCGGCTCAGAGTAAAAGATGAACAGTGTTTAAATGAATACGACTTAATCGATGATGAATATCTTCGGCTCAGAAGTAAAAGATGAATATTTGATTCCAGATGTATATCGATTGTTGTTACAGTGATAAAAGATAGACGATGAACTTTTAAATTCATACATAGAAGATAGTAGTTTGCATTCTCTACTTAACTCTTCTAATGAATTATTATTTCACACTAATATTGATTGAAAATTTGTTGTTTATCAGATTCTATTAAATTTTTCCTCGTGAAGACTAACGATAATTTGTTGTATATTATCTTAGTCATAATATTCTTTATCGAGCTAGTTGAGCTCACCCTTTTCCTTTTTGTTCCATTCTTCTCGTGGAGGCTAGAATATAAAAAGACGAGCCTGGGTAATGGAATGAAGGTTTTAGAAAGGATTGTTTAGTAGTCCTCACCATTTTGTAAAATAATGTATCAATAAATGTGATGAGGATTTATTTGAGTATAAATATTGCTCTGATAAGATAATATTTGTATTTAAACTCACGCTTTTATCGTTGTAATAATAAAGTTGTAGTTGCTTCGCATCTACGTATCGACAACTCGTAATGGGTGATGTATACCTATTTTGGGGGCGCCACAAATGGTATCGTAGCTTAGGATACGATCTCCGCGAGATCGGGAATAGAACTCAGAGGGAGAGACGAGTAAATCCTTCGCTAAAGTGTCCTACCTAAGCTTATTTGTTAGTCGGTCAAGATATAGGGATATTATGTGATATATCGATTTCTTAATTAACCCTTATTTTATGACAAGATTTGAGAATGTCGACCGAGAATATTAATAATGGAGTAAATGAGACCGTGGAGATGCCTCAGATTTACCAACGAGGAGAACGTGTAACAGTCGGGCAATGTTCCTCCCGTGAACAACACCATGGGAGCGATGATGAACGAGGGATGTTTAGAAGTTTTTTGCAGCTCATGCAAAATCGATTTGTGAGACTCTCGTGTTCAAAATACAGAGGAAATGATAGCAATTACCAAGTTGTCACAAACAAGCAAGCTTCAAAGAGTCAGGACCACCAGAATTTAAGGGGAAAGCCAGATCCGATCACGGCGGAATCATGGGTCAAACAAATTACCAAGATATTCGATGTCTCGGATGCACGGAGAGAACAGAAGGTTCCATTCGCCACCTTTATGTTCCGTGGCGAAAGGCAGACCATCGGTGGAGTCAGTGGAAGCGCACTCCATCCAAATTTACTCTCAAAGATGTCTCGGGAGACGCTTTCAGAGATTATTTAATGACAAATACTTTCCCGAAGTGTTCGTCTATATGAAGGAAGTGAGTTCATCGATTAGAAAAAACAACACGACGGTGTCTCAAGACGAGGCAAAGTTTGCAGAGTTATCCAGTTTTGCACCTCATTTGGTGGAGAATGAGGAACGATGACGCGATGTTTCTTAGAGGTTTGAAACCCAAGATACGCCAAGATCTCTCATTTCTCATAAACTTTCTTTATTCAGACAATGTAAATGTGGCTCAATTATTAGAGCGAGATAACGAGTACTACTAACCGAGGGACCATAACCAGATCGCACTCGTAGATAGCAACAATGTAATAATGATAACTCATGAGAAAGAAACAGATTTGACAGAAATGGTAACCACTCCGTGGTAATCATGGTCATGAAAATGTAAGAAGCGAATCAGAGGAGATTTTAAAAGAGGAGATTTAACAACGACTATGTGAAGACGACAAAGGCTTAAAAGAATCGGTTCTAAGGAGGAGAACGACCACCGGCATTATATGCTACAAATGCGAAAAGAGGGACATATCACCAAACCGCCCACAACAGCTCAAGGTATGCTATAAATGTGGAAAGAAAGGACATATCGCCGAGATCAGACGTAGCGAAACCTAGTTCAATGACTATGACTCAAAAGATCGTCCCGTAAAAGTCAAAGTCAACGATTCCGGAAGAGCGCTTTGTCAGTGATCGGTCATAATGCGAGGAACCCAAACGAGGTGATCACGGTAAGCTTATTTATAAATTCTCGCAAGTTTATACCTTACTTCGACACCGGTGCTACCCATTCATTTATCTCTCCCGCATGTGCTCAACGCTTAAACTTGACTCGGAGAAATTAGATTTCGACCTATCTCGTGGAAACTCCGCTAGAGAAACTTTCATCACATCCACCGCTTATAAATCTTGTTTGATTCAAGTTGGCACCATCACCTTACCCGTCAACCTTATCTCTTTAAAGATACTTGCTTTTGATGTGATTTTAGGATTGATTGTTAACTACTCATCATGCCAAAATTGATTGTTTTCGTAAGGTCATTAGTTTTCATATTCCTAACCAACCCGTTGTATTTAATTCAAGCAACTAAACCATTAAAATCAATCACTATCATATCTAATCATAAAGCTATTCGCTTATTGAAAAACCATGTCAAGCTTTCTTAGCCCATGTTATGGATTTGAATAAAGACACGCCAAATTTGAATAATATTCCCGTGTTATCGACTTTTCCCGACGATTTCAAGAACTTCCTTGCCTACCCCGTAACGTGAAGTCAATTCTTTATCGATCTTCAACCCGCACAAAGCCCATTTCTAAAACCCCATATCGAATGGCTCCTATTGAACTTCAGAGTTAAAGGTCCAACTACAGAATTATTGACATCGGCTTTCATTCTGGCCCTAAGACATCTCCTCGGGTGCTCTGCTTTTATTTGTAAAAAGAAAGACGGGAGTATGCGACTTTGTATCGACTATCGGAATCGAACCATGTCACCATCAAGAATAGTATCCTCACCTCGTATTGATGACTTGTTTGACCAAACTGCAAGGGGCACAATTTTTTCAAAAATCGATCTTCGCTCGATATCATCACCAAAATTAGAATCGAGGATATTCCAAAGACCGCCTTCGTAACCCAGATGGGCATTATGAATTTTTAGTCATGTCTTTCTGACTAACTAATGCTCCTCGCGGCCATGGATATGATGAACCGAGTATTCAAGGAATATTTGATCATTGTTGTTGTCAGTTTTTATTGATGACATCCTTATATATTCCAAAAGTCGCAAGATCATGAGCACCATTCGTTCTCGGTACTCCAAAGGCTTCGTGAAAACCAACTATATGCCAAATTGAAGAAATGCGAAGTTCGCTTGAGGAAGTAGCCTTTCTTGGGCATGTGGTGTCAAAACACGGAGTATCTGCTGATCCAACAAGATCAAGCAATACAAAGTCGAGCAACCAAGTCTGCATGATCAAGACGAGCTTTTTGGGCTTAATGGGTTATTATCGAGATTCGTGGAAGGGTTTTCTAATCGCTACTCCATTAACTCAAATTTAACTCGAAAGGATACAAAATTGCTTTGGAGCGAAGAATGCTAGAAAAGTTTCCAAGAGCTTAAGAGAGACTTATTTCTAAGACTGTTTCTAACAATACCATCCGGTTCTGGATGGATTTGTTATCTACAAATGATGCTTCGTGCAAAGGGGTTAGATGTGTTCTCACGCAACGGGAAAGTCATAGCCTATGCCTCATGACAACTTAAAGAGTATGAGAGGAATTATCCTACTCATGATCTAGAGTCAAGTAAGCAATGCTTTTTTGCTTAAAGATACGGAGGCACTATCTATACGGGGAGAAAGTGAGATATATTCGCACCATAAAAGCCTTAAATATTTCTTCACTCAAAAGAACTCAACACGCAAATGACGCTGGCTCGAGCTATCGAAAGACTACGACCACACTATTCAATACCATCCCGGAAAGGCTTAACGTGGTAGTGACGATCGAAAGTAGAAGATCATATGCGGAACGAAAAGCGATGATGTCAAGTATACGACAGAGCCAACTTTAATAGAAAAAAGTTAAGGTCGCTCAAGCCACCGACCTTGAGAAATGATGCATACGGAAAAGAAAGTACAAGAAGGAGCTATTCCTAAGCGAGAATTGATGAAGAAGGAATACTTTGAGTCCACTCTAGACTTTGTGTTCCTAACGACTGATTTGAAGTACAAGATTACGATGGAGGCACACAATACACCATTTGCAATCCATCCTCGAAGTACTAAATGTATCGTGATCTTCGGCATACATTTTGGTGGAACAATACGAAGAGAGAGATTGCAAAGTTTATCTCAATGTGTTTAACTTGGCTAACGCAGTAAAGGCGAGCATCTAGTACCTAAGGGTCCGCAGAAACCACTTGAGATTCCTAATGGAAGTGGGAACACATTACCATGGATTTCACATGGGTCTTCCTACGGCTTCTCAAGGCATCAATGCTATTTGGGTTATTGTTGATAGATTAACCAAGTCCGCTTATTTCTTGCCGACACGGAGACTTATTCCTCGAACGCCTTGCTAGTATGACGTAAATGAGATTGTGAGGTTGCATGGCATGCCAGATCCATAGTTTCTCGGATCGCGACCCAAGATTCACTTCAAGATTTTGGGTTAGCTTGCAAAAAGCTATGGGCACGGATTTGCGATTTAGTTCTAAGATACCATCCCCAAACCTGGACGGACAATCGAGAGGACTATTCAAACTCTTGAAGATTTATTAAGACTCGTGTCCTAGACTTCAAGGGGTAGCTGATAAGTATTTACCATCGTGAATTCTCCCACAACAACAAAGCTTATCGTGCAAGTATAGGTGTGGCTCCATTCAAGCATTATATGGACGAAAAATGTCGCTTCTCCAATATGTTGGACGATGAGGGTGTGAAGCAACATTGTTGGGACCCGAAGTTAAGACGTATGACTCACCGAAAAGATCCAAATAATTCGACAACGATACAAACTAAGACAAGATCGACAAAAGAGTTATGCGGATCTTCATCGAAAGGACGTGGAATTTAATGTAGGGATCATGATTGTCATGAAGTTGCTCCATGGAAGGGAGTTACAAGATTTGGGAAGAGAGGAAAGCTCAATCCACGATTTATCGTCCATTTCAAATTCTCGACCGAGTAGGAAATGTAGCCTATGTACTCAAGCTACCTCCGAAGTATGTCTCTCGTTTCATAATGTGTTTCATATATCTCGCATTTCAGAAATATGTGAAAGACCCAAACCACGTTATCGAAGTTAGAACCGGATTTGTGATAGCCAAGACTTAACGATGAGGAGGTACCGCCAAGATCTTGATAGAAGGAGCATGTCCTACGCCAAGAAAGGTCATACCACAAGTTAAAGTTTTGTGGAGGAATCATGCTATAGAGGAAATGACCTGGAATTGAAACTAAAATGAAAGCGAGGTATCCTCACCTTTTCAAACACTGTAGTACGTACGCCAATTTCGAGGACGAAATTTTCATAAGGAGGGAGGTCAGAAGACCTCAAAATTTTTAAATAAAAGGAATTTCTTTATTTATTATTTTGAAATAGTAAGGGTTGATTTGATTAATGTGGATAGTTAAGGGTTAAATACGCAAATATTTCAAAATAAGCAAGTGGTTATAAAATATTCATTTTGTTTGAATATTCGTTTTGGTCGTGGAATATTCAGATCGCTTGGGAATATTCGTTTACGACAAGCAGCCCATGTGTGGGCCCCATAACTGAAAGCGATTGATGAAGAAAACGACAAATATAAGTTGTTTAAAAATAACTACAGAAGTTGTTACAGCTAAGATCGTTGGAATACCCTTGGTTAAAATACGTAATACGCTGGGTCGCACAAGAAGACACCAGATTGCACAATGATTGTTGAATTATCGATCCTTACGTAAGAAGGCACTACTCAATAATTTTTACAAAGAAGCTATCGCTCAATATTTTATTTTATCGATTCAATAATTGTCATATTGATATTTTATATTATCATTGTTCAATAATTGTCACCGCACATTATCTCCATTATCGATCAATAATTCATATTATTTGAATAATATTATTAGATAAAGATTATTGGCAATGTCTAGAAAGTTCATCAAGGAGAGGTTTGGTCACCTAATCATGCCTACCAAGAAGGAGAAATCCTTATCTGAAAGCCCCTTTTCTCGAACTACCGTCATTATAATTGTGATTCTCAGTAATATTATTTGTGAATAATTAATTATTGATTCATATGATAAAAAAATATTTATTTTATGTGGATATAAATGATGGATTTATTTATGTGGTTATAAATGAAGAAATTATTGTTGAGGTGTTTTATCAAGATTTTATCGATCGAGGTATTAAAAAATTAAATCGTGGGTTTTAGATATATTATGGGGGTTATAATTTTTAATCCGACCGCTGATTGTGGTAATTTTTGGGTATGTTATACATACATAAGTTGAGTATATGTCCACAAATTTTGAACCGCTAAAATTCACGAATGATTTGTTATGAATTTTAAGAGGTGTCTCGATTCGGAAATTAGGTTTATAATTGATTTTGGTGGAAAATTCTAGAATTGAGTGGGCCCCACTTGTGGTTGGTGAAGAAATGTGCTGAATTTTATTTCAAATGTGGTGGGTGGCAATAGTAGCGGTGTAAAGCCATCGTGCAAAGTAAGCAGTCAAGTCTCGCTTTGACGGCTAACATTTTCCTATAAATAGAGGCTAAGTTAGAATTGAAAATCACACCGTAAACAAAGTTTTCTTTCTCTCTATATTATTGAGCGATTTTGTGAGTATTTAGATACTTTGAGAGTTGTTTGCTCAAGATAAGTTTCATTCAAAGATCACTTCCGACCTTTCCTTCCGGTAATCGATTCTTTGAGGTAAGGATATTATTTTTTTCAGAATGATATTATTTCTTCAATATCATTATCTTTGAAATGTCGATCTGAAGTTTTATCAAATTTGGAACTTTTTCATGCTCTGGGTTACTTATTCATGAGTTACTATTCACGAGTTACTATTCATGAGTTACTATTCACGAAGTTACTATTCACGAGTACTATTCATGAAGCGTGAAGATGTTTTTTTGTGGAATTTCTATCTTTTGGTGTCGGATTTACTATTCATGATACTGGTCTTATTCACGATATCTTGACTATTCACGATACTGACTATTATATTCACGATATCTGACTATTCAATCGAAAAATAAAATTTCTTCTTTTTGTCCAAAACATCTATTCGGATACTAGCTTTGATCAGATCCATGTTTTGATCATTCTCAATTTTACACCACTACGATTATTTTTTTGGGGTATTTTGGACATGGATAAAACAAAAGTACTAATCCTTAATCCTTAATCCTTGTCATTTTGTTTCACCGGATTCGCTTTTTAAAAATATTTTCATCATCCTCACCTTAAATGATGATATTATTGAATATCTTCGCCTCAGTAGTGCAAAGATGAATGATTTCTGAAGAATATCTTCGGCTCAGAAGTGCAAATGATGAAGGTGTTGAGATGAATACGACTGATCGATTAATATCTTTGGCCCGAAAAAAAGATGAACAGTGTTTAAATGAATACGACTAATCGATGAATATCTTTGGCTCAGTAGTGCAAAGATGAATAATTGATTCCGATGTATATCGATTGTTATTACAGGATAAAAGATGATTTATGAACTTTTAAATTCATACATGAAGATAGTAGTTTGCATTCTCTACTTAACTCTTCTAATGAATTATTATTTCCACATGAATATTGATTGAAAATTTGTTGTCTATCAGATTCTATTAAATTTTTCCTGTTGAAGACTAACGATAATTTGTTGTATATTATCTTAGTCATAATATTCTTTACCGAGCTAGTTGAGCTCACCCTTTTCCTTTTTGTTCCATTCTTCTCGTGAGGCGAGAATATAAATGCGAAAGACGAGTCGCCTGGGTATGGAATGAAGGTTTTAGAAAGGATTGTTTAGTAGTCCTCACCATTTTTGTAAAATAATGTATCAATAAATGTGATGAGGATTTATGTGAGTATAAATATTGTCTAGAAGATAATATTTGTATTTAAACTCACAGTTTTACTGTTGTAATAATAAAGTTGTAGTTGTTTCTGTACCATGTATTGACAACTCAGAATGGGTGATGTATACCTATTTTGGGGGCGTCACAATAATGGTCCTTAAACCACTTCCACCTCCTTAAGCCACCTCCTTACTATTCCATTATTAATCACCAAGTTAACTTGCTCCCCACAACACTTGGCCATTAAGTCTTCTTGTTCACCACACTTACTTAGCCATTAAGTTTACTTGCTCACTACTTTGGATAATCCATGGTTTGCCCCATGGGTTTAAACCATCCAATAACCCATAAGTCCTTACTTTGGGCTTTTAACTTAACTTATACTTGGGCTTGAAATTAAATAACCTTGAACCTTAAACTTTAATTCCAATTGGACTCATCCATTCCTACCTTTGGGCCTTATCATTCCTATACTTGGGCTTGTATAATTCCTAACAAATCCTACAAGTCCAATACCTTTAGCTTAAAGTCTCATAAAGTATAATTTACGTATTCATCTCATATTCTAACTCGTATGCTTATTCAATATACGTCATTCTATCATTCATACATACTCGTATAATACCTCGTATTATAATTGTATTCATTACCTCGTACAATACTTACGTATTATACAATCATTACTTTAATTCATCATACGCATTTAAATTCCTTCTCAGAATTCATTTTCCCTAATCGTTAGGTTTTAAGTCCACAGGCAAAAAACTGCATTTGCCATAACTAAAATATTATTAAATATTCCATCTCACCCCGATATTCTATCATTACGTATTTCTCGGAAGTTCAAAAATAATTCACGAGCAGAAATGCGTGAATACTGTTTTTCGAAAAATTTCTCGGAAAGTTTTTATTTTCATCTTGGAAATTCAAACACTTTAATTCTATCACGTAGCCAAAATACTACGACGTTTCAATATTTCTAGGTCATAGAACGACCCTCGAATAGCTTACTCCCATAAATAATGGATTAAATTCATTTAATCCACATAATAAAAATAAAATTTTAATTCTCAAAAAAAAAATCCAAATTTTCTGGGAAGTTACAGTCACCTAGCCCGATTTTGTCGTTCACCGAAGACAAGTTCAGCTAGGATGGAGGCACCAAAGGACGTCCCAGAAAAGTCAAAGCCAGTGTAGTGCAAGTCGTGACCTCCCAAAAAGCAAGGAACCCGAACGAGGTCATCACGGTAAGCTTATCATAAACTCTAGCGAAGTTTATACCTTATTTGATACCGGTTCTGCTTCTACCCATTCTTTTATTTCTCCTACTTGGCGCTAACGCTTAAATTTGACTTCGCAGAAATTAGACTTTGACTTATCTCGTTGAAACTCCATCGGGAGAAACCTTCATTACATCCAATCGCTTATAAGTCTTGTTTGGTTTAAATCGGCACCCTCACATTACCCGTCGATCTTATTTCATTGAAAATACTTGCATTTGACGTAATTCTAGTGGATTGATTGTTAACTACTCATCATGCAAAATTGATTATTTTCGTAAGGTCATTAGCTTTCATATTCCTAACCAACCTATTATGCTAATTCAAGAAACCAAACCATTAAAATCAATCACCGTCATCTTAAGCCATAAAGCTATTCGCTTATTGAAAAATGAATGTCAAGCTTTCTTAGCTCATGTCATTGATCTAAACAAAAATACGCCGGGTTTTGAATGATATTTCTATTGTTAATGAATTTCCGACGTATTCCCTCAAGAACTTCCCGGCCTACCCCAGGCGTGAAATTGAATTTTGTATCGACCTTGAACTCCCCAGACAAAACCTATTTCCAAAGACCCATATCGAATGGCTCCTATTGACTTCACGAGTTAAAGACCCAACCGCAGGAATTGTTAGACATCGGTTTCATTCGTCCTAAGACGCCTCCTTGGGGTGCTCATGTTCTATTCGTGAAAAGAAAGATGGGACTATGCGACTCAGAATGATTATCTGGAGTTAAATCATGTCACCATCAAAATAGGTACCCATTGCCATGTATTGATGACCGTGTTGACCAGCCATAAGGAGCCAAATTCTTTTCAAAGATTGATCTTCGTTCGGATATCACCAATCAAGATTAAAATCGATGACATTCCAAAGACTAGCTTCGTAACTCCCAGACGGGCATTATAAATTCCTAGTCATGTCTTTTGGATTGACTAATGTGACGCCCCCAAAATAGGTCCAATCCATCCAACCTATTCTGAGTCACCAAATACATGGTACAGAAAATAACTACAACAACACATATGCTGTGAGTTTTGCTACAAATATATACCAACTGTGACTCATGTCCCAACTGTGGACAGCACCTCACAGTGATACCTTACATAAAGGTACAATCAATAACTGTTTTAAAAATTAAAATATTTGGGAAATGCTCAAGAAAACCTTCGTATATAGGAGGCCAAGAATCTAAGTTATGATAGATATCATATGTCCAGAGAATTATCCTTGGTTGATCCAATAGACCCCAAAGAAAAATGAGAAGATTACTATCATGTTCCTTCCAATGGTGAGTCTTACTCTTGACATATAACTATCTCCACCGGCTCTGAATTGAACATTATGTTTCAACCAAACTCCAAGATCATATAGGTAGTGCTCGTAGATATACTCAAAGAAGTGGATGTGCACAACCCGCCTTATGATAACACGAGGTTGTATGTCATTAGACATATTGTATGATAGTGACAAAACACCCTTCCAAAGTTGGGTTCACCTCACCCTATTCGGTTAACCAAAATTAAATATCAAATGACGTATACAATACGACACACTTATCTAAAATTTTCAATAAAATTATTTTCATACTATTTAAGGAGAACCTTAACAGCTATTGACCATCGTTCTATTCCCCTGTTATCCCCGCTCGACCCAGCTACACTCTTATTACCTGAAAGGAATTGTGAAGCAAAAGTATGACGCCCCCAAAATAGGTATACATCACCCATTATGAGTCGTCAATAACATGGTACAGAAACAACTACAACTTTATTAATACAACCCATAAACTGTGAGTTTAAATACAAATATTGTCATCTAGACAATATATGTAAGACCCCAACTTATTATTTAATGAAATTAAATTTCCTCTATTTATTATCTTGAAATAGTAAGGGTTGATTTGATTAATGTGGTAAGTTATGGGTAAAATGCGCAATTATTTCAAACAAGCAAGTGATTTTAAAATATTCATTGTTGACAGGGAATATTCATTTGGTCGTGGAATATTTTTACCGTTTGGAATATTCGCAATTTACCAATGCACCTTAATGGTAGGCGCCTATAACGGAAAAGCGATTGGATGAAGAAAACGACGAAGAATAAGTTGGTTATAAATAATTGGCGTAGTTATTACAGATTATCTTCATTGGAATACCGGTGGTTAAAACACAAGAAGACACTACGGTATACACCAATTATTGATTCTTACGTAAAAAGGCACTACTCAATAATTGTTACAATAATTATGCTCAAAGATTTTATTTTATCGATTCAATAATTGCTGCGCGTTGATATTTTATATTATCATTGCTTTTAATAATTGTTATCGCACAATATTTTCTATTATCGGAGCAATAATTCATATTATCTGAATAATATTATTGGATAACATTATTGGCAATGTCTAGAAAGTTCTGACTAAGGAGAGGTTTGGTCATCTAATCATGGCTACCAAGAAGAAGAGATTCTTATCGAAAGCCCCTCTTTCCTCGAACCGCACGATCACGAGAATGTGATTCTGTAATATTATTTGTGAATAATTAATTATTGATTTATATGATGAGAAAAATATTGATTTTATGCGGATATAGATGGAGAAATTTTTTTAATGTGACAATTATTGAAAATTAATATTTTATCTTTTTCTGATAAAATAATTCATTTAAATATATTATTTTAATAATATATTAATGGTGATATTTTTACAATGAATGTGGGATATATGAGTATATGAGGAGGAAGAGTATTTTTGTGGCATTAAATGATTAACACATGTTTTGTGTGTCAAGAGAATTCCCCAATTTCTTGAATCGAAATTTGATTATAAACACGTAAAATCGTCTGCTTGTGGATTTCTTGGCCAATTTCATTTTGGAATTTGAAAAAACTTTCTTCTGCAAAGTTGTAGAGAATGAAATTTCCTATGGAAAGAACACATGGTTTGAATTTTTCTGATAAAAGAGCTATTTATTATGAATTATTGAAGTTCCGTAGTTCTGAAATAATTGATTTTTGAAAGTTTTAATTATTTTTAATTACAAAAACGTTTTTTTTGCTTGGTGGGCTGCATTAAACATGTGCAAGGTGGCTGAATTCAGATTCAAGAGGTGGGCTTGACAATTTTGTAAATATAATAATATTATATTAAATTTTCTGTTTTGGGTGTTCTAAGCATTTTTCTATAAATAGGTGCTTAGGTTAGAATTGAAAATCACACCAGAAACTGAAATCTTCTCTCTCTTTCTCTCTCGATATATTGAGCGTATTCTTGTGAGTATTTTAATACTTTGAGTGTTGCTAAACGGTGCAAGTTCAAGTCATAGCCTATATTCGGTGTTTCAACTAGAAGTACTATCTTTTCGAGGTAAGGGGTGTTATTTTTTTTTAAATGATATTATTTTCTTCAATATCATTATGCCGAAATATTGGTTTGAACTTTTAATCAAATTTAGAACTTTTTGTGTCGGGGTTACTATTCACGTATACGACACTATTCACGAATACGGCACTATTCATTGAAAAATTAAATTTTTTCCTTTTTGTCCAAAATATCTATTATGGATACTTGCTTTGATTGTATCCATGTTTTGATCATTCTTGAATTTTACTTCACTATGATTATTTATGAGGTATTTTTGGACATGAAATAGCTGAAGTACGAATCCTTAATATTTGTTCTTTTGTTTCACTGGATTCGCTTTCTTTAAAAATATTTTCATCACCCTCAAATTCTAAATGATGATATTACCAATATCTTTGGCATGTAGTGCAAAGATTAATGATTTTCGATGAATTCTTTGGCCCGTAGTGAAAAGATGAACAGTGTTGAGATTTAATACGATCGATCGATGAATATCTTTGGCCCGTAGTGCAAAGATGAAAATTTGATTCAAGATGAATATCGATTGATGTTACAGGATAAAATATTGACGATGGACTTTTAAATTCATAGATAATAGTAGATTTCATTCTCTACGTAACTCTTCTATGAATTATTATTTCATTGCGAATATTGATTAAACTTCTTCGCCTCTTTATATTTTATCGATTTTTTTCCTCGTTGAAGACTAACGATAATTTGTTCTATATTATCTTAGTCATAATATTCTTCTTCGGGTTAGTTGAGCTCACCCTTTTCCTTTTTGTTCTATTTTTCTTCTTAGGAGGCGAGAATGTAATGAGTACTAGTCGGGGTATGGAATGATGATTCTAGAAGTTGTTTAGTAGTCCTCACCATTTTGTAAAATAATGTATCCATAATTGTTATGAGGACTTATTTGGTATGTATATTGTCTGTAAGACAATATTTGTATTTAAACTCACGCTTTTTATGATGTATTAATAAAGTTGTAGTTGTTTCGCATCTATGTTATCAAGACCTAAAATGGGTGATGTATACCTATTTTCAAGGCCACAATTGGTATCGTAGCTTAGGATATGATCTCGGTGGAGATCGGGGATGTAAACTAGGAGGGTAGAGACGAGTAAATCTTTTCGCTAGTGTGTCCTCCTACCTAAGCTTATTTGTTAGTTGGGTCAATATATAGGATATTATGTGATATGTGATTTCCTTAATTAACCCTTGTTTTATGGCGATTTTTGAGAATGTCGACCGAGAATGTTAACAATGGAGTAAATGAGACCGTGGAGACGCTCAGACTCACCAATAAGGAGAAACGTCAAAGAAGTCGACAATGTTCCTCCCGTGAACAACGCCACTAAGCAGATGATGAACGACGGGATGTTTAGAAGCTTTTTGCAGTTTATGCAAAATCGCATTTGGGGAGACACGTGCACAAAATACGGTGGAAATGATAACAACGCATCGATTTGTCACGGCCAAGCGCTTCAAAGGGTCAGGACCACGAATTTAGGGAAAACCGGATCCGATTAAAGGCGAGACGTGGGTCAAACAAATTACCAAGATATTCGATGTCTTTGATGCACGGAGGAATGTAGGTTCCATTTTCCACTTTTTGTTTCCGTAATGAGGTGATTCTTGGTGGGAATCGTAGAGCGTACCCATCCAAATTTTCTCGGCGTGTCAGCGGGAGACGTTTCAAAATCGTTTCAATGACAAATACTTTTCTGAAAGTATTCGTCATATGAAGGAAATGGAGTTTATTAGACTGGAACAAAATAACATGATGGTGTCCTAGTACGAGGCAAAGTTTGCAGAGTTGTCCAGGTTTGCACCTCATTTGGTGGAGAATGAGGAACGTATGATGACGCGGATGTTTCGAGAGGTTTGAAACCCGACATACGCCAAGATCTCTCATTTCTCATAAATTTTCTCTCTATTCAGATGTTGTCAACAGGGATCTATTATTAGAGTGAGATAATGAGTACATTCAACCGAGGGACCATAACCAGGATCATACCAGAGATAGCAGTTAACAGAATAAAGATAACCAGTGGAGAAAGAAAAAGACGGACAAAAATGGTAACCACTCACGGTGGTAGTCGTAGCGTGAGAATAGAAAGAAGTTTAGTGGGAGGAGATTTTAAAAGAGGAGATTTAACAATGACCATGTGAAGACGCCAACACCAAAGAAGAATCGGTTCTAAGGGAGGAGAACGACCACCCCATTATATGCTATAAGTGCGGGAAAGAAGGATATATCGACCAAACCGCCCACAACAGCTCAAGGTATGTTATAATTGTGGAAAGGAAGGACATATCGCCGAGATTGACGATAGCAAAACCAAGTCCGTGGGGGTGACTCAAAAGGTCATCCCAAAAAAGTCAAAGTCAACGGTTTCGGAAGAAGCGTTTATCGTGGATCGGGTCAAAATCGAGGAACCCAAACGAGGTGATCACGGGTAAGCTAATCAAGAATTCTTGCGAAGTTTATACCTTACTTGATACCGGCATACCCATTCATTTATCTCTCCCGCTTGTGCTCAACGCTTAAACTTGACTCTGGAGAAATTAGACTTTGATTTATCTGTGGAGACTCCGTTAGGAGAAACTTTCATCACATCCACTGTTTATAAATCTTGTTTGATTCAAGTTGGCACCATCACCTTACCTATTGACCTTATCTCTTTAAAGATACTTGGTTTTGATGTAATTTTAGGGATTGATTGGTTAACTACTCATCATGCCAAAATTGATTGTTTTCGTATGGTTGTTAGTTTTCATATTCCTAACCAACCTGTTGTACGAATTCAAGCAACTAAGCCACTAAAATCAATCGCTGTCATATCAAGTCATAAAGCTATTTGTTTATTGAAAAACGGATGTCAAGTTTTCTTAGCCCATGTTATGGATGTGAATAAAGACACGTCAGATTTGAATAATATTCCTGTTGTTAGTGAATTTCCTGACGTATTTCCTGAAGAATTTCCTGGCCTACTCTCAGAGCGTGGTATTGAACCTTGTATCGACTTTGAACCCGGTACAAAACCCATTTCTAAAATCTCATATCGAATGGCTCCTATTAAACTTCAGGAGTTAAAAACCCAACTATAGAAGTTGATACCCTAACCTCTATCTGGTGACTTCCTTTGTGGAAGCACTGAAGCCAGACTCTCCGTATGGGACGCCATATTTGTGCGGTAGTAAATTGATAGGTGTCATTATGACGTGCTATCCAAGATTGGGATATGAGTCACAGTTGAGAGCAACCTAAGTCAGTAATCGAAATAAGTAGCTTTCTAGGCCTAGCTGGTTATTATCGGAGATTCGTGGAAGGGTTTTCTCGAATCGCTAGTCCATTAACTCAGCTAACTCGGAAGGATACAAAATTCATTTGGAGCGAGGAATGCGAGAAGAGTTTCCAAGAACTTAAGAGGAGACTTATTTCGGCACCTGTTCTAATAATACCATCTGGTTCGGATGGATTTGTTATCTACAGCGATGCTTCGGGCAAAGGGTTAGGATGTGTTCTCATGTAACGTGGGAAATTCATAGCCTATGCCTCGCGACAACTTAAAGAATATGAGAGGAATTATCCTACTCATGATCTAGAGTTAGCGGCCGATGCGTCTTTCTTATTAAAGATCCGGAGGCACTATCTATATGGGGAGAAAGTGGAGATATATTCAGATCATAAAAGCCTCAAATATTTCTTCCCTCAAAAGGAACTCAACATGCGGCAACGACGTTGGCTCGAGTTGTTGACAGATTACGACCACACTATTCAATACCATCCTGAAAAAGCGAACGTGGTAGTTGACGCGTTGAGTAGAAGATCATATGCAGGAACGAGTGCGATGATGTTAAATATATGCATAGAGCCAACTTTAATAGAAAAAGTTAAGGTTGATCAAGCCACCGACCCGGAGTTGATGCGTGTGAAGAAGAAAGTACAATAAGGTGCTATTCCGAAAGCAAGAATCGATGAAGAAGGAATACTTCGAGTCCACTCCAGACTTTGTGTTCCTAATGACTCTGATTTGAAGTACAAGATTATGATGGAGGCACACAATACACCATTTGCGATCCATCTTGGAAGTACCAAAATGTATCGTGATCTTCAACATACATTTTGGTGGAACAATATGAAGAGAGAGATTGCAAAGTTTATCTCGACGTGTTTAACTTATCAACGTGTAAAGGCGGAGCATCAAGTACCTAAGGGTCCATTGTAACCATTTGAGATTCCGAAATGGAAGTGGGAACACATTACCATGGATTTTGTTACGGGTCTTCCTACGGTTTTTCAAGGCATCGATGCTATTTGGGTTATTGTTGATAGATTAACCAAATCATTTCATTTTACTTCAAAAGCGACATCGGAGACTTATTCCCTTGAACGTCTTGCTCGTATGTATATAAATGAGATTGTGAAATTGCATGGCATGCCAAGATCCATAGTTTCTGGATCGTGACCCAAGATTTACTTCAAGATTTTGGGTTAGCTTGCAAAAGCTAGGGCACGGATTTGATAGTTATGTTAGATACCATCCTTAAACCATGGAAATCGAGAGGACTATTCAAACTCTTGAAGATTTATTTCTACTTGAATATTGCAAAAAGCTATGGGCGCGAAATTGGACAATCGAGAGGACTATTCAAACTCTTGAAGATTTATTAAGACTCTATTCCTAGACTTCAAAGGGAGTTGGGATAAGTATTTACCATTGGTGGAATTCTCTGTAACAAGCGGTTTCGAACCGAGCATTGGTGTGGCCCCATTTGAAGCATTGTATGGGCGAAAGTGGTTCTCTCGGTATGTTGGGACGAGGTGGGTGAAGCAACATTGTTGGGACCGAGCCACGTGCGTATGACTCTGAAAAAGATCCAACTAACGATACAAACCAGCACAAGATCGACAAATGAGTTATCGGATCTTCATCGAAAGGGCGTGGAATTTAGTATTGGGGATCATGTATTGTTGTATTGCCCCGTGAAAGGGAGTTACAAGATTAGGGAAGAGAGGAAAGCTCGATCCACGATTTATTGGTCCATTTCAAATTCTTGACCGAGTAGGTAATGTAGCCTATAGACTATAAGGTTACCTCAGGTATGTGTCGTGTTCATAATGTGTTTTACATATATGTACTTACAAAATATGAAAAGACCCGAGCCACGTTATTGAGTTAGAACCAGACGAGATAATCGAAGACTTAACGTCTGACGAAGAGGTACAACAAGATCTTGGATAGGAAGGAGTATGTCCTTCCGTTATGGGGCCCACACAGGTCTGTGTTTTAATATTCCCGACAAAGAAAAATATTCCACCCAAAACGAATATTCCGTCAACAATGAATATTTTAAAACCACCTTGTTTGAAATAATTGTGCATTTTACCCATAACTTACCACATTAATCAAATCAACCCTTACTATTTCAAGATAATAAATAGAGGAAATTTAACTTCATTAAATAATAAGTTGGGGTCTTCAAACTCCTCCTTATGAAATTTCGTCCTCGAAATTGACGTCACGTGATACTGGTGTGTTTCAAAAGGTGAGGATACCTCACTTTCATTTCCGCTTCCAAATCCCGTGTCATTTCTCTATAGCATGGTTCCTCCACAAAACTTTAACTTGTGGTATGACCTTTTCAGTCGTAGGACATGCTCCTTCCTATCCAAGATCTTGACAGTACCTCTTCGCACGTTAAGTCTTCTACTATCTCGTGCCCGTTCTAACTCAATAACGTGGTTCGGCCTTTCACATATTTATGAAGTACATGATATGTGAAACACATTATAAACACGAGACATACTCTGAGGTAACGCGAGTCTATAAGCTACATTACCTACTCTGGTCAAGAATTTGAAATGAACCAATAAATCGTGGATTGAGCTTTTCTCTTCCCCGATCTTGTAACTCCTTCCATGGGGCAACACGCAACAATACATGATCCCCAATACTAAATTCCACGCCCTTTCGATGAAGATCCGCATAACTCTTTTGTCGATCTTGTGCCGCTTAGTACGTATCATTTGTCGAATCATTTGATCTTTTTCGTAGTCATACGTATTCAACTCGTGTCCCAACAATGTTGCTTCACCCACCTCGTCCCAACATACCGGAGAGCGACACTTTCGGCCCATACAATGCTTCAAATGGGGCCACACCAATGCTTGTCTAATAACTATTGTTATAGGAGAATTTCATCAATGGTAAATACTTATCTCAATCATGGCGACGCTCAAAATAGGTATACATCACCCATTTTAGGTCGTCAATAACATGGTACGTAAACAACTACAACTTTATTAATACATCATAAAAATCGTGAGTTTAAATACAAATATCAGTTTCTGCATAATATCCATACCCAAATAAGTCCTCATCACAATTATTGATACATTATTTTACAAAAATGGTGAAGACTACTAAACAACTTCTAGAATCATCATTCCATACCCCGACTAGTACTCGCTACATTCTCGCCTCCTGAGAAGAAAAATAGAATATAGAACAAATTATCGTTAGTCTTCAACAGGGAAAAATCTGATAAAATACAATAGACAACAAGTTTCAGAGATGAGTTACGTAGAGAATGAAATCTACTATTATCTATGAATTTAAAAGTCCATCGTCAATATTTTATCCTCAGAACATCAATCAATATTCATCTTGAATCAAATTTTCATTTTTGCACTACATGGCCAAAGATATTATTCATCAATCATATTGTTCATCTCAACTCCTGCTCATCTTTTTACTACGGCCAAAGATATTCATTATAAAATCATTTATCTTTTGCACTACAAAGCCAACGATATTCAATAATATCATCATTTAGGACCGAGGATGATGAAAAATATTTTAAAGGAAACGAATCCAATTAAACAAAAGAATAAATATCAAGGATTAAGATTTCACTATTTTCATGTCCAAAAATACCTCATAAATAATCATAGTGAAGTAAAATTCAAGAATGATCAAACATGGATACAATCAAAGCTAGTATCCATAATAGATATTTTGGACGAAAAAGGAAAAAATTTCATTTTTCGATGAATAAGGTCAGATTCGTGAATAGTCAGATAACGTAAATAAGAACCCGACACAAAAGTTCTAAATTTGATTAAAAGTTCAAACCAATATTTCTTCGATAATGATATTGAGGAAAATAATATCATTTAAAGAGAAAATAACATCCTTACCTTGAAAAGATAGATTTCTAATAAAACACCTTGATATAGGATATATGACTAACTTGAACTTGCCAGTATAGCAACACTCAAAGTATTAAAATACTCACAAGAATACGCCATATATATAGAGAGAAAGAGAGAGAAGATTTCAGTTTCTGGTGTGATTTTCAATTCTAACCTAAGCACCCTATTTATAGAAAAATGCTTAGAACACCAAAGTAGAAAATTTAATATAATATTATTATATTTATAAAATTTTCAAGCCCACCTCTTGAATCTGAATTCAGCCACCTTGCACATGTTTAATGCAGCCCACCAAGCAAAAAAAATGTTTTTGTAATTAAAAATAATTAAAACTTTCAAAAATTAATTATTTCGGAACTACAGAACTTCAATAATTCATAATAAATAGCTCTTTTATCAGAAAAATTCAAATCACATGCCCTTTCCATAGGAAATTTCATTCTCTACAACTTTACGTAAGAAAGTTTTTCCAAATTCCAAATGTAAATTGATCAAATCCACAAACCAAGACGATTTTACAAAGCTATAATCAAATTTCTATCAAGAATCAGGGTCTACCGACACACAAAACATGTGTTAATCATTTAATGCCACAAAATATTCTTCCTCCTCATATACTCATATATCCCATATTCATTGTAAAAATATCACCATTAATATATTATTAAAATAATATATTTAAATGAATTATTTTATCGTAAAAGATAAAATATTAATTTTCAATAATTGTTACATTAAAAATTATTCCATCTATATCCGCTTAAAATCAATATTTTTCTTATCATATAAATCAATAATTAATTATTCACAAATAATATTATAGAATCACATTCCAATCGCTTTTTCCTGCGAAAGAGGGGGCTTCAATAAGGATCTCCTATATTTGCCAATTGCAATTAGACGACCAAATATTTCCATTGCGATAATGTTAAATAATATTCCACGACCAAATATGAATATTCCTGATAATAGAAAACAAATGAATATTTTAAATAACAATATAAAATATCAACGTTTGAAATAATCAATAAAATTTACCCCATAACTTACCACAACAATCAAATCAACCCTTACTATTTCAAGATAATAAATAGAAGAAATTTAATTTCATTAAATAATAAGTTGGGGTCTTACACCAACTCCCTTTGAAATCTAGGACACGAGTCTTAATAAATCTTCAAGAGTTTGAATAGTCCTCTATTCGATTATCCGTCCGCTTCCCCGTCAACAATGAATATTTTAAAACCACTTGCTTTGTTTGAAATAATTAATTTTACCCATAACTTACCACATCAAATCAACCCTTACTATTTCAAGATAATAAATGAAGAAATTTAATTTCATTAAATAATAAGTTGGGGTCTTACCCAACTCCTTTGAAGTCTAGGACACGTAGTCTTAATAAATCTTGAGTTTGAATAGTCCTCTCGATTATCATCGATCCAAAACTCTATGGATAGCTTTTTGCATGCCAAAATCTTGAAAAATCTCACATCCAAATCTATGGATACTGGCATGCCATCAATTTCTCATTTACATACATATAAAGAAGACGCTTAAGATAATAAGTCTCTGATTTCCAGAAGAAATGAGCGACTTGGTTAATCTATCAACAATAACCCAAATAGCATCGATGCCTTGAGAAACCGTAGGAAGACCCGTAACAAAATCCATAGTAATGTGTTCCCACTTCCATTTCGGAATCTCAAGTGGTTGCAATGGACCCTTAGGTACTTGATGCTCTGCCTTTACAAGTTGACAAGTTAAACACATCGAGATAAACTTTGCACTCTCTCTCTTCATATTGTTCCACCAAAATGTATGTCGAAGATCATGATACATTTTGGTGTTTCCAGGATGGATCGCAAATGGTGTATTGTGTGCCTCCATCATAATCTTGTACTTCAAATCAGAGTCGTTAGGAACACAAAGTCTGGAGTGGACTCAAAGTATTCCTTCTTCATCGATTCTCGCTTCCGGAATAGCACCTTCTTGTACTTTCTTCTTCATACGCATCAGCTCCGGGTCGGTGGTTTGAGCAACCTTAACTATTTCTATTAAAGTTGGATCTATGCATATACTTGACATCATCACACTAGTTCCTGCATATGATCTTCTACTCAACGCGTCAGCTACCACGTTCGCTTTTCCAGGATGGTATTGAATAGTGTGGTCGTAATCTTTCAACAACTCGAGCCAACGTCGTTGCCGCATGTTGAGTTCTTTTTGAGTGAAGAAATATTTGAGGCTTTTATGGTCTGAATATATTTCCACTTTATCCCCATATAGATAGTGCCTCCAGATCTTTAGCACGAAGACGACTGCTGCCAACTCTAGATCATAAGTAGGATAATTCCTCTCATATTCTTTAAGTTGTCGCGAGGCATAGGCTATGACTTTCCCACGTTGAATGAGAACACATCCTAACCCTTTGCCTGAAGCATCGCTGTAGATAACAAATCCATCCGAACCGGATGGTATTGTTAGAAACAGTCTTTGAAATAAGTCTCCTCTTAAGTTCTTGGAAACTCTTCTCGCGTTCCTCGCTCAAAGCGAATTTTGTATCCTTCCGAAAGTTAGTTGAAGTTAATGGAGTAGCGATTTGAGAAAACCTTCCACAAATCTCCGATAATAACCAAATTAGCCCGACTACGTACTTTGGTCACCGACTTGGTTGCTCCCAACTTTGTATTGCTTCAATCTTCACCGGGTCGACAGATACTCCATGTTTAGACACCACATGCCCAAGGAATGCTACTTCCTCAAGCCAGAACTCGCATTTCTTCAACTTAGCATATAGCTTATTTTCACGAAGCCTTTGGAGTACCAACTTCAAATGGTGCTCATGATCTTCACGGCTTTTGGAATATATGAGGATGTCATCAATAAAGACAATAATGAACCGATCCAAATAATCCTTGAATACTTGGTTCATCATATCCATGAAAGCCAGCAGAGCATTAGTCAATCCAAAAGACATGACTAGAATTCATAATGCCCGCATTGAGTTACGGCGGCGCTTTGGAATATCCTCGATTCTAATCTTCAATGATGATATCCGAACGAAGATCGATCTTTGAAAAGAATTGTGCTCTCTTGCAATCGGTCAAATAGGTCATCAATACGAGGTAGCGGATACCTATTCTTGATGGTAACATGGTTCAATTCCCGATAGTCATATGAAAGTCGCATACTCCCGTCTTTCTTCTTTCTGAATAAAAAACAGAGCACCCCAAGGAGATGTACTTAGGGCCGAATGAAATCGATGTCCAACAACTCCCCGTAGTTGGACCTTTAATTCCTAAAGTTCAATAGAGCCATTCAAATGGAATTTTAGAAATGGGCTTTGTATCGGTTCAAGATCAATAAAGAATTCAACTTCACGCTACGGGGGTAGGCCGGAAGTTCTTCAGGAAATACGTCAGGAAAATCAATAACAACAGGAATATTATTCAAATCTGACGTGTCTTTATTCAAATCCATAACATGGGCTAAGAAAGCTTGACATCCGTTTTTCAATAAACGAATAACTTTATGACTTGATATGAAAGCGATTGATTTTAGTGGCTTAGTTGCTTGAATTCGTACAATAGGTTGGTTAGGAATATGAAAACTAACAACCTTACGAAAACAATTAATTTTAGCATGATGAGTAGTTAACCAATCAATCCCTAAAATCACATCAAAAGCAAGTATTTTTAAAGAGATAAGGTCAATAGGTAAGGTGATGGTGCCAACTTGAATCAAACAAGATTTATAAACAGTGGATGTGATGAAAGTTTCTCCTAACGGAGTCTCTACAGATAAATTAAAGTCTAATTTCTCCTGAGTCAAGTTTAAACGTTGAGCACAAGCGGAGAGATAAATGAATGGGTAAAGACCCCAGATCAAGTAAGGTATAAACTTCGCAAGAATTAATGATTAGCTTACCCGTAATCACCTCGTTTGGGTTCTCGCATTTTGACCAATCCACGACAAACGCTCTTCCGAAACCGTTGACTTTGACTTTTCCGGGATGACCTTTTGAGTCACCGTCCCCCGGACTTGGTTTCGCTTATCGTGCTAATCTCGAGCGATATGTCCTTCCTTTCCACAATTATAACATACCTTGAACTATTATGGGCGCTTGGTGATATGTCCTTCTTTCCCAAGACTTATAAATATAATGACCGGTGGTCGTTCTCCTCCCTAGAACCAGATTCTTCTTTGGCACTGACATCTTCACATGGTCGTTGTTGAATCTCCTCTTTAAAATCTCCTCCCACTCGCTTCTTCTATTCTCATGGCCACGACTACCACCGTAGAGTGGTTACCATTTTGTCCGTCTTTTTCTTTCTCCATTGGTTATCGTTATTATGTTGATCATTATCTCCAATATGATCCTGGTTGTGATCCTCGATTGAGCGTACTTTCGTTATCTCGCTTCTAACAATTGAGCCCTGCTGACAACATCTCGAATAGAGAGAAAATTTATGAGAAATAAGATACTTGACGTATCTTAGGGTTTCAAACCTCTCGAAAACATCCGCGTCATATACGCCCTCATTCTCCACCAAATGAGGTGCAAACACGACAACTCGCAAACTTTGCCTCGTCTTTGGGACACCGTCATGTTATTTTGTTCTAGTCTAATAAACTCCACTTCCTTCATACGACGAATACTTTCGGAAAGTACTTGTCATTGAACAGCTTCAAACGCCTCCCAAGATACGCTTTGAGTCTTGGTGGATGGGTACGCTTCATAAATTCCCACCGAAGAATCCGCCTCATTACGGAACATAAAAGTAGCGAATGAAACCTTCTCATTCTTCCGTGCATCCCAAGACATCGAATATCTTGGTAATTTGTTTGACCCACGTCTCTCGCTTTAATCGGATCCGGCATTCCCGAATTGCGTGGTCCCAACTCTTTGAATCGCTTGGGTCATGTGATAAATCGTCGTTATTATCATTTCCACTCAGATTTTGTGCACGAGTCTCCCTCGTTTGATTTTGCATGAACTGCAAAAAACTTCTAAACATCCCGTCGTTCATCATCTGCTCAGTGGCATTGTTCATAGGAGGAACATTACCAGCCTGCTGCACGTTCTCCTCATTGGTGAGTACAGGCGTCTCCATGGTCTCATTTACTCCACTGTTAACATTCTCACTCGACATTCTCAAATACTGCCATAAAACAAGGGTTAATTCAAGAAATCAACATATCACATAATATCCCTATATATTGACCAACTAACAAATAAGCTTAGGTAGGACACACTAGCGAAGGATTTACTCGTCTCTCCCCTCCTAGTTCTATTCCCCGATCTCCGCCAGAGATCATATCCTAAGCTCTAATACCAACCGTGACTCCCCAAAATAGGTATACATCACCCATTCTCGAGTCACAATAACATGGTGCGTAAACAACTACAACTTTATTAATACAACCCATAAACTGTGAGTTTAAATACAAATATTGTCATCTAGACAATATACATACCCAACTAAGTCCTCATTACAATTATTAATACAATATTTTACAAAAATGATGAGAACTACTAAAACAACTTCCTAGAACCTTCATTTCGTACCTCGACTAGTACTCGCTACATTCTCGCCTCCTGAGAAGAAAAATGGAACAAAAAGGAAAAGGGTGAGCTCAACTAGCCCAGTAAAGAATATTATGACTAGGATAATATAGAACAAATTATCGTTAGTCTTCAACAGGGAAAAATCTGATAGAATACAATAGACAACAAGTTTCAGATCAACAACGAAAATAATAATTAATAGATGAGTTACGTAGAGAATGAAATCAACTATAATCTATGAATTTAAAAGTCCATCATCATTATTTTATCCCTGTAACATCAATCAATGCACATCTTGAATCATATATTCATCTTTGCACTCACAGCCAAAGATATTCATCGATCGATCATGTTCATCTCAACACCTATACATCTTTTCACTCTACTGAAGCAAAAGATATTCATCATAAAATCAACCATCTTTGCACTACAGAGCCCAAAGATATTTAGTAACATCATCATTTAGGACTGAGGATGATGAAAATAATTTTAAAGAAAATGAATCCAGTGAAACAAAAGAACAAGTATTATAGATTCGTACTTTAAACAATCCGAGTTCAAGAATACTTCATAAACAATCATGGTGAAGTAAAATTCAAGAATGATCAAAACATGGATACAATCAAAGCTAGTATCCATAATAGATATTTTGGACAAAATACAAAATTTTAATTTTTCTGTGAATAGTGTCGTATTCGTGAATAGTGCCGTATACGTGAATAGTGTCGTATACATGAAAAGTAACCCCGATACAAAAAGTTCCAAATTTGATTAAAAGTTTAGATCAATACTTCGGCATAATGATATTGAAAGAAATAATTGTTAGAGTTTATGCCCTAGAGGCCAATTATTTGATATAATTGCTTAACGTCTTGATATTATATTTGATTGAATAAATGAATGATTTTATTATGGTTTTATTTACTGCGTTATATAAATGTTAACATAATAAAAAATCTTAGAATAATGATACAAATTATATAGTTTCAAGTATGTGACTTGAACATGAGATTATATAATAATAATTAGTATCATTATTCTTAAATGTCCCTAATCGAGTATCATTGTTGATGGGACAACAATGATGCATTGAGACTAAGTATGTGGATCGACCGATGACCAAATCTCATTGGTCATAAATATATGAGATATTAAGTCAATGCATAGTACACGTGTTGAAAACGATGTCTTTGGATGGACCCACCATAAGAATTCTATGTGGAGCATTATGCGAAGTGTCATTAGCAATTTCATAGTAGTAATGATGATAATGGTCCTCCGACCGAAATCACTATATTACTACACCTGAAATTTATGTACTTTGATATCATCAAATGTCACCTTTAATAGGGTGGACTATAAAAGTGATTATTGGGTACACCATGAATCGTGTGAGGAATATGAGTGATCTAGATGGAATTTAACCTCCTATTTATTGTGGGTGATATCCATAGGCCTCTTGATTGAGTAGACTATGAAATGCATAGCCATGCTCAAAAAGTGATTTGTTTCATATAGTCTACTCATTGATCAACAAAAACTTCAGATTAAATTATGAAGAATATGACACATTCCATGACTCGAGTTTAATCTAGGATATTAAGGTTAAAAGGATTAAATTACATTGAAACATTGGTCACTAAAAGGTTGCATCGAATCATCGATCTTATTATTACTTATGTAGCGTTGATACATTACTAGATCTGCATTCAACGTTTATAATTTTATAATATGATTTTAAAATTATTTCCAACGTGATAATAACCTATGGGTCACACATATGTAACGTAATTTAAAGGGAATAAATTTAAATTTTAAGGATTTAAATATATTAATATGATTAATAGTATTTAAATCACTTAATTTAAATTAAAAGGAAAGTTTGTATATATGTATATTAATTAAGACTTAATTAAGTTATATATATAAATTCGGATTTATGAAATTAGGTTTTGATTAATTCCTTTTAACTACTATATATAGGATATATATAGCATACTTAGGGTTAATTCATAACTTGAAAACCTAGCCGCTTCTTGAGAGAGAGACTAGAGAGAAAATATACGCTTTCATAAAGGTTCCTTTGGTGGCTAATACATGCAAGTCCCTCTTATTGCAAAATCATTCGACGGTTAGATGCGGCGTTAGGTGTGGATACCATAGAGACGTAGTTTCGTGAGGAATTGCGTTAAGGATTCGAGCGCATCAATTTCAGATTCTCGTTTTTCATATTCGGTATAATCTCTAAACAACTGAGTTAATTGTTTTTCGCATGGATCCTGTTTTTGGGTTTCGGAAATTACTTTGAATTATTTTATTTCCGCTGCGTTCTTGTGCCGAAATTCCTACAATAATATCATATATGAAAAAAATAACATCCCTTACCTCGAAAAGATAGTACTTCTGGTTGAAACACCGGATATAGGCTATGACTTGAACTTGCACCGTATAGCAACACTCAAAGTATTAAAATACTTATAAGAATACGCTCAATATATCGAGAGAGAAAGAGAGAGAAGATTTTAATTTCTGGTGTGATTTTCAATTCTATCCTAAGCACCCTATTTATGGGAAAATGCTTAGAACACCAAAGCAGAAAATTTAATATAATATTATTATATTTACAAAATTGTCAAGCCCACCTCTTGAATCTAAATTCAGTCACCTTGCACATGTTTAATGCAGCCCACCAAGCAAAAAAAACGTTTTTGTAATTAAAAATAATTAAAACTTTCAAAATCAATTATTTGAACTACTAACTTCAATAATTCAAAATAAATAGCTCTTTTATCAGAAAAATTCAAACCACATGTCCTTTCCATAGGAAATTTCATTCTCTACAATTTTGCAGAAGAAATTTTTTCCAAATTCCAAACAGAAATTGACCGAAATCCACAAACGGACGATTTTACAAGCTATAATCAAATTTCGGTCAATAATTGGGGTCTACCGACACACAAAACATGTGTTAATCATTTAATGCCACAAAAATACTCTTCCTCCTCATATACTCATATATCCCATATTCATTGTAAAAATATCACCATTAATATATTATTAAAATAATATATTTAAATGAATTATTTTATCAGAAAAAGATAAAATATTAATTTTCAACAATTGTCACATTAAAAATTTTCTCCATCTATATCCGCATAAAATCAATATTTTTCTCATCATATAAATCAATAATTAATTATTCACAAATAATATTACGTAATCACATTATCGACAACCGTGCGCTTCAGGAAAGAGGGGCTTTCCAATAAGGATCTCTCCTCACTTGGCAAGCAATTAGATGACCAAACCTCTCCTGTATGTAACTTTCTAGACATTGCCAATAATGTTATCTAATAATATTATTCGTGATAATATGAATTATTGTCTCGATAATAGAAAATATCTTGCAAATGACAATTATTAAAACAACGGAATATAAAATATCAACGCAACAATTATTGAATCAATAAAATAAAATCTTTGAGCGGTAATTATCGTAACAATTATCGAAAGTGGCTTTCTTACGTAAGAATCAATAATTGTGTAATACCGTGTCTTATTGTGTTTTAACCAACGGTATTCTAACAAGATAATCTGCAATAACCACGCCGTTATTTATAACCAACTTATTCTTGTCGTTTTTTTCATCCAATCGCTTTTCAGTTATGGGGACCACATGAGGTCGCTACCATCGTCATTTAATATTCCCCGACAATAAAAATATTTAACGACCAAACGAATATTCCTCGTCAACAATGAATATTTTAAAATCACTTGCTTGTTTGAAATAATTGTGCATTTTACCCATAACTTACCACATTAATCAAATCAACCCTTACTATTTCAAGATAATAAATAGAGGAAATTTAATTTCATTAAATAATAAGTTGGGGTCTTACAAAAAGGGTGAGCACAACTAGCTCAGTAAAGAATATCATGACTAAAGATAATTAAATTGTCAATAGCCTTCATTAGTAATAAATTAGAGATTTAGAACATATAGTAGATGATAAAACTTTTCAACCATAGTTGCAGCGGAACGAACAATCCATTAGAAGAGTCAAATAGACCATAAAGTCTATTATCTTCTCCATGTTAAAAGTCCACCAACAATCTTTTAACCCTGTAACATTAATCAACAGATCCTGTTCACAGTCACGTGAATAACTTATAATCATAATTGTAGTTCTAATTTCCTCTTCTTATCCAAGACGAAGATAATTTTCATCACATGTCTTTACCTGAAACATCAAAGATCATGGTTATACCAAATCACAATTCTTGTTCATCATCATACTAATAAGTTCATATTTGCACTACGGGCCAAAGATATTCATCAACAGTTCATCTTTGCACTACAGGCCAAAGATATTCAACAACAAGACATCTTTGCATTACGGGCCAAAGATATTCAACAACAGGACATCTTTGCATTACGGGCCAAAGATATTCAACAACAGGTCATCTTTGCACTACGGGTCAAAGATATTTAACAACAGGTTATCTTTGCACTACAGGCCAAAGATATTAATATCTCAAAGAAATACATAATCATTTCAGAATTTATATAAACCATAATTATAACCAAGTTGATTAATTCACCTTTGCACTTAAGCTAAAGATAATCGTTTATAAATTCAATGGTCATGATCATACCAGTCAACAATTCAACTTTTCACTACTGGCCAAAGAGAACCCATAGTCACGATCATACCAATAATCTACCCATCTTTACACTTAAGTCAAAGAGAAATTTCATCACCTGAATTATAAAAATGTTATATATGATAATAAAAACAATATGATCAACAACTGCATTTAATTTCAAGAATAAGATTCATAAATTAATGATTTCATAATACCTTAATCCAAATATTATAAATCACTTAATAATCTCATAATCTAATATTATTAATATCACCATAATATTTTAATCATTTCTTAAATTTATTAATAATTTATTTTAATTATTTACACTTTACTAATTAATACATTTAATCATCCTAAAATGTCAAACTCATAAAATTTCATTACCAATAACCAAAATCCTCATCAAAAATCTGCATATTACTTATATAGGATTCTCAAGCCATAAAATCCTATTTTCCAATTTTGTTACTTCACAGAACATATTTAATTCATTTACTCATAACTAGTCCATTTTTATGAAAAATACCAAATTAGTACAAACAAATTTTCTTTTCTGGGATTTAGTAGAACATAGTTCCATATTGAACATATATTTTTCTCAGAATTTTTAAAATTCATTTACTATTTTTCATATGGCCAGTACTGCCGAATATTTAGACATTTATCATAAATTGTAATTTTATCCAAAAATTCCAAAATTTACAGGGTATACTGATATTATATAGATGTACTCCCAATAAAAATTTCATCAATTTTGGAGTTAACCACAAGGAGTTATATTGGTTTACTTTTAAAATAATATTTTCTCATAAAATTCATAAATCCTAATCTATACATCTAAAAAAAACCATTTTTGGACACAATCTAGAAAACTCATCAAATTATCATTTCAAATTTTTCCAGAATTTTTGGGGGTCAAAAAAATTACGAAACTGAAAAATATAATAACCCTTAAAATTCCCTACCTCAAACGAGCAGTACTTATGACCGGAATATCAAATGTAAAGCCAAAGGAAACTTGCACTGAATAACAACTCTCCAAGTATCTAAATACTCACAAAAATACGCTCGACAATATAGAGAGAAAGAAAACTTGTTTCTGGTGTGATTTTCAATTCTAACTTAAGCGCCTATTTATAGGAAAATGCTAGAACGCCAAAGGAGACTAAATTAATAAAATAATATATTAATTAATCAACGCATGCTACTTGGAAAATTCAGTAGCCCTCCACCAAAGACCATCCATCTCATTTGAAAATAATTTGGCAGCCCACATGTTTAAAACAATAGTGGGTCCCACTCCTAATTTTAATAAAAATTATTTTATTTTTTAAAACTTTAATAATTCATAGAAAATAGCCCGTTTATCAGAAAAATACGAATTTTCTGTCCATTCCACACAAAATCGAATTCTCTACAACTTTGTAGTTTTAAGTTTTTCCAAATTCCAGACAGAAAATATTTGAAACCCATAAACGGATGATTTTCAATACCTCATAAAATCATAACAAATCATACGTTAATTTTTAACGGTTCAAAATTTGAGGATATATACTCAACTAATATATGTATAACATATCCAAAAATTATAACGATCCAACGGTCGGATTAAAATTATAACTCACGAAATAGAGCATTAAGAACACCGATTTGATCTTTTAATACCTTCAATCCGACAAAATACTGATAAAACACCTCAATATTAATTCCTTCATTTATAACCACATAAATAAATCCATAATTTATATTCGCATCAAATAAATATTTTCTTATTATATAAATCAATAATTAATTATTCACAAATAATATTACAGAATCACAATAATGACAACCATCGGGTTCCCGTGAAGAGGGGCTTTAGATAAGGATTTCTTCTTCTTGGCGCAATAAATTAGGTGACCAAACCTCTTCTTGACAGAACTTTCTAGAAATTGCCAATAATATTATCTAATATTATTATTCAAATAATATGAATTATTGATACGATAATGGGAAATCTTGCAAATGACAATTTTGAAACAACAATAATATAAAATATCAACGCAAAGAATTATTGAATCAATGAAATAAAATATTGAATAATAATTCATGTAATAATTATTGAGTAGAGCCTTCTTGCGTAAGAATCAATAATTCAAAAATATCGTCTTGATACCATGTGCACTTCGTAACGACCACGTGTATTCTCAGTATTTTTAACCACCGTGTATTTCAACGATTAATCTGGAATAACTACGCCGTTATTTATAAAAACTCAAACTTGTCGTTTTCTTCATGCGACGCTTATTCATTATAGGGCCCACAAATGGTTTAACATACTGTCGCATTTAATATTTCCCGACAACAAGAATATTCCACGACCAAACGAATATTCCCCGATAACAATAAATATTTTATAACCACTTGCTTATTTTGAAAAAAAATTCATAAGTCACCCTTAACTTTACTTTCTATCAATTTAACCATTTACTAAATAATAAGAAAAATTGAATACTTTTATTTCATAAAATTCGGGGTCTTACAACTAATGCTTCTGCTGCCTTTAAGGATATGATGAACCGAGTATTCAAGAAATATTTGGATCACTTTGTGGTCGTCTTTATTGATGACATCCTTATTTATTCCAAAAGCCATGAAGATCATGAGCAACACCTAAGGCTGATACTTCAAAAGCTTCGTGAATATAAGCTTTATGCCAAGTTGAAGAAATGCGAGTTCTGGCATGAGTAAAGAATATTATGACTAAGATAGTATACAACAAATTATCATTAGTCTTCAACAGGGAAAAATCTAATAGAATACAATAGACAACAAATTTTAAATCAATATTCGCAGCGAAAATAATAATTCATTAGAAGAGTTAAGTAGAGAATGCAAACTACTATCTTCTATGTATGAATTTAAAAGTTCATCGCTCATCTATTATCCCCAGAACATCAATCAATATATATCCGGAATCACATATTCATCTTTTGCACTACTGTGCCAAAGATATTCATCGATTAGTCATGTTCATCTAAACACTTGTTCATCTTTGCACTACGCCCAAAGATATTCTTCGAAATCATTCATCTTTGCAGACTACAGCCAAAGATATTCCATAATATCATCATTTAAGATCAAGATGATGAAATATATTTTTAAAGAAACGAATCCAAAGTGAAACAAAATGACAAGGATTAAGGATTAAGGATTCATACTTTGTTTTATTCACGTCCAAAATACCTCAAAAATAATCGCGATGGTGTAAAATTCAAGAATGATCAAAACATGGATACAATCAAAGCTAGTATCCGTAATAGATATTTTGACGAAAAGAAAATTTTTCATTTTTCGATGAATAGTCTTGTGATTCGTGAATAATGCAGATATCGTGAATAGTCTTGCGATACGTGAATAGTAACTCACACCAAAAGATAGAAATTCCACAAAAAACATCTTCACGCTTCATAAAGAATAGTACTAATGAATAAGAACTCGTGAATAAGAACTTCGTGAATAAGAACTCATGAATAAGAACCCGATATGAAAAAGTTCCAAATTTGATAAAAGTTCCAACCAATATTTCAAAGATAATGATATTGAAGAAATAATATCATTTGAGAAGAAAATAACATCCCTTACCTCGAAAAGACAAGATTTAGTTGAAACCTGGATATAAACTATGACTTGAACTTGCACCGATATAGCAATACTCAAAGTATACTCAAAATACTCACAAGAATACGCCGATAATATAGAGAGAAAACTTACATTTCTTGTGTGTGATTTTCAATTCTAACCCAAGACCCTATTTATAGAAATTGCTTAAACACCAAAGCGAAAATTGAATATAATAATATTATATATAAACAAAATTCATACGCCCACATCTTGAATCTGAATTCAGCCACCATGCACATGTTAAATATGCCCACAACATATAAAAAACGTTTTATTAATAAAAATAAATAAAACTTCCAAAAATCAATTATTTCGAACTTCGAACTTCAATAATTCATAATAAATAGCCATTTTATCAGAAAATTCAATCTCGTGACTTTTTATAGGAAATTCAATTCTCTACAACTTTACGTAAGAAAGTTTTTCCAAATTCCAAATGTAAATTGACCAAAATCCACATACTGGACAATTTTACAAATTTATAATCAAATTTCGGTCCAAGAAATGGGGTCCACCGACATGTTTAACATGTTTTAAATATTTATTGCAACAAAAATACTCTTCCTCCTCGTATACTCATATATCCCACATTCGTTGTAAAAATATCACCGTTATATTATTAAAATAATATATTTAAATGAATTATTTTATCGTAAAAAGATAAAATATTAATTTTCAACAATTGTCATTTTAAAATTTTTCCATCTATATCCACATAAAATCAATATTTTCCTCATCATATGAATCAATAATTAATTATTCACAAATAATATTACGAATCACAATATTGACAACCAGTGGTTCCTGTGAAAGAAGGGGCTTTCCAATAAGAATTTCTTCTTCTTCTTGGCGCAATTATTAGGTGACCAAACCTCTCCTTAGATGAACTTTCTAGACATTGCCAATAATGTTATCTAATAATATTATTCGGATAATATGAATTATTGCTTCGATAATAAAAAATACCGTGTAATGACAATTATCAAAACAACAAGAATATAAAATATCAACGCAACAATTATTGAATCAATAAAATAAAATATCGAATAAAGAATTATCGTAACAATAATTATTGAGTAGTGCCTTCTTACGTAAGAATCAATAATTGGTGCAATACCGCAGTGCTACTTCTTGTTCAACAACACGTATTAGTGTGTTTTAACCACCGTATTCCAACAAGATTAATTGATAATAACTACGCCAAGTATTTATAAACAACTTATATTTGTCGCTTTCTTCATCCAATCGCTTTCGTTATGGGGCCCACAAAAGATCGCTACCGTCAGTCATTTAATATTCCCCACATCAAGAATATTCCACGACCAAACGAATATTCCCAACAACAATGAATATTTTATAACCACTTGCTTATTCAAATATTTGCATGTATTTTACCCATAACTATCCACATTAATCAAATCGACCCTCTTACTATTTCAAAATAATAAATAGAGGAAAATAAATTTTATTTATTAATAATTTGGGGTCTTACAACCTCCCTCCTTGAAATTTCGTCCTCGAAATCGACGTGACGTACTGGTGTTTCAAAAAGATGAGAATACCTCACTTTCATTTCGCTTTCCAACTCCCGTGTCATTTCCTCAATAAAGCATGGTTTCTCCACAAAACTTTAACTTGTGGTATGACCTTCGTCGTAGGACATGCTCCTTCCTATCCAAAATCTTGACAGTACCTCTTCATACGTTAAGTCTTCTATTATCTCGTCCGGCTCTAACTCAATGACGTGGTTCGGTCGTCCACATATTTACGTAACATCGATACGTGAAAACGTTATGAACACGCGTCATACTTGGCGGTAAAACGAGTCTATAGGCCACGCTTCCTATTCGATCGAGAATTTTAAAGGATTAATAAATCGAAGGTTTGAGCTTTCCTCACCTCACCGATTCTCTCGCTTTTGAAATAACAACTTCTTGCACCTCTTTCTTCAAATTCATCATTTCCGGTGTGTTTCAAATGGCTTTAACTTTATCGATTAAAGTCGATTATACTCAGATATCATCACGTGGGTAACTAGAGTTTTCATCTCCATCTCTATTATTTGTAAATTATTCGAAATGAGTCTTTGACAATATCGTACTCAGATTGTATACGATCTTCTACTCAACACGTCGCCTACCACGTTCGCTTTTCCGTGGATGGCATGGTCGTAACATGTCTTTGAAATGAGTCTCCTCTTGAGTTCTTCAAGCTCTTCCCACATTCCTTGCTCCATTCAAATTTTGTATCTCTACGAGTCACCAAGTGTTAATGGAATAGCGATTCGAGAATATCCTTCAACGAATCTCCGATAATAACCAACTAAGCCTGAAAAGCTACGTGTTTCGATTACTGACTTAGGTTGTTCTCAACCGTGACTCATATCCCAACCTTGGATAAGCGTTACAATGACACCTATCGCTTTACTATCGCATTTAATATGGTGTCCCCTACGGAGAGTCTGGCTTCTGTGCATTTCACAAAAGAAGTCACCAGATAAAGGCTCAAGTACCAAATTCTATAGTTGAATTTTTAACTCCTGAAGTTCAATAGAGCCATTCGATATGAGATTTTAGAAATGAGTTTTGTCTGGGGTTCAAAGTCGATACAAAATTTAATATCGATCTTTGGGAGTAAGCCAAGAAATTCTTCAGAAATACGTCAGAAAAAATCAATAACAACAGAATATTATTCAAATCGGCGTGTCTTTATTCAAATCCATAACATGGACTAAGAAAACTTGACATCCATAATAAACGAATGACTTCATGGCTTGATATGAAAATGTTTGACTACAATGGTTTGATTGCTTGAATTGAATAACAGTTTTGCTTAGAATATGAAAACTAACAACCTTACAAAAGCAATCAATTTGGCATTATGAGTAGTTAACCAATCAATCCCTAAAATCACATCAAAAGCAAGTATCTTTAAATAAATAAGGTCAACAGTAATGTGATGGTGCCAACTGAATCAAGCAAGATTTCTAAACAATGGATGTAATGAAAGTTTCTCCTAACGAGTCTCCATAAATAGGTCAAAGTCTAATTTCTCCGTAGTCAAGTTCAAACGTTGGTATGCAAGCAAGAGAGAAAAAGAATGGGTAGAATCCCAGTATCTAGTAAGGTATAAACTTCAGAAGAATTTATAATTAACTAACCCGTGCTAACTTCGTTCGGGTTCCTCGCATTTTGACCGGTCACGACAAAACGCTCTTCCAGGAATCGTTGACTTTGACTTTTCTGTATCCGCCTCTGGTGCCAACGTCCCAACTGGACTTGATTTCGCTTATAGACAAAATTGAGCTATGTGACCATCTTTTCCACAACTAAAACATACCTTGGAAGGCTTTGAACAGTTTGACCTTATATGTCCCTCCTCTCCGCATCTGTAGCATCTAACTGGCGATCGTTCTCTTCCCCTAGAATTTGTTCTTTGGTCTTGATCTTTCGCCACGACGCCTCTTCCGTCATTGTTAAATCTTCTCTTTTTAGATTGGACATCTCTTTCCATAATATCAACGCGTCGTGCGCTGCTTTTTACCCATGCATCACTCATTCTCACTCGTTCGGTTATTTTTCTTCAAATTCGATTCTAATTTTATCATCTTATACTCGCCAAAGAGTGCTTCATTCAAGCATCACATATTGGGTAACATAAGCTTGAATCGTTGCATCCTTTTGCTCACACATTGCTCGCAATTCTTCACTGCTTCTTCTAACTCATGAATACGATTTTGCAATTCTACATTTTGATCATAAAATACCTCTAATAAACTCTATTCAATTACCTCTTCTTCCTCTTCTTCTTCCTCACTCTCATTTGTTACCTCTGCACTATCTCTAAAGCGACTATCAATTCTTCACTCACCACATGGATATCTCTAATTCCTTCTTCACTTTGACATCACATTATCCTCGTTGGCGATTAGAGGTGTCTCCACGATCTCATTTCCATTGTTAATATTCTCAATTCGACATTCTCAAATCTTGTCATAAAACAAGGGTTAATTAAGGAAATCAATATATCACATAATATCCCTATATATTGACTAACTAACAAATAAGCTTAGGTAGGACACTAGCGAAAGGATTTACTCTCTCTCCCTCCTAGTTCTATTCCCCATCTCCTGGAGATCATATCCCTAAGCTCGATACCAACCGGCGCCCAAAAAATAGGTCCATTCCATCCAACCCATTCTGAATCGCCAAATACATGGTACGTAAATAACTACAACTTTATTATTACAACATATAAATCGTGAGTTTAAATACGAGATATTGCCATCTGCATAATATCCACACGCAAATAAATCCCCATCATAATTATTGATACATTATTTTACAAAAATGGTGAGGACTACTAAACAACTCTCTGGAACCTTCATTCCATACCCCGACTAAGACTACTCATACATTCTCGCCTCCTAAGAAGAAAATGGAACAAAAAGGAAAAGGGTGAGCTCAACTAGCCCAAGAGAAAGAATATTATGACTAAGATAGTATACAACAAATTATCATTAGTCTTCAACAGGAAAAATCTAATATAATACAATAGACAACAAATTTTAAATCAATATTCGCAGTGAAATAATAATTCATTAGAAGAGTTAAGTAGAGAATGCAAACTACTATCTTCTATGTATGAATTTAAAAGTTCATCGCTCATCTTTTATCCCCGTAACATCAATCAATATATATCTGGAATCACATATTCATCTTTGCACTCTGGTGCCAAAGATATTCATCGATTAGTCATGTTCATCTAAACACTGCTCATCTTTGCACTACGCACCAAAGATATTCTTCAAAAATCATTCATCTTTGCACTACAGCCAAAGATATTCCATAATATCATCATTTAAGATCAAGATGATGAAATATATTTTAAAGAAATCGAATCCAAAGAAACAAAATGACAAGGATTAAGGATTAAGGATTAGTACTTTATTTTTATTCACGTCCAAAAAATACCTCAAAAATAATCGCAGCAGTGTAAAAATTCAAGAATGATCAAAACATGGATACAATCAAAGCTAGTATCCGTAATAGATATTTTGACTTAAAAAGAAAATTTTTCATTTTTCGATGAATAGTGTCGTATTCGTGAATAATGGTCGATATCGTGAATAGTGCCATATACGTGAATAGTAACTCACAACACCAAAAGATAGAAATTCCACAAAAAAAACATCTTCACGCTTCATGAATAGTACTCGTGAATAAGAACTCGTGAATAGTAACTCATGAATAGTAACTCGTGAATAAGAACTCATGAATAAGTAACCCCCATATGAAAAAAGTTCCAAATTTGATAAAAAGTTCCAACCAATATTTCAAAGATAATGATATTGAAGAAATAATATCATTTGAGAAGAAAATAACATCCCTACCCTCGAAAGACAAGATTTTACATTGAAACACCTGGATATAAAGGCTATGACTTGAACTTGCACCGTATAGCAATACTCAAAGTATACTCAAAATACTCACAAGAATACGCTTTCGATAATATAGAGAGAAAACTTACTTTCTTGTGTGATTTTCAATTCTAACCTAAGCACCCTATTTATAGGAAATTGCTTAGAACACCAAAGCAGAAAATTGAATATAATAATATTATATATAAACAAAATTCATACGCCCACGTCTTGAATCTGAATTCAGCCACCATGCACATGTTAAATATGCCCACAACATATAAAAAACATTTTTATTAATAAAATAAATAAAACTTCCAAAATCAATTATTTCGGAACTTCAGAACTTCAATAATTCATAATAAATAGTCATTTTATCAGAAAATTCGAATCTCGCGACTTTTTATAGGAAATTCAATTCTCTACAACTTTACTGAAGAAAGTTTTTCCAAATTTCAAAATGAAATTGACCAAATCCACATACGGACAATTTTTTACAGTGTATAATCAAATTTCAATCGAGAAATGGGGTCCACCGACATGTTTAACATGTTTTAAACATTTATTGCAAAAAAATACTCTTCCTCCTCGTATACTCATATATCCCACATTCGTTGTAAAAATATCACCGTTAATATATTATTAAAATAATATATTTAAATGAATTATTTTATCGTAAAAAGATAAAATATTATTTTTCAACAATTGTCATTTTAAAATTTTTCTCCATCTATATCCACATAAAATCAATATTTTCCTCATCATATGAATCAATAATTAATTATTCACAAATAATATTACGAGAATCACAATATTGATAACTAGGCGGTTCCTGGAAAGAGGGGCTTTCCAATAAAAGAATTTCTTCTTACTGGCTGCAGCAATTAGGTGACCAAACCTCTCCTTAGATGTAACTTTCTAGACATTGCCAATAATGTTATCTAATAATATTATTCAGATAATATGAATTATTGATTCGATAATAAAAATAATCTTGTGTAATGACAATTATTGAAACAACAAAGAATATAAAATATCAACGCAACAATTATTGAATCAATAAAATAAAATATCTTTGAGCAATAATTATCGTAATAATTATTGAGTAGTGCCTTCTTACGTAAGAATCAATAATTGGTGCAATACTGGTGCTACTCTTGCTTCAACAACGCCAGATAGTGTGTTTTTAACCACCGGGTATTCCAACAATGATAATTGAGAATAACTACGCCGTTATTTATAAACAACTTATATTTATCGCTTTTCTTCATCCAATCGTTTTTCCGTTATGGGGCCCACAAAAGATCAAGGTCATTGCATTTAATATTCCCCGACATCAAGAATATTCCACGACCAAACGAATATTCCCCGACAACAATGAATATTTTATAACCACTTGCTTATTCGAAATATTTGCGTATTTTACCCATAACTATCCACATTAATCAAATCGACCCTTACTATTTCAAAATAATAATTAGAGGAAAATAAATTTCATTTATTAATAATTTGGGGTCTTACACTATGCCTCTCGACAACTCAAAGAATATGAGAGAAATTATCCTACTCATGATCTAGAGTTGGCAGCTGTTGTTTTTGCACTAAAGATTTGGAGGCATTACTTGTATGGGGAGAAAGTGGAGATCTTTACGGATCATAAAAGCCTCAAATATTTCTTCACTCAAAAGGAACTCAACATGAGACAGAGACGTTGGCTTGAACTGTTGAAAGATTATGATCATACCATCCAATACCATCCTAGAAAAGCAAATGTGGTGGTAGACGCGTTCAAATAAGATCATATACTGCACGAGTGCAATATTGTTAACGTAGAGGCCCATTTTGTATGACTTGCAAAGGATGGAGATAGAGATAAAGACTCCAGGGACCCACGTGATGATGGCGAATATACGAGTAGAACCGACTTTAATCGATAAAGTTAAAGTCGCTTTAAGCTATAGACATGGAGTTTGATGCGTATGAGGAAGAAAGTACAAGAAGGTGTTATCTTAGGAAGCAAGAATCGATGAAGAAGGAATACTTGAGTCAACTCCGCACTTTGTGTTCCTAACAATCTCGAGTTAAAGTATAAAATCATGATGGAGGAGCACAACACACCGTTTGAATCCATCTTGGGAGTACCAAAATGTATCATGATCTTGACATACATTTTGGTGGGCAAACATATCGAAGAGATAGATAAATTTGCTTATCTCAAGGTGTTTAATTTGTCAACGAGTCAAGGTAGAGCATCAAGTACCAAAAGGTCCATTGCAACCACTTGTTGTTCCATTCTTTATTATACTCAGTTGGTTAAAGTTTTGACTTTTATACTCCATGAAATTAGTGGAATATCCTTAATATTTGCGCTTCATCCAGTATCTTTTCATGGAAATATTCTTCTGAGCATTCTTGAATATTACTCTACAAATCAGTATCATGTTGACAATTTGGACGTTATTGAATTCTGGATAAATTAATTCTTGAACTTGTTTTATTGAATTCTTATATCATTGTTATCATCCTCATGCTTATATTATGTTGAAAGTCATTTGTGGCCTGTTGTGCATAGATGAACTTGGTATGATTATGACCAGGGATTACTCAGTATAATCATGACCGTAATGTTACAAATGATATGGTAAAAGTCCTCATTGGCCCGTAGTGCATTGATGGACAGTTGTTGTCATGATCATGACCATTGATGAATACACGAATATCCTCGGCCAGTAGTCATGGATAATTTATGGTTGTGATACTAATGAATATCCTTGGGCGTGTGCGGGATGATGTGGATTATTTATTAAAATCGAGTCCCAAATGATAAAAGTGATGAAAAACCTTTTAAATCATAAAAGATAGTAGATTTTATTCTCTACTTGACTCTTTTAATGGATTGCTTGTTCACCGCAGATTAAACTTGATGTTTGTTATATTGTATCGGTTTAACAATGTTGAAGGCTAACGATAATTTATTACAGTATTATCTTAGTCATAATATTTCTTCTTGGGCTAATTGAGCTCACCCTTTTTACTTTCATTGTTCTCCTCGTGAAATGAGAACGTGGCGAGGACTAGTCGAGAAACCGGAGCGTGCCGGTCAAAATAATAGCATTAGTAGTCCTCACTATTCAGTTAAATAGTGATAATAAATGTAATGAGGACTCAATTGAGTGTGAATATTGTCTAGATGACAATATTTGTATTAAAACTCACAGCATATGTTTTGTCGTATTTTACACGACTGTTGTATAATTAAGTTGTATTTGAATTTTGTACCATGTATTTGGCGACTCAAGATGGGTGATGTATACCTATTTTGGGGGCGTCATAAAATATCAAATTTAACTAATATTGACATGCTTCAGATTCCAGAGTTGGGGGGTCATATGACCCACCTAGCCCCTCACTAGTTCCGCCCATGGTAACTAACAATAAAATAAAATAAATAAGCGTGGAGTCTTCGTAATTTTCTCTTATCTCATGTATCTACCTATCGTATATAACAATATTTATTATAAACATAAATTTGACATATATAACAAGATAATACAAATACTTTAAAATATTCACAATTGTATGAGTTAAAATTAGAGGAATCAATGTCAATTTTAAGTTTAAAACATTATAAGTTGACTTAAAAATATTAAAAGTTATTTTGAAACGAAAAAAATATAATATCTCACGTGAATAGTTAATAAATTTTATATCTATGTGAGAGACATTTGAAATATCAATCAATTCATAATAATTTTATTGTACATTTTAGTACATTGTAAATTTTGGTATTCATTCCACTTCATATATTAGATAAAATAAAATAAGTAGTGCATAAAAGATTATAACGTCTTATTCTTATATCATACCAAATGCCTATAATCAAAATCCTTTTTATTTTTTTGACTTTTGATTGAGATGTTTTGATCAATGCCACGTAGACAAACAAATGAATATAAAATAATATAGAAATGTACTAAAATTATTTTAAAATTAGAGATATATTTTGACTTTTAGAGTCAATTTGCTACTAAAATTCAAAATTGATATAATTTTATTCAATATTTGAAGAAAATGATAATTAGTAGTATTTTATAGTTAGTTTACAATTGTTATATTTATTTATATTAAAATTAAATAAATTCATATCAATCTTGAATTTTAGAATTTCAAAAATATGAATAATGACCATAAACAATTGTGCATGTTTTATTTGTGCACAGTCTGCCTAAACTACATCGTTTTGGCAAACAAATCTGCCAAAACGACGTAGTTTAGACAGAATGTGCACAAATAAAACATACCAGCTAGCTATGTAATGGCCATATTGCCCTTCAAAAAATTACTCTAAAAAGTCAAAATATATATCTAAGAACAGAGGGAGTAATTGGTTACAAATTTTGGGCCCATCTATTAATAATAAATCAGTAACTAATAAATACACTCATATGGATAATTAAAGGATTAATTACATATTATAGTACATTTTTAGAAATAATTACAATAATGGTGCATAGATAAAATAATTATAAAAATAATACATTTTTTTCATATTTATTTACAATATTAGTGCAATTAGGATTCCTTAATTTAAGGGATTAGTATTAATGGGCTGATATGGCAAATCGGGTGATTTTTTTTGTAACGCGTGTTCCTATGTTGTTAAACCTTCTTTTTCTCCCAACTTCCATAATTTTCGTACTCATATTTCTCTCTCTAAAATCTTCTTCTTCTTCTTCTTCTTCTTCATAGTTGTTAGACTAATTAACTAGACCTGCATACAAGGTTAATGAATATTCTTCTTCTTCTTCTTCTTCTTCTTCATCATAGTTGTTCGTACTGGGTGGCGTAAATTGGTTAATGAATATTGATTTCCTTCAAAGCATTGGGGATGCTGTCGATTTGCATAGTCTAATAGTCCTTTATTTTTTGATTATTTTTAATTTACTTTTCTTTGCACTTGTTGATTCACGGGTTGTTCAAGTTAGTGAAAAGAAGGTTTTGGATCGAAAAGCATACATGTTCTATTATCGAGATAATAGAAATTTTGCTTCAAACTTGCCTCTTGATGTTATTCTGGAAAGAGATCATGTGGCGACAAATGTCATGGGAAGAAGCTCAAGTTCATAGCCGTAAGATATTTCCAAACAAATTTTTTTAAAGTGTGTTAATTTAAATTTTGTTATTGTTACTTATCATATAATTTGTTTGGTTACTTCGCATTATGTTTTGATTCTTTATTAACTTGGGATTTGGATACCATTTTTGTTACCTTGATTTGGTATTTTGGTTATTTTTTTATGTTGTTATGGTTACCATGTATTTGCTTAGTATACATGGTTGACTAAACTGGTTTTGGTGTACATGTTGTTTATGTATTGGTTACCATTAATATATGTTTTGGTTACTAACATATTACTGTTTGGTTACTTTATTACTATATTTTTTGTTATTGTTAACTTATGATTTGGATACCATTCTTTTTCCCTCAATTGGGATTTTTGTTACTTTTATATGTTGTTTTGGTTACAATGTATTTGCTTAGTATACATTGGTTGACTAAACTGAGTTTGGTCTACATGTTGTTTAGTATACTAGACCAATTTCTGGGGGCTTGATGTAATGCTTACGTTGTAGCTACGTCAAGCAATAAAAAATAGATACTATCATATAACTGTTTGGTTACTTCTGCATTATGTTTTGGTTACTGTTAGCTTGAGATTAGGATACTATGCTTGTTACCTTGATTTGGTATTTTGGTTACTTTTTTATGTTGTTATGGTTACCATGTATTTGCTTAGTATACATGGTTGACTAAACTGGTTTTGGTGTACATGTTGTTTATGTATTGGTTACCATTAAAACATGTTTTGGTTACTATCATATAAATATTTGGTTACTTTTTAGTATGTTTTTGTTCTTTGTTAGTTTCGATTTGGATTCCATTTTGTTTCCTTGAGTAGGGATTTTTACTTATTTTTTTTTGTTGTTACGGTTACCATATATTTGCTTAATATATGGGTTGACTAAACTTTGTTTGGTCTATATGTTGTTTATGTATTGGTTACCATTAATATATGTTTTGGTTACTAACATATAACTGTTTGGTTACTTCATTAGTATATTTTTTGTTACTGTTAGCTTATGATTTGGATACCATTCTTTTTCCCTCAATTGAGATTTTGGTTACTTTTATATGTTGTTTTGATTATAATATATTTGTTTGGTAAACTATTTATGATATAAATATTATTTATATCTGGTTACTAATGATTGTGTAAATCTGATTTTTTTTATTTGCAGTTATGGAATCTTTACTGTGAGGAATGCAATAGAAAATTCATTGAAAAAGTTATATATTGGTGTGACATGGAAGTCCCCGGCATTATTACCAAGAAATTGAACCCAAGACAGTTGAAGAAGTTTAAGGCATCATTAGTTTGTGGATGTATTATTTTTATAAATAATAAACCCAAGTCATAATAAACCATGTATTTGATTAGTATAAATTGATGTATTATTTTTGTAAATTCCTTCAAATATATTCTACAAGGTTTATGCTATTCTATTTCTACTTCCATTTCCACAAACACATCTTACATGTTCTGGTTACTTTCATATAACTATTTGGTTACTTCTTTATTATGTTTTAGTTACTGTTACCTTATGGTTTGGCTACTATTATTGTGTCCTCAATGTGGGATTTCGGATACTTTTATTTTTTTATTACGGTTAATATGTAATTGTTTAGTATACATGGATTGCCTAAACTGGGTTTCATTACATGATGTTTTTCATTTTGGTTATCATTAAAACTGTTTACAGTTCTTATCATATAATTATATAGTTCTTGTTTTATTATGTTACATTATGGTTCTTGTTATTAGTAACCGAGATAGTTACAAGCTTGTATCGGACAAAACATCGGTTGTTAAATATACGTGTGTGAGTGTCCTATTTATCTACAAGCTTGTTAGTAACGAATAATTATCATAGATAATTACAAGCTTGTTAAGAACCGATAATTATAAGCTTGTATCAAGACTCATTATAAGCTTCATCAAGACATTATAAAGCTTGTATATGTTTACTTTATATTGATAACTCATGATGGAATCAAAAATAAAAATATTAATCAACATCAATTTTAGTTATCAGACACCATCAAAATGTTACCAACCATGTGGTTAATGGTTACTAACGAAGAAAACAATTATATATTCTCAAAAACAATTAAATTTGTTGTATTGGTTCTTTATCGATCGCCATTGTCTAACAACTAAATAAACATTGTAAAGTAACCAAATCAATATTAGACGAGAACTAAATTACATAATCTTAGTAACCAGAATATAAACCACATTTTTACATGCAATTTTGAAGGCCTAAATGATGGAATTTGATCAAAAAACCCTGCAGTTCACCAGCAAAGCTTGTGACTTTTGATCGTTGACCCGTTTCTAATGAAATTAGGCTCCGAAAACGCCAAAATCCGACACTCCAAACTTTACAAAAATTATCAAATTCTCACTGGATCAAATCTTTACATAATCTGACACGCCTGCGCTTCAACCGCATCAGTTTGTTACCACCTAAAGACTAACAATTGTACGAAGTTACGCAATGTAGTCAATAAGTAATCATCAATATAAAACAAACTAGTATAAAACACACTAATATTATACAGTAATCATAACAACATTATACAGTAACCAAATTTAGATTAGACAATAACCAACATATGTCTATTTAATAACCAGAACATAAACACATTTTTCAATGCATTTTACAGTAAAAAACAACCAGTATAATTTATTTGTTACCAACTAAAGGCACACTTTTATAAGAATGTAACCAATTTGGCTAACAAGTAACCATTAATATAAAAAACATAAGTAGAAGTGTACATTAATATGCTTCAGCAACCAATAATACAATAACCAATTAATCACTAGAGTAATTAAGTTTGCATTAGTCAGTAACCATGTCAGCATGAGTCACTAAATAATATTTTTACATAGTAACCAAGTCAGCATTATAATTTTATACAGTAACCAATTCAGAATTAGTCAATAACTATTATAGTGTTACACAGTAAGCAAGTTAACAATAATATAATATTACATAGTAACCAAGTCAGCATTAGTCAGTAACCAACATAATATTACATAGTAACCAAGTCAGCATTAGTCAGTAACCAAGTCAGCATTAATTAGTAATATTATGTAGTAACCAAGTTAGCATTAATTAGTAATATTATTACATTATGAACTAAGACAAGATTAATAAGAATGAAGACAACATTAGATATAATGTTACACAAGAAACTAATACAAAATAATCAGTAACCAAGCCAACATTAGACAGTAACCAATTTATATAACCTTAGTAACCATAATATAAAACATGTTTTCAAATACATTTTGCAAGCACAACATTCAGTATTCAAACTCTATGACAATTTTAAGTTCAAAAAACTTAAGAAAGGTAATCAATTTAGTAATTCGTAGTAACCATAGGTATCTATATGCTTATAAATTTTAAACTCACATACCACAGTATTTGTATCGAAGCTGATGTTGATTTTGTATTCAACAATCACTACAGTAATATTTTTGGTTACTGAACTTGAAAGCGTTGTTGATTTTGTATGCTATTTTCAATCTTACAGATTCGTCGCGACAACAGGTTTCTTCTTCTCCGATTATGAGTTGCGTCGCGACAGGATGCTTCGTCTTCTCCGATATCAGAGTTGTGTCACGACAAAAGATTTTCTCTTCTCCGATTGATTTGGCGTTGATCTGTTATTGATTTGGCGTTGATCAGTTATCTCCATAACTGAGGTGTAGGAGTTAATGACGTGATTTTAGCAACGTGATATATTTTGTTTTGTTATTTTTATAATTATTTTGTGTGTGTTTTATTTTTGTAATTACTTTCTAATTGTTGTATATTAGTGTTAAGGACCCATAATTAAATGAGTTTAATTGTCATAGTGTCCGTGGGCCCAATTTAGTCAGATTTGGAGTCCTTTACACAAGCAGCCCATACTGATTTCTTCACCTTTTATCTCTTTCACTACTGATAAAGATACACACATATCCTCTCGGCCCAGCATAGCCAAGAACCTACAAGCCCATTCCGGTCATTTGAGAACCAGATAGGTAATGCTTTTACATATTTACCCTCAAGGTATTTCCCGCCAAAAGGTAGAGAAGAAGAGAAGGGAAAGGACTGAGACAGGAAGAGGAGGACAGCAGTGGTCGATTAATTGTAATTCAGTCTATTGAAAATTCACGCTTTTCTTGTAATTTTTTCCTGATCGAGCAAAGGCGAAACCCGTGAGCCTTGAAATTTTCTGGAAAATCTGAAATTAGAATTCCTAGATTGAAGAAGATACTAGCAAAGTAGCAACTGAAATGGCGTCCTTGGAAGCTGACGATTTGGAAGTACCTCAAAATGTTGCAGAGAACAATCTCCAGGTGGTTATACTCTAATATTTGATTACGAGAAATCATATAGTGGTAGTTTTTGATGATTTTATTTTTTGTTCTTATGCCGCAGCCCTTTTTTGTTCTTCACAAATCATCGTCTAAAAAACCTGGGAGAAAATTAGCTGGAAAAACCAGAAGAAGGATTGAATTATCCTCATCATTTCGTGAAACTTTGGAGAAATCTGAGACCGAGGCGGCTGAAGGACTTGAATATAACGAACAATTGTATGAGAATTTGCGGATGGAAGCTTTCGATTATGTATGGTCAAAAACTGAGTCAACAATCAAGGTGAGTGTCCCTTCTCAATTTATTCTTTTTTGGGTTGCAATTTTCTATCAGAAAGTCAGTTATTTCAATTTTGGAAAAAGTAGAGTAAAGGAGCCAAATCACATTTTCATTCCTCCGTCCATGTCTATGTTATGGAAATTGATAGGTCAATATAGTGTAAATTCAAAAACACTTGAAAAATATAATAGGTAAATGTGTTTTCGGCTTGCCTTGTAAAAGACTGTACAAGAACTAAGTCTTGCTGTTCATAATTGTAGGATGTTTTGAGGAACTTCAATCTAGATGTGTTCAATGAGATTGATTGGTGGGTTCATGAATCATTTAATGCAATTTCTTCACATGGGATGCCTGATTTTGCTAAAATCACTTGCTCATACCCCATTCTAACTGATGCTACATCAAAACAACTGTTCACTGGGCTGGTGTTTACCAGTAAGTTGTTTTCTATAGTCATTCCAAATTATTGTAAAGCTAAAAAGTGGGAAACTATTGGAATGATTTTAATGATAAACTTCTCGAGTTCCTTTTGTCAAATAATAATCTTTTATTGTAAACATGAAATTTACATAAGCTGTCTAGTGACGTACTTACAGTTATTAGGTATACAGTATGGACGATGCAGGGTACTAATCTCTGTTGTGAACAAATTTAAAATTTTTCTTGCTTTTCTTTCTTTTTGTGGAAAAATAGTGTACCTAAACTAGAAAATAAACTTATTGCTTGAAGTAAATAAAAAAGTTAAAATACTTTTGATAAATAATGCTGACATATCACCATCATTTTATTCTTGACCTAATTTGCATAATTTTATAATTCAATGAGAAGCCTACTGTCTGTATTAATCATGGTGTTATCTTCTAAGTTCTGCCACACTCTAAGCAGAAGTGTTGGCTGGGAAACAGTCTTGGTCATCATAGAATAGAATAAGAAAAAGCATTTTAACTCATCCTAATTTTAAATTTTACTCATACTAGAAAGTGTTATTGAATTCCTTTGAAGTAAATTCCTAACTGAGTAACTATTTACAGGGAATATGGAATTTGTTGATGATCTATTAACTTTTGCTGATCTTGGTGACCATTTGAAGTCTCATGGATGCCATGTGGCTAACCTTTCATCATTGGATTTTTCTGTCAAAAATGGAATTAGTGGTTCTATCAGAAGTTTATTAAGAAAGTTTCTAATGGTTAGTCTGGATGTAAGTGTACTGATCGACATACCTCTATTCATATGAAACTTGATACTTAAGATAGCGTGGCTTAAATTCATACATCATCTCATGTCAAAGAAATTCACATTTTTTGAATAAATTTTTGTTTGAACAGGCGGCTGATATAGCCGTCTTAGCGTCATGGTATTCCGAGCAAGGGAACTATGAGAACCCAGTAGTTGTGATTATAGAAGATCTGGAGAGGTGCTGTGGTACTTTCTTGTCTGATTTCATCCTAATGTTGAGGTATAGTATCTGATTTACTCTTACAAAATCCACCAGGATTTCCAACATACTTGTATCCTTGTTTATTCTGTGAAGGATGATGATTGAATTTGCGATTACATGGCCACCTCTGCTGGCCGTTTAGGTTCTCAATACTGTTGCTTTCTGTTGACATTCTATAGCACCAGTGCTCAGTACCCGAGCATTTGATGCCATTTAAGAGTTTTTGCAAAATATTTTTGTTTAGACCACAACATGGGGATGATTCTGTCATTTAATAACAATTCAATACTCATATAACTTTTGTGAAACCATTATAAGTATTCAGGAACCAGAAGTCAGACTACAAAGCAAAATGTTTTGGCTTACTCTTACAATCTAATGCATTATGTTTGTATTACTCAATTTGAACTAGAAATATAGGTAGCACTTAAGGCCTCTATCATATGCAAAATATTTTTCCATACCTATAGAAATTTGATCCGGTAGCTAAGAATCCTGTTTACCAATATCACTATTGACTTGAGTGTAACAGGATTAAAGATCAAGAAGTTTCCCAATTTCCCGTTTGACAACGTAAAGTTCATCTATATTATCTACTGAAATGGGTCGCAGCCCCATCTCAGGACTTAGCTAGGCCTTTATTTGTATGTCAATACTTCAATGGTGATAAGTTGTGAGAATCTTTTGCCCCACTTCCAGTTCCCAATGCTAATTCAGGACTGTCCGTTTGCAAGGGGAACTTAGTCTTATTTGAGTAATGTGAAATTAACATGAACCTTGAATATACAACATTACTCATTTGAGTTATAAAGCTTGTTGATGAACTATTTTTATATCTTTCTTAGTCTGCATATTAATCATTTTATTTTACAGACAGCCTTGATAGATTTATTTATTATTCATATATGTCAATTCCATTTTGGCTTACAAATGGTAATGACTAATCATTGTTCTGTAATCAGCGAATGGGTGGTTAAGATTCCAATGATTTTGATAATGGGAGTTGCAACAACTATTGATTCCCCAAGAAACATACTTTCTTCAAATGCACTCCAGTGCCTATCCCCTTGTAAATTCATACTGGGTTCTCCAGCTGAGAGATTGGACGCAATCATTAGTGCTGTTCTTGTCAGACGATGTTCTGGCTTCAGTGTTGGCCACAAGGTTGCAACTTTCTTGAGAAACTGTTTCTTGAGACAGGATGGAACACTGTCCTCATTAGTTCGAGGCTTGAAGGTTGGTGTTGGGCTCTTTGTGGAATTTATTACTATAATTATTTGTTGTTTCAATGGAACAGAAGTTCCTGTAATTTGGTTGTCCATTAAGTTTCATTAAATGCTTCTTTTTTTTTAATCAACTGTTTTCAGATGGCAACTATCCTCCATTTTTCTATGGAGCCTTTAAGCTTCATACTCAAAGGTTTAAATTATGAAGACAACAATCAGGTGAAATTCTTCTTCCCTAGTGTAGTTCCTGTATATTCCTTTCGTCTAGTTATTCTTTTAGTGTTTTTCCAGTTTGTTAAGTCTTCACCCCCCCTAAAAAAAATGTCTACACATGCTTTTACGATTTTTTTCCCTCTTCTTTGATTTTGATAATGTCTAAATAAAGCAGCACTCTCTAATCTTCACATCGACTCTCTGCCGTTCACCTTCAGCAGTGGCCATGAGTAGCTTGTCAATCAATCTGCATGACAGTAGCCGGTCTTTATCTATATGTATAAATATATTTATACATAGAAAACTGCTTAGCTTTTTTAGCCATTAATAATGCTTTTTTTGCTCTTATGTTTGACTTCTCTGTTCCTACCTCTCCCAAAATAATTTAAAATAAAATAAAATTGATTATTTATTAATAATTGCAGGTATTATGGAGTGGGAAACATGAAGCGCTATCAGAAGTAATGTTGAAGCGAGCTTTTGATCTTCCATCTTACACGAGGTAGTCAAAATAATTATCAATTTTGTATTGTTTCTAGAAGTGCTCCTTTATATTCTAACTATACAAAGAGAATGCTAATCTGAGTTATGCTGCTTCTTCTGATGAAAGGAACAAACTTGCTGAACCAAATGGTGAAATTTTGGATAAAGGTTTGTCAGAAATAAAAAGATCGCAGAATTTGTGGAGCTCTGTGCTTTTGGTGAGACCTCAAACTCTTCGTTTTCTTCATTTGTGATGTATCATAGCTTCTATTTTGTAGATATACCAGTATTAGAGTTCAAGAGTAAAAGATTTGTTTGAACAAATGATTTGTTTTATTCTTGTCATAGTACAGACTAGTGTTATAATGGCTTCAGTTGTTAGAGACTAAGCTGGTTTTGCCAGTTATACAGTAGAGTTGAAAGTAGAGTTCGGCCTTCAAGTTGATAGTCAATAACATGGACTAAGCAGAAAAAAGTACTTGTTGAAGACTGTTGACACTTGCCACTTCCTATCACAAAAGTTAATGGAGAACTTGTGCATCCTACTGGCAACATTTTATTAATCAGTGACAAAGTAATAAAAACTGGCAGTTTAATACTAAACCACTTTCCACTTTGGATCTACTGATCTCCAAATCTTTGTACATGAGATTTTCTCCTCATACGGCTCCTCGAAGGTCACAAATAAATCTAAGGACCCATTTGCTTTATTTATCTTTTATTTGGGTGGATTAGTATACCACATCCTATTCTTATTACCTTACCAAAGCTAAACGTGCTTAATATTTTGCACGACAACAGCTTTTTACTTCATAATCTTTCTACATGAATTAAAAATAGGTTATAGATAACATGCATGACCTTTCCTGCTCTGCAACATTGGTTGCTTTTTCTAGGGTGATATATGTTGGACATGTCTTGTTATGACTGAGAAATTCTTATTTCCTGGTATGAGTTTCATTCATTTTTTTCATCTCACTCAAAGTTGGTCCTTTCCTATAAAGCCATCAAGAAAATTTTGAATTCATAAATGTTATCTTTTGGTGGTCGTGAAAATCGATGGTACTAAATTCTTGTCCCATGGGTTTGCCATATCAGATTGCTTTAGGCTTGTATATTCTAGCTTGTACACCTCCAGGTAGAAAATAAGATAAATTCTTGTTATCACATGTAGATGGTGAATTATGTTTGAGGTAGATTGACATGATGCACCTTTGAAAATAATTTTTGTTTTTTGATAGATTAACTTTGTTGCAGTGTTTGTATGAAGCTGGAAAGTATCATAAAATCAGCCTGTTAGACTTGTACTGTGAGGCTCTTGATCCAGATCTATACGACTCTAGAGATTCTGATCTTCACTTGGACTTAGAGAACAATTTTAGAATGCCTTCAAATAATCAAAGTGTGGTTGGCCAACATCCTAACTTGCACATGGGTGGCTTCATATGTCAAGCAATCCACAAGGTGAGGTAGGTTATGGATGTGTGCTTTGGGTTTATCAAAGGAATCTTCTTTGTTCAACCAACCTGCTGGGCTTGCTATGTGTTTATGTTGAAACTTATTACCTTTTGCAGCAATTGTTTTATACTGGTGACATGACACTTATCCCTTTTATTTGGTGTATAGCACAGATTATAGGATGTGTTATATTTAGTATAATTCAAATGTCATATATTCAACTATATAACAAATATACAAAAAATCCATGCCTCAAACACCAAAAAGGAAAAGAAAAGAAGTGTGGCAACTGAATTGAAATGGAAGGAGTTTACAATTATGCAGCTGTATGAAACTTTCATGGGGGATATCTTTCATAGTTAAATCATTGTTGTTTCTATGTATTTTCATGAGATGTGGTTTTATGATAATTCATTGCTTTGCAAATTGCAAAGCATTTTGCGATTGATAATTTTAGAGTTGATTAAAGTAAATTTATTGATTTATTTCGACTATAACTTATAAATTATGCTTTAAAAACATGATACTGAATCTAAATCCTGTAATATGATGCTACAAAAATACTGAATTTTAATTTCTCAGGGATTTATCACCAGTAGCATTGTGCCAGTTTCTCGGGAGCTTGGAAAAACTTAGTGAGGGCGTCAAAGAGGTATGATCTTATTTAATATATTCTTTAAGTTGATAATTGTTTAGAACGCCTTTTACCTTTTTCACTTCTTTGTGTTGATAATTGAAGGTTGGGGTGCTTATGAGAATATGAAATTTCTTTCTCTGGATTTTTTTTTATCTTCTGTTTGGTAGAAGGAAAAATATGTAGGAATTAGGAAGAAAGAAGAAGGAAGAAAAAGGTAGGAGTGGAAAGTGGTTTCCCTTTTCAACTACATGGTCAGCATGAACAAAGAAGAAGAGGAATGTGGTCTTCTTCGGTGGAAATTAAGGGAAAGGTGGATGCTTGTTTAGACTTTTTCCTTTAACCAATATTTTCCTTTAACCTATTAGCCCGTAGGTATAAACAACATCATTTAACCCATATTGAAATGTAGCTTCCTTCCTTTCAAGGATAGCTATCTCTGTTATGGACACTTGGTATGGACGTAACATGCTACTAATTATTTTTGCAACAAATGGGTCTCAAATATGTGGGGAACACACTATATATATATATATATATGTTTCAATTGTATATGTATCTATAATAATTACCCTCCCTCTTATTCCTAGTCCTCTAATAAAGCATTTCTTCTATCTGTCTTTAACAATTTTACTTGTTTGACATACGAGAATGACATATTTTAAAAGGTATTTGGGCAAGAATTTAAGGATTTTCCAAAAAGTTCTCAATGCATCTTAATGAAGAATATTATTTTATAAACACATCGATAAATGTTGGACAAGGTATCCAGGAGTATCTCGGAGTATATGTAACACTCCAGTCCCACATAGAAATATATGGGAAAAATTTGTCTTTATATAAGGAATCAAGTTAATAACAATAGTACCTTCAATTATGACCTTTTAGATGAGTCTGTGAGGCTGTGATGGACTAAGATGACCCAAAAATATATTATTGGGCTAGTGTTTAAGGTTTTATTTGGATGGATTTGATTCGATTCGGACTTGAGATTTGACCCGGGTTGTTTCATATGGTATCAGAGCTGACTCTCGAAAGCTAAGGTCAAGTCATCCAATCGAGTTGTTGGAGATGGGGACACGAAAGCGGTGGTGTCATCCCACAATGGAGAGAGGTCCAAAGGCGGGGACACAAAGTCAACCGATATTATCCCATAATGGTTAGAGAGAGCAAAGATTTGTGGACCGTGTGTGTGATCGGTTCTGACGAGGACGTAAAAAATTTAAGTAGGGGAGTTTGTAACACTACAGTCCTACATCGAAAGATATGAGAAAATTTTGTTTGTATATAAGGAATTAAGTTACTTACAATAGTACTTTTAGTCATGATCTGTGGTAGGCTAAGATGACTTAAGAATATACTATTGAGCTAGTGTTTAAGGTCTTATTTGGATGGATTTGATTCGATTCGGACTTATTTGACCCGGGTTGTTTCAGTATGTGTTCATAAAGATTGCCACGGTTGTACAGATCAGAGTGTTAATTTCTATACGTCTCGACCAATGAGATTTGATGTATAACTTGGTCATAGAACTGTTACTAAATCAACTTTCATGTTGCTCTGGCGAGATATTCTTCTAAAAACCAAACTTTAAGCTTTAAGATTAGGTCCTTGATTCTTTTGTTAGTTGGTTTTCTACTATATAATCATAAGGTATTCTTCAACTTATATATGAAATACCAGGCTCTATTGGAGCAAATTTACCAATTTAATATATGTTACATTGCATGTGTCAAGCAGTTGCTCTAAAGCTTAATTGATTAGAGAATATACTCCACAATGTATATCATGTTTAACACTCATGCGTGGTCCTCGTTACACATGGAGAAAGAAACCACAGTTTGACTATTGGATGGTATATTATTAATTTTAGATAAAAGAAGGATTTTATTATGATAGAGAAATCATATTCAGTTTCTATCGTATATAAGCATATTAATAATTCTTAAAAAATATTTAATAATTTTCAGATGAGTAAACAGTTCATTTTCCATGTTAGCTAAAAAGCCTCAATGTGGCGTGTAAAACATGGCAAGGAAAAATCTACATATATCTAGTTCAACTTTTCTTGTGACTACTTGTTAAGGCAATATGATTTTCTTTAGTGAAATAAACTTAAGTTCAGGTTGCAAGCTATTTCTATACTATTCCCATGATAGTATGACTGCTACTTTGAATAGACATAGTTCCCTTGTGTCTTGGCAGTAGATACAATTTTGTTTAAATAAAGATATTTTACTATTAATGCATAAAAAAGGAAAATGTTATAAGCTTGTCATGTTGTATAAAGAAAGTTGCATTTTATGTTGAGATACCTGCAACCAAATAAAGTGGGTATAGGTATCTAAGACTGTATTAACTTTGAAGATTATTATAAACCTATCTAAAGAAGGAATTTTTTTTATTGACTGGAATCTGATACACAATGTACCCCCCCTAATTATTTTTCTCTAAGGATCCTGAACCAACGATTTGAATAGAAGAAGTAGAGGAGGAAAAAGGATTCTTTTCATGCAAGAGGAACCCAACTATGATTTTAGAGAAATGATTCCTATATTAATTTGGACTTGGAGTTTGAGGCAAATTCTATTCTATTCTATACTATTTTGTCTCAAGTAAACCCTTCATAATTTGTCTCTTCATTTGTATCTCGGGGCTAAAAGATAATTTATGGATTAAGCATTAAACAGCAGATGTAGCTGTTTTTATCTTATTGTGTTGCTCTATTCTAGGATTTGTCTACTTCCAATATTTTATTGTCCTATAGCTCTGTCTTATGTTAATTGCTATGTTTCTCAACACTTTTTCCCCATTAGTTGCTTCAACATTGTTCAAGCAGTTTTCTTTTTTAGTAGTGTAGCTTACGCTTAATGCCAATGCACTGTGTATTAAATTGCTGACGCAAAGTCATTCTTATGACGTTTAAATATTGGCATGTCTTAGATCCATGAGAAAGTGAAGGAGTTACAGTCTCTGTCAAAATTTGACTGCAACAAGAACTTGAAGCAAGAATTGACAGACATATCCAGGTGATTTTGTGCTTTCTATTTTACTTTGTGGTGAAATTATTATGGTATGTGTTTTACTGAGGTTGGATTCAAAAGTAGTGATTGACGTAGTCATGACCAAGGATGTTATTGTAATGTACATCAATTGTCTCTCCATCTCAAGTTTGTTGATGTTACAGGAGACATACAACTCGAACAATATAAACATAGAAAAGGATGTTAAAAGCGTTAAATGAAAAAGCTGCTGCTTTGATATGTAGCATGGTAAGGTAAATTTCCACTCTCTCATATATCCTCATTTTTCAGCCACCATTTTTGCGTCTGTCTGTTCAATAATACAAACATGGCTCTTTCAAATGCATATCCTATTGCCTTTCAGTTTGGATGTCTCTTAATGCTTTACATTCCTTGACAGGACACTGCATTTTGTCAATAAGTTTAAAACGATATGAAATTATCACCTTCAATTGATTTAATTATTCGAGTTCTTAAGCTTCAGTCTGTAAAGAAAAACTACTATTCTAGTTGCTTCACGGTGTATATTCACGAAGCAACATGAAAATTGTTCCTTTCAACCGGAAATCGTCTTTTCACAAAATGAATTTGTTGGGCTACATTTGTTGCGTGCTATATTTTGTCCCTAATTTTTCTTATGAATCAGGGATTATATGCAGCCCATTGAGCGTGTGACGTTTCATGAAATTGTCTGCTTTAAGAATGTTGACAAACTTCAGTCTGTAAGTTTACTTAATGTCTTTATCTAGTCAACTTGTTTAAGCTTTCTTATATGACAAAAAAAAAGTACAATCAAAATCAGATAGCTATGTTGTATGACAACACAATCTTAAGAGACTGCTAGATGTTGATCACTTGATCTCATTCATGCATTGAAATAGAATTTCATGAATATCTTATCATATCAGTAGTTGTAGCTCGTAGATACTATTGATTTTCGTTCTGCCCTAGCTCATTTTTTAAAGGCACCCTGGCTATACAAGTGTCCTGATTTATATTATCAAAGGCAGCTAAGTATTTGAGTATGAATTGATAGGTAATGGGATTGTCGGATAAGATTTAGAATCTGCGTTCCTACCGCTTAGTGTTGAGTTTGCCGTTGAAAATTACCTCCCACTTTACTTTTGTTTCTTTAATGCTTTGACTTTGGTCTTAATCAATCTCGTAATTGCTAAGGGGGGTTCCATTAACATTAAGAGCAAGAGCAAACAACGATGAGAAGGATTATCAATCTAGTTGAGGAGATCGATGAATCTTGTATTGAAGATCAAAGTAAATTTAGTAAAAGTTCCATGTGGGAAGGAAGAAAGTGTTGAACATGTGTAGGTTGCATTGTCGATAGTGAAACTATTACTTGATAAAGACTTGGCCTTGATATAGATCTGGCTAATGAGAAATACATGCATTCGCTTGAACCCAAGTAATTTAGAACTGGGATATAATGGTTTGAGAAGGTGTTGAACAAGTGATTATTATTTTTTAAGATATATTTAACCAAGATTGTAACTAAGTTGAAAAATCTTAGGAAAAGTATCTATACTACCTCCTCCTTTTTTGAGTTATATCTATTCTATAAATGTATGGAACTGCATGATACTACCTCTGTCCTGCAAAGAATATCACAATTGGTTATTTACACAAAATTAAGGACGTCAATTTTGAAAACTTGAATGCTATTTCTTATATACCATTAAGACTCCAAATGGACACATGCTATTGTACTTAGAGTGGGTCTTTTTGCACTATGATTTCCTTGATTTTTGGAAGAGTGACTATCATTTTAGGACAAATATAAAATGCAGATGTGACTTTCATTGCAGGATGGAGGGAGTATCTATTATGAAATGCTACTATGGTAGCACTTGTCTTGGTCTTTTTAGTCCATGCAAATACTAATTGCATTGTATCATTGAATTTCATATCATGCTTCTTACTTTAAAATGGTTTGCACTTTCCAAGAATGTTCGGCTACTTACTATTTTCTGGAGAACAAAGAAGTTGCAAAAATGTTCCTAGAATCAACAACAGTAGAGCATAATTAATACTTCTCAATTACAAGGACATTTCTAACCATGCTTGATGTGTACAGTGTGTAACAATCCCAATGTTACTGAGAACTGATCTCTCATGTTCATCTTTTTGAATGAAATTAGACTTTGATAGGTGACCCTAGAAGAAGAATCCAAGCTGATCTCCTGGAGTCTTACAAATTTCTCAAGTGTAGTTGTTGCAGGAAAAGTGGCAATACACCATTGCCATCTATGCATGATACCTCAATTATGTAAGAATTTTCATACTTCATTCTCCTACATGAAGCTTGTAACTGAAATAAGAATTGTGGTAATTATGTTTCTTTTTGATAGAAGCAACCTTTCTTTTTATTTACATTTAATTTCTACAGAAAGTTTCCTTTACTGTAGTAGACCGGGTCTATCTTCAACAACACTACATTTTATACAGCTTGGGGAAACTCCTTTTTTATGGATTTGACCAAGTATGTATATCATAAAAAGGAAAAGATATAGATGGTCCCTTAAATTGTTGATATATTATTACTCTAGTTTGAAAAAAATAATTTTTTAAATCCAAACTGCTTTTGTTTTTGGCTTTCTGATTGCCAATATAAGGTAATTGCAGCAGGATTCTTTCTGTAGTTGATCCCCATCAAGCAGTCACCACCATTAAAATGTCTCTGTCTGTCAGTATCCGCTAATTAAAAAAGCACTAGCCATAAAGTACTAGAATCTAGAATTCATCTCAAATGAAAATGTATGGTTCTCATATTATAGTTTCTGTTTCAAAACTTCTTAGTTGGCTGCAGGTTAGTTTACAAATCAATTAAGCTCATAAATATGAATAGCTACCCCCCCCCCCCACACCAACCAAACCAAAAATAAAAACCCCTCCACCAAAAAGGAAAACTGAAAGAAAAAAAGTTCAAATATAATGTTGTCTACTTTCTTGATAGGGTGTTTGCCAGTGTGGGTGCTTCACAAGTCTGCACTCTCGATAAAACGTTAATGGATAATTTGGGTTTGTAAAGAGGACAGAGTTTATAAGTTAGGCTTGAATTTATTGTCAACATGGTGACTAATGTCTATGCTATTGTTTGCTAGCTAAAAAATTTTAAGCTTCACATGCAACCCTGTACTCTTATTAATAAAACGTTGATGGTTAATTTGGGTTGGCAAAGAGGACAGTTTTTAAATTGGGCTTGAATTTATTGTCAACAATTAAACTCTGGTTCCTTGTTCTCCAATGTAGACGTTTTAAAGAGACGCACATTCACATACATGAATGTTAATTGTTAATTTTGGTGTTAGAAGCAGATACTATTTTCAGTGAAGTTACTATTATGTACTCATTATGACATCATCATGTGTGACCATATACAGTTTAAGAATTAAATCAACAGCGATAGAAAGATTCATGTTCTTTCTCCTTCATATTCAATTTCAAACTGAATTTTGAAATGCGTCCTGTTCATCTATTGTCATAGGTATGCCTTGGCTCAAGAGTATGGCGACCTTATCAATCTCCATGACTGGTATAATTCTTTCAAAGCTGCTATTTGCCCAACTATTAAAGGGAAGTACAAGTTGAAGCATTCACCATCACCGAAGAAAAGAAAGCATGCCATTGAACCTCAACACAAAAGTGAAGCATCACTTCAGTATCCTTCTGCTCTCTGTTTCAGCATCCATTTCCTGCTTGCCATGCATTGAAAATTTGGACACTGTTTTTAGTCGTACAAATTTGCTGTTGGAACTTAGAAGGGATCACAATGTCAGTCAACATTTTGCCCTCTCCTTATCGCATGTTTAGATTATGTTTTCAGGCCCTCCAAAATTCTTTATTTTTGACAGCGTGGAACCTTGATAGGGGCCACATTTTTCATTTTGCTGTCGGTGCATTTAGTTTTACTTCCACATGACTAACCATAATTTTGCTGTCGGTGCATTGAAATTTATGCATGCATACAGCATGATTAATTGTTTGAAGTCTTTAACCATAATTCTTTAGAGCACGGTTCTGCAGGGCAGTCATGGAGCTCCAAATTACAGGGCTACTTAGGATGCCTAGTAAGAGGCGCCCTGATTATGTGCAGAGAGTGGCTTTCGGACTGTAACACTACTAGATGTTGAAGAGGGGTTTGATTCAGATATGTTGTTCTGTTCATTATACCAGTCCCCTTTGTTTGGTGATATTAATATTTCCGAGTGTAGTTTTTTTCAGGTCATTAAAGAAACAAAACTTTTTGCACCCGAATGCTTATGTATCTAAGAGACGTGGGATGTTTGTTTGTAAGAATTATATATATTTTTGTGGATTATAATCTCAAGACTATTGATATTAAAATTAAATAAATTCAAAATTTTTACACTGACATGACATGGTGTTGTGCCCGTGGGCCAGTTTCCCTTAGAAGTTAGAAGGTTGATATTATGACCGTCCATTACTCTTTGCAATATGATATGTATTACTAGTAAAAACAAAATGGGCCACTTATTGTCGGTGGCTTGGTCACCATCCCATCAAATAATTGACAATTTAACTTGGCTCTTGCAAAATTTTCCAACAAGACGGCTTACCTAACCTAATAACAATTCCTCACGATTAAGCAACCCACCAACGGTGTATCAACCCCACAAATTATTGTCCTGACTAGCAACAGGGGTTGGCCTTGTGCCATTTGAATTAATAAAACACCCACTTGGAAAAAAAGACAGCTAAACTCTTACATACACCCATCACAATCATATATATATATATTGACAATTTAACTTGGCTCTTGCAAAATTTTCCAACAAGACGGCTTACCTAACCTAATAACAATTCCTCACGATTAAGCAACCCACCAACGGTGTATCAACCCCACAAATTATTGTCCTGACTAGCAACAGGGGTTGGCCTTGTGCCATTTGAATTAATAAAACACCCACTTGGAAAAAAAGACAGCTAAACTCTTACATACACCCATCACAATCATATATATATATATATATATGGTATTTCATATATAGAACGTCATGATGAAATGCCTGAGTTGATTCTGATTGATCTGATCCTGATGGAAGGGAATTCGATCAAATATTCTTCCGCAACCAAGTTGATTCTCATTGATCCTGATATAGATAAATTTGGAATTGGTCAAATATTCTTCCTGCCGTTATATGGCTATAATGTAAAGATAGTTTATTTTTATATTATGTATACATGATGTAAAAATAAAAGAAAATGTAAAGATACATAATGTAAAAATAAAAGATAATGATAAGATAAGTTTGAATAAGAGATAAATTTATTTTTATAATACATAATGTGGACGCCTTGAAAAATAAGATACGCCACCCATCTTGGCCGCCACTTATACATTAGATGTAATTTAAATAAACTTACTAATATAAGCGTAGGTATAATAATCTGACGTAAACCGTGAGTTTGAATACAAATATTGTCTCACTTAGATATTATACAAAACTCAAAAAGAAATCTTATTACAATTATTATCACACTATTTCACGTAATAGTAAGACTACTAATCTTATCCTCCTGACCATTATTCCGCTCCTCGACTGTCTCCAATTTATATTCTCATTTCCCAGAAGACATGAAGAAAAGAAAGGGTGAAACTAAATTAAGCCAGAAGAAATATTATAACTAAGATAATGCAGGATAAATTATCAATAGTTTTCAACAATATTAAACCGATAAAATACAATGTAGACAACCAGCTTTAATCATAAATAAATATCTTAATCCATTAAAAGTCGAAGTAGAAAATAAAGTTTCTATCTTTTTAGGTTTTAAAGGTTTTCATCAATTTTTATCACTAAAGACTCAGTTTAATGAATAAACCACAATATCTAATCATCCATGTACTACACGATCGATTTTCATCAAATCATCAATGGTTACGACTATATCTTAGAATCACCCTTAGTCATAATCATACCAAAACTATCCATCATCGCATTGCATTCTGCTAATCGGCGACTTTTGTCACATCATTTATATCAATGGCGATTATACTTAAATGAACCCTCATTATAATCATACTAAGCTCATCTACGCATCGCGTAAAGCAAAAGATAACTTTCAACATAATATAAACACGAGGATGATGATGATGATATAAAATTCAATAAAACAAGTTTCAAGAATTATTTTATCCAGAATTATTAACGTCCAAATTATCGATAAGATCTTTGTTTTGTAGAGTAAAAAATTCAAGAATGATCGGGAAGAATATTTCCAATGAAAAGATATCTTTGGATGAAACGCAAATATCGAGAATATTCTACTAATTTCATGGAAATATAAGTCAAAGTTTTAACCAACTGGGTATAATAAAGAATGGAATAACAAAAGAAAATCACCACGCGCGCAGATTGATGATGGTGTTATTCCAATGTAATAATAATAACGAACCAGGTAAAGTGAAATTTGTAAAGACCCCGTACCTATTATAAATAAAGATGAATTTTCTATAAATATTATTTTTGAATATTATGGAATAAATTTGATATAATGTTTTAGTTGTGGGTAATATTTATAAATTTTGCAAAAGTATGCAAGTTGTTATGAAATATTCGTTTGGTTTAGAGAATATTCTTTTGTTAGGAATATTCGCATAACGGCTCAATCATTGGTGGACCCATTAAATGTAATTATTGTTTGATTGAGAAAAAACGACAAAAATATTTTATAAAAATAACTACGGAGGTGTTACTGTTAAAAGCGTTGAACTACCCGTGGTAAAAGAAATGAATATGTCTGGCATTAGACAAGAAGACACGGTATTGATTATCGATCTTTACGTGAGAAGTCACTCACCTACGCTTCAATTATCACTACAATAATTCTTTGATCATATCTCTTATATTATCGATTCAATTATCATCACAATTATCATCCGTATAATATGTTATATTATTAATCGAGACGACGTTTATAAATGATTAATAATTGTTGAAAGATTAAAATGTGTTGATTAAAAATAAAATGATTTGTGGTAATATTTATTCAATCCTTAATGTATATAAAGAGTCATTATAGAGACGTTTGTGGTAAGTTTGATTATTTTATGGGGGCCCATATGTCATCATCTAAAGAGTCTTCTTCACAATAGTAATTACCTTTGTGAATAAGAATTACCTTCGTCGATAGTATTTACCTTTGTCAATAGTATTTACCTTCGTCAATAAGTAATTACCTTTGTCGATAGTAATTACCCTCAGAATAGTAATTACCTTCGTCAATAGTAATTACCTTTATCGACGTCAAACCACTTGCCGCTTCACATTACAAAGCGCCAAACCACTTGTCGTTTCACATTACTGAGTATTTCCACTTGTCGCTTCACATTTAGCATTCTGATCGAACCACTTTTCTTTTCACATCACCAAATCACCGCCCACTGCGATTTTCACATGGTAGGTCTTAAGCTAGAAATCTTCTATAAATAGAGGCCTAGTGCTTCATTATTTTTCACTTAATTCATTCAAGCTTTAGAGAGAAAGTATAGAGAGAATAAGAGAGAAGAAGAAGAGTATTTTGTTACTACACTACTGCAAAGATTCAATCTCCTACCAAAAGTAAGGGGTGTTATTCTTTCTTATTCATGAAGAGAACTGTTGTTATTCCATTGCTTATTATTCTGCTTGGAATAACTCGTATAATGCTAGCTTTACCCCTATACTTGGTGACATTCTTCTATTATTCATTGGAACATCCCGTCAATGCATGCGCTTTCTGGCGGGACTCGTTCCATTCTTTATTATTATTCATTGGAACATCCTGTTTGTGTGTTTTACAATTTACTGGGTTCCGCCTTTATTATTATTCTCGCTGAACATCCTCGTCTGCATGTGTTTTACAATTAACCGGTTCCGCCTTTATTATTATTCTCGTTGAACATCCTGCTCTGCATGCGTTTTACGCCGACCGGGTTCCGTTATTTATTATTCTCATTGGAATAACTCTTCTGTATGCGATTTATCGCATGCGTGGTGATTTCTTTTGTTATTCCATTCTTTATTATACCCAAATGGTTAAAACTTTGACTTCTATACTCCATGAAATTAGTGGAATATCCTCGATATTTCGCGTTTCATCTAAGATCTTTCATGGAAATATTCTTCGATCATTCTTGAATTTTACTCTACAAAACAAGATCGTGTTGATAATTTGGACGTTAATAATTCCCGGATAAAAATTCTTGAACTTGTTTTATTGAATTCTTATATCATTGTCATCATCCTCATGTTTATATTATGTTGAAAGTCATCTACATGTTCAGTTAGTGCGTAGATGGACTTGGTATGATTATGACCGAGACTATTCGGTGTAATCACGGCCGTAATGTTACAAATGATGTGATAAAAATACTCAAATGGTCAGTAGTGCATCGATGGACGATTGTTGATATGATCATGACCATTAATGAATACACAACTATTCTCGGTCCGTAGTAATGCGTGAATAATTGTGGTCGTAATACTAAAGAATATCCTCGGCAGTAAAGATGCGGGGTGATTCGATGATGTGGAATATTTATTAAAGTCGAGTCTCAAATTATAATAAAGTGATGAAAAACCTTTTAAATCATAAAAGATAGTAGATTTTATTTTCTACTGACTCTTTTAATGGATTGCTTGTTCTACATTGCAGCTTAAACTTGATGTTTATTATATTTTATCGCTTTAACATTTGTTGAAGGCTATTGATAATTTAATCTGCATTATCTTAGTCATAATATTTCTTCTCGGGCTAGTTGAGCTCACCCTTTCTTTCACCGTTCTCTTCGTGAAATGAGAACATAGTTTGGACGACAGTCGGGGAACGGAGTAATGGTCCGAGGATAAGATTAGTAGTCCTCACTATTCGTGAAATAAAGTGATAATAATTGTAATGAGGACTCCTTTTGAGTTTGTATAATATCTAGTAGACAATATTTGTATTCAAACTCACGCTTTATGTCAGATTGCATACCTACAGCTTATATTAGTAAATTGTATTTAAATTACATACCATGATCCGACTACCCAAGATGGGTGATGTATACCTAATTTTGGGGGCGTCGCGGTTAATGGTATCGAGCTAGGGATATGATCCCCAGCTAAGATGTGAGAATAGTACTTGGAGGGGAGGACGGGGAATACCTTCGCTAGTATTAATTCTACCTAAGTTTATGTGCTATTTTATTGGTTGGTCGAAAGATAGGGATAATTTGTTACACGTCAATTAACCTTTTGTTTTGTGGCGAGATCTAAAAATGACATCCGAGAATGTTGAGAATAAGAATGGAGCGCAGCGCATCGTTGATTCACCACATATCAATAATCGTGATAATGTGCATCGTGAAGGCGACAATCCTCACGCAAACAACAACAACACCGACCAAATGATGAATGATCAAATGTTCGAGGCTTTATGCAATTTATGCAACAAAGAAAGCAGAGCGACTCTCGCCCAAAACGTAGGTGGAAACACGGAAAACTCTCGGCGGTCACCGCTAAACAATTCAAGGAGCCGGGACCACCGGAGTTTAAGGAGAGCCAAAACCACTTCGGCGGAAGCATGGATAAAGCAGATTACCAAGATATTTGATGTCTTGGGATGCTCCGAGAGCAAAAGGTTCCCTTTCACGCCTTTATGTCAAGCGCGGAGAGCGACATTGGTGGGAATCGGTAAAAGCGACTCAACCTCTTTGTCTTGAAAGATATCTTGGGAGAAGTTCCAGAGTCGTTTCAACGAAAAATACTTTCCGAAAAGTATTCGCCACATGAAGGAGGTGGAGTTTATCAAGTTGGAACAAAACAATATGACCGTGTCGCAATACGAGGCAAAATTTGCGGAGAGTTATCACGGTTTAAATCCCACTGGTGGATAATGAAGAGAGAATGGCGCTTAATGTTTTTAAGAGGTTTGAAGTCGAGATACATCAACATCTTATTTCTCATAAACCGTGTTTGTATTCGATGTTGTAAATAGGGCTCGCTTAGTGGAGCGCGATAATGAGTCAACGTTAACTAAAAGAGAGAGCAAATTAAGAAAATTATAATACCAAATGAGTAGTCATCAAGCGGTGACAACAAGCGTGAAGGGAATCAACAAAGCCGAGATATGGTAACCACTTCGGTGGTAATCGTGGCCAAAACAATAAGAATGGACATTTCAAGAAAAGGAGATTCAACAATGATGGAAAGACGTCAAGACCAAAGACTGTTGTTAAGGAAGGAGAAAGACCACCTATCATATGCTTCAAATGCGGAGGAGGGACACATCATCAAACCGCGCCACGCCAGTCAAAGCATGTTATAATTGTGGAAGAGAAGGTCACTTAGCTCGATTTTTATCGTTTAGCGAACACAAATTCAAATAGGATGGAGGCACCAAAGGTCATCCCGTAAAAGTCAAACCCAGTAGTAAGAGGAGAGCGTTTGTTGTGACCTCCCAAAGAGCAAGGAAATCCGAATGAGGTCATCATGGGTAAGCTTATCATAAACTCTAATGAAGTCTATACTTTATTTGATACCGTTCTACCCATTCTTTTATTTCTCCTACTTGCGCCATCGATTAAATTTGACTCGAGAAATTAGACTTTGACTTATCTGTGAAAACTCCGTTGGGAGAAACCTTCATTACATCCACTCGCTTATAAGTCTTGTTTGGTTCAAATCGGTATCCTCACATTACCTCGATCTTATTTCATTAAAAATACTTGCATTTGACGTGATTCTAGGGATTGATTGGTTAACTACTTATCATGCAAAAATTGATTGTTTTCGTAAGGTTGTTAGCTTTCATATTCCTAATCAACCTATTATCGCGAATTCAAACGACCAAACCATTAAAATCAATCACTTAAATATCTCAAGCCATAAAGCTATTCGTTTATTGAAAAAGCGGATGTCGCTTTCTTAGCTCATGTCACGATTTAAACAAAAATACGCCGCTTTGAACGATATTTCTATTGTTAATAAATTTCCCGACGTATTCTCAAGAACTTCCCCGCTTACCCCCGTAGGCGTGAAATTGAATTTTGTATCGACTCGAACCCCAGACAAAAACCTATTTCCAAAGCCCCATATCGAATGGCTCTATTGAACTTCGTGAGTTAAAGACCCAACCGCAGGAATTGTTAGACATCGGCTTTATTCGTCCCTAGTACTTCTCCTCGGGGTGCTCTGCTCTATTCGTGAAGAAGAAAGATGGGAGTATGCGACTTTGTATTGATTATCGGGAGTTGAATCATGTCACCATCAAAATAGGTATCCATTGCCACGTATTGATGACCTGTTTGACCCGATTCAGAGGAGCCAAATTCTTTTCAAAGATTGATCTTCGTTCTTGATATCACCAATTGAAGATTAACCACGACATTCCAAAGACGGCTTTCGTAACTCCCTAGACGGGCATTATGAATTCTAGTCATGTCCTTTGGATTGACTAATGCTCCCGCCGCCTTTCACGGATATGATGAACCGAGTATTAAAGGAATATTTAGATCACTTTGTGGTCATCTTTATTGATGACATCCTTATTTATTCCAAAAGCCGAAGATCATGAGCAACACTTGAGGTCGACACTCCAAAAGCTTCATGAATATAAGCTTTATGCCAAGTTGAAGAAATGTGAGTTCGGCTTGAAGAAGTAGCATTCCTTGGGCACGTGGTATCAAGTCATGGAATATCTGTTGACCCAAAGAAAGATCAAGCTATTCAAAGCCGGGAACAACCTAAATCGATGACCAAGTACGTAGCTTTCTCGGTTTAAATTTGGTTATTATCGGAGATTCGTGGAAGGATTTTCTCGAATCGCTACTCCATCGACTCACCGACTTTTAAAGATACAAAGTTCTATTGGAGCGAAGAATGTGAGAGGAGTTTTCAAGAACTCAAGAGGAGACTTATTTCAAAGACTGCTTACGACAATACCATCCTGCTCGGAGGATTTGTCATCTACAATGATGCTTCTCAGCAAAGGTTGGGATGTGTTCTCATGCAACATGGAAAAGTTATAGCTTATGCCTCATGACAACTCAAAGAATATGAGAGGAATTATCCTACTCATGATCTCAGAGTTAGGCAAATGTTGTCTTTAGACTAAAAATTTGGAGGCATTACTTGTATGGGGAGAAAGTGGAGATCTTTACGGATCATAAAAGCCTCAAATATTTCATCACTCAAAAGGAACTCAACATACGACAACGACGTTGGCTTGAACTGTTGAAAGATTATGATCATACCATCCAATACCATCCTGGAAAAGCGAACGTGGTAGCTGACGCATTGAGCAGAAGATCGTATGCAAGTATGAGTGCGTTATTGTCAACACAAAGGCCCATTTTGTGTGACTTGCAAAGGATGAAGATAGAGTTAAAGACTCTAGGGACGCATGTGATGATAGCGAGTATACGAGTAGAACCGACTTTAATCGATAAAGTTAAAGCTGCTCAAGCTTCTGAGACACTGGAGGCGATGCGTATGAGGAAGAAAGTGCAAGAAGGTGCTATGCAAAAGCAAGAATCGATGAAGAAGGAATACTTCGAGTCAACTCCAGACTTTGTGTTCCTAACGACCCTGATTTAAAGTATAATATCATGATGGAGGCGCACAACACACCATTTGCAATCCATCCTGGGAGTACCAAAATGTATCATGATATTCGTCATACATTTTGGTGGAGCAATACGAAGAGAGAGAGATAAATATTTGTTTATCTCAAGGTGTCTAACTTGTCAACGAGTTAAAGCGGAGCATCAAGTACCAAAAGGTCCATCAGCAACCACTTGAAATTCCGAATAGAAGTGGGAGCACATTACCATGGATTTCAAGTACGGCCTTCCTAAGGTTTCTCAAGGCATTGATGCGATTTGGGTCATTGTTGATAGATTAACCAAGTCTCGCTCATTTCTTACCTATACGAGAAACTTATACACTTGAACGCCTTGCTCAGATGTACATAAACGAGATTGTAAGATCGCATGGTATCTTAGGGTATCCATAGTTTCGATCGAGACCCAAGATTCACTTCACGATTTTGGGTTAGTTTGCAAAAAAGCTATGGGCACAGACTTACGATTTAGCTTTCGCATATCATCCTCGAGACGGACCCGGACAATGGAGAGGACTATTCAAACTCTTGAAGATCTATTAAGACTCTGGTCCTTGATTTCAAGGGAGTTGGGACAAGTTCTTACCATCGGTGGAGTTTTCCTACAACAACAGCTTATCAAGCAAGTATTGGCATGGCTCCATTCGAAGCGTTGTATGGAAGAAAGTGTCGCTTCTCCAAAGATCTTTGGGATGAGGTGGGTGAAGCAACGTTGTTGGGACCGGAGTTGAATACGTATGACTACGGAAAAGATTCAAACGATCCGACAACGTATAAAAACCTCACAAAATCGACAAAGAGTTATCTTGATCTTCATCAAAAGGACGTGAAATTCGATATAGGAGATCATGTGTTGTTAAGAGTTGCTTCCATGGAATGGAGTTACAAGATTTGGAAAGAGAGGAAAACTTAATCCTCGATTCATCTGGTCCATTTTAATCCTCGATCGAGTAGGAACTCGTGGCCTATATAGACTCGCTTTCTACCGCCAAAAATATGTCTCGTGTTCATAACGTTTTTCACATATCCATGTTACGTAAATATGTGAAAGACCCGAACCATATTATCGAGTTAGAACCCATTTAAATAGCGGAAGATTTGACGTATGAAGAGGTTCCCTGCTCAAATTTTGGATAAGAAGGAACATATTCTACGCTCCAAAGTTATACCTCAAGTCAAAGTTTTGTGGAGGAACCACGATGTTGAGGAAATGACTTGGGAGTTAGAATCTGAAATGAAATCAAGGTATCCATACCTCTTCGACATACCAGGTATGTACCCTAATTTCGAGGGCGAAATTTCATTAGAAGGGGAGGTTGTAAGACCCCAACTATTATAAATAAAGATGAATTTTCTATAAATATTATTTTTGAATATTATGGAATAAATTTGATATAATGTTATAGTTGTGGGTAATATTTATAAATTTTGCAAAGTATGCAAGTTGTTATGAAATATTCGTTTGGTCATGACTATAGACAACCAGTTTAATCTATGAAATAAATATCGATCCATTAAAAGAGTCAAGAGAAATAAAGTCTACTATCTTTTAGGTTTTAAAAGGTTTTCATCAATTTTTATCACTAAGACTCGCTTTAATGAATAAACCACAATATCTAATCATCCATGCATTACCTGGCCAAGGATTTTCATCAAATCATCAATGGTCATGACTATACCGAATCACCTTGGTCATAATCATACCAAAAACTATCCATCATCCGCATTACAGCCACTGAGGACTTTTTGTCACATCATTTATATCGCCCATGATTATACCGAATGAACCTCAGTCATAATCATACTAAGTTCATCTATGCACGTAAGCCAAAAGATAACTTTCAACATAATATAAACATGAGGATGATGACAATGATATAAGAATTCAATAAAATAAGTTCAAGAATTATTTTATCCAGAATTATTAACGTCCAAATTGTCAATAAGATACTCATTTTGTAGAGTAAAATTCAAGAATGATCGTAAGAATATTTCCATGAAAGATCTTTGGATGAAACGCAAATATCAAGAATATTCTACTAATTTCATGGAGTATAAAGTCAAAGTTTTAACCCAACCGGGTATAATAAAGAATGGAATAACAAAGGAAATCACCACGCACGCGGTGCTTTGCGATGATATGAGTTATTCCAATGTAATAATAATAACGGAACCAGGTAAGGTGAAATTTGTAAGACCCCAGCTATTATAAATAAAGATGAATTTTCTATAAATATTATTTTTGAATATTATGGAATAAATTTGATATAATGTTTTAGTTGTGGGTAATATTTATAAATTTTGCAAAGTATGCAAGTTGTTATGAAATATTCGTTTGGTCGGAGAATATTCTTTTTGTTAGGGAATATTCGCATAATGGCTCAATCATTGTGGACCCCACAATGTAATTTATTGGCTCGGATTGAGAAAACGACAAAATATTTTATAAAAAATAACTACGGAGGTGTTACCGTTAAAACGTTGAACTACCCTTGTGGTAAAAAATACGATGTCTGGCGTGGTCGCATAAGAAGACACTATTATTGATTATCGATGCTTACGTGAGAAGTCACTCACCTTTATGCTCAATTATTCAACTACGATAGAATCTTTTGCATCATATCTCTTATATTATTGATTCAATTATTGTCACAAGATCATCTCATATATATATGTTATATTATTAATCGAGACGATAAGTTATAAATGATTAATAATTGTTGAAAGATTAAAAATGTGTTGATTAAAAATAAAATGATTTGTGGTAATATTTATTCAATCCTTAATGTATATAAAGAGTCCATTATGAGGCGTTTGTGGTAAGTTTGATTATTTTATGGGGGCCCATATGTCATCATCTAAGAGTCTCTTCGTCCAATAATAGTAATTACCTTTGAATAGTAATTACCTTCGTCAATAGTATTTACCTTTGTCAATAGTATTTACCTTCGTCAATAGTAATTACCTTTGTCAATAGTAATTACCTTGTGAATAGTAATTACCTTCGCCAATAGTAATTACCTTTATCGACGTCAAACCACTTGCCGCTTTTCACATTACAAAGCGCCAAACCACTTGTCGTTTCACATTACATAAGGCCGAACCACTTGTCGCTTTCACATTACAGCGTCCGAACCACTTTTCTTTTCACATCACCAAATAAGTTAAGCCACTGCCTTTTCACATGGTAGGTCTTAAGCTAGAAATCTTCTATAAATAGAGGCCTAGTGCTTCATTATTTTCACGAATTCATTCAAGCTTTAGAGAGAGAATGTGACGCCCCAAAATAGGTATACATCACCTATTCGAGTTGTCAATACACGGTACGTAAACAACTACAACTTTATTATTACAACAAGAAACTGTGAGTTTGAATACAAATATTATCTTCTGTATAATATCTATACTCAAATAAATCCTCATCACATTTATCGATACATTATTTTACAAAAATGGTGAGGACTACTAAACAATCCTTTCTAAAACCTTCATTCCATACTCCCACTGCACTCGCTATATATTCTCGCCTCCCGAGAAAAATGGAACAAAAAAAGGAAAAGGGTGAGCTCAACTAGCTTCAAGAAAAGAATATTACGACTAAGATATTATACAACAAATTATCGTTAGTCTTCAACAGGAAAATATAATAGAATACAATAGACAACAAATTTTAAATCAATATTCATAGCGGAAATAATAATTCATTAGAAGAGTTAAGTAGAGAATGCAAACTACTATCTTCATGTATGAATTTAAAAGTTCATCGCCTATCTTTTATCCCCAGTAACATCAATCAATATACATCCAAAATCAAATATTCATCTTTACACTACGTGCCAAAGATATTCATCACCGGTCATGTTCATTTAAACACTGCTTCATCTTTGCAGACTACGGCCAAAGATATTCTTCAGAAATCATTCATCTTTGCACTACAAAGCCAAAGATATTCTTAAGAAATCATTCATCTTTTGCACTACACAGCCAAAGATATTCCATAATATCATCATTTAAAACCGAGGATGATGAAAATATTTTTTTTTTAAAGAAACGAATCCAAAGAAACAAAATGACAAGGATTAAGGATTAAGGATTCGTACTTGGTTTTATCCACGTCCAAAAATACCTCAAAAAATAATCATAGTGGTGTAAAATTCAAGAATGATCAAAACATGGATACAATCGAGTTAGTATCCGTATTAGATGTTTTGGACGAAAAGAAGAAATTTTATTTTTCGATTGAATAGTCATCAGTATCGTGAATAAGGTCAGATAGGCTTTGGAAATAGGTTTTGTCTACCGGTTCAAGATCGATACAAAATTCAATTTCACGCCTGGGGTAGGCCAGAAAGTTCTTCTAGAATACGTCGGAAATTTATTAACAATAGAAATATCGCTCAAAACCCGATTTATTTTTGTTTAAATCGTGATATGAGCTAAGAAAGCTCGACATCCATTTTTCAATAAACGAATAAATTTTCCATATCGAATGACTCTGTCAAACTTGAGTTAAAGACCCAACCGCAGGAATTGTTAGACATCGGCATTATTCGTCCTAAGATTTCAGAAGACCTCAAATTTTTTTAAATAAAAGGAATTTCCTTTATTTATTATTTTGAAATAGTAAGGGTTGATTTGATTAATGTGGATAGTTAAGGGTTAAATACGCAAATATTTCAAAATAAGCAAGTGGTTATAAAATATTCATTGTTGTTTGGGAATATTCGTTTGGTCGTGGAATATTCGTATGCGACGAAATGACCAATATGTGGGCCCCATAACTAAAGCGATTGGATGAAGAAAACGACAAATATAAGTTGTTTTTAAATAATCTACGTAGTTATTCTGGTATTATATCGCTGAATACCCGCGGTTAAAACACACTAATCTGCCGTTGTTGAACAAGAAGACACCAGCGGTATTGCACCAATTATTGATTCTTACGTGAAAGGCACTTACTCAATAATGGTTACAGAATTAATCGCTCAAAGATTTTATCGAGTTAATAATTGTTTGCGTTGATATTTTATATTCTTTGTTGTTTCAATAATTGTCATTCACACAATATTTTTCATTATCGAGCAATAATTCATATTATCTCAATAATATTATTAGATAACATTATTGGCAATGTCTAGAAAGTTCTGCTACAAGGAGAGGTTTGGTCACCTAATCATGCTACCAAGAAGAAGAAATTCTTATTGAAAGCCCCTTTCCTGAACCGCCTCAGTTGTCAATATTGTGATTCTCAGTAATATTATTTGTGAATAATTAATTATTGATTTATATGATGAGGAAAATATTGATTTTATGTGGATATAGATGGAGAAATTTTTAAAAATGACAATTGTTGAAAATTAATATTTTATCTTTTCTCGATAAAATAATTCATTTAAATATATTATTTTAATAATATATTAATCTGTGATATTTTTACAACGAATGTGGGATATATGAGTATATCGAGGAGGAAGAGTATTTTTGTTGCAATAAATGTTTAAAACATGTTAAACATGCTCAATTGGACCCCATTTATTAATCGAAATTTGATTATAACTGTAAAATTGCCCGTTTGTGGATTTCGGTCAATTTCTATTTGGAATTTGGAAAACTTTCTTCTGCAAAGTTGTAGAGAATTGAATTTCCTATAAAAACTCAAGAGATTCGAATTTTCTGATGAAAGGGCTATTTATTATGAATTATTGAAGTTCAAGCTCAAAATAATTAATTTTTGGAAGTTTAAAATAATTTAAATTACAAAAACGTTTTTCTTACTTTTTGAGAGGTGGGCTACATGTGTGGCTGATGGTTGAGTGTGCGTGAGGATTTTGAAAAAATATAATAATATTTAATAAATTTTCTGCTTTGGTGTTCAAGCAATTTCCTATAAATAGGGTCTTGGGTTAAAATCACAATCTTGTAAACTCAAGTTTTCTCTCTCTATATTATTGAGTATTCTTGTGAGTATTTTGAGTATACTTTGAGTATTGCTAGAAGGTGCAAGTTCCTTCAAAGACTATACCCTAGATTCTAGCTAAAAATCTTGATCTTTCGAGGTAAGGAATATTATTTTTTCAGTAATGATATTATTTCTTCAATATCATTATCTTTGAAATGTTGATCTGAAGTTTTTATCAAATTTGGAACTTTTTCATGCTCGGGTTACTTATTCATGGGTTACTATTCATGAGTTACTATTCACGAGTTCTTATTCAGCGAGTTCTTATTCACGAGTTCTTATTCACGAGTACTATTAAATGAAGCGTGAAGATGTTTTTGTGGAATTTCTATCTTTTGGTGTCGAGTTACTATTCACGATACTGACCTATTCACGATACTGATACTATTCAATCAAAAATAAAATTTCTTCTTTTCGTCTAAAACATCTATTCTCGGATACTAACTCGATTGTATCCATGTTTTGATCATTCTTGAATTTTACACCACTATGATTATTTTTGAGGTATTTTTGGACGTGGATAAAACCAAGTACGAATCCTTAATCCTTAATCCTTGTCATTTTGTTTCACCGGATTCGCTTCTTTAAAAAAAAAATATTTTTCATCATCCTCGCTTTAAATGATGATATTATGGAATATCTTTTGGCTCAGAGTGCAAAGATGAATGATTTCTTAAGAATATCTTTGGCACGTAGTGAAAAGATGAATCACGACCACAAATTATCCATGCACTACGACCAAAGATAATCGTGTATTCATTAGTATCCGACCACAAATTATCCATACCTACTGACGAAAGATAATCGTGTATTCATTAGTATCACGACCACAAATTATCCACGACTACTACGACCAAAGATAATCGTGTATTCATTAAGTATCACGACCACAAATTATCCATGCACTACTACCAAAGATAATCGTGTTTTCAATTACGGTTATGATTATACCAAACAATCCTCATTCATAATCATACCAAGTCCATCTATGCACTTCTGAATACGATATGACTCTCAACATAATATAAACAATGGGGATAATGATATAAAGAATCAATCAAATGAGATAAAGGATAAATATTAAACATTTATAATATAATTTATCCGGATTCAAGAATATCCCCATGTTATCAATCACTTAATAATCTCATAATCTAATATCATTAATATTATAACAATATTTTAATCACTTCTTAAATTTATAAATAATTTATCTCAATTGTTTACGCTTTACCATATAATGCATTTAATCATTCAAAAATGCCATACTCATACGATATCATCACCAATTATCAAATCCTCATCAAAAAATATGCATATACTCATATAGGATTCTCTGTACCATAAAATCCTATTTTCAACTTTATTACTTCACATAACATATTTAACTCATATGTTCAGAATTAAACTATTTTCATGAAAATACCAAATCAGTCCCAAAATATTTCTTTTACGGGATTTAGCATAATATAATCCCATAATGAAAATATATTTTTCTCTAATTTTTAAAATTCATTTACTATTTTTCAAAAATCAATTTTTAATTAATTCCTTAAGAAATTTGCTACTCAAGTTTAACTCCAGAAATTCCCAAATCTTTGCAGGACCTTTACATGTTAATGTGAGCCTCCAGTTTAAATTTCATGGTCATCTGAGTTATAGAACTCCGATTATAGCATTTTTCGTCAAAAAAACCTAAATATTGAAATGGTCATAACTTGTTCATTTTAAGTCGAATGAGCTCATTTTTGGACAGGAGGTACTTTATAACATATATTTTCATGTCCCAAAAGGCCAGAATTTTTCACATAAATTTAGTAATAAAACAGCCCTTACAAAAACGTGGTAGCAACTTTTTGGACATTTTGAAATTTCACTCCTTTGCTAAAATCACCCACCACGAAAATCTACAACACCTTTTCATTGATTCCACTTGGATTAGTTAGGTAACTCATATATCTAACTCTACGACTTAACCACACTCAAAAATTCAAAATATAATAGGAGATTTGGTCAATTGAATTTCATGTTATTCGTTTTTCACCAAAATCGGTTTTTAACTCCTTGTGATTTTTAAAAACTTTCATGTTTTCACATACTAACCAACATAACTCATCATAACACTTACTAATACCACGTATACCCATGATTTTCATTAGTCCAATGCTTTTATTATGACTTTCATCATAAACCACGTAAAGCTGCTCATTTTAGTTGAAGAAATATTTGAGGTTTAAGAAATGGGTTTTATCTTTGGGGTCAATCTGAAATTCGATTTCACGCTCTAAGTAAGCTAAGAAGTCTTCAAGAATCACGCCAGAAATTTATTAATAATAGAAATATCATTCAAAACTGTGACTTTCATCCAAGACTTGGATAAGTACGTCACATTGATACCAATGTGACTTCTATCCCTTAACCTAGATAAGCACCTCACAATGATACCTATAAACTTGCCATCTTCATTCACGATGTCGCCTACAAAAAGTCTGAAAAAGTCCGGCTTTTGCATTCCACACAAGGAAGTCAACAACGAAAGGTTCGGGGCTCTTTACTTATGGCTTGATATGACAATAATTGACTTTAGTAGTTTGGTTACTTGAATTCGCACAACAAGTTGGTTATGAATATAAAACTAACAACCTTACGAAAAGCATGATGAGTAGTTAACCAATTGATTCCTAAAATCACATCAAAGGCAAATATTTTCAAAAGATAAGATCGACAGTAACGTGAAAATGTTTATTTGAATCAAACAAGATTTAAAAATAGTAAGCGAAGCGAAGGCTCCTACTAACGAAGTTTCAACCAATAAGTCAAAGTTTAACTTCTTCGAGTCAAATTTAAACGTTGAACACAACTAGGTAAAATAAAAGAGTGGGTAGAACCGGTATCTAACACGGTATAGACTTCGCGAAGAGCTTATGATTAACTTACCCGTGATAATTTTATTCGGGTTCCTCGTCACGACGAGAAAAAAAGCTCTCTCTTAAACTAACGGCTTTGGTTTTGTGCGGGATGACCTTTGGTGCCTCCATCCTAGTTGAATTTGTCTTGATGGCAACAAAATCGAGCTAAGTGACCTTCTCTTCCACAATTATAACATGCTTTTCGCGGCGGCGTAAGCGATTCGGATGATGTGTCCCTCTCCTCCGCATTTGAAGTATATGATAGGTGGTCTTTCTCATTCCTTAACAACGGTCTTTGGTCTTGACGTCTTTCCATCATTGTTGAATCTCCTTTTCTTGAAATGTCCATTCTTATTGCTTTGACCGATTACCACCGAAAGTGGTTACCATATCTGGCCGCATTGATTCCTCCACGCTTGTTGTCACCGCTCACGACTACTCTCATTTGGTATTATAATTTTGTTTACCGCTTCTTTTAGTTAAGTTGACTCGTTATCGCGCCCCACTAACTGAGCCCTATTTACAACATCCGAATACAAACACGGTTTATGAAAAATAAGATGTTGGCGTATCTCCTAAACTTCAAACCTCTTAAAAACATTCGCGCCATTCTCTCTTCATTATCCACCAAGTGGGACGAATCGTGATAACTCATGAAATTTTGCCTCGTATCATGACACCTGTCGTATTGTTTTGTTCCAACTTGATAAACTCCACCTCCTTCATGTGGCGAATACTTTCGGAAAGTATTTGTCGTTGAACGACTCCTGGAACTTCTCCCAAGATATCTTGATCAAGACAACAAAGTTGAGTCGTTTCTTTACCGATTCCCACCAATGTCTGCCTCTCCGCATAACATAAAAGGCGTGAAGGGAACCTTTTGCTCTCGGAGCATCCCAAGACATCAAATATCTTGGTAATCTGCTTTATCCATGCTTAGCGCCGTAAGTGGTTTTTAGCTCTCCTTAAACTCCCAAACGTTTACATGGATGAATACTATATATATATATATATATATATATATATATATATATATATATATATATATATATATGAGATCGATCTATAATTAATGTCGTCAACTTAAGGTTATTTTACAACACATCGTGACCCTCTATCCGAATATCAAATCGTTAATAGAGCTCCCATTCGTAGTTTAATTTTTAATATTCTGCAACTTAATACTGCGGACTGGAAACCACGTTGTTTGTAAATAAGTCTTGTCTGCATTATTAAATTGTGAATGCCAAATTTAATTTTTTTTTTAAAAATTTTGAGGTTCCGATCAAATTTAACAACTCTTCAAAAACATATAGATCAAAAAAGGTTGATATTCAAATAAGGTTAAGTTGACGGGTAAAATAGATCAAAACAGGCAAAAAGGCGCAAACTTGTGATCATTATGTTACTTTTGGGTTGTCTCCAATTAAGATTCAAAAAACAACTTTAAAACTAAAAAGAAAAAAAAAAGAAAAACTATGAATTCATTCCGATACTATATATTGAATATAGTATAGCAGAAAAAGAAAAAAAATAATCAAAGAAACTAACACATAATATCAGTAATGACAATGGCAAATATGGTAAATTAATATAGTTCACAAGTTTCACATCTACAAGATGATAATTTCACATTTTGATCGTAGAGTTGTTAGAATTGATTGGAGTCTTGAAAATTAAAAAAAAAATTGAACTTGGCATCCGCAGTTTATTGCGGACGAGACTTATTCCAGTTGGCTATTTGGTCATACCTAACGTCCGCATGGAAAATTGTAAAGAAGAGATATTTTGATCATCATCTCCAAGCGTTATTAAACTAGCTGACGACGAGGCGCTATTAACTGCTTTAATTTACTACTGGGCGATCACGTCTTTTTAAAGTCAAATCTTAAATTGACAACGTTATTAATGGTTCAGTCCTCATGTATATGAATCAAAAATATACAAACACCATCTATACTATCTATTCCAAATATTAATGACCAAAATTAAAATGAAAAAATGTGCGTCCACTAGAATTACTAACCCAAGTCAACCAAGATTAGTAAATAATAGTAAATCTTACAAAACAAAATAAACATTATTAATAAAATAAAATAAAATATAAAATTAAGAGATAATAAAATACAAAATTATATTACTATCAAATACCCCACTTTCTTATCATAAAAAAAAAAATATCATATAAAAATATCAAAACTAATAAAGATATTTTTGTTACCTCAGTATTGAAAATGTAGTATATGAACTCCCAGTCTAGTGGCCTAGTGGAAAAATGCATTATTACTCATTTCACGTTTGTTTGTATGCGTCAGTTTTTTCCTATTTAATTCCGCTACAGACTGTTCAATTGGACGATAAGAGAAAGAAGAAGAAAAGGAAAATGAGTAATGTATTGTTAAGCACGTCCATCTCGGCACTCACCGGCGGCACGCGGCTGATCGCGGCGGAGCTGAGAGGCAGAGGCGATTATTAGGATCAACTCATGAGGAGGAGGCAGCGGCGGTGACGGAGAGGGACATAGAGGTGCTGCAGAAGCCAGAAGGGGCTAGCGGAGCTGTACGATGAATCGTCGGGATTGTGGGAGAATATATGGGGAAACATACATATGCACCATGGCTTCTACGATCCTGATTCTCCGATCACCGTGCTGCTCAGATCCGTATGATCGAAGAATCTCTCAGCTTTGCCTCTTTTTCCGGTTGGTTTCTCTCTCTCATATATATATATATATATATATATATACATATATATATATATATATAGATTGCCAGTGTTTATCTTGGAGAGGAAAAAATAGAAATACATGGAAACAAGCATGTAAACCCGTGCAAGCACGGCAAGCTTGTAAAGCTGTGTATTATAGTTTTACTATCTCGTTATCCTGTGCTAACCACGAGATTTATAATTGCATTTTATTTATTTTATACATATAATTTATATCATTAAATGTATTCTTAGTATTAATTAAATAATAGTAATGTAATATTATAAATGAATGTTAAAAAATAATAATAAATTAAAATAATTATAGTTCTAAAATAAAATTATATCTCTAACTTTAGATCAAATTAAAAAGAAAATTGTATTTGTAGTTTTAAAATAGTGCGGGTATTAGTTAAAAATCTTATATAAAATGGCTTTTTAATGTTATTATTATAATTATTTATTATTTATTATTTATTGAAATAGTTAGACAGGAAGCAGTTAATATGAAGTTTATTTTGGGATAAATTGGTCAATTGACCAATAGAATACACACGCATGCAAGATTGTATGTGTGTCAATATTCTATTCGTCAATTGACCAACTTATCAAAAAAACAACTTCATGCTAACCGGATCCAGTTAGACATATGATTTTACAATATTAAAATCCTCTGCCATTAATAAAGGGATTTTTTTAGTTGCTAATTTGACACTCACCCTCAAGAATTGGCCCCCAACTTCATAGTAAAAATGAGTTGGATCATATCACGAAGAAATGAAACAATTTCTGATGATAGGGTTTGATTCCCAACATTATTATTTTTTAATATAAAAAACACATACTTATGAAAAATTAGATTAATTATTATTTTATCTTTAATTAAATAAATAATGTCAATTTAATTTCAAATAATATATATTAAAAAATAATAATTAAGCATATATTCTAAAATGTAAACAATAATCGAAACTTAAGTAATAATTATTATAATTTTTATTAGTTCATATTTTATACTCATTCATCTCTAAATTAATTGTTTCAGGTTTGATTTTTTCAAATCGAATTATTTTTAAATTAATAATTAAGCATATATAAATATATTTCTAAAATTATAAAAATTGGGGTTAGTAATAAATTGTATATATTTTCTTTTGGTTATAATCAGTTCACCTATATTTTAGCAAAAATAATAAAAAGATTAATTTTAAAAATGGTCAATTTGACTTTAAAAAATCAAAATTGAGCAATTAATTTAAGACCGAGGGAGTAATTTATATTTTTAATATTCATTTTTTTTTATAAAAAAAAAAGGGAAGGGCCGGCTTATAGCCTAGACGGGCAATGCTTGGCAAGCAGGCTTGTCCAGGCCAAACTTTCACTTCTTTATTTTGTGCACTACTTAATATATAATATAAATTTATATTTTCAAAATATGAGTACATTATTAAAATATTTATACAATAAAAAATAGGGTAAAATATAATTTGAAATCGTGATTTACGCGTTTTTGTAAATCAACACATGTAGTTAAAAATCACCACTTAATCACCTGTGATTTAAAATTTTTGCAAAGTTTCACTTCAGTATTAATACTATTAAAAGGTGTTAAAGTACTAAAATATCCTTCTTAGTTAGCTCTTACTGTATTTTGCATATAATCACCTCATTTGTTATTTATTTTGCCTTTGATTCTTTAATATAGAAAATTATGTGTGTGCCCTCAAAATAGGTCTACACAATTCATTTTGAGTCATCAAATACATGGTACAGAATTCAAATACAAACTTTACTATTTACAACTATTAAACTGTCGTTCAAAATACAATCACACATACTGTGAGTTTGAATACAAATATTGCATCGTACATAATACGACAATATTCAAACTCAAATTAAGTATTCATTACAGTTATTATTACACTATTTTACAACATAATGAAAACTTCTATAGTAACTATCTCGGATCATTACTCCACTCCCCGAGTAGTCCCATCTACACTTTTATTTTTTGAGAAGAACAATGGAACAAAAAGAAAAAGGGCGAGCTCAACTAGCCTAGTAAAGAATATTATGACTAATATAATGAGGAATAAATTATCTTTAACCTTCAACAATAATAAATCAAATAACATATAATGGACAACAAGTTTAGATCAACAACTGCAGCGGAAATAACAATTCATTAGAAGAGTCAAGTAGAACATGATATCTATTATCTTCTATGATTTAAAAGTCCACCATCAATATTTTATCCCTGTAACACCAATTAATAATTGATTTAAACCAACGAATTATCTATGCACTACGGGCCAAAAATATTCGTTTGTATCACCAGTGTCATGATCATGCCAAACACTTGTTCATCTATGCACTACGGGCTAAAGATGACTTTCACCACAACCCTTTATTACAATATTAAAGTTTATGATTATACCAATACACAATTCTTGGTCATAATCATACCAATCAATAGTTCATCTTTGCACTACGGGTCAAAAATAACTTTTAACACAATATAAACATGAAGATGATGACAATGATATAAAGAATGAATTAAGTGAGATCAATGATAAATATTAGAGATTTGTAATTTAATTTATCCCAAGTTCAAGAATGATCAAATTATCAACATGATCACCAATTATGGAGTAAAATTTAAGAATGATATTTAAGAAAATAATTTGGACAAAGAAAAAATATTAAATTTCGTAATGAATAGTACTCATAAATAGTACCCCAGATGAATACTACCTCGATATGAAAATATTAAAATTTAATAAGAAAATTCAGATCAATATTCCAGTGAAATGATATTAGATAAAGCGTATCCTTAAGAAATTTTTAATCATTTTAGGAATTATAGAAGTAATACTTACCATAGTAAGTTTAAATTTAGGAATATGAAATGAAATAATATCACTTATATAATATAGAGTATGAAAGAAATGATATCGCTTACGAGTATTGAAATAAAATAATATTTTTTACCTTAGTAGAAACTAGATCTGACTTGGTATAACGGATATTATCCTGAGAAAATTTTGCACTATAAGTTACACTCAAAATATCTTTATACTCAAAAGAAATACGCACAATATCATAGTATAAACACTTGTGTATTTTGGTGTGTTTAGGATGAAGGGGTAACCTCCCTTTTATAGTGCATCTCGGAGAAAAATTTAAACAATCATGCCTAATTTCTCTGCCAACTTTCATGCCTAACTCACATTTTATTGGTTGAAGGCCCACTAAATTGGAATGCATCACTTTGCAGGAGAAGGTTTCAAGCATCCACTTTGGAAAAAAAAGTGCAGGAGAGAAGTGTAACAACACATATTACTTTACTTTAACCACCGGGTATTTCAACAGTGTTAACGGTAACAACTACGCCGTTATTTTTAAAAAATTCATTCTTGTCGTTTTTTTCATTCGATAATTTTTCGTTATGGGGCCCACAAATGGTTGCGCCGTCATACGAATATTCTCCGACAATAAGAATATTCCACGACCAAACGAATATTTCTCGACAACAATGAATATTTTATAACCATTTGCTTATTTTGTAAACTTTACATATATCACCTTTATATTTAACTTTTTAACCATTTACTGAATAATAATTATAAGAAAAATTTGAATACTTTTATTTTATAAAATTCGGAGCCTTACACTTACAACCTCCCCTCCTTATGAAATTTCGTCCTCGAAATTGACGTTCGTAGGTGGTGTTTCGAAAAGGTGAGGATTCCTTACTTTCATTTCCGATTCCAACTCCTAGGTAATTTCCTCAATAGCATGATTCCTCCATAAAACTCTGACTTGTGGTATAACCTTTGTGCGTAGGACATGTTCCTTCCTATTCAAGATCTTGACTGGTACATCCTCGTACGTCAAATCTTTGGCTATCTCGTCTGGTTCTAATTCAATAATGTGATTCGGGTCTTTCACATATTTACGTAGCACGGATATGTAAAAAAAACGTTATGAACATGAGACTTGCTTGGAGGTAATGCGAGTCTATATGCCACTGTTCCTACTCGATCGAGGATTTCAAATGGACCAATAAATAGAGGGTTGAGATTTCCTCTCTTCATCGACTCTTGCTTATGGAATAACACATTCTTGTACTTTCATTTTCATATTCATTAGCTCAAGATTACATTGCTTGGCGGTCTTAACTTTATCGATTAAAATCGATTTTCTGGCGTATATTTGACATCATCATCGTGGGTCCACTAAGTCTTTAACTCTATCTTGATCATTTATAAGTTATCTGAAATGGGTCTTTGTGTTGAAAATATCGCTTTTCGTGCCGCATCGATCTTCTACTTTCAGCGCGTTAGCTACTACGTTCGTTTTTAGGGATGATATTAAATGGTATGATCGTAATCTTTCAACAGCTCGAACCAACGTCTTTGGCGCATGATACGTTCGTTTTTGTTGAAGAAATATTTGAGGGTTTTGTACCGGGTTCAAGGTCGATACAAAATTTGATATCACGCTCTGGGGGTAGGCCAGGAAGTTCTTCAGAAATACGTTAGGAAATTCACTAACAGGAGAAATATTATTCAAATCTGACGTATTTTATTTTTGTTTAAATCCATGACATGGGCTAAGAAAGCTTGACATCCGTTTTTTAATAAACGAATGGCTTTATGTCTTGATATGACAGTGATTGACTTTAGTGGTTTGGTTGCTTGAATTTGCATAACAGGTTGGTTAGAAATATGAAAACTAATGACCTTACGAAAATAATCAATTTTAGCATGATAAGTGGTTGACCAATCAATCCCTAAAATCACATCAAATGCAAGTATTTTCAAAGAGATGAGATCAATAGGTAATGTGATGGTCCCAACTTGAATCAAGCAAGATTTATAAACAGTGAATGTAATAAAAGTTTCTCCTATCGGAGTTTCAACAGATAAGTCAAAGTCTAATTTCTCAGGGATCAAGTTCAAACGTTGAGCATAAGCAGGAGAAATAAAAGAATGGGTAGAACTAGTATCTAATAATATATAGACTTCGTAAGAGTTTATGATTAACTAACCCTTGATAACTTCGTTCGGGTTCCTCGTATTTTGGGAAATCACGACAAACGCTTCTCCGCGAGCCGTGACTTTGACATATGCAGGATAGCTTTTGGTGTCATCGTCCCAGCTGGACTTAACTTCGCTATAGAGTACATTCCACCTTCAATTGCTTCGTCGCACTCTTGATCCATGATTTGAATCATTACTCTCCTATCCATATCGAATTGGAGTTTGGCCCAGCTTTCTGCTGAGGTAATTAGAACTTCGATGTTGGGTTCTCCCAATTCTTGTCAAAAAGTGAAATCCATTTCATCTATTTTGGCCTTCTTGAATCGGACGTCTTTTCTGCAATATCAACGCGTTGTCTGGCTTTTACCGTCATCCTCCATTCTCATTCGTTCGATTGTTTCTTAACTTTCATCGAACTTTGACCATAACATTCTCGATTCGACTCTAATATCATATACTTTCTGCCGGAGAGAAGCTTACATTCGAAGCCTCGCGTATCGGGTATGAAAATCTTGAATTATTACATCCCTTTGCTCCTGACCTTTCTTTGTTCTTGACTGCTCTTAACTCATGAATACGATTTTGCGATTCTACATTTCGATCGTAAAATTCTCTAATAAATCCTCCTCAAGTTCCTCTTCTTCCTCACTCTCCGAAATTTTTACCTCTGCGATTAGCTCAAGGTCTGCGACTATTAATTCTTCTTTCACACCGTGGATATCTACAATTTCTTCTTTGCACGACATCCGTTATCACGGTTGGTGATTAGAGGTGTCTCAGCGATTTCATTCACTCCATTGTTAACATTTTCAATTTGTCGTTCTCAAATCTTGTCACAAAAACAAGGGTTAATTAAAGAAATTGACATGTCACATAATATCCGTATATTACGTAGAGCCATTAAATAACAAATAAGCTTAGGTAGGACACACTAGCGAAGAATTTACTCGTTTCTCCCCTCTAGTTTTATTTCCGATCTCAAATCGGAGACCATATCCTAGCTCGATACCATTGTGGCGCCCCTAAAATAAGTCCACACAAAATATTCTAAGTCGCCAAATACATGGTACAGAAACTAAATACAAAGTTCATTAATTCAACTATCGTGCAAAATACGACAAAACGTGTACTGTGAGTTTTTACACAAATATATGTAACTTTCATGGTGCCTCAACCACAACACCTTACAATGGTACCTTACATAAATGTACAGTCAATAACTGTTTCAGAAATTAAAATCTTTGGAAGATGCTTAAGGAAACCTTCGTACATGGGAGGCCATGCATCTAAATTATAATAGATATCATATGACTTGAGAATCATCCTTGGTTGACCCAATAGACCCCAAAGAAAAACGAGAAGATTGTTATCATGTTCTTTCCAATGGTGAGTCTTCTCTTGCCATATAATTATATCTATTGTCTCTAATTGAAATTATATTTCAACGAACTCGAAGATTATATAGGTAGTGCTTTCGTAGATATAATCGTGAGTGGATGTCTTGTGACCACATGCTTATGATAACGCGAAATCGTATGTCAATAGACATCTTCGCGTTATCATACGACTTCGCGTTAACACAAGATGTTAATAGACATCTTCGCGTTATCATACGTCTTCGCGTTAACACAAGATGTCTATTGACATACGACTTCGCGTTATCATAAGACAGGGTTGTGCACATCCACTTGCTGATTATATCTATGAGCACTACCTATATAATCTTGGAGTTTGGTTGAAATATAATTCTCAATTGGAGACAACGGAGATAATTATATGGCAAGAGAAGACTCGTCGTTGGAAAGAACAGGATAACAATCTTCTCGTTTTTCTTTGGGGTCTATTGGGTCAACCAATGATGATTCTCAAGTCATATGATATCTATTATAACTTAGATGCATGACCACCCAAGTACGAAGGTTTCCTTGAGCATTTTCCAAATATTTTAATTTCAAATAATTATCGACCGTACTTTTACCGTAAGGTACCATCAGAAGGTGTTGTGGTTTGTGAGGTACCACGAAAGTTACATATATTTGTATTAAAACTCACAAGACACGTGTTGTCGTATTTTGCACCATTACTGGATTAATGAACTTTGTATTAAGTTTCGTATCATGTATTCAAGGCGACTTCGTAATGTTTTGTGTGGACCTATTTTGGGGGCCACCACTGGTATCGTAGCTAGGATATGGTCTCCGACGGAGATCTAGAATAAAACTAGAGGGAGAAATGAGTAAATTCTTCGCTAAAGGTGTCCTACCTAAGCTTATTTGTTATTTAATCGGTCACCGTAATATAGGATATTATGTGGCATGTCAATTTCTTTAATTAACCCTTGTTTTGTGAAAGTATTTGAGAACGACAAATTTAAAATGTTAAAAATGGAGTGAATGAAATCGTTGACACCTCTAATCACCAACTGTGATAACGTGATGTCACGAAAGAAAATTAGAGATATCCACGTGAGTGAAGAATTAATAGTCGCACTTGAGCTAATCGCAGAGGTAAGAAATGAGAGTGAGGAAGAAGAGAACTTGAGGAGGATTTATTAGAGAATTTTACGAATCAAATGTAGAACTGAAAAATCGTATTCATGAGTTAAGAGCAGTCAAGAACAAAGAAATGGTCAGGAGCAAAGGGATGAAACAATTCAAGATTTTCCTACCCGATATGCGAGGCTTGAATAGAAGCTCTCTCTGGCAGAGCATATGATATTAGAGCTGGAATCTGAGAATGTTATGGTCAAAGTTCTGATGAAAGAATAAACAACTAAACGAATGAGAATGGAGGATGTATGGGTAAAAGCTGCACGACGCGTTGATATTGTAGAAAAATACGTCTGATCCACGAAGGCCAAAATAGATGAAATGGATTTCACTTTTTGGACAACAATTGGGAGAATCCAACATCGAGTTCGAAATTACCCTGTGCAGAGCGGTCAAACCCCAATTTGATATGGATCGGAGAGTAATGATTCAAATCATGGATCAAGAGTGCGACGAAGCAATTGAGGGTGGAATGTACTCTATAGCGAAATTAAGTCCAACTGGGACGATGACACCAAAGGCTATCCCAGACATGTCAAAGTCAGCGGTTCAAGGGAGAACGTTTGTCGTGATTTCCCAAAATACGAGGAACCCGAATGAAGTTATCATGGGTTAGTTATTCATAAACTCTTACGAAGCCTATACCTTATTAGATACCGGTTCTACCCATTCTTTTATTTCTCCTGCTTGTGCTCAACATTTGAACTTGATCTTTGAGAAATTAGACTTTGACTTATCTGTTGAAACTCCGATAGGAGAAACTTTCATTACATCCACTGTTTATAAATCTTGCTTGATTCAAGTTGGGACCATCACATTACCTGTTGATCTCATCTCTTTGAAAATACTTGCATTTGATGTGATTTTAGGGATTGATTGGTTAACCACTTATCATGCTAAAATTGATTGTTTCCGTAAGGTCGTTAGTTTTCATATTTCTAACCAACCTGTTATGCGAATTCAAGCAACCAAACCACTAAAGTCAATCACTGTCATATCAAGCCATAAAGTCATTCGTTTATTAAAAAACAGATGTCAAGCTTTCTTAGCCCATGTCATGGATTTAAATAAAAATACGTCAGATTTGAATAATATCTCTGTTGTTAGTGAATTTTTTGACGTATTTTTGAAAAAACTTCCTGGCCTACCCCCAGAGCATGATATCGAATTTTGTATCGACCTTGAACCCGGTACAAAACCCTCAAATATTTCTTCAACCAAAACGAACGTATCATGCGCCAAATACGTTGGCTCGAGCTGTTGAAAGATTACGATCATACCATTTAATATCATCCTGAAAAAACGAATGTGGTAGCTTACGCGTTGAGTAAAAGATCGTATGCGGGTACGTGTGCGATATTGTCGAACACAAAGACCCATTTCATATAACTTACAAATGATGGAGATAGAGTTAAAGACTCTAGGGACCCACGTGATGATGTCAGATATAGGCGTAGAATCGACTTTAATCGATAAAGTTAAGGCTGCTTAAGGTACAGACCCGGAGCTGATGAATATGAAGACGAAAGTACAAGAATGTGTTGTTCCAGAAGCAAGAGTCGATGAAGAGAGGAAATCTCAACCCTCGATTTATTGGTCCATTTGAAATCCTCGATCAAGTAGGAACTGTGGCCTATAGACTCACTTTACCTCCAAGCACGTCTTATGTTCATAACATTTTTTCACATATCTGTGCTACGTAAATATGTGAAAGACCCGAATCACATTATTGAATTAGAACTAGACGAGATAGCCGAAGATTTAACGTACGAGGAGGTACCAGTCAAGATCTTGGATGGGAAGGAGCATGTCCTACGCACAAAGGTTATACCACAAGTGTGACGCCTCCAAAATAGGTACACACGACCCATTCTAAGTCGCCAGTGCCAGATATCACACTACAGAAATCAAATATAAACTTTATTTATACAACTGTTGAACTGTTGTACAGCGTATGATAACAAATAAGCTGTGAGTTTTAATACAAATATATGTAACTCTCATGGTGCCTCGATCACAACACCTTACAATGGTACTTTACATAAAAGTACAATCAATAACTGTTTTAGAAATTAAAATCTTTGGAAAATACTCAAGGAAACCTTCGCATACGGGAGGCCACGTGCGTGCAGGTTATGATAGATATCATATGTCCACAGAATTATCCTTGGTTGACCCAATAAACCCCAAAGAAAAACGAGAAGATTACTATTATGTTCTTTCTAATAGTGAGTCTTCTCTTGACCTATAACTATCTCCACTGTCTGCAATTGAAAATTATATTTCGACCAAACTCCAAGATCATATAGGTAGTGCTCGTAGATATACTCAGCAAGTGGATGTGCACAACCCTGTCTTATGATAAGACGAGGTTGTATGTCATTAGACATCTTGTATGATAGTGGCAAAACACCTTTTCAAAGTTGGGTTCACCTCACCCTATTCGGTTCACCAAAATTAAATATCAAATGACGTATACAATACGACACACTTATCTAAAGTTCTCAACAAAATTATTTCCATACTATTTAGGGAGAACCTCAACAGCTATAGACCACACGTTCTATTCTCTTGTTACCTCCGCTCGACCCATCTACACTCTTATTACCTGAAAGGAATTGTGAAGCAAAAAGGGTAAGCACAACTAGCCCAGTAAAGAATATCACGACTAAAGATAATTAAATTATCAATAGCCTTCATTAGTAAGAAATCAGAGATTTAGAACATATGGTAGATGATAAAACTTTTCAACCATAGTTGCAAATGAACGAAGCGAATCCATTAGAAGAGTCGAATAGTACTATCGTGTCTATTATCTTCTCCATGTTAAAAGTTCACCAATAATGTTTTATCCTGTAACATCAATCAACAATTCCCATCACAATCATATGAATAACTCATAATCATAATTGTGATTCTAAATTCTTCTTCGCACTTGAAGACGGAGATAATTTTCATCACCTATCTTCACCAAAACATCAAAAATCATGGTTATACTGAAATCACAATTCCTGCTTTCATAATCATACTAATAAATTCATCTTTGTACTCTTGCCAAAGATATTCATTAACAATTCATCTTTTCACTACAGCCAAAAGACATACAACTCAGTATTTAGAAGAGTCAGAGAGGCGTGTTATCTACTATCTTTTACTTAATTAAAAGTGTATAATCAATATTTTATCGTTTGAGACTCAAACAATAAATAATCCACATCATCGAATCATCCCCGCACTACGGGTAAGGATATTCATGTAATCATCAATAATCATGATTATACCGAATAATTCCTAGTTATAATCATACCAATAATCGTCCATCAATGCACTACGGTAGTTGAGAACTTTTACCACATCATCTATAACATTACGGGTCATGATTATATGCCGAATGATTCTCGGTCATAATCATACCAATAAACGAGCTCATCTATGCACATAAGCGAAAGATACTCATCAATCAATAGTTCATCTTTACACGTAAGCTAAAGATATACAATCATAAAACCAATAATCAACAGTCCATCTTTACACGTAAGCCAAAGATGACTTTCATCATAATATAAGCATGAGGATGATAACAATGATATAAGCATTAATCAAACGAAATCAAAGATAAATATTAAAGACTTTAAATTTATCCAAAGTTTAAAAATATCCAAATTGTCAACATGATACTGCTTTGTGGAGTAAAATTCAAGAATAATATTAATGTACCAAAAATAATTTGGGACAGAAAAGAAATATATTTTTCGAGTAAATAATGCCCCCCAATAGTACCCTATGAATAGTACTTCGAGAATAGTACCTCGTGAATAATACCCCGACATGAAAAGTACCCCAAATACCCGAGTGAATAATATTCAGGTGAATAGTAACTCGTGAATAGTACTCTAACACGAAAAGTACCCCGAATACCCGAGTGAATAATACTAGAGTGAATAGTAACCCGCAAATAGTAACTCGTAAAGAAAATACCAAAGAAAATGATATTCCATGACGAGTACAAAAGAAATGATATCTCATACGAGTATAATATAATATACAAAACTACAAATGAATTTTTACCCGCCATGCGGTAATCCACGTAGACAGATCATTTTCACAATTTAATAAAGAATGAATACAAAGGATCATTCACCATGCATGTGGTAATCCATACAGACAGGTTATTCCAATAGAATAATAAAGAACGGAATAACAAAAGAATTCATCAGGCATGCGATAATCGCATGCATGCATGTGTTATTCCAACGGGATAATAAATAATAGAACCAAGTAAATGCGTGTCCCGCATGAAAGGATATTTCAACGAGAATAATAAAGAATGGAACCAGTGTCATGCGTAATCCGCACACGCATGGGATATTCAATGAATAATAAAGAATGGAATAACAAAAGAATTTCACCACGTATGCGATATTTTGGCATGTAGGCGAGTTATTCCAACATAATAATAAAGAATGGAATAACGAAGAATTTCACCATGTATATGGTAGTCAAATCGTATCTGAGTTATTCCAACGGGATAATAAGGAATGGAATAACAATAACTCTCTTCATGAATAATACGAAAGAAATATACCCTTACTATAATAATAATATCCTTTACCTTAGAAAAAAATCGGATCTTTGGAATAGTGAGGTAGCAGATTTCTCTTCTTCTCTCTCTATATTTCTCTATAATAATTGCTTCTATAGCTTTAATGAATTGGTGAAAAATAATGAAGGAATGAGCTTCTATTTATAAAAAAATATAGTTTCGATAATTGCACGTTTTGGGGCTCAGAATATTACAGTATAATACATTTTTCTTTTCTTTTATTTTAATTTAGTGCTGCAAGTATTATCAAACTTGCATCACCTCCCCTAATAGTAAATCATGTTAATCAATAGTAAATCATGTGAATCAATAGTTCTAGACATGTGAAAATACGAATTACGAAGATAGTACTTCCATCTATACCTCCATTTTAACTTAGTCAATGCAAGTATTATCAATCTTGCACTAACTCCCCTAATAGTACAAGAATGTGAATCAATAGTACACACATATGAACAAATAGTTATAATCATGTGAATTAATAGCAATTAATTGCTCATTTATCCGATTAATTACCCGATTGGTCAATATAACTTTCAGACATCAATTATTATCGAAATAAATGTCGATTTTCACTAACACTAATAATTCTAATACAATGGAACTATCAATTTCATCTTTAATCAACACGAACTTATTTATCATTAATATTATAATTCACAATATTTAACAACCGTGTCGCTCTGCAGGAAAGAGGGGCTTTCGATAAGGATTTCTCCTTATTAGCAGCAATTAAGTGACCAAACCTCTCATCGATGGAACTTGAGACATTGTCAATATTGCAAATAATAATATGAATAACTTTGTCGTCTCAATTATTGATTCAATAATATAACTTATTATACAGATGATACTGCGACAATAATTGAATCAATAATTTGAGAGATATGAATGCGGCGATTCTTTAGTAGCAATAATTGAGTATAACCGGTGACTTCTTACGTGGCATCGATAATCAATCTGGTATTACTACTTATGCGACCAGACATCGTATTCTTTTACTACTACTACAGGGTAGTTCGGCAGGTTTTAACGGTAACACTTTTGCCATTTTTTTTATAAAAAGATAATTCTGTCATTTTTTAAATACGACAATACTTTCGTTGTGGGGTCCACCAATGATTATGTCGTCGTACAAATATTCCTTGTGAAAACGAATATTTTCCGATCAATCGAATATTCCCCAACACAACGAATAACAAGTTGCTTACTTTGTAAAATTTTCAAATATCACCCTTAACTTTAACCCTTTCTCAATTTAACCATTTACTAAATAAAATAATAATTATAAAAAAATTGAATACTTTTATTTCATAACTTCGGGATCTCACAACAAGTCAAAGTTTTGTGGACGAACCATGCTATTGAGAAAATTACCTCGGAGTTGGATCGAAAATGAAAGCGAGGTATCCTCATCTTTTCGAAACACCAGTTACAAATGTCAATTTCGAGGACGAAATTTCATAAGGAAGGAAGGTTGTAAGACCCCAACATTTATGAATAAAATGAAATTTCCTCTATTTATTATTTTGAAATAGTAAGGGGATGATTTTATTAATGTGGTTAGTTATGGGTAAAATGCGCAAATATTTTAAATATGCAAGTGGTTATAAAATATTCGTTTGGTCGTGAAATATTCTTGTTGTCGGGGAATATTCGTACACCGGCGTAAGGGTGTAAACGAGCCAACACAGTTCGGGCTCGACTTCTAAAAAAATACGAACGAGACTCGGATTAGATTAATAATATGATCCAAATCAACATTAAAATAGTTCGAATAAAAATATGAGTAGAATCTAAAAGCGAGGTTATACTCGACTCGTTTAAGATTCAAACTACTTGAATTTTTTATTGTGATTCGATACATACTCGGTTAATACATATTCGATTAGATGTTCGATACATTCTCTTATAATATATACAAATTTAAATCCAATTAGGATAATTAGTTATTATTTTGTTTTATTTTTAATTTTAATTGTGATTTTATATTTATAAAGTGTAATAATAAATACATTTTATTATTTTTAAGTAAAATAACAAATTCAATTTATAATTATATTTATTATAAAACTAGTTATTATGTGGAGACTCGAATTCGAGCTTGAATTTGAAGCTCGCGAGTAGTTTGAATAAATATTCTAGTCGAGTCGAGTCGAGTCGAGTTGGATCAAATTCGAGTACTAAATATTCGAGTCGAGTCGAATCTGGTAGAATTTTTAAATATAATTGAATTTGAGTAGAATTAAAGTGCAAATTATCATTTCGAGTCGAATTCGAGTAGCTCTTGCTTACATTCTCGGATTCGACTCGTTTACACCTTACGACAAGCGACCATTTGTGGGCTATAACGAAAAACCGCTGTCGGATGAAGAAAAACGACTTCAATTGAGTTTTTAATAATAACGGTATAGAATTCTGAATTAAAAGCTGTTGGAATACACAGTGGGTAAAGTAAAAAATAATACACGTTGTTGCCTTTTATGCACACAAGATATTACCTAATATTTTTTATATTATTGTTAATTCAATAATTGTCATCAAGACAATATTTTCCATTATCAGATCAATAATTTATATTATTTGAATAATATTATTAGATAGCATTATTGGTAATGTCTAAGAAAGTTCTGTCTAGGAAAGATGTTTGGTCACCTAATTGCGCGCCTGTAAGGAGAAATCATTATCGGAAAGCCCCCTCTTTTCTAGGAACGTCCTAGTTGTCAATATTGTAGTTTTGTAATATTATTTGTGAATAATTAATTATTGATTTATATGATAAGGAAATATTTATTTAATGTGAATATAAATGGAGGAATTTTTAAAAAAGTGACAATTATTGAAAATTAATATTTTATCTTTTCTGATAAAATAATTCATTCAAATATATTATTATATTACATTATAAATGTATAATGTGATAGTATAATAATATAATAATGGTGATATTTTTACACTAAATTCACGGATATGAATAAAATGAGGAGGAAGAGTGCAAATTGGGTCTGAATGGAATTTTTAAGGATCAAAACGTGTAAATTTTTAAGGATCAAGTGTGTGAAAAACGCTGATTTTTGTTGGCCAAAATGGGTGTGCAGGGGATTTGATCCGTAAGTAAATTTTCAAGGATGGAATGCTATGAGATTTCATCCGTATATAAATTCTGGTCATTTTTCGTTCGGAATTTGAAAAATCTTTCTTCTACCAAGTTGTAGAGAATTAAATTTCATATGGAATGAACATAAGGTTCGTATTTTTCTGATAAAATGGCTATTTATTATGAATTATTGAAGTTTCTGAATTTATAAATGAATTAAAATATTTTTTGTGGAGATTTCTAGAAGGTGGGCCCCACTTGTCCTTTTTACCTCTTGATTTTGCTGAATTGGGTGGGCCCCACTTGTGGAGTGCTGAGATTGTGATGTGGTGTGCGTAAGAAAAAAAAATAAGTTTAATAATATTTTGTTAAATTTTTTGCTTTGGCATTTTAAGCATTTTCCTATAAATATGATGCTTAAGTTAGAATTAAAAATCACACCAGAATCAGAATTTTTCTCTCTATAATATCGAGCGTATTTTTGTGTGTATTTAGATACTTTGAGAGTTGATAAGCAGTGCAAGTTTTCTTCAACATTATATCCGATATTTCAGTCAGAAGTAGTTGTCTTTTGAGGTAAGGGATGTTATTTTTTTTATAAATGATATTATTTCTTTTAATATCATTATACCGAAATATTGATATGAATTTTATTGTGAATTTTTACCTTTTAGTTATCGGGGAGTTACTTATTCACGATATCTGGTATTATTCACGTTATCGACACTATTATTAGAATCTGATCTTATTCACAAAAAAAAATCTTTTATTTGTTCAAGTTGGCTATTATGGTTCATATCTTTGATTGGATCCAAGTTTTGAACTTCATTCTTGAATTTTGCTCCACAAATGATTATTATGGAGTATTTTTGAACTTAAATAAACTGATTTACGAATCCCTAATTTTTGTCCTTTATCTCGCTCGATTCGTTCTTTAAAAATATTTTCATCATCTTCAGTCTTAAATGGTAATACAAAAGAATATATTTGACCTATAGTGCAAAGATAATATATTGTGAATATCTTTGGCCTGTAGTGCAAAGATGATCTGTTATTGAATATCTTTGGCACGTAGTCCAAAGATGACCTGTTGTTGAATATCTTTGGCTTTGTAGTGCTGATGGTGAATCGTTGATGAATATCTTTGGCCCGTAGTCGCAGATGAATTTATTAGTATGATTATGAGCAGGGCGTGATTTGGTATAACCATGATCTTTGATGTTTCGGGTAAAGGCAATTGATGAAAATATCTTCGTCACAGGTGCGAAGAGGAATTTAGAACCACAATTAGGATTATGAGTTATTCACATGATTGTGGACATGAACTGTTGATTGATGTTACAGGGATAAAACATTGTTGTTGGACTTTTAACATGAAGAAGATAATAAACTTTATGGTCTATTTGACTCTTCTAATGGATTGCTCGTTCCGCGACAACTATGGTTGAAAAGTTTTATCATCTACCATATGTTCTACATCTCTAATTTATATTTGATGGAGGCTATTGATAATTTAATTATCTTTAGTCATGATATTCTTTACTGGGCTAGTTGTGCTCACCCTTTTACTTCACAATTGCTTTCGTGTAATAAGAGTGTAGCTTCGATTGAGCGGGTAATAACGATGGAATAGAACATTGAATTACATATTTGAGAGTTTCCCTAAACAGTATGGATATAATTTTATTGAGAATTTTAGATAAGTGTGTCGTATTTTATTCGTCATTTAACCTTTGATTTTGGTGTACCGAATAGGGTGAGGTGAACCCAACCTTGGAAGGGTGTTTTGCCACTATCACACAAGATGTCTATTGGCATACGACTTCGCGTTATCATAAGACAGGGTTGTGCACATCCACTTGCTGATTATATCTATGAGCACTACCTATATAATCTTGGAGTTTGGTTGAAATATAATTCTCAATTGGAGACAATGGAGATAATTATATGGCAAGAGAAGACTCACCATTGGAAAGAACAGGATAACAATCTTCTCGTTTTTCTTTGGGGTCTATATTGTCAACCAAGGATGATTCTCAAGTCATATGATATCTATTATAACTTAGATGCATGACCTCCCATGTACGAAGGTTTTCTTGAGCATTTTTTAAATATTTTAATTTCTAAAACAGTTATTGACTGTATCTTTATGTAAGGTACCATTGTAAGGTGTTGGTCGAGGCACCATGAAAGTTACATATATTTGTATTAAAACTCACAGTATATGTGTTATCGTATTTTGCACGACAGTCGTGCAATTGGATTAATGAAGTTTGTATTTAGTTTCTGTACCATGTATTTGGCGACTCAGAATGGGTTGTGTGGACCTATTTTGGGGGGCGTCACATGAGGATACCATGCTTTCATTTCAGATTCTAACTCCCAAGTCATTTTCTCAATATCATGGTTTCTCCATAAAACTTTTAACTTGATGTATAACCTTTGAGCATAGAACATGTTCCTTCTTATCCAAGATCTTGACAAGTATCTCCTCATACGTTAAATCTTCTGCTATCTCGCCTGGTTCTAATTCACTAATCTGGTTCGACTCTTCACATATTTACGTAGCATGAATATGTGAAAAATGTTATGAACACGAGACATACTTGGCGATAAGGCGAGTCTATAGGCCACAAATCCTACTCGATCGAGAATTTAAAATGAACCAATAAATCATGGATTGAGCTTTCCTCTCTTTTCGAATCTCGCAACTCCTTTCCATGGAGTAACATGTAACAATATATTATCTCTGACATTGAATCCACGTCCCTTCGATGAAGATCAACATAAATCTTTTGTTGGTCTTGTGTTGTTTATATACGTTGTCGGATCATTTCAATCTTTTCCGTAGTCATGCGTACGAACTCTGGTCCCAACATACTGGAGAACGACACTTTCGTCCATTTAACATCTCGAAGGGAGTCATGCCTATACTTGCTTGATAACTGTTGTTGTAGGAGAATTTCACCAATGGTAAGTATTTGTCCCAACTTCCTTTGAAGTTTAAGACGCATAGTCTCAATAGATCTTCAAGAGTTTGAATAATCCTTTATGATTGTCCGTCCGTTTGGGGATGATATGCAAAATTGGATCGTAGCTCGGTGCCCATAGCTTTCTGCAAGCTGACTCAAAATCGTGAAGTGAATCTAGGGTCTCGATCAGAGACTATGGATACTGGCATGCCATGCAGTCTTACAATCTCATTTATGTAAATACGAGCAAGACGTTCGAATGAGTAAGTTTCTCGTATAGGCAAGAAATGAGTAGACTTAGTTAATCTATCGATAATGACCCAAATTGCATTTATTCCTTAAGAAACCTTAGGAAGACTCGTAACGAAATTCATGTTGATGTATTCCCACTTCCATTCTGAGATTTCAAGTGGTTGCAATAGACCATTTGGTACTTGATGTTCTGCCTTCACACGTTAACAAGTTAAACACCTTGAGATAAACTTTACAATCTCTCTCTTCATATTGCTCTATCAAAATGTATGTCGAGAATCACGATATATTTTGGTACTTCCAGGATGAATTGCAAATGGTATGTTGTGTGCTTCTATCAATTTTATACTTCAAATCAGAGTCGTTAGGAACACAAAGTCTGGAGTTGACTCGAAGTATTCCTTGTTCATCGATTCTTGCTTCTGGAATAACACCTTCTTCTTCATATTCATCAGCTCTGGGTTTGTAGTTTGAGCAGAACTTTATCGATTAAAGTCGGTTCAACTCGTATATTTGACATCATCACGTGGGTCCTTGGACTTTAACTCTATCTCCATCCTTTGTAAGTCAAACAAAATGGGCCTTTGTGTTGACAATATCACACTTATACCCGCATACGATCTTCTACTCAACGCGTCAGCTAATACGTTCGCTTTTCCAATATGGTATTAAATGGTATAGTCGTAATCTTTCAACAACTCGAGTCAACGTCGTTGCCGCATGTTGAGTTCGCTTTGGGTGAAAAAATATTTGAGGCTTTTATGATCTGTATAGATCTCCACTTTCTCTCCATACAAGTAGTGTTTCCAGATCTTTAGCGCAAAAATGACTGCTGCCAACTCTAGATCATGAGTAGGATAATTCCTCTCATATTCTTTGAGTTTTCGTGAGGCATAGGCTATGACTTTCTCATGTTGCATGAGAACACATCTTAAACCTCTGCCTAAAACATTGCTGTAGATGACAAATCCCTCCGAACCTGATGGTATTATGAGAACATGTGCTGAAAAGAGTCTCCTCTTGAGTTCTTGGAAGCTCTTTTCACATTCCTCGCTCCATCAGAATTTTGTATCTTTTTGAGTCAACTGATTTAATGGAGTGGCGATTCAAGAAAATATTTTCACGAATCTCCGATAATAACCAACTAAGCCTAAAAAAGCAGATTACTGGTGGGAATCTGTGAAACGTACTAATCTTTCTGCACTTAAGATGTCTTGGGTAAAGTTTTAGGAATTGTTCAACGAAAAGTATTTTCCAGAAAGTATTCGTTATATGAAGGAGGTGGAATTCATCAAACTAGAACAAAATAGTATGACTATATCATAATATGAGGCCAAGTTTGCTGAATTATCCCGGTTTGCATCCCATTTGGTGGATAATGAAGAACGAATGACACAAATGTTTTTGAGAGGTATGAAACCTGAAATTCGTCAATACCTCATTTCTCATAAACTTTGTTTATATTCAGATGTTGTGAATAGGTCTCAATTATTGAAGCGAGATAACGAGACATTTGAACCAAAAGAGAACAACCAACAACACAATAATAATCGTATCAGTGGCAACAGTCATCAAAACAATGATAACCAACGTGGAGGAAATTATTATGCTTGAAATGGTAACCATTTCGGTGGTAATCATGACCCGGATAATAGGAGAAATGAACCAAGTGGAAATAACTTTAAAAAGAGAAAATTCAACAATGACAATGGAAAGACATCGACAGCAGCACCAACACCCATTTCTAGGGAAGGAGAATGACCACCAGTTAGATGTTACAGATGCGAAGAAGAGGGTACACAGCCTTCCAAGGTGTGTTTCTGTTGTGGAAAGGACGGCCACATAGCTCGATTTTGTCCTTTATCAAAGTTAAGTCCAGCTATAATAGTGACACCAAAGGCGGCTACGGAAAAGTCCAAAGTCGGTGGTTCAGGAGAGAGCTTTTGTCGTGACTTCCCAAGAAGCGAGGAACCCGAATGAAGTTATCACGGGTAAGCTAATCATAAATTCTTACGAAGTTTATACCTTATTAGATATCGGTTATACCCATTCTTTTATTTCACATGCTTGTGCTCAACGTTTAAATTTAACTCCAGAGAAATTATACTTTGACTTATCTGTTGAAACTCCGTTGGGAGAAACCTTCATTACATCCACCATTTATAAATCTTGTTGGATTTAAATCGACACTTTCACATTACCTGTTGATCTCATCTCTTTGAAAATACTTGTATTTGATGTGATTTTAGGGATTGATTGGTTAACTACTCATCATGCTAAAATTGATTGTTTTCATAAGGTCGTTAGTTTTCATATTCCTAACCAACCTATTATGCGAATTCAAGCAACCAAACCACTAAAGTCAATCACTGTCATATCAAGCGATAAAGTCATTCATTTATTGAAAAACGGATGTCAAGCTTTCTTAGCCCATGTCACGAATTTAAACAAAAATACGTCAGATTTGAATGATATTTCCATTGTTAATAAATTTCCTGACGTATTTCCTCAAGAACATTTTGGCCTACCCCCAGAGCGTGAAATCGAATTTTGTATTGACATTGAACTCGGTACAAAACCCATTTTCTAAACTCCATATTTAATGGCTCCTATTGAACTTCAGGAGTTAAAAACCCAACTATAGGAACTGTTAGACATCGGTTTCATTCGTCGTAATACATCTCCTTGGGGTGCTCCTATTTTATTCGTAATGGGAGTATGCGACTTTGCATTGACTATCAGAAGTTGAATCATGTCACCATAAAAAATAGGTACCCGTTACCTCGCATTGATGATATGTTTGACCAGTTGCAAGGTGCTAAATTCTTTTCAAAGATCGATCTTCGTTCCGGATATCATCAATTAAAGATTAAAACTGATAACATTCCAAAGACTGCTTTTAAAACTCGGTACGAGAATTACGAATTCTTAGTCATGTTTTTTTAATTGACTAATACTCCTGCTGCCTTCATGGATATGATGAACAGAGTATTCAAGGAATATTTGGATCATTTTGTGGTTGTCTTTATTGATGACATCATCATCTACTCCAAAAGCCCTGAAGATCATGAGCAACACTTGTGATTAAAAAGAGATAAAGTAACAAGAATCATAAATTATTAATAATTGAATTTTTTACATAAAAGACGAGCAATTAAAAACAAACTTTCAACTCCCTTTATTAGTCTACTGCTGCCTTTGGAAAAAGAGAAAAAGAGTTGATATCTCACTCCCTCTTCCTGTCGAATGTAAAGGGAAAAAATAGATAATCAAAATCACCCTCTCTTTAAAAAATAAGTCCCCTGTTTATAGGATAAATTATTGTACCCTAATCTATGTTTCTTGAACTTAGTCTCTTTTTTTATCCTCATTTTCCTTTTTTGACTTCAATCTCAACATGATAATTTTATAAAGTCTTTTTCCTCTTTTAAAAGCTGAAAAATTAACCATTACTTGCTCACCAAGATCAGTAAATAATAAATTCTACAAAGCAAATTAAACAGTATTAGTTAAATAATAAACATATAAAATGAAGGGATAATAAAATAAAAAATTATGTGAGTATCAAATACCCCCATACAACATTTGTTTGTCCTCGATTAAAAATAAATAAAACTAACCCATTTTCATAGAAAACACGATTAAACTTAGTATGTGCAACAAGCTTTTAAACTCCCCAAGGTTACCCATGTAGACGAATTGTGTCTCATGAGGCTTCTATGCATATATGTAAGGAGTAGGACTGAGCAAAGAACCAAATTGACTCCGAAACCGCACCAAAAATCACAGCAATAAAAATCGCACCAACGTTTTCGGCGTATGTGGTGATTTTATGTGGGTTGAAAATCAATTTACTGATGTGGGTTTGATTCTTGGCCAAAATCGCGTCGTAAAAATTAAAAGCTATGCGCCATTACTTCTTATAACACCCGAACTCATTATAAGCTCTGAAGTCTTTACACGCCTATGACCCCAAAGGTCATAAGGCAACAATTTCAATAACACGCAATCCAAACTAAACAATTCAACAATAATCTTATTTTAAAATCAAACAATAAATATATTTCAATCCAATTTAAAAGAAATACCAAATTCTTAAAATGGAGATGCAGCTCCCCAAAACTAAAAGTTTTATCAAAATTCATCAACAAAAGAAATAATGTCTAAAACTAAACTCCAGCTATTCCGAGCGTATCAAATAAGTGCCTAACTTTCAACGATGGGACCTCTAAAAATCTGTAAGGGAGTGAGCGATGAAGCCCAACAAGTATCGATCCTCCCTATCTAGCCGAATCAAGTACAATTTGTAAAAATATTTTTTCAAAATATCTTTTTGTTCAATAACAATATTATATAGGCTTTCGAAACTAAAACAATTCAAAAATGATTTCAATGTATACAATATATCTTTTAATCCACAAACTTAGCGACTAAGGTTACAATAGCCTTGTAGCACGACCCAAAAGTTTGATACTGTCAATTATACGCACCCTACTAAGGTATCTATAGAAAATGCACGCTCCCCGAAATGCTTCTAAAAGGTGTGCGCCTTAGTAGAGTCTGCGTTTAGCTCGAACTAAACGTAATCAATAATGTGTTCTATCATAATGATCGAAGAAGATTTCAAAATCTTTTCTCAATATTATCAATATTCTAAACGATACTTTTTCACAATTCAAAAATAAATACTTGATCCGAATTTTGAAATAGAAGAATATAACCTTTTAATTTAAATAGAAGCCTTAAATAAAACATAACAATTTTTTAAATCATACATTTAGGCATCCGAGTAATTACTAACGTATAAATAAAGTAAAAGATAATTTAAAAACACTAAATAGTTCGGAAAGCCACTTACTTTGATATTGCGAAAAACGAAATTAAAAGTGAAAAAATTCTTTGAGTTTTCTTCTTTTCTTCTTTTCTGTTTTGAAATACTCCAAAGCCAAATAATTTTTACATTCTTCTTTCTCTCTTGTTGATTAAAATATATCTAATTCCTTTGCAAAATAGGTTACTAAATAAAAGAGTCGTTTTAAAATTAAAATTTTGTTACAGTCTAACTGACTTATCCTAATAGGTTTTAGATATGTATAATAATTATTAGTTTTTATTTCAGTATCTAATTATAATTCTATTATTATTTTATTATTAGATTTATTTATTTATTTTTTAACCGGGTATTACACTTCTTTTCAAATGTACTATTGTCTTTTGAAATTTAATTCACCCCACTGCATACCCACCAAATATCTACTACTGAGCCTGTTTTGGTTTGTAAATTACTTTAGTTATGTTATGGGGTTAATCCGTTAATATAAGCTATTTGTAACTTGTTTGTTCCATTCTCAGGCAATGAACTACTTTATAGTGATGGTGAGAAAATTAGAATCATTATTAACTAATTATCTATATTTAGATTTTTCATATGTAAACAGATAAAAATTTATCAGGTTATATTTAGCTTTTGTTTAGACAAAACATTATTAGTAAGGACAAGTGTGTTATCAAAGTGGTATATAATATTGTGTGATGTTAAATTGAATTTAAATTACATAAAATTTGTTGTTTCATTTGGATTTGAAATCGAAACCGCACTGCACCAATCATAAGCGGTTTCTTGTGCGGTTTTGAATTTGTCAAATCGCACCTAAGCGATTTCGTTTGCAGTTTGTGTTTCAAACTGCACCAAACCCTAAACTACACACGAAACTATAACATGCTCACCTCTAGTAAGGTGAGAAATTGCTTTGAGAGTTTGAAGAAAGATGGAAAATTTTGCTACATTTATGCGGTGAATAAAGAGAGTGGATATTAAAGGCGTTGGAAATGTTCGTTTCAAACTTCATGATAATTCTGTGAAGAATCTTGAGAAGGTATGTTATGTCTCTAGTTGTGGTGAGAATACAATTTCTTTGGGAGAATTATCCTCACATTGATATACATTTGTGGGTCAACGAGATTCGTGCAAGGTGTTCAAGGAAGACAAATTAATTCTTCAAGGTAGAAAGAATAAAAAATAATTTGTGCGTTAAATGGACAATCTATGCGCGAAGACCAAGAAGGGCAATCATCGAGTAAAGTTCTGAGATGAAGTGTTTGGGAATTCGAGTCGAGGAAGGAATTTTTAGGTAACCCTCGAATACTATTATGAGAAGGAATCTTATTTTTAATAAAAGTATTATTTTTAAAATAGTCTTATTTGTAGTACGTATATTATTATGTGGACAAAATTAATGATCGTCACTGTAGTTGACACCTTTTACTTATCGACCCACTAAACTTTTATAAATTTTAAATACCGATTAAACTAATTAAAATTTTGAAATTACATCATTATGTTACAAAAATTAGACAGCCGTTAATTTCATTCAATTTTTTCATCCATGGCAGAAAAAAGAAAAGAAAATACAAAGAAAAAATGACTTGACCAATCTGCCTAAAAAATAACATGTCATAAAAAAAATTTCCAGCAACAATAATATTATCTTCTCTCTCTTTAGTCTTCTTTCTTTTCGCCTACATCCATCGCCAAAAATTTCTCATTTTCAATTTTCATATCAGAATTTCAAGTTGGTGATTCTCTCTAACAAGACAAACTAGCAACATATTTGGACTCCATCTGCTATAATTAAAAGGTAATTCCACAATATAAAAAATTGGGTTTCTTACAAGTTTTATCTTCTCGTTATTAGGGTGGAAGATGTGAAACGTGTGGATTACTAATATATGGTATAAATTAAAGATAATCTTGAAATGTGAAACGTGTAGTAGATTAAAGATAATATTGAAATGTGAAACGTATGGATAAGTAATGAATGATATAGATTAAAGATAATATTAAAATGTGAAACGTGTGGTTAAGTGATGTGTAGTAAATGTTGGTTAAATTTTGGTTATAAATATGGGAGCTTAGCATAAGGAGTTTCAAAACTTTCTTACTTATCCTTTCTTCCACTCTCTAAAATTTATTTAGTACTGGTGAATATTAGTAAGAGTGCAAAAAAATTTTAGGTGTGTTTTTCTATAAAAGTTGCACAAGCACCCACACATACATCACACAATGTTTACAACTATTCCTTTAGAAGATTCATTCTGAAATCCTTCCTCTGAAATATTGTTTTGAAATATTAATTTATTCATTTAAAAACTATTTTGAAGTCACCCAAAATATTGTATTTATGACGCCCCCAAAATTAGGTATACGTCACCCATCTTGAGTCGCCACTTACATGGTACATAAATTCAAATACAACTTACTAACATAACTGTCGTGTACAATACGACATAAACTGTGAGTTTGAATACAAATATTGTCTACTAGATATTATACAAACTCAAAAGGAGTCCTCATTACAACTATTATCACACTATTTCACGTAATAGTGAGGACTACTAATGCTATTCTTCCGGACCATTACTCTGCTTCTCCAGACTCGTCCCAAATATGTTCTCATTTCAAGAGAATAAAGAAAGAAAGGGTGAGTCTCAACTAGCCCAAGAAAAATATTATGACTAAGATAATGCGTAATAAATTATCATTAGCCTTCAATGTGTTAAACCGATAAAATACAATAGACAACCAGCTTTAATCAGCAGCGAATATGCAATCCATTAAAAGAGTCAAGTAGAAAATAAAGTCTACTATCTTTTAGATTTTAAAAGGTTTTCATCAATTTTTATCACTAAGACTCAGCTTTAATGAATAAACCACAATATCTAATCATCCCCGCACTACCGGTCCAAGATTTTCATCAAATTATCGATGGTCATGACTATACCGAATCACCCCCGGTCATAATCATACTAAAAACTATCCATCACCGCATTACAAAACCATCGAGGACTTTTGTCACATCATTTATATCAAGCCACGATATACCGAATGATCCTCGGTCATAATCATACTAAGTTCATCTATGCACGTAAGCCAAAGATAACATAATATAATATAACGAGGATGATGACAATGACATAATAATTCAATAAAACAAGTTCAATAATTATTTAATCCGTGAATTATTAACATCCAAATTGTCAACACGATACTCGTTTTGTAGAGTAAAATTCAAGAATAATCGTAAGAATATTTCCATGAAAAGATATCGGATGAAACGCAAATATCAAAGATATTCTACTAATTTCATGGAGTATAAAGTCAAAGTTTTAACCAACCGGGTATAATAAAGAATGGAACAACAAAAGAAATCACCATGTACGCGGTATTGCATGACATGTGTTATTCCAATGTAATAATAATAACGGAACCAGTCGTGAAATTCACACCCACGGGATGATCCAACAGAATAATAAATGTTTGAATAATAATAAACAATGGAACCAGTCCTGTAAAACACATGTATGTGATATTCCAAATGTAATAATAAATGCGAAATAATAAACAATGGAACCAGTCCGTAAAACACACAGCATGTGATATTCCAAATGTAATAATAAAGAATGGAATAATGTAAGAAGATCACCAAGTATAGGGGATTCCAGCGTATACTGAGTTATTCCAAATGTAAATAAATAAGAATGGAATAATATAAGGATTTCACCAAGTATAGGGTACGCCACAGATACAAGTTATGTATAGGGTATACCACTTTTACAAAAGTTATTCAAATGTAATAATAATGAATGGAATAACGTAAGTTCTCTTCATGAATAAGAAAGAATAACACCCCTTACTTACGTACAACAAATAATATCCCTTACCGTAGTAAAAACACACCGGATATCAAAGTAGTGAAAGTACAGATCACTCTTCTTCTTTCTCTATATAGATTTTCTCTCTATAGCTTCTCTCTATAATTTCTCTCTCTGAGTTTCAAAGTGAATTCGTAAGAAAATAATGAAGGAATGAGCTTCTATTTATAGGAAAATAGAATGCATAAGAATTAATCCATGAACGATCCGTATTGATTTACTTTTAATCTGACGGTCCATATTTAAAGCAAAATCTTTTAAATAAAATATCATATATTCTATTTATATAAAACATTTTACTATGCAAACACTATGCAACACTATCGCAAAACACTATGCAAAAACACTATGCAACACTATGCATAATAAAATATAATATATTCTATTTATGTAATAACTTTAATAAAGATTCGCTTTATATAAAAAAAATATTTCGCTTTTATTACGTTAATAATACTGAATAAAATAAAACGTCATTATCGCAATAATAATTCATATTATTAATCGGCAATAATGGAATCAAACCGAGTGACTTCTCACATAAGATCAATAATCAATACCGTAAGGCTACTACGCAACCACACGACATCGTATTTTACTACTTTCAACAAGTTATTTCATAAAAAATATTTTTGTCGCTTTTCAATCCGATAATAATTACATTAATAGGGGTCCACCAATGATTGAGTAGTTATACGAATATTCCCCGCTAAACCTAATATTCCCCACCAATCGAATATAATATAACCACTGCATACTTTGCAAAATTTATAAATACTACCCACAACTATAATATTATCTCAAATTCACACCATAATATTAAAAAATTATTTCGACAAAATTTAAATCTTTATTGATAAAATCTGGGGTCTCACAATCTCCCTCCTTATGGAATTTCGCCTCGAAATTAGAGTGGTACGACTGATATGATAAAGAGAATATGAGGATACCTTGAATACCTTTATCATTGAAAACATTAAATTCATCTTTGTAATCCCACCAAAGATATTAATTAATAATTCATCTTTGCACTACAGCCAAAGATATACAATCAAACCCAATAATCTTTGAGACTCAACTTAAAAGAATCACGACCACGAATTATCCATACACTACTACCAAGGATATTCGTGTTTTCAATTACTACCATGATTATACCGAATAATCCTCGGTCATAATCATACCAAGTCTATCAATGCACTACAGCCATGATGTCTTTCAACACAATATAAGCATGAGGATAATGATATAAAGAATCAATCAAATGAGATAAAGGATAAATATTAAATATTTATAATATAATTTATCCAGATTCAAGAATATCCCCATGTTATCAATCACTTAATAATCTCATAATCTAATATCATTAATATTATAACAATATTTTAATCACTTCTTAAATTTATAAATAATTTATCTCAATTGTTTACGCTTTTACCATATAATGCATTTAATCATTCAAAATGCCATACTCATAAGATATCATCACCAATTATCAAATCCTCAAAACAAAATATGCATATACTATATATAGGATTCTCAATTATAAAATCATATTTTCAACTTTGTTATTTCACATAACATATTTAACTCATATGTTTGTAATTAAACTATTTTCATGAAAATACCAAATCAGTCCCAAAAATATTTCTTTTCTGGGATTTAGCATAATATAGTCCCATAATGAAAATATATTTTTCTCGAATTTTTAAAATTCATTTACTATTTTTCAAAAATCAATTTCTAATTAATTCCTTAAGAAATTAGCTACCTCAAGTTTAACTCCAAAATTCCCAACTCTTGACAGGACCTTACCCATGTTAACGTGAGCTTCTAGTTTAAATTTCATGGTCATTGGAGTTATAGAACTCCTACATAGCATTTTTTCGCCGAAAAAATCTAAATATTGAAATAGTCATAACTTGCTCATTTTAAGTCGAATGAGCTCATTTTTGGACAGGAGGTACTTTATACCATATACCTTCATTTCCCAGAAGGCCAGAATTTTTCTCATAATTTAAGTGGCCGAAACAGCTCCTCTAAAATCGTGGCAGCAGTTTTTTCTGCTTTTGCAGCTTTGCACTCCTTTTGCTAAAATCAGTTCACACAAAATCTACAACACCTTTTCCAGTAATTCTACTTGGATTAGTTAGGTAACTCATAGATCTAACTCTAGGACTTGACCACATTCAAAAATTCAAAATATAATAGGAGATATGGTCAATTGAATTTCATGTTACGCTTTTCACCAAAATCGATTTTCAACTCTTTGTGATTTCTAAGAAACTTTCATGTTTTCACATAATAACCAACATAACTCATCATAACACTTACTAATACTTCATATACCCATGATTTTCATTAGTCCAATGCTTTTATTATGACTTTCATCATAATCCTCGTAAATGATCCTTTTAGTTGAAGAAATATTTGAGGGTTTAAGAAATGGGTTTTTGTAGATCGGGTCAATAAAAAATTCAATTTCACGCCTAGGTAGGCTAGAAATCTTCAAGAATACGTCGAGAAATTTATTAATGATAGAAATATCATTCAAAATCAAGTTCTCGTCCAAGACTTGAATAAGACGTCACATTAATACCAACTCGTGACTTCTATCCCTTAACCCGATAAAGACCTCACAATGATACCTATCAACTTGCCATCTTCAAATCACGACGTCGCCTACAGATAGTCCGCTTTGCATTCCACACAAGGAAGTTAACAACGAAAGGATCGGGGCTCTTTACTTATGGCTTGATATAAAAGAAGATTAACTTTAGGGTTTGGTTACTTTGAATTCAGATAACAAAGTTGGTTAGAATATGAAAGCTAACAACCTTACAAAAAGAATAATGAGTAGTTAATCAATCGCTTTTCAAAAATTACCTCAAAGGCAAGTATTTTCAAAAAGATAAGATCGTGAAAGTGTTTATTTGAAACAACAAGATTAATAAATGTGGAGGAACGAAGGTTTCTCCCAATGAAGTTTCAATAGATAAATCAAAGTCTAATTTTTTCCGAGTCAAATTTAAACATCGAACACAACTAGGTAGAATAAAAGAGTGGGTAGAACTCAGATTGAATAAAGTATAGACTTCGTAATAATTTATAATTAATTTACCCGTAATAACTTCGCTCGGGTTTCTCGACAAAACGCTTCTCGCTTAAATTACCGAGTTCGACTTTTACTATAGGGTACATTCCACCCTTAAGTGCTTCTTCACATTCCCGATCCATGATTTGAATCATTATTCTCCGATCCATATCGAATTCGGGTCGACCGCTATGCATGTGGTAATTCAATTCGATGTCGGTTCTCCCAATCATTTCAAAAAGCAAAGTCCATTTCATCTATTTCGCTTTATTGGATCTGGACGCCTTTTTCTACACTATCAACGCGTTGTGCAGCAGCTTTTTTACCCATGCATCGCCTATTCTCCTTCGTTCAGCTTGTTTCTTCTTTCAAATTGATCTTTGATTTTTAAATTCTCGATTCCAACTTTAATATCTTACACCGCCAAAGCGTGATTTTGTTCGAGCATCACATATCGGTAACCCAATTTTGAATTGTTGTATCCCTTTGTTCCACGACTCGCTTGTCGCTCTTCAACCTCGTTTCTTCTAGCTCACGAACACGATTTTGTAATTCTAAGTTTTGATCATAAACTTCTTCTAACCAATTCTCCTCAGTGTTCCTCTTCCTTTCTTCCTCTTCTTCCTCACTCTCACCGCTACCTCTGAACTAGCTCTGTGCAACAAATTAGTTCTTCATTCACTACGTGGACATCTCTAATTTGTTCCTCGTCTGACACTACATTAACTCGATTAGTGATTAAAGGTGTCACAACTATCACATTCACTCCATCAGAATATTTTCACCGCCATTTCCAAACACCGCCACAACACAAGGGTTAATTAATATATCAAATATTATCCTTATACTCGACCGACCAATTAAATAACAAATAAACTTAGGTAGACCATACTAGCGAAGGAATTCTGCCTCTCCTCCTAGTTCTTATCTCATCTCATCTTAGCCAGGATCATATCCTAAGCTCGACGATACCAACCGTGACGCCCAAAATTAGGTATACGCCACCCATCTTGGGTCGCCACTTACATGGTACATAAATTCAAATACAACTTACTAACATAATCTGCAGGTATACAATACGACATAAACCGTGAGTTTGAATACAAATATTGTCTACTAGATATTATACAAACTCAAAAGGAGTCCTCATTACAACTATTATCACACTATTTCACGTAATAGTGAGGACTACTAATGCTATCCTCTCGACCATTACTCCGCTCCCCGACTCGTCCCAATTATGTTCTCATTTCCTCAAGAGAACAAAGAAAGAAAGGGTGAGCTCAACTAGCCCAAGAAGAAATATTATTATACTAAGATAATGCGTAATAAATTATCATTAGCCTTCAACAAAGTTAAACCGATAAAATACAATGTATACAACCAGCTTAATCTGCAGCGAAATATCGAATCCATTAAAAGAGTCAAGAGAAAATAAAGTCTACTATCTTTTAGGTTTTAAAAGGTTTTCATCAATTTTATCACTAAGACTCGGTTTAATGAATAAACCACAATATCTAATCATCCATGTACTACTGGCCAAGGATTTTCATCAAATTATCAATGGTCATGACTATACCGAATCACCCCGGTCATAATCATACCAAAAAAACTATCCATCACCGCATTACAGCCATCGAGGACTTTTGTCACATCATTTATATCAAGCCCGATTATTATACCGAATGATCCTCGGTCATAATCATACTAAGTTCATCTACGCACGTAAGCCAAAGATAACATAATATAATATAAATAATGAGGATGATGACAATGACATAATAATTCAATAAAACAAGTTCAAGAATTATTTAATCCAGAATTATTAACATACAAATTGTCAACACGATATCGCTTTTAGAGAGTAAAATTCAAGAATAATCGTAAGAATATTTTCATGAAAAGATATCGGATGAAATCTGAAATATCAAAGATATTCTACTAATTTCATGGAGTATAAAGTCAAAGTTTTAACCAACCGGGTATAATAAAGAATGGAATAACAAAAGAAATCACCACGCACGCAGATTGCATGATGTGTTTATTCCAATGTAATAATAATAATCTAACCAAATTCACACCGGTTAAGTGAAATTCACAATGACGTGATGATCCAATGTAATAATAAATGTTTGAATAATAATAAACAATGGAACCAGTCCTGTAAAACACATGCATGTGATATTCCAAATGTAAAAATAAATGCAAATAATAAACAATGGAACCAGTGTCCATGTAAAACACACGTATGTGATATTCCAAATGTAATAATAAAGAATGGAATAATGTAAGAAGATCACCAAGTATAGGAGATTCCACAGATACAAAGTTATTCCAATGTAATAAATAAGAATGGAATAATATAAGGATTTCACCAAGTATAGGTACGCCACATATACAAAGTTATGTATAAGGTATACCACTTTTTTACAAAGTTATTCCAATGTAATAATAATGAATGGAATAATGTAAGTTCTCTCTTCATGAATAAGAAAGAATAACACCCTTTTACGGTACAACAAATAATATCCCTTACCGTAAAAAGACACCGGATATCAAAGTAGTAAGTACTGTATCACTTTTCTTCTTTCTCTCTATAGATTTTCTCTATAAACTTCTCTCTATAATTTCTCTCTGTAGTTTCAAAGAATTCGTAAGAAAATAATGAAGGAATGAGCTTCTATTTATAGGAAAATAGAATGCATAGTAATTAATCCATGAACGATCCAGATTGATTTACTTTTAATCTGACTATCCATATTTAAAGCAAAATCTTTTAAATAAAATATCATATATTCTATTTATATAAAAATATTTTACTATGCAAACACTATGCAACACTATGTAAAACACTATGCAAAACTATGCAACACTAATAAAAAATATAATATATTCTATTTATGTAATAACTTTAATAAAGTATTCTCGCTTTATATAAAAATGTTTCGCTTTTATTACGTTAATAATACTAATAAAACAAAACGTCATTATCGCTATAATAATTCATATTATTAATCGACAATAATGGAATCAAACCGAGTGACTTCTCACATAAGCATCAATAATCAATATCGTAAGTGCTACTACGCAACCACACGATTCATCGTATTTTTACTACCGAGTAGTTCAACAAGATCCACTAGTAAAACTTCCGCCGTTATTTCAATAAAATATTTTTGTCTTCTCAAATCCGACAATAATAATTTCATTGGGGGTCCACCAATGATTGAGCTCATTGTACGAATATTCCCCGCTAAACCTAATATTCCCCACCAATCGAATATAATATAACCACTGCATACTTTTTGCAAAATTTATAAATACTACCCACAACTATAATATTATCTCAAATTCACACCATAATATTAAAAATTATTTCGACAAAATTTAAATCTTTATTGATAAAATCTGGGTCTCACATGATATTACAATTTGAATATTATTGAACTCTGGACAAATTAAATTATAAATATTTAATGTTTATTCTTTATCTTATTATTCTTTTTATTTTTGTTCATATTTTATATCATTGTTATTTGTACTAATCATCAAGACTTAAGTTGTTGTGAATGTCATTAGCCTAGGTGCAAAGACAATATAATTGTTAATTGTCTTTAGCATGTGTAGCAAGGTCACGTGGTAAAAGTTCTCTTTGGCTTTAAAAGTCTGAAAAAAGCTGTAATCTTGATGGTGAATTTTTAAATTGGAGAAGATAATAGACATTATGATATATTAAAACTTATGTTGTTTATCATTTTTAAAATTTTTGATTTTGAAGGCTAAAGATAACTTATTCTTCGTTATCTTAGTCAAGATATTATTTAGTGGGATATATGAGATCACAATTTTGTTTCATAATTCCTTTCAAGAAATAAGAGTATACCTGGGGTGAGCGGGGAGAACAAGAGGATGGAATGATGGTCCAAGTTAGTAGATGTATTAGTCCTCACCAAGTTGTAAAATAGTGTGACAATAATTGTACTGAAGACTTGGTGTGTGTGTCTGTGTGTGTTGTCGTACTATACACGACATTGTAATAATTTTAAGTAGAAGACTTTCTGTATGTTGTGTATATTTAGGCGACTCAAATTGGGTGGTGTAGACCTTAATTTGGGGGCGTTATGTGACGCCCCCAAAATTAGGTATACATCACCCATCATGGGTCGCCACTTACATGGTACAGAATTTAAATACAACTTATTAACATAACCTGCTTTGTACAATACGACATAAATCGTGAGTTTAAATACAAATATCGCCTACTAGATATTATACAAACTCAAACAAAAAGTCCTCATTACAATTATTATCACACTATTTCACGTATTAAATGAGGACTACTAATGCTATCTTCAGACCATCACTGCTTCCGACTCGTCTCCAAATATATTCTCATTTCCTCAAGAGAATAAAGAAAGAAAGGGTGAGCTCAACTAGCCCAAAGAAGAAATATTATGACTAAGATAATGCAGTAATAAATTATCAATAGTCTTCAACAATGTTAAACCGATAAAATACAATAGACAACCAAGTTTAATCATAGCTTTAATACGCAATCCATTAAAAGAGTCAAGTAGAAAATAAAATCTACTATTTTTATGATTTAAAAGGTTTTTCATCATCATATAGCCGAGACTCACTTTTAATAAATAATCCACATCATCGAATCACCCACGCACTACTACCAAGGATATTCTTTAAGATCACGCACCACAATTATTCCCGCACTACGCGCCAAGAATAGTCAGGTATTCATTAATGGTCATGATCATGCCAACAATCGCCCATCAATGCACTACTACCAATCGAGGATTTTTACCACATCATTTGTAACATTACTACCATGATTACACCGAATAATCCCTCGGTCATAATCATACCAAGTCCATCCATGCTCTACAAAGCCACGTATTTACTTTTAAAAAAAATATAAATACGAGGATGATGACAATGATATAAGAATTCAATAAAACAAGTTCAAGAATTATTTTATCCAGAATTATTAACGCCCAAATCACAACATGATATCGCTTTGTAGAGTAAAAAAATCAAGAATGATCGAGAGAATATTTCCATGAAAGGATACCGGATGAAACGCAAATATCAAGGATATTCCACTAATTTCATGGAGTATAAAGTCAAAGTTTTAACCAACCGGGTATAATAAAGAATGGGTTAACAAAAGAAATCACCACGCACGCAGATTGATGATATGTGTTATTCCAATGTAATAATAATAATCTTAACCAGTCGTGTGAAATTCACACCGGCTGTGATGTTCCAATGTAATAATAAAGATGGAACCAGATCCTGTAAAACACACAGATAGATATTCCAACAGAATGATAAAGATTTTAACCAGTCCTGTAAAAAACACATGCATGTGATGTTCCAACAGTATCAATAATAAAGATTTTAACCAGTCCTGTAAAACACATGCATGTGATGTTCCAATGTATAATAATAAGAATGTCACCAAGTATAGGTAAACTCACAGATACAAAGTTATTCCAATGTAATAATAAGAATGGAATAACATAAGGATTTCACCAAGATAGGTACGCCACAGATACAAAAGTTATGTATAGGGTACGCCACTTTTACAAAGTTATTCCAATGTAATAATAAAGTGAATGGAATAATGTAAGTTCTCTTCAAGAAGAAAGAATAACACCCTCACCGTAAAAAGAACCTAATATAAGTAGTGAAGAAAGGTATAATCTTCTTCTTTCTATAACTTTCTCTATACCTTCTCTCTATAATTTCTCTCTGTAGTTTCAATGAATTGTAAGAAAATAATGAAGGAATGAGCTTCTATTTATAGAAAATGGAATGCATAAGAATTAATCCATTTAACTATCCGTATTGATTTATTTTAATCTGACTATCCATATTTAAAGCAAAATCTTTTAAATAAAATATAATATATTCTATTTATATAAAAACATTTTACTATGTAAACACTATGCAAAACACTACGCAAAACACTACGCAACACTACGCATAATAAAATATAATATATTTTATTTATAAAATAACTTTAATAAAGTATTCTGCTTTTATATAAAAGATGTTTCGCTTTTATTACGCTAATAATACTTAATAAAACAAAAAGTCATTATCGCTATAATAATTCATATAAATAATGGAATCAAACCGGTTGACTTCTTCACATAAAGATCAATAATCAATACCGCGCACTACTACGCAACCACACGACATCGTATTTTTTACTACCGAGTAGTTCAACAAAGATCAACCAGAAAACTTCCGCCGTTATTTTAATAAAATATTTTGTCTTTTTCTCAATCCGACAATAATTTCACATGGGTCCACCAACGATTGAGTCATTGTATTTAATATTCCCCGCTAAACCGAATATTCCCCACCAATCGAATATAATATAACCACTGCATACTTTGCAAAATTTATAAATATTACCCACAACTATAACATTATATCAAATTATTCCATAATATTCAAAAATAATATTTATAGAAAATTCATCTTTATTTATAAAAGTCGGGTCTTACAACCTCCCTTTCTTATGAAATTTCTCCCTCAAATTAGGGTACGACTGTATGTCAAGAGGTAAGGATACCTTGATTTCATTTCGCATTCTAACTCCCAAGTCATTTCCTCAACATCGTGGTTCCTCCACAAAACTTCGACTGAGGTATAACCTCGAGCGTAGAATATGTTCCTTCTTATCCAAAATTTGAACAGAACCTCTTCATACGCCAAATCTTCCGCTATTTCGTCCTGCCTCTAACTCAATAATATGGTTCGGTCTTTCACATATTTACGTAATATGGATATGTGAAAACGCATATGAACGAGAGACATATTCACAGAAAGTCGAGTCTATAGCCACGCTCCTACTCGATCGAGGATTAAAATGGACCGATGAATCGAGGATTAAGTTTTCTCTCTTTCAAATCTTGTAACTCCTTTCCATGGAGCAACTTTTAACAACACACGATCTCCTATATCAAATTCCACGCCCTTTCACGAAGATCAAGATAACTCTTTTGTCGATTTTGTGAGGTTTTTATACGCTGTTTGATCGCTTCAATCTTTTCCGTAGTCATACGCATCAACTCCTATTCCCAACAACGCTGCTTCACCCACCTCATCCCAAAGATACCGAGAATCGACACTTTTTTCCATACAACGCTCGAATGGAGCCACGCCAATACTTGCTTGATAATCTGCTGTTGTAGGAAAACTCCACCAATGGTAAAAACTTGTCCCAACTCCCTCAAATCAAGAACACAGTAGTCTTAATAGATCTTCAAGAGTTCAATAGTCCTCCCCGATCGTCTGTCTGGTCTCGAGGATGATATGCCGAAGCTAAATCGTAAGTCCGCGCTCATAGCTTTTTGCAAACTAACCCAAAATCGTGGAAGTGAATCTTGGGTCTCGATCAAACTATGGATACCGCAGATACCATGCAGCCTTACAATCTCGCTTATGTACATACGAAAGCAAGACGCTCAAGTGTATAAGTTTCTCAGATTTGTAAAGAAATGAGCAGACTTGGTCAATCTATCAACAATGACCCAAATCGCATCAACGCCTCGAGAAACCTTAGAAGACCCCAGAACGAAATCCATGGTAATGTGCTCCCACTTCCATTCCGAATTTCAAGTGGTCAGAATGGACCTTTTGTACTTGATGCTCCGCTTTAACTCGCCGACAAGTTAGACACCTCGAGATAAACAAATACTATCTCTCTCTTTCATATCGCTTCCACCAAAATGTACGATTTAATATCACGATACATTTTGCACTCCTGTGATGGATCGCAAATGGTGTGTCAGGCGCCCCCATCATGATATTATACTTTAAATCGTGGTCGTTAGAACACAAAGTCCGGAGTCGACTCAAGTATTCCTTCTTCATCGATTCTTGCTTCCTAAGATAAGACCCTCTCAGACTTTCTTCCTCATACGATCACCCCGTGTCCGTAGCTGAGCAAATTTTAACTTTATCGATTAAAGCCTGCTTCTACTCAGATATTCGCTTATCATCACACGCGTCCCCTGAGTCTTTAACTCTATCTCCATCCTTTGCAAGTCACACAAAATGGGCCTTTGTGGTCGACAATAACGCACTCAGATTTCAGATACGATCTTCTACTCAACGATCGCCTACCACGCTCGCTTTTCGTGATGGTATCGATGGTACGATCATAATCTTTCAATAGCTCAAGCCAACGCCGTTGTCGCATGTCGAGTTCCTTTTGAGTGAAGAAATATTTGAGGCTTTTTATGATCCGTAGATCTCCACTTTCTCCCCATACAAGTAATGCCTCCAAATTTTAAGTCAAGAAGATAATAAATGCTAACCCAGATCACGAGTAGGATAATTCCTCTCATATTCTTTGAGTCGTCGCGAGGCATAAAGCTATAACTTTTCCATGTCAGATAAGAACACATCCCAACCTTTTTTTCAAGATCACCAGAGATGACAAATCCTCCGAGCCGATGGTATCACGTAACAAAATAAATAAGTCTCTTCGAAGTTCTTGAAAACTCTTCTCACATTCTTCGCCCAACCGAACTTTCAGATCTTTTCGAGTCACCGAAATAATGGAGTAATGATTCGAGAAAATCCTTCCACGAATCTCCGATAATAACCAAATTAAAACCGAGAAAGCTACGACTTCTATTATCGATTTAGGTTGTTCCTACTTTGAATAGCTTCAATCTTTGGCGGGTCAACAGATATTCCACGACTGATACCACGCGCCCAAGGAATGCTACTTCTTCAAGCCGTAACTCGATTTCTTCAACTCGCATAAAGCTTATATTCACGGCTTTTGAGTGTCACCTCAAGTGTTGCTTTCATGATCTTCACTATTTTGGAATAAATAAGGATGTCATCAATAAAGACGACCACAAAGTGATCTAAATATTCCTCAATACTTGGCTCATCATATCCATAAAGGCAAAGAGAGCATTAGTCAATCCAAAGGATACGACTAGAATTCATAATGCCCGCATCGAGTTCCGAAGCCGCCTTTTGAATGTCACGGCTCTAATCTTCAATCGGTGATATCCTAACGAAGATCAATCTTTGAAAAGAATTTGCTCTCAGAATCGGGTCAAACAGTCATCAATACGTGGCAATGGATACCTATTTTTGATGGTGACATGATTCAACTCCCGATAATCAATACAAAGTCGATACTCCCCATCTTTCTTTTTCACGAATAAATGCGAGCACCCCAAGGAGAAGTACTAGACGAATAAAGCCAATGTCTAACAATTCCTCGCATTGGGTCTTTAACTCCTCAAGTTCAATAGAGCTATTCGACATGGGCTTTGAAATAGGTTTTGTACTGTGTTCAAGGTCGATACAAAATTCAATTTCACGCCTGGGGTAGGCCAGAAGTTCTTCTGGGAATACGCCAGAAATTTATTAACAATAGAAATATCGCTCAAAACCGACGATTTTTGTTTAAATCAGATACGAGCTAAGAAAGCTTCGACATCCATTTTTCAATAAACGAATAAATTTTATGGCTCGAGATGACCGTGATTAATTTTAATGGTTTGGTTGTTGAATTCGCATAATAGGTCGATTAGAATATGAAAGCTAACAACCTTACGAAAACAATCAATTTTTGTATGATAAGTAGTTAACCAATCAATCCCTTGTAATCACGCCAAATGCAAGTATTTTTAATGAAATAAGATCGACAGTAATGTGAGGGTACCGATTCAACCAAACAAGACTTATAAACAAAGGATGTAATGGGTTTCTCCCAACTGAGTTTCCACAGATAAGTCAAAGTCTAATTTCTCCTGAGTCAAATTTAATCGATGAGCGCAAGTAGAGAAATAAAAGAATGGGTAGAACCCAGATCAAATAAAGTGTAGACTTTCATTGTAGTTTATGATAAGCTTACCCGTGATGACCTCATTCGTTCCTTACTTCTCCTGGAGGTCACAACAAACGCCTCCTCAGACTACCGGCTTGACTTTTCCGACTACTTTGGTGCTCCATCCTAGTTGAATTTGTCTTCTAAACGACAAAATCGAGCTGTTGACCTTCTCTTCCACAATTATAACATACTTTGACTAAGATGGCACGCACAATTCGACCGATGTGTCCTCTTCTCCGTGATTCAAGCATACGATAGTGGTCTTTCTCCTTCCTTAACAACGGGTGCCGGTATCGACGCCTTTCCATCATCATTAATCTCCGCTTTCGAAATGTCCATTCTTATTGTTTTGGCCCCGACACCACCGGCGTGGTTACCATATCCGCCCGCTTGATTCCTCCACGCTTGTTGTCACCGCTCACGATGACTACTCTCACCGGTATTATAACTTCACGCTACCGCTTCTTTTAGTCAAGGCTGACTCGTTATCGCTACTTCCACTAATCGAGCCCTATTTACAACATCCTCAATACAAACACAGCTTTATGAGAAATAAGATGTCGACGATTCCGACTTCAAACCTCTTAAAAACATTCGCCATTTCTCTCTTCATTATCCACCAAGTGGGACGAACCGTGATAACTCCGCAAATTTTGCCTCAGATCATGACACTGGCCATATTGTTTTGTTCCAACTTGATAAACTCTACCTCCTTCATGTGGCGTAATACTTTCGTGAAAGTATTTGTCGCCAATGTACTCCTGAACTTCTCCCAAGATATCTTCAAGACAAAGAAGTCGAGTACGCTTTTACCGATTCCCACCAAGAATCCGCCTCCGCCAAACATAAAGGCGTAGTAGGAACCTTTTTTTTCCTGAGCATCCCAAGACATCAAATATCTTGTAATCATTATCCATGCTTCCGCCAAGTGGTTTTGCTTTCCTTAAACTCCGGTGGTCCCAAATTAATTGTTTAATGCTGACCACCGAGAGTTTTCCGTGTTTCCACCCCACGCTTTGGACAGAGTCGCTTCTCGCTCATCATTGCCAGATAAATCGTATAAAGCCTCCGAACATTCGATCATTCATCATTCGTCAAGGTTGTTGTTTCATTGACGAGGATCACGCCTCGATGCACATTATCCCGATTATCGAGCATGCTGTGAATCAACGATCGCTCGCGGCTCCATCATATTCTCAACATTCTCGATGTCATTTTCAGATATCGCCACAAAACAAAAGATTAATCGACATGTAATAATTATCTTTATATTCACCACCAATAAAATAAAGACATAAACTTAGTAGTCATACTAATGGGGTATTCCCCTGCCTCTCCTCCTAGTACTTTTTTTCACATCTTAGCCAGGATCATATCCTTAAGCTCGATACCAACCGCGACGCCCCCAAAATTAGGTATACATCACCCATCTCGGGTCGCCACTTACATGGTATGTAATTTAAATACAACTTATTAACATAACTCGCTTTCAGATAATACGATATAAATCGTGAGTTTAAATACAAATATCGCTTACTAGATATTATACAAACTCAAACAAAAAGTCCTCATTACAATTATTATCACACTATTTCACGTAATAAATGAGGACTACTAATGCTATCTTCGTGACCATCACTGCTTCCGACTCGTCCCAAATTATATTCTCATTTCCTCAAGAGAATAAAGGAAAGAAAGGGTGAGCTCAACTAGCCCAAAAGAAGAAATATTACGACTAAGATAATGCAGTAATAAATTATCAATAGTTTCAACAATGTTAAACCGATAAAATACAATATAAACCAAATGCTTAATCATAAATAATACGCAATCCATTAAAAGAGTCAAGAGAAAATAAAATCTACTATCTTTTATGATTTAAAAGGTTTTTCATCATCATATAAATTTAGACTCACTTTTAATAAATAATCCACATCATCGAATCACCCCGCGCACTACTACCAAGGATATTCTTTAAGATCACGACCACAATTATTCCCGCACTACGCCAAGAATAGTCAGGTATTCATTAATGGTCATGATCACGCCAACAATCGCCCATCAACGCACTACTACCATCGAGGATTTTTACCACATCATTTGTAATATTACTACCATGATTACAATCAATAATCCCCTCATCATAATCATACCAAGTCCATCCACGCCTACAAAAGCCACCATGTATTTACTTTTAAAAAAATATAAAATACGAGGATGATGACAATGATATAAGAATTCAATAAAACAAGTTCAAGAATTATTTTATCCGTAAATTATTAACGCCCAAATCACAATACGACATCGCTTTAGAGTAAAATTCAAGAATGATCGAGAAGAATATTTCCATGAAAAGATACCGATGAAACGCAAAATATCAAGGATATTCCACTAATTTCATGGAGTATAAAGTCAAAGTTTTAACCAACCGGGTATAATAAAGAATGGAATAACAAAAGAAATCACCACGACGCAGATTTCAGATGTATGTGTTATTCCAATGTAATAATAATAATCTAACCAGTCGTGTGAAATTCACACCGACAGATGTTCCAATGTAATAATAAAGATGGAACTGCATCCTGTAAAACACACATGATAGATATTCCAATGTATGATAAAGATTTTAACCAGTCCGTAAAACACATGCATGTGATGTTCCAATGTAATAATAATAAAGATTTTAACTGTGTCCTGTAAAACACATGTATGTGATGTTCCAATGTAATAATAAAGAATGTCACCAAGATAGGGTAAATCACAGATACAAAAGTTATTCCAATGTAATAATAAGCAATGGAATAACATAAGATTTCACCAAGATAGGTACGCCACGATACAAAAGTGTTATGTATAGGTATGCCACTTTTTACAAAAGTTATTCCAATGTAATAATAAAGAAATGGAATAATGTAAGTTCTCTCAAGAAGAAAAAGAATAACACCCCTCACCGTAAAAAATAATAACCTAATATAAGAAAAGAAAGAAGTATAATAATCTTCTTCTTTCTATAACTTTCTCTATACTTCTCTCTATAATTTCTCTCTAGTTTCAATGAATTCGTAAGAAAATAACGGGCGAACGAAGCTTCTATTTATAGAAAAATGGAACGATAAGAATTAATCCATTTAACTATCCCGTATCGATTTACTTTTTAATCTGACTATTCATATTTAAAGCAAAATCTTTTAAATAAAATATAATATATTCTATTTATATAAAAACATTTTACTACGTAAACACTACGCAAAACACTACGCAAAAAACACTACGCAATACTACGATAATAAAATATAATATATTTTATTTATAAAATAACTTTAATAAAGATTCTGCTTTTATATAAAAGATGTTTCGCTTTTATTACGCTAATAATAATAATAAAACAAAAAGTCATTATCGCTATAATAATTCATATATAATAATAATGGAATCAAACCGAAATGACTTCACATAAGATCAATAATCAATACCGCGCTACTACTACGCAACCACACGACATCGCATTTTTTACTACCGAAAGTAGCTTCAACAAAGATCAACCAGAAACTTCCGCCGTTATTTTAATAAAATATTTTTGTCTTTTTTCTCAATCCGATAATAATAATCCCCGCTAAACCGTCCACCAATGATTGAGTCAGATTTAATATTCCCCGCTAAACCAAATATTCCCCACCAATCAATATATTTATAATATAACACTGTGATACTTTTCCAAAATTTATAAATATTACCCACAACTATAACATTATATCAAATTATTCCATAATATTCAAAAATAATTATTTATAATAAAATTCATCTTTATTTATAAATTAACTAATTCATATTTTTAAAAAAAATTAATTTTACTCTAAAAATATAAAATTATTTAATATTTTGAAATTGAGGGATTATTATTATTATTATTATTATTATTATTATTATTATTCCACCACCACCAAACTCAGTTCTAATAACCACCCCGCCACCGTTCCCATTCACCGCCGCCGCCACCACCGACACCACCTCCTCCTCTGTTGCTAACGCCAGATCTAGTCTATTTAAATCAGATCTGGTCAGATCCGGCGAGTATTCAACACTTCGCAAGAACGAAACCTTTTTTTCAAGCTTCTCAACACGAGTATTCAAAAGATGAGCATTTAATGTAGTTGGGTAATTCAACTTCTCAAGGCCTAATTCTCTAAGATAAATTAGTGTTGGTCGTAAACAAAATTCAACATTGGATTCAAGAATATTGGGGCATCGGAGAATTAAACCGCATGATTCTTCCACTGATGTAGCTAAACCAGTTTTGAGAAAATCAAAGACGGATTCTGGTGATGGGTTTTTGAGGGGTTTGGTTTCTGGGTTGATGATGCCAATGGTTTTCAGGTACCGAAGGTTTTTGCTGTGAGATGTACGGAACTTGAGGAAGAGACTAGAGTTTGGAGGGATTGGATTTGGAAGAGGATGAAGAGGGTTACGCAGGTGGCAAGGAGGTAGACGGAGAGTTTTGGGGAGTAGAGGGAGACGGCGGAGATGGGCGGTGGTGGTGGTTTCTTGGGGTGGACGAGGATCTGCCTAATTTAAGATCGGGATAAATCAACTTTTGGTGCACTTGTCTTTTAATACCCATTTACAATTTAGTGCGCAGAAGTGAAAAAAGTTATAAACCCATGATTATACTTTCGAAAAATGTTACAATTGCTTAAACATTAGGAATATGGCAACTAATTTGGTATCCGTGAAAAAAGTTATAAATTAGTGATTGTCTTTCGAAAAATGTTACACTACGTTAAACAAGAGGCTTCATCTTTATTCTGTTTGAAAATTAGGCTTCTTCTTTCTCTCCTTCTTCTTCTCTCATTCTTCTATGCCTCGATTCTCCATCGATTCTTTGCCTCCTATATATTTATTAAAGGGTTTTCGATTATTTAATTGAAAGGATGAAATTTCGTCTTTGTTTGGAATATCAGAATGAAATCGGGGAAGAAGATTGTAGCTCATCTGATAAAAATGAATGAATTACACCGTAGCTCCTAAATCGACGCCTAAATTGCGGAGTAATGGTGTGAATGTGGAGGCAAAAAAATGGAACAAAACATCAAGATCTTCTTCACGTCGACTTCGCTTCTATCTCAGATGTTTGTTTCTCCCACGGATCAATTTTAATGATTATTTAAAATTAGAAAGACAAGCACCAGATTTCAACATTTTTTAAAGACAATCACCAACAGAATTTTTTTCACTTCGCGTGACTAAATCAGTAAATGTCGTGTCCTAATGTTTAACGTAGAGTGTAACATTTTTCGAAAGACAATCACCAAATTTAGAATTTTTTCACTTCTAGCACTAAATCAGTAAATGGCCCTAAAGATAAGTGCATCAAAAATTAATTTATCCCATTTAAGATCCTGAAAGAAAGTCTGAAAAAACCCTAATGTTTATAATTTTGGATATCCCACTTCCACCCTTTAAACTAATTTTTTTTCCAAAAGTACTAACATTAACATTTTGGGTCAGCTTCACCGCCATAGAAGAAAAAGATAAACCGTTAAAATTTGATGATGCTAAATGCTTAAATATAATAAAAATTTTAAATAAAACAATATATATCATTTAATCAAACAAAAATACTAAAATTCAAAATAAAAAAGATAACATATTTACATCATTTAATCAAAATACTAAAATTCAAAACATAACATATTTACATCAAATACTAATTAAAAAATACAAAATATAAAAAATAAATTTTAAAAATACTAACATTCTGTTTTTTTTAAAATTCTATTTTTAAAAAAAGTCTGCTTTTAAAAATTCTATTATACTAAAATTCTGCTTTTTTAAAAAACTGCTTTTAAAAAGTTCCGTTTTTTAAAAAAGTTTGTTTAAAAAAAATTCTATTTTTAAAAAATTCTTTTTAAAAAATTCTTTTTAAAAGAAAATCTATTTTTAAAAATTCTGTTTTTTTTTTTAAGAGAACTGTTTTTAAAAAGTTCTGTTTTTTTTTAAATTCTGTTTTAAAAATTTCTGTTTTTTTAAAAAGAAGTTTTTTAAAAAATCTATTTTTTAAAAAAATTGCTTTTAAAAGTTTGGTTTTTAAAAATTCTATTTTTTAAAAAAATTATTTTTTAAAAAGAATCTGTTTTTAAAAAATTCTATTTTTTTAAAAAACTGCTTTAAAAAGTTCTGTTTTTTAAAAAATTTGTTTTTAAAAATTCTGTTTTTTAAAAATTCTGTTTTTTTAAAAAAGCTGTTTTTAAAAAATCTGTTTTTTTAAAAAAACTGCTTTTAAAAAGTTCTGTTTTTTTTTTAAATTCTGTTTTAAAAATTATGTTTTTTTTTTAAAAAAGCTGTTTTAAAAAATCTATTTTTTAAAAAAATTGCTTTTAAAAAGTTTCGTTTTTTAAAAATTCTATTTTTTAAAAAATGTTTTTAAAATTATTTTTTTTAAAAGAAGCTGTTTTAAAAATTCTGTTTTTTTAAAAATCTGCTTTTAAAAAGTTTATTTTTAAAAAATCTGTTTTAAAAATTGCTTTTTTTTTAAAAGTCGTTTTTTAAAAAAAAAATTTTTTAAAAAACTGCTTTTTAAAAAGTTCCGCTTTTAAAAATTGCATTAACAGAAGAGAAGCGACCCAAAAATATAACGCAAGGGTACTTTTGGAAAAAAAAATTAGTTTAAAGTGGAAATGGACATCCCAGATAAACATCGTAGCTTTTTTTCCTTTCCTTTAAGATCTTAGTGCTGCCAAACTTTGAAGTTAGGAAAAAAAAGACTGTATTTTTATTTTATCAACTTGAAATTAAAGTTTTGATAGTTGAATAAAAATTTAAAAATATGAATTTATTAATTTTATATAAATATATTTATAAAATTACACATTAAAATATTTTATTATTAATTACTTTAATTAATATATTTTATTTAATTACTTTATTTGTTTTTAATATATTTTAATTAATTTAAATATTTATTATATTAGTTTTCAAAAAAAAATAATTTTCAAAATTTTAGTTATATTTTTGAAGTATGATTTTTTATTTTTATAAATTTTAAATTTTAATTTATGCTTATTATAAAATACTTATGAATAATGTTAAAGACATTACTCAAATTTAAAATTTACACAATTTTTTTTAATAATATATGTAATATATCTTAATACAAAGAATATGTCGTACATTTATACATTTTATTACTAATTTTAGTTTTATCTGAAGAGAAGTTAATTAAATTAATGAATTTAATGAGTTATTTATATTAAAAGAAAATTATATAATTATGTGTAATTTATATAATTTATTTAAAATTATACAAATATTCATGATTAAAATAAAATATAAAAAATTATTTTTATTGTACTTTTATTTTGAATGCATTATTTTATTTTATTTATTTGATTTTGATTAATTTAGCATTAAATTTATACAAGTTTTCCATCTAGACATGTCACACAAACAAATGTCTGACAAAAATGGGTTTCTCTCTCTCACATGGCAACTGCTGTAATTTTTTCGTCCAAAGTCAAATAATTTAACGGAATTTGTAACGATTTATAAAAAAATTATAGTTCAGTGAGTCGAATTAAAAAAAAATCAGTTCAATAATTCATTTGTAAACCGAGGTCGAGTAGAATGTGAAAAAGTGTATTTAACCCACATTACATGTTATATGTGTTGTTGAGGAGGTTTATTAAGAAGAAGTCCAAGTCTTTTCGTTCAGCTTCGACTCCGATTGATGCGGAGAACTGGATCACCCACCTAGAGAAGATTGTTGATGTGATTCGGTGTTCGAAAAATCAAAAGGTGAGACTAGCAATTTATAAGCTACAGTATGATGCTCAGAAATGGTCGAAATCATTGAAGGGTACGCAGGGAGATGGATTCATCGATGCACTCATATGGAGTAATTTTCGTGACCTTTTCTATTAGTAGCACTTCCCAAACGCTGATAGGGATGCGTATTCTAGGGAGTTTTTATCAATTCGGCAAAAGGAAGATGAGACTATTACTGATTTCATTGCAATGATTATTGGGTTGACTGGTTTTGCGGATTCAATAACAGTGACAGTCGCACAGCAGGCAGAAAAGTTCAAATGGACTTTGAAATATGAGTATAGGTGACTAATCATCCACACTATATTTACATGTGTATCTCATGTGGTTAATGCAGCTAAGAGTGTGAAAATGGATCATAAAGACTTTCGAGCTTCCAAATCAGAAGGGAGTCGAAAAAGAGATAGAGAGAAAGATGATCAGCAACTGTAAGTAATTGGGCAATTTGATAGAAATGAAATAGAAGGAATCATAGCTAGAGATTTAATTCAAAAAGGATTTTTGAGCTTCCAAATCTGTCACAATTCATTAAACACCAAGTACAAAATTTATGATGCACCATTTGCTCTAGCATTAAATAAATTAGCTCTAGCAGTATAATTGGTTCTAGCAACACCCCTTTGCGCCCTGCTTATGAGCAGGAAGTGGCTTAATTTCGAACGGTAACACTACTAGATCGATGTTGAAGAGTTTTGATTCAGATATGTTGTTCTATTCATTATACACCTTGTCCCCATTGTTTGTGTTTGGTCATATTGATGTATTAAAATGTTTAATTTTTTTTTTCAGGACATTAAAAAAACAAAACTTTTTGCTCTGACGCTTGTATTATTGTAGGGAATTGATATTTCTATAAGTAAAATTTGATATTTTTACAAATTTTCTCTCACATGAGCGGAGACGGATCTATATTTTTTTTTAATTTCCCACTACCATGGGTTTTAGGAAATATATAGAAGTATGGGGAAAAAAGGGAAGAAAAAAAAAGAGTTGTTGCAAAATAAAGAATTAAGTTTGATATTTTAAAGTTAGTTTGAGAAAATTTAAATTAATTAATATGATTCATTTAATATTTTTCATAATTGTATTTTTTTTTTAAATAAAATTAATTTATATCAATTTAAAATTTAAAATTACTTTAAATTTACTTCAAAAAGTTAATATTGATTTTATATTTTGGAAAATGACTTGGTACTTACATTAAGAACGATGTACTCCTTCCGTTCCTAAAAGATTGTCGTTTAAGAAGAAAAAATTTGTTCCAAAAAGTTTGTCGTTTACAACTTTCAAGGAGAATAAATTATTTACTTTCCTATATTATCCATACCTTCTCTCATTGTCACAAGAAATTCTCTCCATTGTATTAATTGTTTTCAACTTCCTATAAAGAGGTAGTGATGGAATTTTAAACAAATTTTACTTGGTAAATGATACTTTCTTAATTAATGTGTCAAAACCTTAAACGACAATCTTTTAGGAACGGAGGTAATATTTGATACCATTTATAATGAAGCAATTATGAAATAGTTGGGGTTAAATGCTTCACTAAGTCATTTATCTTTATAAATTGATTTACAATTTGAATCATTAAATTTTTTTTTTAATCAACTCATCGAACTTTAATTTACTAACACTCAGATTACAAAAGCAGAATTAAGCCAAAGTTGACTTAACGGAAATGATAATGACTTGTTTAAAAAAACCTATGTTGCAGATTAACATGCGGCGTAAGCGATGATGATGTGGATTTAGATGAAAAATTTTGATGAAAAATAGAAAAAAATATTTTAAAGTATAATAAAAATTATAAAATCAGCAAAAATAAGAAAATAAATAAATAAAAATAATTATTTTAATAAAAATTAAAAAAAAGCTTTTTTTCAATTTTATTAAAAAAATTAAAAAGCATTTTTTAATAAAAATAATTGGTTTTTTTTTTTTTTTTAAGAAAAAGTAAAACACAATTTTAAAAAAATAAAATGCTATTTTTTAAAAAGTAAAACACAATTTTTAAAAATAGAATTTTTTTACTTTTTAAAAAATAGCATTTTATTTTAATAAAAAACCGCATTATTTAAAAAAAAACAGTTTAAAAATAGCATTTTTTTTATTTTATTAAAAAAAACTGCATGCATTTTTTAAAAATTGTGTTTTACTTTTTTTTAAAAAAAAAAAAAAAACAATTATTTTTATTAAAAAATGTTTTTAATTTTTTTTAATAAAATTGAAAAAACTGTTTTTTTTAATTTTTATTAAAAATAATTATTTTATTTATTTATTTTCTTATTTTTTGCTGATTTTTATAATTTTTATTATACTTTAAAATATTTTTTTTATTTTTTCATCAAAATTTTCATCTAAATCCACATCATCAACGCCACGCCGCATGTTAACTTAGGTTTTTTTAAGATAAGTCACCGCCACGCTATCATTTCCGTTAAGTCAACTTTCGCTTAAATCTGCTTTTGTAACTGAGTGTTAGAAATTAAAGTTCGTTAAATGACCGTAAAGAAAAAAAAAGTTTAGTTACTCAAATTGTAGAAGTTCAACCCATAAGATATGTCGATTTGCAAGATTTAACCCGAAATAGTTGCAAGAAATGAAACATCGAATAATGATTCTGTAATGAATTTTAACAATTTTGGACCGGTGGAATTTATATTTTGTGATTTTACTTATATATTGTTATTTAATTTTTATTTGTAATCATAATTTTTTAAGTTGAAATATTGACCGCTCGCTCTTGATTAAATTCATGGGGAGTGTAGGATACATTTACTATTCATGATGCGAGTTCAGTAGTTTCTCATATAAAATTATTAACTCCAGAGATATAGTAATATGGAGAAGACAAAATTATTTCAAGCACCGACAAAATCGGAAGCGCCCCTTCTTTCTTGGGGTAATCTTATAGTTAGTTCCTACGGGGTGGAGTGGAGATGATGGGGTCGGTCTATGAATTTTTTTTTCCATTTTCCATTTTTTCCGTATTTCACTCAATGAGTTGAAATATTTTTAATCAAAAAATTAATCTAATTTATTTCGTACCCTTGACTCAAACTCGTAATTATTGCTTAGAATGCATGTCGAATTTTGTGGATCGAGTGTGTGAAATATTGGCCTCAAGTAAAAGCTACTATTATGTCGAATTTTGCTAAGTAAAGTTTATTTTAGTATTATTCTTTTATTTGTTTTGTTTGTAGCGGACAAGTTGAATCAATAAAATTTCAAGTCTTTTTCACTGTTCACAAAAAAAAATGAAAAACGAAATATATATATATATATATATATATATATATATTGTTCTCAAATTTATTGTAATAACCCATATTTTTTTATAATTAAATATTAATAAATTTTGTATTATTTTGTTTTGGTTTGGTCTAGATGTTTTAAACTTTATATTTTGTTATCTTTTTAACTTATTTTTCATACATAAAACTTTATTGATCTTTGTAGAGTGATATATGTTATTACATTATTTTGGAGGTATTCTGTCTATAATTTGAATTAGTTCAACATGTATGTTTAGAACTCTTTTGTTAGTATTGTGTCACACGTGTTGTGACATCGTGTACAGACATGTTTTCTTAGCACCGATACATGACACTTTTTGTGGCGGTGTGATCAGTCAACGGCTTATCGATCCTTTTGTATGTTGTTCTGGGTGTGAGTTTTGGCCATTTAATATATTTGTTCAGAATGTGCATGGATCTATCCTAATTTTTGTTCTGTTTTGCAGATTGACGATGTTTGTGTTAGACACGCCTTTCGATTTGCATGCATTTGGATTTGCGATTCAATGTATGATTTGCATGTGACATTATTTTGTTTTGCATGTGTGGCAATGTAAATTTATGTTTTGTTCTGAATTCGTTATGAAATAATCATTTAGCCAATTTGATTCAGTCTTCTGTTTGTTTTACTAATTTTGTTGATTCAGTTATATTATGTTCGGACTTTGGAGATATTATTTCCGTCGGTATTAAAGTTTGAGGCCTTGTTCAATATTTTGTTAGTTAATTCCCTATTTCAGTTGTCCATCTTTTATATAATTTTATCCGTACTGAACATTTGATTAATGCTATTTTTTTTTTTGACAGGTTTCAAGGGTGATTCAGGGTTGTGTGAAGAGAGAGTTGTCTTTGACCATCTAAATTGATTTAGAATTTAAATTGATTATTCTGTAGATTTTTAGAAAATTATATTTAATTCGACATTTATAAATTATCAACTATTAAATATTTTAAAATTATTAATTCTTTATTAATTCTTTTGAAATTTATTATATTTTGCACATGATGTTCATTTCATATTCAGGAAGGAGTCTTAGATTTATCATCACAAATTCATACACTAATTACTACTAAATTAAACATTTAGAGGTAGAGGTGAAATAAATTATATGCTTATAATTTGTCAAATATGGGCATGGGGCTTTTCTTTTGGAACGACTCCAATTTAATAAAATATTCCTTTCATTTTAAATTATAATATTATTATTGACCAAGTTAATTTAAAATATTTTTAAATTTAAAATTAAAAAAAATCATTTTATTTTAATTAATACAAATAATAAATATTATAAATTATATTAATAATTATAAGATTTATTAATTTATAATTATTTATAAATTATGTTAATTTTGAGTTTGAATATTTTAAAATAACTTTTGAAAATATATTATAATTTAATACGTACACGCTACCCTAGAAAAAGAAATCCACCTCAGCCAAATAAGAACAAAAACACTCTTCACGTTGGGGGAAAATTGAGTCATTTTACAGCGATATTTTTTTGGACCGGATTATTGAACATGTTTAATTTTTTTATTCTTTTTGAATTTTAAAAAATGTATAATATTTATTTTAATTGAAATTTTTCCAGAATATAGTGTTTTAAGTGTAATTTGGAGAGTTGTTTAGTCTGTACAACTCTGTTCTTATATATATATATATTTAAATTACACCTAAAACACTCAATTTTATAAAAATTCCTGTTGGAATAAATACTATACATTTTTTGAGTCACAAGTAAAAAAAATAATTGGAAAATGTCCAATTTTCCTGTCTAAATATCCGGTCTACCAAGTTTTTTTCTAAATTATTATTAGTATCTGGGTAACACACGTGTTTAAATAATATAATAAAAGTTTTATTAAATTATAAAGGTTTAAATATATTTTATTATCCTAAATTATAGGTCATATTTTACTTTGGTGATTCACCTTTTAATTTTATCAATTAGATGATTGAACTATTACTTTTTTATAAAATTTCATTCAATTGAGACTGTCGCGTTAGAAATTGCTAACGCGACCCTCAGAGTGGGCCATCTAAAGCTGATGTGTCTTTAAAAAAAAAAATCGTTCACCATTTTATTAAATTAAAATGTTTAAGTAGGGGTAAATTTGGCAAATATTTTTTATTCTTTATTAAAACAAAAATAAATAAATTTCAGACAAATCTCAAAAACCCAACTGAAGAAAAGCTAAAAAACATAATTATTTGAAGCTCAATTGGGACCTAACCTCAGTTGAAAATAGTTGAGTGTGTAAATTTGAGCACCCAAAAGCAGAAAAAGAAAAAGAAAGTTCTTCAGCCATTTAATACATCAGGCCAACAAATTAGATGAACACTCATAAATCACAAGCAGAAAAACCCATTTGAGTTCTAAACAGGTAGATTATAGACTTTAAAATAATTTAAAATTGACAAAAATTCATTTTATTTTAGTTAATACAAATAATAATATTATAATTATTTTTAAAATATTAATAATTATAAAATTTATTAATTTATAATTATTTGTAAATTATGTTAATTTTGAATTTGAATATTTTAAATTAACTTTTGAAAATATCTTATAATTTAAAACGTACACACTACCATATAAAAAGAAATCCACCTCAGCCAATTTCGAAACCTGGGAACAAAACAAAAGTCGTTCAACTGGTTCATAGAAAAAGACGTGGACAATTGAGAGGCGGAAAATCTGGACAATAGATAAACCTAAACCTAGCTGGGCCTAAGAAGATAATTGAGGAGAGATAGAGAGAGAAAAGATAGAGGGAGAGAGATTTTTTATATAGGTATTAGGACAGGGACAAAAATAAAACATAATAAATTTAAGAGGAATAGATTTATAAAAAACATAAATTTTAAGGGGTTAAAAAATAAATTTAACTACTATCACTCAAAAAAAACTAAACACACAGTGTATAATGTATTCAAACTTTCGCTCTTTAACTCGCTATTTACTTCAGTCTTCAACCTAAAAATTCCGTCGGTACTGAGAATAGATCATTAATCCGCCCATGAACATAGAATAACAAAATTGTAATAAAACAAATTTTGTAAAGAGGGTGGTTATTTTTTTCCTTCCCCTCAATATTATAAATAGGGATAACGCTTTCTTTAGTTTCTAAATTATAGTTGTTTTTCGTGTTTAGTGTTCAAATTATTATTATTTACATCTTTCGTCCTTAGACTTTTATTATTTTTATAATCGTTTTTCAACTTTATAAGAATAGAGCAATTGAATGGAACTAAATATGAAAGACAATTATAGATTGAGAACTAAATATGAACAACAGTCACAGTTTAAAGACTAAATATGAAAAAAATACTATATTTTGAGAGCTAACATAAAAAATATAGAAAAAAATAGAAGTCATACATTGTTGCATGCAAGCTCCAAAATGTACTGTGATATGATTATAAAGTTAAATTAAGCATTTCGATCGCTCTACTATCGTAAAAACGTAGAGTAAATCGTCATATTGTAGAGTAACTTAACTTTACGATCGTAGACTTCATTAACCTCAATATATATATATATATATATATATATATAATTTGAAGACAAAATACATTTAAAAAAAACTTAATTTGTTGTTCAAAATTTGCATGACTAATATCAAAATTTAAAATTTATTTTCAAAAAGCAATCATGTCTCATGATATTGATGTTGTGAAAGGGAAAGAAAGTTAAGTTCAATAGATACTAAAAAAGATAAGCCGCCATCAATCTAGAAACCTGGTAGTTGGTACGTCAACCACAAGTACGGAAGCAAAAATACAGTACATGGATTTATAAACTTTATCATGAATTAGTACTTGAATAACCAAATCCAGACCCGACATCCAGACCTACCCAACCCGTACTAAATAAATTTTGTGTGGGTTAGGACTGAAATAACCCTTTAAATTTGCCAAAGTTGCACCCCTGACAATAGGGGTGTTCAAAACAACCGGTTTTTTCATTTTTTCAGACCAAATAGGTCTGTTCGATATAAAAAGAATTCTATCTCTATTCTTGCAAAAAAAAATCGATATATGCCAGCTTTTTCTATAGACTGGCTTTTATCCGACGTTTTTTTTAGTTGATTTTACCAAATCGGACCGGTATATACCGATTTTTTAATTTTTTTTATTAATAATAATATTTATAAAATAATGAATCTAATAATAAAAATAATAATAATAATAAAATAATAAAATAATAATAAAAATAATAATTATATTAATTTTCGATAAAAATCGGTACTAGTATCTGTTCATGAAATTAACTACTATCGGTATTCGGTTCGGACCGATCTAATCCGATTTTTTACCAATGAACACTCTTGCCTAACCGTACATCTAGAGTTTCTATAATAAGCATGCTTTATTTGTAGTGGAAGAGTTTCTATAATAAGCATGCTTTATTTGTAGTGGAAAAAAAATAATGTAGGTTTTATTTTTAATTTTTTTGGTACTAATAAAAATTAAAAAAAATAATGAAAATAATATATATTATGAAAGTATTAGTTTTAATTTTTTAAAAAGAAATATATGATAAATAAGACCTTTTTATAATTTATGATAATTTTATATATTGATAAATAATGAAAAAAAAAAAACTTTCACGATAATATAGAAATGACTACTCAGTAGTGTGTAGTGTGTTTGTGTGTGGCAATTTTTTAATTCCGCTCCAGATCGTTCCACCGGAAGAAAGTCAAAGAAGGCAACGAGAAAATGAGTAAGACATTGTTCAGCACGTGTACCTCCGCATACGTGAAGCTCCTATCGGGCTTCAGCACGTGCCAAGCGACACTCATCGGCGGCACGCGGCTGAGCTTCACTGGTCGCGGCGGAGCCGATTACTGGTATCAACCAATGCTACGGCGGTGGCGGAGAGGGAGAGGGAGAGGGAGATACAGGTGCTGCAGAAGGGGATAGCGGAGCTCTACGATGAATCGTCGGGATTGTGGGAGAATCTATGGGGGGAACATATGCACCATGGATTCTACGATCCGGATTCTACCGTTTCTCTCTCCGATCACCGGGCTGCTCAGATCCGTATGATCGAAGAATCTCTCAGCTTCGCCTCTGTTTCGGGTTGGTTTCTCTCTTATACATATGTGTAGATAATGTGTATATATATCTGTACATCAATACTATGAATCTCGGTGGAGAAAATGTTATTATAATAGGCTCAGGTACTATCTAATTCACTGCTTTGAAATTTAATCATCCAAACTACTGTACGGTACTGAGAATCAGCTCACTGCTCCTTCCTTAGTCCTGACACCATAATAATAGCATCTCTCTGTTGCAAATAATTCATCCGGCGCGTGCGTTATACGCTCCAATTAAGGCAGGAAAATTGATGAATTAGAAATATATTAGCTAATAAATTTATGTTTCTTGTAAAACCTCTCTTAAATCAAGGATATATATATTTTTTTTATTTATCTATCCTCATTTTAGCTGAGAATTTAATTGCCTAAGAATATTATATGAATTTATAATTTTAAAATAAAAATATAATGAAATTTACTATAAAAAAAAAATGATATTTTCATATATATTTTTGATATTCCTTCCTCACATGAGCATATAATGGTCTCAAATCCACCTGAGAAGGAATCATGTAAAAATATTAAAAACACGTCTAAAAAATAGTGATCCAAAAAAATTGTATCACAGTTTTGGACGGAGGTTCAATTTTACTTTTTTTTTATAATTGTTTTTACATATATTAAGTACAACGGTATGGCCTTTATTAATTTCTGTATTATTGTAAACATGTGGGGGTAGATGGCTATCAAAACACTGCTTAGAAAAGAAGTGTATGATGAGAACAAATGTACTATATGATATCATACAGTTCGAGCAAAAAATACTTGTAACTTTCATGTGGAATAACCAAGGATAACAACAGAAATTACATGACACATATACAACAAAAAACAAAAACTTTAGGATGGAGGGAATAGTACAATAAAAAGG